>CM059587.1:46682500-47332500 GCA_030407085.1 Trichopria drosophilae | reverse complement strand
ATTTATTGGTATGCAGATAATGAAGAGTATTCTGATAGCCCTTTTTCTTCCAAGTATATTAGGTACTTTCGGGAAAATCGTTGGAAAAGGTCAGTTAAAACATTTTTTGCAATATGAATATGTAACATATTGATTATATATTTTATATATTTATATATTTATGTATTCACACATGTATTCGAATGCCATTTAAAGGTAATAGTGATGTTTAAATTTACAAAAATGTACAAAATTATGTTTTTTGCGTAAATGCGTGTATAACATTTTTTTTACACAAAGTGCGTAAAGTGCATATTTATGAAATGTGTAAGTTTTTAACATTTTGTGTATCAATGTAAAGTAAACTAAAACTAACTTTTTTGGAAGATTCTTTGAGAAAAGTAAAAAGTTTAATTTGTTTAATGACAACAATGATATTAATCTTCGCCGGTCACTGGAGGTCCAGCAGACCCCACGATGAATTTAAAGGTAAATAATTCTTCGCTTTAGTAGTAGTAGTAATAGTTTATTACTCTCATAAATAGGGGTACACCCGTTGAGAGGGAGTTCCGAAGTTATAAGATACATTTTTATGCGGCGCAGATAATATACAATACCACTTGGCAGTATTATTGTGGACATATTGAAGTATAACCGAGCGTGATTAGACAGCGCAGAAACGAACACAAAACTTAGTCGCCTAGGAGAAATGCCCTCCTGTGAAAACACGCTTTTACATATTTGTATAGAAGAGACGCAGATTGGGTGTCGTTACCACAAACTAGTGTACACAGTATACTGGTCGAATGATTGAGGTTTCGAGCAAATTCTCTTCTAACAGTCGCTAGTAAGGGCCACTCCGTTAGAATATGCAGCAGCGTTTCTTGCACATTATAATTGCAGAGAGTACATGGCGAAGCCGGATTGTATAAATAACGTTGCCCAGCAATTGAGAAAGAACGCGAGTAAACTGTTGCTAGCCTTAGCTGCATCTTTACTTTTAAGCAGTCCAGGTGTAATCGGGAAGGATACAGAGTGTAAGCAGAGTCCCCAGGGAGACGGTAGATGGGCAATTGAATAGACTCGGAAGAAAAGTAGGCTCTCAAATCCCTCGCCCTGCAGACCTCAGCGAACCCTGCAACCACAGACGGCCCTACCTGTTCCCAAAAGTCGGCACTAAAATTATTCCATAACTCGTTCACCCCTGGACTGACAAGAGCTTCCTCCAACTGGACGACCCAGTGGAGGGTTTCATGTGACGAAACAGCTGTTGCCAATTCTTTTAAGCGGAGAAATAATATTTTGGGCAGTCTGTGATCCGGCAACCTGAGTATTCTAGTCACCCATTTGATTGCTCTGGAGCAAATTTCTACCGATATGGGCGGAATAACGAGCCCTAGGCGGACGAGGTAGGTCGGGATGTTCCTCGGCAAGCTGAACAATTTAAAAAAAAACCCAACCTGCGCGGATTCCAGGCTGTCCAAATAACGTAAAGACCAAAACGGTGCCGCGTATAAAAGAACGGACATTATCATCGCATTATATAATATAAAAATGGCATTCCATGTGTCTATTTTAGCAGAGCAGATTAAAGACGTAACAGCGGCTGACGCAGCATTTGTTCGGATTATAGCGTCCTCAGTAGGTTGGAGGCCGCGCGCGGAGGAGGAGAACACAACACCTAGGTAACTGTAACTGGACACAACTTCAACAGGATTATCTCTGTACCGAAACAGTCTGGAATATGCATCCAGCTGTCCAGCCCTTCTGAAACATACTATTTTAGTCTTACTTGTATTAACTGTAAGAAGGTTTTTCTGACAGTAATCCGCGAGTAAAACTAATTTTTTACGGAGATCTACCGGGGAGAATGCAAAGATAGTCAGGTCATCGGCGTAGAGCAACATTAACATGTCCTGAGTAAGCGTAATATCCACCCCACGCACGCCTCCCGCGCGAAAGAACGCCACAATGTCGGACAGGTATAATATAAATAGAAGGGGGCTAAGGATTTCTCCTTGAAGGAAGGACTCCTCTTGTTACTCTAAATTCGGGCATCGCAGAGACGCCCGTTTGTAAACGTACCGAAGCCGACTGATAAAGAGCAGATAAGATTCTTACAAATTAGGCACTGACGCCGAGTCCAAGCAGCTTCCGCCAGAGAAGCACACGAGGAACAGGGCGTCGAAGCGAAATTTGGATTGTGGCGAGAAGCGAGAAGATATTATCCTCAGTGCTCCTGCCAGCGCGAAACCCGGCCTGCTCCTCAGGCAACAGTTCCCTTGCGGAGACCCACTCGGACAGACGTTTACATAATACTTGCGAAAAAATCTTAGACACCGCCTTGGTTATGGCAATTAATCTATAATTTGCACCTTTTTTCAGTAATGGAAATAACTTAACGTGAGCCCAGCCCGCGGGGAATGCCACTGTAGAAAAAATTCTATTAAAGAGGTGGAGGAGGCGGGAAAGCCATTTATCGTTTAGCAGTTTAACAATTTCGGCAGGTAACTCGTCGGAACCAATGGTCTTACCCACCTTCAACACTCGGATACTATCCTTAAGCTCATCCAGAGTAAGCGGGGAGTTCAGGCAGGGGTCAAACATGCCATAAAACGTCTCTGGGGAACAGTCCTCTCGGGGAAAAATCTCCGAGAAGTATGCCCTCCAGGCCCTCTCGGAGACTCGCTCACCCGGGACGGGCTTTTTCCGGAATTGACGGCACGCGTTCCAGAAGTCTGCTGAATTGCGGACCTCCGAAAACCTATCGGAGATCGCGGAAGCATAACGGAGTTTTTTCTGCTTTAAGGTATCTATCAATACACCTTTTCGCGAAATAAAAAGCAAAGGTCGAATTTGTGCTGTACGCATTCTTTCGCGTTTGGTACAGAGAACGACGAAAAACTTGTCTTGCGGAGGCGTATTCCCCGTCAAACCAGGGTTTCGATTTATCAGAATACTTACGCGCTTTACAAAATACCGTTCTCGAAACTAAACCTGAGCTTGTTGCCGCTGCGCGAATAGCCCCGATAAAATGCTCGTATACTATATCTAAAGACTCTGACTCCATCGACGGAGAGGCTGTCAGAGATTGAGGTAGAACATTTTGGAAATTCCGCGCCCCATCAATCGACATCGAGTATCTTATTTTTACGCAGCACTCCATCGAAGCGTCCGTTGTCTCCCGAGCAGAGCTTGCTGAATATAAAAAAAGTGATAACATTACCGGCAAGCGATCCGAACCGTGGAGGTCGTCCTCCGTATTGAGGTCAGCAATAAATGGCAAGTGAGGGGCCGAGACCCATATAAGATCAACGACGCTGAAACCCCTTTGGACGATAAAAGTAAAATGTGCTGGGGAATCGCCAGGACAGCGTCCGTTTAAAAGTACAAAGTTATTTATTTGCATGAACTCGGACAGAAGGGAACCGCGACTAGTTCGAATTTCATCATGTGCCCTCCTTGTCTTGAGAATTGATGAGCCCTCGAAAATATGCGCAAAATCATTATAAGGATCCAACGGGCCAACCCGACAGTTAAAGTTGCGGCCCAATACAAAAATACAGTCTGGGTACCGGGCATTCAGGGTATCAATAACTATTTGAAGAGGTGAAAGCTGTGCAGTCAAGTCAGAGTTGGGCGAAAAATAAAACGAACCAACTATTAAGTTGCTCGGAAGTGTGTTAAGGTGAAACAAAATCCAGTTAGGAGAAATATCGAGCACAGTAAAACAAAAATCTGAGTGAATAATAGATAAAAGGCCCCCACTCAAGCTACCGAAGTTGCTAAGGCGGGTGGCTGAAGAGAAAACACCAGAATACCCGGGAGCAAGCTCATCAATTCTCGCTTCACGAGCCGTCAACGTTTCGGAAAAATTCACTATTTTAAAAGGTGAAAAAACGCATTATTTCTTACAATTAAAAACCGCGAGCATTCCAAAAAATAATTTTTAGTAAATCCGTAGGTTGTTTAGTATACTCGGAGACGCGCGGAGTAGTCGCTTTCGTGGTGCCAGGTGACGACGTAGCAAAATCTCGCGGAGGATGACAGGGGCATACTATAAATTTTGAGGCCGATTTGACTCTGAGGAGCCCGTATCCATAGCAACCGAAGACTGATTAAGGCACTGGGATCCAGTAGCGAAACTCCCGACGTTGTTTGGCACACGGGCGTGAGACTGGGGTCTTCTGACTGGACTTGGGCCTTCACAAATGACCGTGTAGTCTTGGTCTACTTCGGACCATTTGCGCCAAATGTTATTAGCGGCTATCATGTTGCCCTTCTGCCTAAAAATACCGCCCGTAGCTACCGCCACGCGGCGAACTTCTCTGGCCTTGAACGCCATAAAACGTTCCTTTTCCGTGTTGTCCGAATTTATAAAAATCCTAGTGTTTTTTAGGACCATTTTCTTTGAAGACAGGATTTCGAACTTATCGTCTTCCTCGGATAATTCTATTAATATGGCTAGTGGGTTCGTACGGATTGTTCTCGCTGAGACTATAACTCCTGTCATGGTGAACTTCGTCGCTAAAAAATTTTGAACTTCGGCCTTCAGTGGGGCCGGGCCAGGTTGAACTCCGGTTAAAATTATATTTTTCCTCTTCAAAATTTTTTCTTGAACCTCCAACTTTGCTGCCATCGTCTTGATTCGTTGATCTTGGGATTCAACTTTCTCCTTAAGCGCAACGATGCGAGACGAAAAGTCGGTGCGTATGTCAGCAATTGCGCTCTGAACAGCCCCGATTTCTTTGGCACATCCGTCAATCCTGGGTTGCAGTACACTGGAGACATTTCTTGTCACATTCTTTTCAGATTCCTTAATTGCCGCCAATAAGGATTTATGCAGAAGCTCTAAACTAGTCTGCGTGACTGGAGTGGTGTCCATGAGTGACTCTGAAGCAGTTAAGGATTCTGCGGACGAGAGTGAAAATTTTCGGCGCCTGGACGCGTGAGGAGAAGCGTCTTCGACAGTCGATCCGTCACGTTTTCGTTTTACAAAACCAAAGTCCTCTAAGGAACTGCAACTGCTGGTTCTGTACAGTAGCCACTTAGATGCTGGAGAGGGGCGACCCACTAGAATCGGCGGTCGTAGTAGCGGTAATGCCTGCTCCGTCTTCCCGTCAATGCCAGAGCTGACGGGCGTGACAGATGGGTGTGACTGGTCAGTAGGCAGGCTTTTATCCGTCATGTGCCGAAAGTCGCTAGTCCGAGAGGTGCTGCCGTCTATTACCTATCTAGGAAATGAGCAGTAAGCGAATATGCGAAAGCAATGACTGATAAGCATGCGCGTAACGCTACTGATAAGACGCGCTGCGGCTATAGAGACTGAGTTGAGCGTGTAGTGGGCCGCACACATGCAAAGAACGAACTCACCGATACGGGCGAGTCAGGTCCAAGAGGCATCAGTTGTTCGAAGAGAATTTCGCAACTATACGCATTATTGCGAAGCTGAAGGTTCCGATAAAGGAACTGCGTATTAAGGTATTGAAGGTGTACAGTTAACCTCTTGACTGCCGATTCTAGTTTTCTCTCATATAATCGGTTCCAGTTATAGTGCATACGCCAACTCCTAGAGCAGAAGACTGTAGTTTTATTTGAACTGGAGTTTCACCGATAAGGTGTCGGTGATTGGCTCGCTGCTACTTTTCCAGACGTGTGACGTCAGCACGAGAGCCGGTGAACCGTATGTGGAGTAACTGTCACTTTGAAGAATTTACCGAGGAATAAATGCTTCAAATATTCCGGATTGAAGACTCGGACATTCAAAAACCCACAATCAACACAATCCGAGCCGCTCCGGTAACAAGTCACTAAAATTTAAACTCCCAAAAAAAAAGATTTAAGTCAAAAGATCCAGTCGCAAGTGCGGAGCGAAATTAAACACGTCTGTTCTACTTACCGCCATTAACGGAACTATAATTCGCTTTATTAGTTTTAATTTGGAAATATAGGTACATCTATCGGTAATTTAAAGTACTATCAATAAATTTCTGGTAATACCGTTGTCTGACAAACGTCAGTATACTCGTGGTACGTTACAAAAGTTAGTCGATTTCGTGGCGGGGACCAGCGGACCCCAGTGTGACTACGGTGTATACTTTAAAGAAAATAAAAAAGCTTTTATTTCATGATTCGTGTAGTATGAATAGCCGAAATAACCCATTTTCTTCACTTTTTTTATTTGTAATTTTCTTTACTATGTTAAATGCAAACTTATGAAAATTGAACAATAGGGTCATAATCTCGGATGGTTGAATAACGTTTCCTAATTTTTGTAACTTGCTACGGCTTACTCTTCTAATACAGGAACGATTTTAAGCATTGGTGTCCGGTAGACCCCGTGTGTCGTTCTTAGCATTTTTAGGTGTGACCGGCGAAGATTAATAATAGGTATTTAAAGTATATTGCGCCCAAACGGGGAGATATAGCAATAGCTGTTTTGCAGCATAACCCATTCAATACTGTCGCGATATGAGAAAAGATCAATCGCGGCAGAGATCTAGATCGAACCTTGATCGTGAAAATTAGGTTCAATGTTACCTTTGTGGTACCGGATCGGATTTTCTGTAGCGCGGCCGGGTAACGCGATAGCAGAATGAAGGTATCCAAAATTTCTGAAACACACACTTTATTTTTCACCAAGCATGTACAATTCCGTTTGGTGTTCGAATCGTCCCAAAATCCGGAAAATCGACACGAGTGATGACGAGTACTCCGTAAAGTCGCGTCGAAGAGAAAAAAAACTAATTGACGCTTTTGGTGCAAGAAGCTGCAGGCGTTCGCATTCGCTTCAGAACGATAACTGGCGAGAGAGATCGACGACGCGTCGAGCGTCCCCGTGGATGTAACATCTGGCGCCACTCGCACGTATTATTGGAAATACGATGACTAGATGTAAGACGGCTACTTAACAGTGCTGCCAATAAACATACTATTCATTCATTCGAAATACGATGAGCCTCCGAAGTTTCCTATTAGAGCGCTCATTTACATAGCGCTCATTTACATAGCGCGACAAATACAAAATTGACAAAAGACTGTTTAAAATCATACCTAGTCTCCATAGAAAAAATAAAGCTTTACGTGAGCTTGGAAAATTTCCAAATTTATGCTTGTTCTAGACTTAATAAACCCTTTATATTTTTCTGGTAAAAATCGAAGAATACGTTAAGCATTTGTTTTCCAAATTCACTCTTTGTTAACTCTTTTGGCACGCGCCTTGAGGGGAATTTAACGCTTTCAAATGCCTTTGGAACTCTTACAGTTACTCTTAAGTGACGCTCGTACAACCCGCGCATTTTTGCAAGGGCTGACGAGTGCTGACTTAATGCATATTTAAAAGAGAAGGCAAATCCAACACTATACAAGAATATGATATTAAAAAGTAAGTAACGACTTTAAAAATTAGAGAAACCAAGATTAGAAATAGTTAGCTACGACTTATATTATTCTGTAGTGATAACAAATATTAAATACGCCAAATGAAATTCCGTACCAAACCTTAGCAGGGATCTTAATCGATTGGCAATTAATCAGATGTGATGAAAAGCAAGAGAAAAGACTTTAAAATTGGCAGTAGAATGCATTGGATGAACAAGTGTAAAGGCGATTTCTTTGCGCAATGATCTATATAAGAAGCGATTTAACCCACTAAGTCCTGCACGGATACATTTTTGGATTAGCAACATGTATAATGCAGTAATATCTTCCGGAAAATTTATCTCTCAGGTAAAAATTTTAGGTTATATTATACAAATTTGTAGCACTAACAAAGAAAGGGTTAAGGATTATCCATTATACTATAAACATACACACATACACAAAGACGCGCACGCACAAAATAACAAAATAACAAGATCTCTTCTCGCATTTAAAGTCGCTGGCAGATTTCCGTATAAGAACCGCGCTAAACATATTCTGGTACCCGCAATTAGCGTTTTCGTTTTCTTAAGTTGATGCTTAAAAAAGTTTCCTTTTAATTATTATTGTTTAAATTTATCCAAAAGAATATTTTCCTTTTAATAAAGCGGTTCATGGAAAAAGACACGATTTATGATTCATTTCTGAATCACCACGTTTATCACATCCTTCCTCAATTTAAAAAAACGGCAAATTATGCAGAGGTAACTGCGATAAAATTTTAAAAGAAAAGCATTCCTCATCAACGCTAAAATCTATATAAGTGCCCGACGGTGAGAATGATAATGATCGTTTTGAAGAAGAACATGCAACGTATGATATAATGATGATGATGATAATGATTACTCACTCTCCATCACCCCTGAAAAAAGTAGCCTTAGACTGCAATGGTGAACACAATCATGCTGGCGTTGAAGCTTTGGAGCAGAAAAAAGAGAAATTTCAGAAATCCACGAGTAATCCAGAGAAATTATTGCTAATCATTCTCGTATCAAAATCGTGGGGTCGAATAAAGTGGCAACTAAATTTAATTCTTCAGCACAGCAGGTTCGAAAATCACAAACATTCGTGAAGGACAATGATATTTTAACATCATCATATCGAAAAAAAGGAGGCAGAAAAATGGGCACTGATACAGAAAACCTTCGTAAAGCATTCTGTGAAGACGATTAAAATAGCCGTCATTTACCTGGAATGAACGATTTTGTTTCAGTACGAAAAGAAGATGATTCTCGAGAACAGGTACAAAAGCGACTCATTTTGAGTAATCGTTCTGAATTACATCATATATTTGAAAAGAAGTAACTAAATGAGAAAATTGGACTTACGAAATTTTCTCAGCTTAGACTAGGTCACTGTGTTCTTGCTGGAAGCAGCGGAATGCTTCTAAAAAGAACTAAAAATTTTGCACTTCCCCTCAAATCATACCTTCAATGGTTACAACAAATTAAATCTGGCACCTCAACCTCCAAATATCATCTTGGTCTATGCGATTCAAGTCCAGCAAAGAAGATCTGAAAGATCATTTCAAATGTCAATTTCAGGTGTGGCAGCACAAAGATAGAAGTACTTTAAAAACAGAAATAGCGGACACAGATAATTTCATTGAACAACTTCTGGTCACCTGTTACAGAAATTAAAACCTCACGATTTCATACCCAAAATGGAAACATCTTATGTTAAAGAGTTGAAAAATGGACTGCATGAAAATGAGTTTATGATTCAATGTGATTTTGCAGAAAATTATGCGTTTGTTGTTCAGAACGCCGCTCAATCGTTCCATTGGAACAATAATAAATGCTCAATTTTGATGGTGGTTGCATATTACAAGGAAGAAGGACTTTGAAACACCACATATAGTATGGCAATATTATCAGACAATCTAAAACATGATACTATAGCCATGTACGAGTGTTACAAAATCATTGTAAAATATTTGGAAATAAATTTCACACCATCTAAGATATTTTACAGCACGGATAGTGCTGCTCAACACTTTAAAAATAAATACAAATTTCAAAAATCTGGAGTGTCATAAAAGTTATTTTGGAACCGCTGCAGAGAGGTATTTCCATGCCACTGCCCAGGGAAAGGGTCCTTTCGACAGCCGGATCTGTCTAAAAAGGCCTGCTGCTCGAGCAAGTCGTCAAGCATCAGCAAAAAATCATATTTTACCTACCGAAGCCTTATATCGATGGGCAAAAGTTGTTTAACTCGAATCTTTTTCATTTTCAAATCGGATTATGAAATTAATATAATAAGATTTGCTGATGCTACTACGATGGCAGGAACGTAAAAGTACCATGCTGTGATTCCGATCGATACCGTCGGATCCAGCGGTCTTGGACGTCTGATACTTTTTTGTTGAGAAGGGATCCTGCTATTTTATAAAATTTTATTGATTCCAATCACAGAAGCCCTATCCTCAAGAAAAAACAACTTTTAATATTAATTTTAAGAAAATTTGATGAATTCATCAATTTCACTTAATATTCTATATTTACCCTTACAATACGGTAGAAATTAAAGACCCTATTACAAGGAAAGCGCGTGGAATAAAGTCTTAACATTTTTACCAAAGCTTTATTTCATCAATAGGACAATCGATTTCAAAAATTTCAGAGCTATTCAGAAACTTTCGTTTTTCAGGGTAGATTACTTTCTGCGAAATGCCCCATATATACAGGATTATTCCGGAAAGTTACACCTCCTGCCCAATTTTAATGTTTAATAAAAAATACATACAAAAAAAACACTGGATAATACACTGGTATAACATTTTGCTTCTGGGGCGTTCCATGTCAAGTGGGCCACTTTTTTTTGAAAGTAAAAAATATTCTTAATTTCAGCATGTGCACTCTTCAATGACATGTAGAACTTAGAGTTTTTCACCGATTGCGACTGAAAAAGTTGCAAAATAAAAAAACATTGACACAATTTGCAATTATAAGATTTTTAGTTCTTATCTTACTGAAAGTATTTGTACAGAATTGCAGTTGGAAAAAAAAATATTTTGCGAGACTAATTTTGTAGATTTTTGGACGAGCTTTCTTATAAAAATATTTGTTTAAAATTATACGCGTAAATAATGGCCAAAAAAATGAAAAAAATTTTGTATTCCAATTTTTGAAAAACTTGGACCCATTTTAAAATTCTAAAAAAATTTCAAAAACATCCTTTTTCCAGTAGGAAATAACTGGTATATTCAAAAATAGGGGCCGAATATTGTAAGTACCGAAAAAAATCGATTTTCAGCGACCTACGAAACTGAAGGCCCATATAAACTAAGGCAATCCAGGGGCCTTCTACTTTCTAAATTTAATCTTGTATATCTCCGGTAATAATTATCGTACGGAAATGAATTTTTTCATTTTCAAAATAATTAAAACGCCTTGTATATGAAACTATTAAAATTTTAGTATTTCTTGACTGCAAGTGTGTAAAAATGAAATAATTTCATATTCAATTATTTTTTTGGTTCGCTGAATACGAAAAAATAAAAAAGAAGATGCTGGCGGAACCCTCGACGTTGAAAGGTGATATTTCAAGTTCAAGTTGACCTTAAAAATCGCTATTTCGAGATCCAAAAAATCGTTTTTTTATTTGTTCTAGTCTCAAAGTTGGTATATCCACGTTTTTTGACATGCTGAGTACAAAAAACATAGCACAAAGATGCTGGGGAAGTCTTTGATCTTGAAAATCGTTATTTACCTAAAGCTTCTACTTTAACCCGCTAAGTTTTACTTTCGCTCTTAGCGTTACCCAGGATCGACGACATGGACGTGGCGAAATAACGACCCCTTTGGGGTGCTTGATTTACGTGAGTTCCTTGCCTCTCACGTTGCGATTCTTATTTGTGCTTAAAACAAAAATATTTACATGTTCAAAGTGGTAGAAATTTGTAACCCGCCTATCACAAGTTATCAGTTTTTTTCATTCGCTTCGCTTTCGGTTTAGTGGAGAATGTAATTTGAGTATCACTGGAACTGTATTCTTTTAATTGAATGTTACTGTTAGCATCTGGAGTGAACGAGTGATAACGGAGTGTGCCGGGAATTATTTTCGCCTGGCTAAATCTTTCTTTTAACTGTATTTAAAGATCTTTGTGCGTTAATTTCGAAGAGAATAATGCGACCGTACTTTTAAAGTACTCGGCCGTGACGCCAAAGTCATTGAAATGATTTATCAGATTAGCAAAGTTAAACTTATTCTTATAGTGCTGGCCTGTCCCATCTGAGAAGTATATCATGTGATTAACTGCAATCTTTTGTTTCAAATAATTTATTATTAATTGTTGTGATGCGTATACAGCAATAGTATTATGCGCTAAATCGTCTGAAATGATAGCAAACGTCTCATAGTTTAACTCGCCATTAATCTTGTAATAACATATTATAGTGTGGATTGAGGCTTGGTTATTATTCCAGTGAAAGGACTGGGCCGCATCTTGTGCTACGAATGCATAGTTTTCTGAAAAATCAAGTTGTACTAGCACGTCTCCATCTCGTAAATTTTGTTGTTTAAATGTAGAATAATCAGATTGCGCTTTAGCAACATAATGATGCGTTTTGAGTGCAACCATTTTTTCACACAAAACATCAATGAACTCATCAACCGGGCGCATTTCTGTTGCCATGGTAGCTCTATCTGTATTATTCCACACTTGATACTGTACATTTTTGATACTCTCTTTATCAAACAATTCCTGTAGATGGTTTTTAATTATTTCCGTACCTGGACAATTTTTACACCTGTTGAAATAGCAATCTGAAGATGAAGAGGAACAAACGATGCAATTCAAGCATTCTTTATAAGTTGGTAAAGGTATTGCTGAATTTTTTGTCAATCGAGGAAGCCCACTACAATCGATCATCAATTTCACATTTTGGTGATAGACACAAACACAGACTATGTGCGTTCCGTTTGCACCTGCGAGGACACAATTTTTTGATCTAAGAGAACAAGGTGAGGGTTAGAAGTTTTAAAATTTTCGTAAAGCTAATTCAAATTACACAAAACCAATCGCTTCTGGATTTGCTTTTGGTTCCATCGATTTGTTTTACGGACATCCAGTCTTTTTTACCAGGTAAAATTCGACTATTCTCATCACTCTCATAAAAAGATATAACAACATTTTTTACGTCGTGAGCTAGTGACTTTCCTTGTTTAAAATCTGGTTTCATTAGAATCGCGTTAGTGCCATGGGTATTCAATTTTTCTTTTGGACTTTTTACAAGTCTACGAGAACAACCAAAAATATCTGCTGTTTTTCTAATACCCCAAGAATCAGGCGCTAGTGTTAATATCTGGAATCTTTCAACGGATGTTGCTTCAGGGTGCGCAAATTTGACCAGCAGTTTTTGTAAGATTTCGCAATCATGTCGGCATGGTACAATTCCAGTGAGTTCCTTATTAAATGATTCCGTATCGTCAGCATCATCAATGTAATCTTCATCGTGGGTGAAGTCTTCCAGAAGTAGTTACTTTTTCGGTGGCGGAGGAGACGGATTTTCAGAATCTTGAGATGGACCAGCATAACTATCTAACGCTATATTAGATTTAATCAAATCATTGTTCATCGAATTCAGTTCTTTACGACATGGGGAACAAATTAAGGCATCTTCAGCGATATCTTTTACTTTTTCCAGTTGCGTTTTGGATATTTTTCGAAGAGTAGATGAAGGTACTTTTTTAGTATGATTGGATTTTTTAAAAGGATTGCAGCAGCGATCATGAAAATTTCGCGACATTATTTTAATATGAGAAACAAAATATAAAAGGAGATGAATAAAAATATCCTAATGAAATAACCTCAGTCAAAACAAATAGCAATATACCGATGCACGGAGAGAAAAGTTAGGTATTTTCTGCTAGGCATTCCGGTAATTTTTGCGGGAGTATCTCCGGCAGTCTACATACTGCAGAAATTACAGGAGTCGCCTATAAAGGATACAGGATGGCTTAAAGCAGAACTCGGCTTATATGAATAGGGTAAAATATATAGGATTATTCAGCAGAATCTGCAGAGCTTATTAAAGAGAAAATTAGCGAATTCTTTAAAAACCGTTCAGTATTATAATTTTAGGTTCCGTACATTGCATATGTATTGCTAGGAATTATTAAAGTAATTTTACAGTATATAGAAACAATGTATACTAAAATACCAGTGATAATCGTGGAAAATGTATACTTCTGACTGTAAAATATAAACTAAGTATATATAAAGTAAATTCAAATCCAAAAGCAACAATTCGTGACATATGAGAGGCTACGTTTTCGTATATTCTACGCGCACATATCCACTCGGTATATTACTCAACCCTCGAATCGTTGAACAAATCGTTCTAACTTCCACGAGATTAAAATGTTTTTTACAAATATTTATTACATATGGTTTTCAGAGAATTTTTCACATCACATACAGGCAAACACACCGGCTGTCGCGGGAAAACCACATTGCACGTGGAATGTTGGTATTACTGCGCCGACGCTGCACTCATTGGGAAAAAGTCCTCTAATAACTGTAGTATTGAAATATTGCGTTTACCTTACTCGGTACGGGTGAATTTACAAACGAAAATAAGATGAAATTTGCGGAACTTTTCTCTCCGTGTGTAGCGCATACAGCAGCCCTAAACACAAAACATTCGTCCAAGTAGCAACGCCAAGTATTGCAATAGGTTGGCGCTTGCTTCCGTATATTCACGCGAGATTCCATTTCTCTAACGAGAGCGCAAGGTAGGCTGTGAGAAGCATGCTCTCGCCTGGTGTCGGCCAAGGTTACTACGTCACATACTAGTGAATGGCTAATTCGTCTAATTGTACAATATTTTAATACGTACTGACTTTAATATAGTGCTTAAGCCTTTTGGATCTCGAAATAACGATTTTTAAGGTCAACTTGAACTCGAAATATCAACTTTCAAGGTCGAGGGATCCGCTAGCATCTTTTTTATTTTTTCGTATTCAGCGAACCAGAAAACATAAGTAATAACTCGGCAAAGGAAATGGTACATCAATATCGTACCGCAAATTGAATATAAAATTATTTCATTTTTCCACACTGGCAGTCAAGAATTACTAAAATTTTGATAATTTCATATACAAGGCTTTTTAATTATCTTGAAAATGGAAAAAAAATCATTTCCGTACGATAATTATTAGCGGAGATATACAAGATTGAATTTAGAAAGTAGAAGGCCCCTGGATTGCCTTGGTTTACATGTATTTCAGGGGCCTTCTGTTTCGTAGGTCGCTGAAAATCGATTTTTTTCGGTACTTACAATATTCGGCCCCTATTTTTGAATATACCAGTTATTTTCTACTGGAAAAAGGATGTTTTTGAAAATTTTTTTGAATTTTAAAATGGGTCCAAGTTTTTCAAAAACTGGAATGAAAATTTTTTGGCCATTATTTACGCATATAATTTTAAATAAATATTTTTATAAGAAAGCTCGTCCAAAAAACTACAAAATTAGTCTCGCAAAATATTTTTTTTTCTAACTGCAATTCTGTACAAATACTTTCAGTAAGATAAGAACTAAAAATCTTATAATTGCAAATTGTGCCAATGTTTTTTTATTTTGCAACTTTTTCAGTCGCAATCGGAATCGACTATACTTACATGTCATTGAAGAGTGCACATGCTGAAATTAAGAATATGTTTACTTTCAAATAAAAGTGGCCCACTTGACGTGGAACGCCCCTTCTCCATCCACATATAAGAGACGAACACCAATAATATTGCAAATTTATACTAAATTGTTACTCCGTCTGTTTCAGATAATTGTTATTAATGTCGTACCCAATACAACGTTATATGATAAAATTTTAGACGGTTGATGTTACTTACGACCGTCATTCTACCAATATCCGACTATTAATCGATACTACATCAACCATTACTTTACCTGAAAGCGGACTTTGCGTGAAATCTAGCAATCTCATATTTAACTAAGTTTCGACAGATAGTTGACAATAAATCGACCCATATTAACTTATAATAAACCCATGCTAACTAAAGAAGCTTTATAAAAAAGAACAATTTTTATCAAAAGATTCTTTTCGTATCTAAAATATTGTTTTAAGTGCATAGAAAGTGAACAAAGCACGCGGATTTGTTGAAACAATTGATTAAGAGGCGTAGGAACAACTGCGTCCAGGACTAACTTTTTTAAAGAAGCTTTTTTCCTTAGGTGGAAACAGGTTCCGAGTGTACAAAAATTAATGGACTCTATAATGAATGTCGCAATTTTCTGTAATTTTTTGAGTATTTAAAAAATATTCATTTTGTAATTTTTGTATATTTTGAAGATTTTGAATATTATTTATTCATAGGAATTGTTCTGAAAAATGTGTAAGATGCATAACATTTCTTTATTGCTTATTTTTCAATATATATTTTTGTAAAAAAGTTCTTGTGAATAAATGGTATTCTAAACAATGAACAAAATAAGTTTGTCGCAGTATGCATATTGCAGGACGACCGATCGTCCTTTATGTTCGACCAAACCGCGTTTTTGGCCTACGATTCGGTACCCTAGAGTCGCGACGGTTACGGCGCTGGCGCTTGCCTTCGATTCGACCCCTATCGGCTGCTCTCGGCAATATTCGACGCTAAGTCCCCCTCGATCTCCCGTCCGTTCGTCATCGACGAAGCGACGCATCGACACCGGCAGTCTTGTTCGATGTCTCAGTGCATTCGAATCGTGTTTGTGACGTACACCAAAATTATAGAAACACCAATCTGTACGAACGCTCAGAAAATAAATTAGTTTGTGTGCTTTAATGTGACTCTTTTTGTATACTTGACCTGGACCTACATCCTTCAGAAAACATTTTGGCGATCCTGCCAGGATCGAGTGAAAATTCAGTGCGCAAACGAGTGACATTTAAAGTGTATTTTAAGAGCACTGACGAAAATTCGGACATCGACGTTTTCGTGAGTGAGCAATACAGTGTGCGCGTCTTTAGCTTTCGGCTTTCGCGCTTGTCATTGTGGTTTTGTCGAGTTCTTACAGCGGCGTCTGCCCGCACTCTCGATTCGCTGTATTGCGAACTCGTTGCCTTTCGGCCTCCTCGTTTTCATTGAACCTTTTCGTCCTTGCGAGTACGAAGTAGAATTTCATCCGCTTTCTCGTTTCGCGTCGTGTGCGCGTCTTGGCTCTCGGTCTCCGCGCTCCACGGTTTATAAACATTTCTATAAGTTGCAATCTACGTCACAACTTCATTAGTTCGCTTTATTGTCACGACTCTTTTTCTCAGTATTATGTGCCAGTGCATCGGCTCAAGACTTTCGCGTTGAGCCACATTTCTGAAACGCATTTTGTGTTTAGGCGTACATTTCACTTAGCGTCACACGCGGTCATTCGCCATTTTGCAACGACGCGCTCAAAAGTCGACCATATTGGATTTCGGCCAATAGCATCCAGCCAAGTCTGTTACGTCACACCCCTTCCTAGACGAAGCCCGAAGAAGACGATTTTGACGACGCCCAGTTTTTGACGACCCCCCCGATGCTTCACGGAGAAACCCGACAACGATTTCGGATTACTGCGCACATTCTTCAGCGTCGTTGTCCTGCTCGAAGGCCTACCAATCCAAGCGGGAGTATCTCAAGGTCATCGAGGATTCTCTTTCTATTGGAACTTCGTTCTATTTTCTACGCTTAAAACTTGGTAAAATTATGTCAATTTATTTACACTGCAATCCAGTGATTACTCACAGCACATGTCACTGTCTCAGCTGTTAAGTTGCGATCTGTCTCTTCGGCGTCGACTTCGTCGCAGTTCTACCGCTATTGGTGAAATTTTAGACAGTAACGCTACTGCTGTCACTTTCAACGAGTTCCTCGACCGAGTTCCTCGACCAATCTCTTAACTTTTCCGGCATCTTACAGGTTCCAACAACACAATTAATTGAACCGACCATGGATGCTGCGTTGACCGCCGACGGCCTCATTTCTCAGTTGCTGCAATGTTTTGAGGAAATGCAGCATAGCTTCAAGCAGGCCTCCATCGAAGCCAATCGCACTCCAGGTAGATTGAAGGTCCGATTGGAGCATACAATCAGTTGTGGACACGCTACTGCAATCTCTACGAGAATCTACAAGCTACAATTACGCTTGCTGATTTGGATCTACCTTATCTGGCTGATTACGTGTTCCTGTCGCACGAGCAAATTTATTTCGACATTGTTGGTGACATCGATGGCGCCATCCACAGCCTGACACGTAGTGTGTCTGCTTATCCACTGCATTCGACTTCAGTGACGGACTGCACCCAGCTGCAACGGAATACGGTTTTACCCAAAATTATCATACCTAAATTTGATGGACATTTTGAACACTGGAATTCGTTCAGTGATTCTTTTACTAATTTAGTAATAAATGATGCCTCGCTTGATAACTTGAAACGTTTTCATTACTTGAAAAATTCACTGGCTCCAGAGCCAGCTGCATTAATTAATCATATCGCAGTAACTTCCAATGCATTTGATGAAGCGTGGCAAGTTCTTAAGACGAGATTTGCGTACACCTTATCAATAGTCAATTCTCATTTTGATACTCTATTTTCAATTCGACCATTGCAAACCGAAAGTGCTTCGGGACTCTTATTTTTACACGACAAATAGGTTGAGTCACTTGCAGCACTAAAAACTTAAAATTTTCCAATCGACCAATTGAGTGCTATCTTAGTCTATTTAACGGTGCAAAAATTGGATGCTGTGACCAGAAAGTCTTGCGAACTTTGTATCGTTTCCTCGACAGATTATCATACCTTTGATCAACTTCGAGATTTCTTATTAAAACGCGCGCGCGCTCTTGAATCAATTAAGCTTGACACACCAAAAAGGGTTGCCACCAATTTTAATGCCAAAACGGTAAAATCGCATGTCCAAACGCTTACAATTGCGGCTACTTCGCGTGCCTGTCCGCTTTGCAAAGCAAGTCATAATTTACGATTGTGCCATAAATTTCAAAACATGACAGTTGCTCAACGATTCGAAATTTTAAAACGTCAAAAATTATGCATAAATTGCCTGTCAAATCATATTCTAGCCACGTGTACTAGTAAGCACTCTTGTTTTAGGTGTAAGAAAAAACATCATACGATGCTACATCGATCGCAGGAAGGAGATTCACCCCACTCGGATACCGAGTCAATAAGTACGGTCTCTCTAGTGCCGCCCAATCCAGCTGTCCCGGCAAATGAAGCACGTACGCATCTAACTTCAAGCTCTCCTACGGTACAATCGTCAATACTCTTGGCCACGGCTACAATACTGGTCCATTCATCAAAAGGTCGGTCCATGAAGCTAAGAGCCCTGATTGACCCTGGTTCAATGGCAACTCTCGTCGCGGAGAAGGTCGTCAATGCCCTTCGGCCGATCTTGTACCATTGTCCAACTCAGGTTTCTGATGTTGGCAGCTCTTCTGCTGGTGTGGCCCGATACACTGCGGCACTAACAATAACACCGGTGCATACTTCTAGTCCGACACTTTCTGCACAAACTCTTGTCCTCAAAGACCTCACGACCTATCAGCTACGCTTTAAGGGGTCGGTAAATCAATGGCTTCATTTGAGATACGTTTCCCTAGCAGATAAGAATCCAGGCAGAGACGCTCCTATTCAAATGATCCTTGGAGCCGACCTTTATGGCTCCATCGTTAAAGAAGGTTTGCTCAAGGGATCACCTGATCAGCCGATTGCTCAACAATCGATATTCGGGTGGCTGCTTTCCGGTCCGGTTAATACTGCAGTACCTTCCGTTTCCTTACACATAACAGTTTATACCTGCAATGAGCAGGTCCAACTTCTAAAACTCATGGAAAAGTTTTGGAAAACTGAGGAGATTCCGACCAAAACTTCTGACTCCTGAAGATCAGCAGTGCGAGGCTCACTTTCTTGCCTCACATTCCCGCGTGCCTTCAGGACGTTATTCTGTACGTCTTCCCTTTCGCGATAGTCAACCACGTCTTGGGTTGTCTTACAACACTGCTTTGAGTTCTTTTAAATCGCTCGAACGTGGCCTCTTATGTAAACCTGACGACTTTCATATGTACTCTGACTTCCTGTCAGATTATCTCAATCAAGGACATATGAGCCTCGCTCTTCCCGTCAATCAAAGTCTCTCTCATTATTACATGCCTCATCGTGGTGTGAGAAAGGAGACTAGCTCGACAACTCCTCTTCGAGTAATTTTTAATGCCTCGAACCAAACCTCCAATTTTACATCACTAAATGACCACCATCTTACAGGTCCAAAATTGCAAACTGAGCTTGTACAGGTCTTAACGCAGTGGCGTTTACATAATGTTGCCTTTAGTGCTGACATTAGTCAGATGTACAGACAAATATGGGTGGATCCACGCGATCATGATCACCAACGGATTGTCTAGCGTTTCTCTCCTGAGCAACCGATATCTCATTATCGTCTTAATACCGTTACATTCGGCGTAACAAGCGCCCCTTTCTTGGCCATGCGGGTACTCCGTCAGTTACTCGCCGACGATGGCGACAAATATCCAGTAGCTCGCTCCAGTCTGCTCATGAGTCTATATGTAGATGACTGCCTTTTCGGAGCCGACGACGATGTTGCTGCACTCGCTCTACGGAAAGATGTAGAATCATTATTACAAGGTGGCGGTTTTTCTTTACGTAAATGGGCGAGTAATGATTCGTCTCTACTTTCCGACATAAATCCAGAAAATTACGGTCTTGCCTGGAACCCTTCGCGTTCCTCAAACGAAGGCCTTAAAATATTGGGCGTTTATTGGAACCCTGATCGAGACTTCGCAGATCGCACGATTTTATGATCCGTTAGGTTGGGCGTCTCCCGTCATCGTCACTGCAAAAGCACTTATGCAACAACTCTGGCTTATAGAGCTGGACTGGGACGACCCACTCCCGGACTCTGTTTTATTTACGTGGAATCGTATTGCTGATGAGCTGCACCACTTAACGGCTATGACAATCCCCCGTTGGATCGGCACAGGATCGGCTGTCGTGTCCGTCGAACTACACGGTTTCGCTGATGCATCTCAAATTGCATTCGCAGGTGTAATTTATTCCCGAATTACATTTAACTCTGGCGAAATTGCAGTAGTGTTGCTTTACGCTAAGACCAGAATATCGCCACTCAAGCAATTAAGCATCCCACGTTTGGAGCTGAACGCGGCTGTTCTTGTGGCGCGTTCTCTGCGAGCTCTTATGGGGATACCTCAATTCATCAACTTCAGTCTCCACTGCTGGACAGACGCCATGATTGTCTTAGAGTGGCTCTCTCAATCTCCTTCGAAATGGCACACCATCGTAGCGAATCATGTGTCGGAGATACAGACGACTATCCCTGAGGCTCAATGGCACCATGTCCCATCGCGTGATAATCCCGCGGACTTGGCTTCACGTGGTGTATCAGCACGTGAGCTTGTCGAGTCTACGTTGTGGAAAACAGGCCCAGACTGGCTCTCTAAGCCTCCCAGTGAGTGGCCTCATACTGAGATGGAGTTAAGTCCTGATGCTCCACTCGAAAAACGGATACATACTCTCACGTCCTGCCCCCAGGAAAATGTTTTGGATGACCTCGCACCTCGCCTTTCAACTTGGTGTCGTCTGATTTAAGGTCACCACTTATTTCTTAAGTTGGACAAGACCATGGAAACCTGATCATCCTCCTGCTTCTTCGTACGCTAAACAAGCCTCGATTATTTGGTTTCGCTGGTTGCAGTCTGCGTTATTTGGTGACGAGCTAGCCGCTCTTCAATCTCACTCGCCATTGCCTCGTCATAGCCCTTTAAAAACATTATCCCCGTTTATCGATGAACAGGGCGTTATACGAATCGACGGACGGCTTGGTCATGCGTTGCTCAGCTACGATGCCACTCATCCAGTTGCGCTCAAGGCGCACCCAGTTGTTCGACTTATAGTGCGAGACGCTCATCAACGGTGTCTCCATGGAGGAGTGTCTCTTACGCTGCAAACATTGCGTGAAACGGTCTGGATCCTTCAAGCGCGGAAACTTATCCGCTCCGTAATATTTCATTGCGTAACATGCACCCGTCTCAAAGCTGAAACTGCCACGCAGTTAATGGGGCATCTGCCAGCCCCTCGAGTTCTTCGGCCGGAACGTCCTTTCCAACATTGCGGCGTAGATTATGCCGACCCACTGCAGGTGCGTTATGGCGGTGGACGAAAGTCCTATCCAGCGTACATCTCAGTTTTCATCTGTTTTTCGGTAAAGGCTATACATTTAGAATTAGTTTCCACTATTCTGCTGGTGCGTTTGTAGCGGCGTTTAAATGCTTTATTAGTCGACGAGACCTTCCTAGTGTTGTTTACAGCGATCGTGGAACGACCTTATATGGGGCGAATACCGAGCTTAAGCAGGCGTTCGAGAATGCTATTCGAAATCCCGAATTCCATTCACTTCTGAGCAGGGATCTCACTTGGCACTTTTTGCCTCCCGCTGCTCCTCGCTTCGGGGGACTGTGGGAGGCCGGTGTCATTAGTGCCAAGTATCATTTAAAGCGTGTTTAGGCGCTCATACTCCCACTGCCGAGGAGTTGAGCACTCTTCTGTGCGAGATAGAGGCCTGTCTCAACTCAAGGCCATTAATGCTTCTAACTGACAGTCTGACCGATTACGGCGCTCTCACACCAGGCCACTTCTTAATTGGCACCTCGTTGTCAGCACTACCCAGTCCGTCGCTCCTCGACCTTGAGACGAATAGGTTGACGCGCTGGCAATTGTACCGGCAATTGCTGGAGAGATTTTGGAGAGTGTGGTCCTCCGGTTACCTCCGGTCGTTGCATCATCGTACTAAGTGGCAGCGGCCACAAGAAAACGTTACCGTCGGTCAATTGATCTTAATGCGAATGCCTAATGTAACGCCTACCAAATGGCCTTTAGCCCGTATCGTAAAATGTATTCGAGGCAATGATGGACTCGTTCGTGTTGTCCATCTGAGAACCGCAGCTTCAGTGTTTGTACGACCAATAACCAAAATTATATTACTACCGTTGCATTGTAATAATCCGTCAATCGAACCTTGTCTTAACCGGTGATATGTTTCGTGAGTTTTGCGAGTCCTAATGGGTCGCAAGGGGGGCGGTATGTCGCAGTATGCATATTGCAGGACGACCGATCGTCCTTTATGGCCGATCGGCGTTTTTGGCCTACGATTCGGTACCCTAAAGTCGCGACGGTTACGGCGCTGGCGCTTGCCTTCGATTCGACCCCTATCGGCTGCTGTCGGCAATATTCGACGCTAAGTCCCCCTCGATCTCCCGTCCGTTCGTCATCGACGAAGCGACGCGTCGACACCGGTAGTCTTGTTCGATGTCTCAGTGCATTCGAATCGTGTTTGTGACGTACACCAAAATTATAGAAACACCAATCTATACGAACGCTCAGAAAATAAATTAGTTTGTGTGTTTTAATGTGACTCTTTTTGTATACTCGACCTGGACCTACATCATTCGGAAAACAAAATTTAATAATTGACGACTATTATAAAAATTATCGTCTGTTATTTATATTTCTTCTTTTTTTTACATCTGGTATACGCCCAGGCGATCGATGATACCCTTGGGCCGACTCAGCTGTCCATCGGGCGCGACAATCGCCACCGGGCGTAAAATCGCACTTGAAGCCCACCTACGAAAATAACCATTTCATCTTTCTGATATATTTGTAACGAATGTAGAACAGAAAATCGCTATCGATCTTTCTGTTGGGGATGCGGTCAAAGAACACTACTCTCTCCATTTCCCAGCCAGAAACTCTACCACCAGTACCTGCGGCGTGCCAAAAAAAAATTCGACGCGCCTCAGCAAATCTGGGGCCCGCCGTTTCCATCTATGCACTTTTACTTTTACTTTATTTATTTTTAAAAATACATGTTTTACTTAGAACAAGTATACGTTATTCAATAAATTTATAAATTAATGTGAGGTCACAGATAAAATGTTCATAGAATATTGAATTTAAAACATTTCATTTCAAATAATATGTATATCAAAAATATTTTGTTTTTAATATTCTTCTTAATGTATTTCTAGAATATATTATCTAAAATATTATGTTTGATATTTTTTAAGAATATTTTGAGAACATAATTTATCTAAACACTTGCATTCTACGATTTCTATTTATTTTCAATTTTACATAATATAAGTATAAAATTAATAATCGAAAATGAATCGGAATCGAAATAATTGTCACAATTACAACATTTTAGTTGCTCGGCTAGATGACATAAATACCACTATCGCGTATCTCATTCTTCCATACACGATTCTCGCACATTGAATTTTATTCACAACATTTATTTAAAGAATAATTATCGTCGTCTGAACACATTCAGAGTGTTCGCGTAAATGTATACAATAATAATTTTTTGGTCATTAGGTAACGGATCCCGCACTTCCATTAAGTCTGTTTAAATTAAAACAACGTTGTTTATTTTATCTTATTTGTCGATTACATAATATCCATTCACATCCTCCGAAATGATATAATTCCCATAAATACCTTATCAATTGGGGATTTTCCCTTCGAGTCACGAATAACCATTTACACAAGGTGAAGACGACTAGGAAGTTGAATGAAGTAGCAGCATTTTCGAGATTATTGCCTAATTGAACTTTGTCACGTGGAAGCGTCCTTCTAAACGTGACTTCCGGAATTCGTGAATTTCATCTCGAAAATTGGAAGATGTTTTCCAATGTTACGATGATTCCATAGAGTTCGTCTTGCCGTAATTCCGCTATGAATACGATAAATTACTTGTAATTATCCAAGTTAATTACAATATATGTATATAATAAATATATGTATATAACCGGGAAAGCTGCTAGCTGCACCTTGTCTGAGTGTCGAAAAGGAAGTGCCGGAGCACGTTTCGGTATTTGTTCTCGATAAAGTTCAATTACACATCTTTCTCGAACTTTCTAGTATTGTTCTTATTCACATGAAAACATTTGAAAATCAAAGCAGACTCACACATTTGTACTGTACATGTATAATTGTAATATCGCGTCATCATGGCTACCAACATACGCATAACCTCATCATCGCGAAATTTTAGTACAGACGCGATAGTACGTTCCTTTTCCGCAAGATGCCGCTCGCAGACTACGTCCCCTTTCGCCATTTAGGCGCGAGATTTGAATTACGGAAGAAGTTATGATCGTTACAAGATGTATGTTACGTGGGTATAAACTTCGAAATAGGATGGCGATTAGCACACCTTCAAATGTTTTTTTCTCACAAGATATAGCGGAAAAATATAAAATGTTCTGATTTTTGTAATAAATGACATTCATATTGAATGTACTGTAACTCAGCAAAAAATAATTTTTTTCAATTCAATCGCAGCTTATTTTAATTGCAGAATCTTAAAAAATTTAAAGGTACATGGTTTACAATTTTTGAAAATTTTCTGTAAATGTTACGAATCATGAAAGGAAAGAATTGAATGATTTTGTTGATCTTTTTGTCAATGGCTTTTTATTGAAAATTTATGAACAAAATTTTGTTTTTCATATCGTTAAAATGTTCCAGCAAATTTTCTTCTGCGGATTTAAAATACGTGTGTTAATTTGAGAACTAGAACGAATTATCGCGAATAAATTGGAAATATTGTATTTTTCATTACAATTACAAACTTTAAGTTCCGTGCATGTCCAGTTACTACCATTTGAAAAAAAAAATTTTTATTTCTATTGTCTATTCTTCACGAATTCGGTCTATGAGAGAAGAAACTTCAAATTGGTTAAAAGCCAACCCTATAAGTGAGCGAGTACATTTTTTACTTTCCTTTATTACTCGTCACTGAAATGTAATGATTACTTTCATTGCAATTATAGAATAATGTTTGCAGTTCAGTAGATAGGCTAAGCGGGTTCTGCTCCCCCACCCCACCCCACCTCCCTTCGGTGATATGATGGAAGGATTGCGCAATTGGGCCGTAAGAAGGTTATGAGTGAAAGGCGGTTATTATAAACAATTTTATGTATTATTATTATAAGTTTCGAAAGCTGTGAAGGTCGAAAAGCATAGGTAATTTAATGTATGCATTGCGTTACATTGTCGAATGAAAAACATTTTCTCTTTCCCAAATTTCGGCAATCGTGACGCAATAAAAAGGAGGCTGCCTAATTCACACATTCCAATGTAATATTGCCATGTGGATTGAAGAAAAACAAATTTCAAAAGTCGCCTTCATGAAAGGTCAGATATTGCTACATTGTAGTCACATCTCCGTGTTTATGTGGAAATACATCGTAAGCTAGGAACCTTATTGAAAGCGAAAGTAAAATGACCTTTTCCTCGTGCGTCCTACTACCATCTCTCTCGCTCTCGCATACTCTTTGTTAGATCCATTTACTTTAACATTATACCCTTTACACGGTCGTCGATTCTCCGTCAATCACTTATTCACCGTACATTTGTTTTCCTGAA
This sequence comes from Trichopria drosophilae, assembly GCA_030407085.1. NCBI lineage: Eukaryota > Metazoa > Arthropoda > Insecta > Hymenoptera > Diapriidae > Trichopria > Trichopria drosophilae. The sequence continues at coordinate 47,306,638 of CM059587.1, read as the reverse complement.
ACTTTCGAAATTGTATACTGGTCCAGACGCGTTTAAAAGGTCATTGCACAATATCTTCAAAACATTTTCTCTTTCCCAAATTTAGGCAATCCGTGATGTAATAGAAAGGTGGCAGTCTAATTCAAATATTTCTAAATTATCGTTTCAAAGGAATGTCGCGTTCCTGTGTCTATGTTTGACATCACGTAAGCACCTCTATTTCAAATATTGTATTTCTACATCAATATGGTAGATATTAAGAAGATTTTTTCGTCCTGGGAACAGGCCCTGAAGAGGGTTTACAACACTCTTAAAGAAGACGCTACTGAGGATCAGTTTTGCAACTTCATTCGAGAATTCACCGAAAAGATTGAGAAAATCAATTCATTCGTAAGGGCTCACATTCCAAAATAGAGTGAAGATATCGTTTGAGACAATTATTCAATGCATTACGGTACAGAGGGTTACAGCTGCTGACAGATTATTTAGCGTATCTCAATGATCTCCAATACAGACAAAACCGTCGAGTCCCTTCCCCCAAAACTGCTTAGTCGATTTTGAAATTAATGTAGAAAAGCCGCTAAGCAAGTCTCAACGCGTTAAAAGGCCTGACGCCGACCCCTGATATTGTTATTAAAAATGTCCTGCCTCTTTAGATGGTCATTGCAAACGGCCTCTTTCTAATGTGTGATCTTACGAAATTAGATCATAAATATTGAAAAGTGCTGGCTGTTACACATTAGTATTATCATGTGAGGAATGTCGAAGAACAAATTTCAAAAGTTTCGCCTACATTAAAGGTCAGCTATGGCTACATCATAGCCGCTTCACAGTGTCTATGTGGAAATACGTCGTAGGTTAGGAACCGTATTGTAAAAGTGAACATAAAATTCTAATAATGACCTATTCCGCCTGCGAATACCCGTACATCAGATCGAGTCGTGTAAACATTCTTGTGATGTAACATTTACACGACTATGGAAAGGAATTCATTCTGAAAACCCAACAAGTACAAGCGTAAATGTATTTTAATACTAACTAACGGTATACCTCTTGATTAAAAATTGTATGTAGCCTAACCGACATGACTATTTAATTCCGTTTACAATAGTGATTTAGATAATCACACTGCAAGAAACGTTATTATATTTGACAGATTTTTGTTACTTCCACATTGTAATCGTAAGTAGTTAACTACCAAGCAAACGAAAATCGATTGAAGTATATTCATAGTAATTCAGCAATCGATATCTGAATTCAATTTCTGAACCTTCTTCAATCTTTCTTAATTCCGAATTATTTTGACTCTACGTACATATATTGAAAAATTTGCCACTGAATATTCTGGAATTCCCATACTATGCTTGACATGTTTGAATTCATGTAAATGAATTGGAAATGTACGTTCTTAATATTTCTGTATGCTTCAACATCGGTTTCTACGTTGAATTTATTTCAATTCATGCAAAAAAAATTAAAACATTGCTTTCTGAATATACTCGAATCGTAATTCACTCTGAATTTATTTCAATACTTATCAACGTATTGAAATGAAGATTATTTAATTTATTTAAGTTCGGAATTGTCAGGAATTATTTTGAATTCGAAAATATTGAGAGCAATTCGCGATATTGACGTTTAACATGAATATTTTTGAGGTTATATTTTCTGCGACAAATATTTTCAGAAATCTTTTTTATTGTTAATTCATTTGCTTATTACATTAAAATTGTGTTTTCTCTTAAAATATGCAGTTGCATAAAAATAACCTATGAATAGACTCTATAATTCCGGAAGCCCATATCGGGTTTTCTGTATTTGTAGGACTTTACGGTATAAGAGGTAAGCTCATAATTTCAAATATACATTTCGGATTTTCGAATATGATAAAAAGAAAATTGCTTACAAAATACTAATGTACGTTCGATACAAATTGTAAGTTGATTACTCAAATTACACAATAAGTTTCATTAGAAGGAGTAGACCAACTTCACAGACTTAGTCGAAGACATCTTGGTGTGACAATGAGGATTCAGGAACAGCAATTGCCCTGTGGTCGGTGCGACGCACAGTCTCTCTTTCAAGTGAAAGGTTCCTGATAGGGATCCATACTTGGAAGGGTGACTATGAGAAATAAAAAAACTAGCGTTGCGCCCGCTACGGCAAAGATAGCAGGCCGATTGCTGAGTGGGAGACACGGCTGCTTTACCATCAGAGGGTAACCCCTGATGATAAAATAGTTTGTCGACTGTATCTGTCTGGGTTTTCCGTAGTTTTCCCAGACCCCGTACAAATGCGATACAGAGGGGTCAAGTCGCTCTACGGTGCGCAGTAATGGGGGGACTGGCTCTGGGTGAGTGATCCTTGTGTTTGTCTAAAAAAAAAAAGTATTGTCTTGTAATGTCTTTGAAAGTCTGTCCGACCAATCCACCCGAGAGCCGACCCGCGAATAGGCTAAAAAATGTCATTAAAGCGGGGGATAATTCCTTTCCTTTATCCTTTATCCTTACCCTTTATGAGGATTCAGGACAATCAGGATTCAGGAAGACATGATGGATTCTGGACATCGAACAGACTGCGTAGTGTAACAGGCAACTAAAAGAATGTCCTAAGTGGAAGTAACGCATACATAATTTAAACTGTTTAAATTGGTCAGAAACTGAATAGGCATTGTTCAAAGGGCAAGTTTTATACCAAGTGAGCCCACCGAAAGCATCAAAATTTCAGTTTTGGGATCTATAAATCGAAGGACATCTAAACTTTGCATTTGAAAATTGTGAAAATATTATATTAGAAATAATCACTTTTATAACTACTTTATTTTTACAATAAAATTTATATTTATTTATATGTACAAATACTGTTGCTTATTTATGAGGGTATACTTGGCACGAAATGTTCTTTAGGAAAGTAATTATGATAAAATAATATAATAGAAACAGTCATCGTGTCGTAGAAATAATATTTTTTATTTAAGTACGTACAGCAGTTATGTAATAGAAATAAATTGTTTGCAATAAGCCATGAAATTTGTCCTCCGTCAATTTTCCTGCATTCCGGTTGATACATAAATAAAGCAAGAATGCTTTCTCTGTAAGACACAGGGAAACCTAAGTATGGGTTATCAATCAATTATCACTTTTATCATTTATCATATACACTTCAGTATCAGTGGTTGACCGGGTTGCAGTACTACTTCAATGATATATATCTGAAATGAGAAGTAAATTCTGTTAGTATTTTTGTTTGTAGATTGTGTTATTAATATGAAAGTGATTACTGTATTTATGTCTTAATAAAAGTGAATTTAAGTACCCCTTTTTAGATTAATCGACTTGAAGAATGATACTATTCAAGAAGTAGAATTGGTCTTGATGGAAAATGTATCCACAATAGTGTGACATTCATTTTACCTATTGTATAATCCGACCTCACCTATTTTATTAAATTTTATCTCAAGTTGTTCAGTATATTTCAGTTTTAACGAGAGAAAGTTAAAATATTATGTATTACATATATAAATAAAGTTATGATTACAATAAAATACCTACACAATTTTTATTATATATATCGGGCATTCTACGTCAACCGGATCACTTGGCTGGCCAAAATTCATTACCGCCAAAAAAATTGTTTCAGGGCTTAAAATTTAGCTCAGTATATCTACTTTTAATTTCCGTGTGGTATTTTTGAAAATTCAAAATGGCGGTGTGACGTAGTCACAGATCGAGCCGGTAACTCCAACCGGGGAGAGCGTTCCGGGGGAATCCTTCCCCCTATTCGCCGCTGCTCTCACCCGCCGTACCGGGGATATGCTTCATGGAGGTTCATACCTCCCCGCCGTCGCTCCTCTCGGCAGTCGCCGTCGGGAGTTCCTCCCACACAGACGGAGCCGAGTGACGCCGAGACGTTTCTCTCTTTCTCTCCGCAAATGGAAGCCGAGCCGATTGACTCGATCGAGTATCTCTCTCTCTCCCTCTCCGAAGGAGAAGCCGGTACGAGCGGGCGGCGCGGCTGCCGCGCTTCTCCCTCCTTCCACGGATCACCCCGACATCAGGCCCCGAGGTGGCGCCACGCGGAGAATCGACGGAGACGCTATTCCATCGCGGATCGCGAGATTGTAGAGAGTCGAGGAAAGCCCTTTGCGCAGTTCAACTGAATGCCGCCGTTTGGAGTTGAGTACAGCCCTTTGCGTTGTTGAGACAGCCCTTTGCGTAAAAGTTCCGGTGCAGTTGTCGTCGCGCGTAAGGGTGCAGTGCCGGATCCCGCAGGAATACACAAGACGTCGAGTAGTGGTACCACCCCGGACTCACCGAGGCGAGGACGCCAATTCCAGGCCCCGTCCAGACTCATCCGGAGCGGCCACCTCTGGACCCCGACTTTCGGTCCAGCAGCCGGACGGCACAACAGTTTTTGTGAGTAACCAGTGGGATTGAAATTGTGATTGCGCCCCCCCCCTCCCCCGTGGTCTAGTGTTCCAAATCGTGCGTGGATTACTCTCGCGCCTCCGCGATAGCTTTCCTGCGGTCATTTGTGAGTAACCATCCGATTCGCGAGATTTGAGCCCGTGACAATTAACCGTGAAATAGGATAATTTTGTAATCTCCGTGACGAGTACTTAAAATAAATCAAATCGATCTTAGAAAAATCATTTGTGTCGAACAATTATTTTGCGTTTACCCTTCCAAGGAGGGTTTATAGCGGCTCCAATACGGTGCTTAGAAAGACCACACTTTTGAAAACGAGAGTAAAAACCTTTCATACAGTTTTTTGTGCCCAAGAAAAATACCATTTTAGAATTTATTTCTTTGTTATTGGATGCTCCAATTACGAATCTCGTATCAGAATTTTGAAATTCAAAATGGCGGATGAATTTGTAAAAAGTGATCGGATGTTGCTGAAACTTGTTTCTCGGTGGTTCTCGGGGTCGTAGAATACGATTCTGAACTTAAATTTTAAAGATTCAAAATGGCGGATCCAAAGTGGCGGATGAATTTTTAAAAAGTGATTGGGAGTGGTTGAAACTTGTTCCTCGGGGAGTTTTGGGGTCGTACAATACGAATCTGGTGGATGACAAAGCTAAATTAAAAATTGTTTAGTACCAAAATAATGTCGAAAATCGGTTAAACATAGAATAGCTTATCTCTAGTAGGGGTATAGTGTTATAATATGAGTATAAACACAAGTCCTTTAATTAATTATTGCAACCTTCGGATTTAAGAAGTTACGACCTCTGAACCGTATATGTAACAGCTGTTGCCATCGCCAGGAGGCACTATTATCCGTAAAGTTAGATGGTCGTGTTTCTCTTCCGACATTTCCCGCAGCTCTTGAAGTGATGTTGATTTTGTATCGTCAATTCGGAGCGAGTTTTGTTTTCGATGCAGATGCATCTAAAAATCATGCCCTTCTTAGCAGTACCCAGGATGAACGACGCGGACGTGATAGGGTTCTCATCCCATTGGGGTGCTTTTTGAAAGTGAGTCCCCTTGCCTCTCACGAATTGGGGTGCTTTTTGGAAGTGAGTCCCCTTGCCTCTCACAAAAGGAAGAATCATATTAATCATACAATTTAAAAAAGGAAAAAGTAATCGAACATTGTCATAAGCTCTGAAAAACCCGTCTGCTAAAGGTTTACAATAAAAATCATTTCTGGATTTCTTAAATATTTAATAGCAGTCAATAATGGTAGATATAATAACAATATCAATATTAAGAATATAACGTCATTTTAAATTTAAAAATTGTCAATAACTTCAGTACTGGACTTTACTAGTGGGATTAATAGCACTTGAGTATGTCATAACATTCAATATCTTACTTGAATCTGGTACGAATGCATGTGACATTCGAATATTTGGCACGGCTGGGGCAACTGTAAATCTCTTATTTAGAAATCTCTGAGCTTTCTCGTGTGTTTGTTTAGTATAGTAGAAAAATTGAATATTTTTGAACTTATTTTTTGCCCAGATATATAGAGCATCTGCGTTCAAAATTGCTGAATTTCCGTCGGCCTGAAGAATAGCACGCGTTGTTTCCCTTTTTAAAGTCGCGCCGATACCATCGCATGCTCCTTTTCCATGCGCTGTCGCATGAAAATGCCATTCAGCTTCAATGCCGAAATCGATTTTGTGATACATGAGATTACTCATTTGGAATCTATTTTTATAATGTTGTACCGCACAATCGGTAACATAAATTACATGTTGTACGCGTGGGCACACTTTTTTTATTTCAGGAATAATAGTTTGTTGCATTACATACACGGCAAATGTATCATGAGTCAAGCTGTTTGATAATAATATATTACTACAATGGATTCTTGTACCTTCTGATTTGTAATAGAAAACGACAGGATGAACCGTACATTGGTCGTTGTTGTAATGAAACCCTTGTGCTGCATTTTGTACAACGAACGCGAAGTTTTCCGAGAAATCACTGTGAACTAATACTTCACCGTATTGAAGGTTCGCTTTACGTTCTTCTACATATTGCGACTGACTCTTAGAAATAAAGTGGTGCAATGCGAATTCAGGCAATCTAGAGCACAGTCTGTTAACATAAGTATCTATTGAAAAACATGCTTTTATCAATGCATTACTGTATGACTATACTGTACGAATTACTGTATTTGATCTACCACTATGATCGGAAATCCCCGCCATGGTAAGTAATGAACACAACGATAATACAAGTTATACACTAATAGGTAATAATTGAATCAATACTTGTAGCAAATAGCAAGCGTCACCAATATACTGCAATATTTTATTTGAAAATATTTATATGCGTTTTATACTGCAAAAGAAACACATGTAACATATAAGATATAAAGTATCGACATATTCCTTCATGTCTTCTATTATACTGTGACGTAGTCACTAATCGAGCCGTTAACTCTAGCCGGGGGAGAGCGTTCCGGGGGAACCCTTCCCCCTATTCGCCGCTGCTCTCGCCCGCCGTACCGGGGATACACGCTATGGAGGCTCAGACCTCCCCGCCGTCGCTCCTCTATTCAGTCGTCGTCGGGAGTTCCTTCCCCACAGACGGAGGCGAGTAAAGCCGAGAGCCGTTTTGCGACTTACGTATCTCTCTCTCTCCCTGTCTCTCCGAAGGAGAAGCCGGTACGTGCGGGCCGCGCGACCGTCACGCTGCTCCCCCCTTTCACGGATCACCCCCAGCATAGGACCCCAAGGTGGCGCTTTGACGGACCAGGAGAAGCAAGAAGAGGGCATTCTGTCGCGGACCGTGAGATAGGACGGACAGAGTATACGATTCGCCGAGTAGTCGAAGTGGTGCGCGACATCGAACTGAATACCGCGAGCGTGTGAAATCTAAAATAAGAAGCAAAAAGGTGTTCTCTGGGAACCTCGTGTCGGAGGCCAAGACCCAGCAAGACGACCATCGCCTTCGGTCAAGGACCCTGCAGCGGCTCCAGTCGGATCCCGGGACATCCGACGTCATTCCCAGCGTGCGCACAACACACAGTGAGTCGCCCATAGGGCCATAAATTTTCATGTGCGGTGGTGAAAACCCTCCGTGGTCCACTCGAGAAAACCTCTTTTTTTTCCCTCTCTTCGTGGTGTTGCGATTCGTATTTTGTAGTTTCTTTTGTGTGCTCGGGTATTCCCTCCGGTCCATTGTAATGAACTATCCCCTTCGCGAGATTTGAGCCCATGTCAAGGAATTATAATAAATTAGTTCGATTTTAGAAAAAGAAATTAGTGTACGAGTTTTATTTTTCGTTTTCCCCTTACGCGGAAAAACAATATTACAATACCAAATGAAGTTACGTTTCTATAACGGGAGCAAAATCGAACCCCGGAAATCGCAATGCCACCTAGCGTCAGCTTAACCCATTAAGGCCCAAACGGGTGGAAGGCTTATTGCTGCTAGGTGCCGTTGCAATATTCGCGGCTCTGCGCATCTGTAAACGCAGCTCCTATAGTAGAAATGGATTTTCATTAGGTCAAAAGGAAGCCTGATATCGAGTACAAATATCGATGTAATATGTTTAGATACAGGTGTTCCACATGAGTGTAATGTGCATTGCATATTACTTTTTTACAGTTGTGAGTGCGAAATGTACATCCTAACTATCACGACATCCATCTTTTGTCTTTAGTTTAATGAATAACGAAGATAACAAGAGTCGTTGATGTGTTGGATTTATGAAAGTGAAGAAGATTATTCCCTTATTTTTTTTTTTTAATTCGAGGACTAAGCAGAATCCCGATAATTTTGGAACTTAATTTGCGCTGCTGTTGACAGCCCCATCTGCGAATCGACTTAGTTCACAGTGATTTCTCGAAAAACTTCGCAGTCGTTGTACAAAATGCAGCACAAGGGTTTCATTACAACAACGACCAATGTACGGTTCATCCTGTCGTTTTCTATTACAAATCAGAAGGTACAAGAATCCATTGTAGTAATATATTATTATCAAACAGCTTGACTCATGATACATCTGCCGTGTATGTAATGCAACAAACTATTATTCCTGAAATAAAAAAAGTGTGCCCACGCGTACAACATGTAATTTATGTTACCGATGGTGCGGTACAACATTATAAAAATAGATTCCAAATGAGTAATCTCATGTATCACAAAATCGATTTCGGCATTGAAGCTGAATGGCATTTTCATGCGACAGCGCATGGAAAAGGAGCATGCGATGGTATCGGCGCGACTTTAAAAAGGGAACCCACGCGTGCTAGTCTTCAGGCCGAACAACATCTGCGTCTGCGTCATACCACAAAATTTTAAAAGCTTAATTGATGCCGCACATTCGAACGAATTGACTGAAGATTTGGCATATTCCAAATAAGGATCTTAATCTTCCAAAAAGGAACAAGTTTCAACAACGCCAAATCACTTTTCAAAAATTCATCCGCCATATTGGATCCACCAATTTGAATCTTTAAAATCTAAGTTTAGAATCGTATTCGGCGACCCCAGAAACCCCCGAGAAACAAGTTTCAGCAACATCCGTTCACTTCTTAAAAATTCATCCGCCATATTGGATCCGCCATTTTGAATCTTTAAAATCTAAGTTCAGAATCGTATTCTGCGACCCCGAAAACCCCCGAGAAACAAGTTTCAGCAACGTCCGTTCACTTCTTAAAAATTCATCTGCCATATTGGATCCGCCATTTTGAATCTTTAAAATCTAAGTTCAGAATCGTATTCTGTGACCCCGAAAACCCCCGAAAAACAAGTTTCAGCAACATCCGTTCACTTCTTAAAAATTCATCCGCCATATTGGATCCACCAATTTGAATCTTTAAAATCTAAGTTCAGAATCGTATTCGGCGACCTCGAGAACCCCCGAAAAATAAGTTTCGGCAACATCCGTTCACTTCTTAAAAATTCATCCGCCATATTGGATCCGCCATTTTGAATCTTTAAAATCTAAGTTCAGAATCGTATTCTGCGACCCCGAAAACCCCCGAGAAACAAGTTTCAGCAACGTCCGTTCACTTCTTAAAAATTCATCTGCCATATTGGATCCGCCATTTTGAATCTTTAAAATCTAAGTTCAGAATCGTATTCTGTGACCCCGAAAACCCCCGAAAAACAAGTTTCAGCAACATCCGTTCACTTCTTAAAAATTCATCCGCCATATTGGATCCGCCATTTTGAATCTTTAAAATCTATGTTCAGAATCGTATTCTGCGACCCCGAAAACCTCCGAAAAACAAGTTTCAGCAACATCCGTTCACTTCTTAAAAATTCATCCGCCATATTGGATCCGCCATTTTGAATCTTTAAAATCTATGTTCAGAATCGTATTCTGCGACCCCGAAAACCCCCGAGAAACAAGTTTCAGCAACATCCGATCACTTTTTACAAATTCTTCCGCCATATTGGATCCGCCATTTTGAATTTCAAAATTCTAATACGAGATTCGTAATTGGAGCATCCAATAACAAAGAACTAAATTCTAAAATGATATTTTTCTTAGGCACAAAAAACTGTATGAAAGGTTTTTACTCTCGTTTTCGAAAGTGTGGTCTTTTAAGCACCGTATTGGAGCCGCCATTTTGAATTTTCAAAAATACCACACGGAAATTAAAAGTAGATATACTGAGCCAAATTTTAAGCCCTGAAACAATTTTTTTGGCGGTAATAAATTTTGGCCAGCCAAGTGATCCGGTTTACGTGGAATGCCCGATGTATATATATATATCGTTTTTTATTTTTGCTTATTGCATCTTATAATATATCTGCTCGCACAGTATTCGTACGTGAATAACTTACCCATTATATATATATAATACTGTTTGTATTGAGAAGGATTCATGAATTATCTTTCTGGGATTCAGAAATGGAATTCAGATAAATTCAAAAGAATTAAAAATCTGAATCTTTTTTAATCGATTTTCGTTTGCTGGGTAAGTTATTCACGTACGAATACTGTACGAGCAGATATATTATAAGATGCAATAAGCAAAAATAAAAAACAATATTGCGAAGGGTACATATTGAATATTGTGAGGAATGAAATGTAAGATAAAGAATGAGATAAATACCGATCTACATTAAACAATGTGTTTATTATGAATATAGTCGACAGCAAACTTATGACTTATAAAGAATCATATTAATAACTGTGAATGCTTTTGCCTATAAGTTACTACTCCTTGATAGGTGTGGGTAAGAAATTTCTGACACTGGCAATGGTATTGATCTCAATTGTTGCGTTCGCACGTTTGCTTAAGATGAAATTAAAGAAGCATTATTGTCATCAATAACGTGAATGCATTCAGATTTATAAAAAATATACAACATATTGTAAAGGTGTTTCAAACTTGCGATGTACTAGATGACTTTAGTTAATGACGGACAAGAGTCAATTTTGACGCACATTTTAATCTAAACGTGATAATGAAAAGACTGACACAGTCTGCAAATATTGTAAATATGTACGTGCTATAATATGCAAAAATGATATAACTGAAATTAATGATAGAGATACGTGTGTTAAATGATTAATTTAATTGCATATTCGTACTTTTTATCACCAACATTTCCAAAATACCGCAATTAAGTTTGTTGTAGTGAAATTGTATAATGATTGTATATATTAAATTGTTTCATTATTTACGAACAAATCGTTGAATATTTACTTCCTTATATAAGAAAATACTCAATAATTATTGAACGTGTGTTTGTGTACCGATGTGTTTGGACTGTCGAAAAGAAACATGAAGTAAGATAGAAGTTTTACAGACATGTCATTGAGAATTTTTCACTTTTCCTTTCAAAATGACTAATGTTTTACAGAATCACATGTGCACATTTAAATAGAATTAATCTATGCGTGTGTTCATGTTGAATTTTTGTTTGGTCTTGTATTTCATATACGGTAGCAGTCTTTCTAAGTGATAATGTATGAAAACATCGGTAACGCGTCAATTGATCGAAAAACAATTGGTCGAAAAAACAATTGATCGAAAGGTACAATTGGTCGAATGCACAATTGGTCGAAAAACAATTGGTCGAACACACAATTGGTTGAACGCACAATTGGTCGAATAACAATTGGTCGAAAAACAATTGATCGAAAAACAATTGATCGAAAAAAACTGATCGCACGTACAACGGCCGGAAAGTAATTGGTGTCCGAAAAAATTCCCTCTGCTATGGGTCTGTCTAACTTTCCCATCGTTTTTCGCTAAATATTTTTAATTTGGATGTTGAGTTAAGTGGTTCGATCATAGTATAGGATAGTTTAGAGGTATTGTTAGTACTACAGGGGGGTCCGGGGCGGAGTCCAGGGAACGCTCTAAGATTTCGAATATTAAGTCCGGGAAACTTAGATGATGTTAATGGGTGCCGGAAAAAATGACCAGTGAAAAAATAACCGCAGAAAAAATGATCGGGAAAAATTACCGGGAAAAAATGACTTATGGAAAAAATTACTAAAGCACTGTTAGATAGATGTGGGTTAAGTTTTTTTTTAGCGGAGGGGTCTGCCCCCCCCCCCCCCGGAGGCATCTGACATCGTTGGGATGGTGTGAAATAACAACAACGTAATTTTTCTATAGGTCATTTTTTCTTCGGTAATTTTTTCGTAGATCCATCTGATACGTTCCAACAATTGTTTTTCGACGAATTGTGTGTTCGACCAATTGTTTTTCGATCAATTTTCGTGGAATCGAAAACATCAGTTCTATAAACGATTAAATATTAATAATAATAACAATAATAATATGAAATTTTAGTCCATGATGTGAAAACATAAGAAGTTTTTAAATGTTAATTTATTACCATAAAATTATTTATAGATATAATGACTTGTGTCTTTTTCTATTACACTAGGTGTGATGGATAGGAGAACCTACTCCTTGTGCCAATATATTTAACAAAATACATATAACAATAGTATTCGTACGTGTATAACATAGTTAACTAATTACGATTACAATGTGGAAGTAACAAAAATCTGTCAAATATAACAACGTTTCGTGGAGGGTGATTATCCAAATCATTATTGTAAACGGAATTAAATAATCATGACGGTTAGGCTACATACAATTTTGAATCAAGAGGTATACCTTTAGTTAGTATAAGAATACATTTACGCTTGTACTTGTTGGGTTTTCAGAACGAATTTCATTCCATAGTCATGTAAATATTACATCACAAGAATGTGTACACGACTCGATTTGATGTACGGGTATTCGTATAGATATAACAAATTGGTAGCTAATAATTGATTGATTGATTGTTTATTTCCAATGGCTAGGGAGACATGTCCCCTTACTCCAACTAAATTTAAGTTACATTAATAGAGATTATCAAATCACAGTAACAAAGATATATTCATACAGATACTATATATATACGTCAGATGAGACATATAATTTTAGGAAATACGTGAAATACAAGGAAGACATAAGGTAGAATAATGCTTGTCCGATATCGTTTGCACGCTTTAAAATGAGTATTTGTAAAACAAAATGTAAAAATGAAAAAATTAATAGGCGTTACGCAGGGAAAAGAAGCAAATTTTAAACGTTACATGATTTTCTTGAAGTCATCGATATGAGAATTGAGGAGGAAGATCCATAATTTAGTTTTAAACAAGTTACTATTATTGCTTACACGAATATCATAAAGCAGTAAATTCCAAAAACGAGTAGATGTTAATATGAAAGATTTAGCATACGATTCCAATCGATGTATCGGGATCCGAAGTTGACAAGTACTACCCGGCCAAAGTTCGCGACAAGAAGATTCTCCACGCCACACGTATCGATCGTGCAAATACGCAGGAGTTCGAGATTTTAGAACATTGAAAGTGGTAATTCCAATAAAGTAAAGTCGTCGCATTTCAGCGGTGGGCCAACAAAGCTTAACACGGTACGTACTCATCCCGTCGCAAATCGAATATGAATCTAATGGCGGCATTTAGCATGCGTTCAACTTTTATTTTCTGTGTAACATTAATATCATTATAAACCACAGCGCAATAATCAAAATAAGGCATAAAAAGCAACATGACAAGTCTCTTCCGAAGATGACAGTTCAGCATAGATTTACAATTTCGAAGTTGGCGAAGAGTCGAGTAAATTCGATTAGACATAGTAACTATATGTTCCTTCCAAGACAGAGTCTCATCAAACATAAGACCAAGGTTTCTTGCCTCATTGAACATTTTTTATTTAAAATTTGGAGATCTTTGGCACGCTCAATTGTACTATAAGTGGATCGAAACTTGTATTCATATGTCTATGAACATTTCAATGAGATCGAATATCCTAGAAAAGATTTCTGCAATTGTACAAGTGCAGTGACCATCATATTGGTGCTAGTACTTAAAACGATTTAATATTGCGTTTAACTTCTTCTTATCTGAGTATCATAACTCGCAGACTACCGACAATGGACCCGTATGGGACCGTTTATCGTAATCTCGAGGAGAACATCGGATTATACCGAGAGGGATCCAGTGACCGTGAAAACTATCTGTTTTTGTTACACTCTGAATTGATTTCCGATTCATAGGATTTGACGAAGAGATACTATGATCTAGAGAGAAAGGTACGACGTATATCCATGAATTAGAGGTAACACGCCATATCTGGAAATGGCAGAGTGTTTGTGTGTGTGTTAGAGAGAAAGAGAGACTGATTGACTGCAACAATTTAGGCCTTACATCGAATAATTCGCCTGACGCTCGAACAGCGGATAATAGAAGTCCCCTGACCTATCTCTACGGAGCTACGAGGCTGACTGTCTCTACGGAGACGCTGAAGTTATTGCGTATAAGTATGAGTGTGTTAACTTGAATGGCAGTGTCCGCGGTAAATGATAGCGTGCGGGTGATCCGTACAAATTTAGTAACGAGAGTGCAGATTGTTAAATTAGCGAATTCGGGAATTAATCGGTTCATTTATTTACGCGGTATATTCCAGAGGTTTTCGGGTAGCGTAATTTCGGTGATTTGTTCGCGTTTGGTAGATTTTAGTAAAGGGATAAAATCTGTCAATTTGGTCGGTTTTGGTAAAGTTTCGTGTGGTTCAGATAAAGTAGTTCAGTGTAATTTCGGTATGGGATTCGTGTAAGTTAGTGTAGGTATTGTGGTGGCGTATTGGGGAGGGCGCGTGATTACCGTCCTCGTCGGCCGTGGTCGCGTAGTCGTTCGTCTGCGCCAAAGAATACCGCCCTCTCCCTTGCCGAGCCGGAAACTCGGGGCTGAGCTAGCGGGAACACCAGCGCTAATTTAGAGAGAATTCGGGACATCCTTGTATGGACCGTCAGTTTCCATCCCGTGATAATAAGGAGCGTATCCCGGCAGTGCAAACTGCCTTTGATATCATGCGCCGATGGAGACTGAGGTTTACTGGCCGATCGGGTGAGGATGGAATCGCGTTTTTAACAAGGCTTAACGAAAGTTGCGAGATAGTACCGTTGCCGGATAGCGCCTTATTGAGTTGCTTGCCATTTTTCTTAGAAGGCGAGGCCTTACAATGGCTTTCAGCCTCTCGTAAGGATTGGCTTAATTTCGAAGACTTCGAACGCGCGTGGCAGTGTCGATTTAGCGACCCCGATTTCCATGAATCGTTACAGGAAGTTATTCAACGTTGAACCCAGGGAGCTACGGAATCGGTCGCGGATTACCTAACGTGCATCCGTACCATGATGGGATACGTCATACCGCCAATGTCAACCGGTGCAATGATTGATCGGGCGTTGCGGAATATGTTACCGCGGTTGCAGATTCTGATCGATCGTGACGCCATTCATCACTGGGGCCAACTGGAAATGATTTCCATTCGACGAGAGAAATCTATTCGAATAGCGAATACGTACAAACCCCCACCACCCGCTGAAAGCACGCTAATGCCGGAATTTCCGCGAGGTCCCTCGTTATCCTCGCGACCGGCTATCGTCACGTGGAAACGATTTTAAGTTAAATCTTCTAGAGCACGATTTCGTTTCTTATAATGATCCAGGATATCTAAACACCCATTACGAACGTGAACACGAGTGCGTACAACGTCCTTCGGAACGCGATTATGATTACCGCTGTTTGGAGAGTCGCTATGGAGAAGGGGACGCGAGAGCTGCACGCGCTAAGGCTCGCTACGCTGAGGGCCGAGAGGGGCCACTCCGTAGTATCGTAGAAAATCACGGGCGTCGTATTGCAGAGTCTCCTCGGGAGGCGGAAATGATCGGTACGGTGCTACATCCCCACCTAGTATGCAGCCCCGCTGCTGCCGTTGCGATCACACCTCGATAGAAGACAACTTGGCTGCTTTGAACGTAACCCACCGGGAGCAGGAGAGGGGGACCGCTAGAGCCGAACCGTCGCGGAAGCACACCGTCACCCCACCCCCGCCCTACTCCTGCTACAACTGTTCGAAACCTGGCCATCGGATCAGCGAATGCCGGGAGGAAAGGCGGTTATTCTGCTATCGCTATGGCCGCCAGGGCGTAACTTGTATGGCATGCCCTGTGTGCCTTCCACCCGTAGAAGCGCACAGTTACGCGTGCAAAGGATGTGACAATCGAGTGGTCGGTACCTCTCGATGTCCCACGTGTCGGGGAAACTCGACGACGAGCTACTAAGCCGGGCCGAGGTGGCTTAAGAGAATCTGTCGGCCATCCCATTGCCGCGTAAGGATGCGTTTAACCGAATAAACCAAACGCCTTCTCTTTTGTACATAACTCTTAGAATTCTCGGACGACCCATAGTAGCGTTAGTTGACAGTGGTGCTTCGCGCACATTCCTCGGAACGCTCACACTATCTTTAATAAAACACTTGAGGTTATCTATTTTTCCGTCCCCTAATGCGTTGGTCAAGACCCCGCTGTGGCAGATAGCTGCGAGCTCCGATTACGTTAGGTTACCTATAGAAGTAATTCCCACCCTCGAATTTTCTTGTATCTTCAGCCTTGATGCCTTAAACCGTTTCCCCACAGTATCGATTTCCAATTTCGGACGTGGTTTTTCCAGGATCAGCCGTCGTTGAGGTTACCTTTCGATTCACATCTTCGTGCCCCTGATCCCTTTGACTTTCTTTGCGGGTTGCAAATCCTTAATACCGAAGAGCGTATACAATTGCAGGCTCTCTTGCGAGAGGAAGTACCCCCGGCTAACCCCAACCTAGGTTTAACCCATCTTGCCGAACAAGTGATAGACGTGCAAGTTTATCCGGCCATTCGACAGCGCACATATCCCGTCTCCCACAGCGTAGAACAACATCTGTTCGCGGAAGTAGTCAAAACGCTAGCCCAAGGAAATTATAGAGCCCCCGCATAGCGAATGGTCGTCGCCAATCGTTATGGTCAAAAAGCCGAATGGGACATATCGGTTCTGTTTAGACCTCCGTCGCCTTAACGACGTCTCAAAACGTCATGCGTATCCGCTATCTTTAATGGATGGCATAATTTCAAAATTGTGTAAGGCCCGATATATTTCCACCTTGGATTTAAGCCAGGCATACTTACAAGTACCCTTGGAAAATAATAATCGAGAAATTACCGCTTTCACGGTTCCTGGAAAGGGTGTCTTTCATTTCGTACGAATGCCGTATGGGCTTACGGAAGCGCCCGCAACTTTTCAGAGGTTAGTTGATAAGATCATCGGTCCAGAACTGGCTCCGCATGCATTTGCATATCTCGACGATATAATTATCGTGACGGAGACAGTTCAGGAGCACTTTCAGTCGCTACGTGTAGTGTTAGGACGACTTAGAGAGGCTAACTTAACAATTAACTTAGAGAAGAGCGAATTCTGCCGTGAAAGCGTAAAATATCTCGGATTCGTAGTTAACCGGGAGGGGTTACAAATAGAAGAGGATTAAGCCTGCATTGTCGTAGCCCCGGCCGATGAACATCAAGCAAGTCCGTCGTTTCCTTGGAATGGCTTCATGGTATCGGCGCTTCGTACCAAGTTTCGTACCCATTGCAGCCTCGTTAACCGCTCTCTTGAAAAAGAATCGGGCCTGGGAATGGGGAGAAGAACAAGAAACGGAATTTACCACCCTCATAAACAAATTAACACAAACCCCTGTTTTAGTAAGGCCGGATTTTTCCCTTTCCTGGTCTCTGCGTCTACTGTCGTATGATTTCGACATCTTACACCGCAAAGATTCTCTGCACCAAATGCCCGATGCTTTATCTCGGCTCTACAAGAGCAACATATCTAATGATCCGTTAGATGATCCTTCGAGTCATGCTGTAATTGCCGCGATTAACTGTGACGAAGGTGACGAATGGTAAGCTCGACGCGAAGCGGAGGTGCGTAAAAATTCTATGCATTTCCCCGATTGAAAACTGGAGGGGGTCGCCTGTATCATCGTAGACCTGACTCTCGGACAAACGGGTTGCTCAAAGATCTGAGAGCGTGGAAACTCGTACCACCATCGAAGGCGCGCGCATTAGTACTCCGAGAATCCCATGACCTCCCACCGTTGGGACATTTAGGCGCGGAGGAAACATATCGTAGAGTCGCGGAACATTATTTCTGGAGCCTGGAGGTACGTCTGGTCATCAAAAAGGTACCAACAGTCCCGAGCACGAATGCTTTCCGGCTACGAAGCCCTTCCGTATGCCAATAATTCGATTCTTTGTGCTCACGGTTGTGAAAATAAAATGCGCTTTTCCGATTGTCCACTGCCGTTTCGCAAGTGAAAGTAAAAGTGAAAAACGCGAATCGCCTTCGGTTATCTGAGTCGGGTCTTCGGTTCGTATAGCGTTTCGGTAAGTTGCTGCTTTAGCCGCGGAGTTGTCTATGATTATCTTCCAGGAATCTTTCCTTTCGCGGAGAATATCTCGAGTAGATTCTTTAACGCGACTGTGGTTATCTCTTGTGGTTTTATTCGGAATATTCGGGAAAGATGTGGTTATCTCACGATTTTCTAGTTCTCGTTACTTTCGGAAAGACGAAGCCCAAAGGTCACGCGCTTCGGTAGAGTTAACTATCGGAAACGCGATCGAAGATCTATCTCTTAAAATTCCATGAGATGCTTCGGTAAGAGGATAATTTCGTCCTTTCGAGGACTTCAGGAAAAAGCCGTCACGTGGTTATCTTTTGTGATCGTTCGGTATCCGGTAGAAATAACTAGCGGTTCGGGCGAAAGTAAGATCCAATTTAATTTAGCGTGGTTATCTTTATTGTTTCGAAAGTGCGCGTCCGGTGATCGGAAATAGAGATGGTAACGAAAACGGAAATAAGACGCGAGGAAAGTTAAGTCCGCCGAACGTAATGCTCTGCGACGTCACACCGCGACGCAGACAAGATGGCCGCCGGTTCCGAACCGCGGTCCGCGACGCGATCTCCAGTTGGCTCGGAGAGCCGTTAACTAGCATGATCGACATTTTAAATTAATAGTATCGAAAATGCAAGCTCGTTAATTTTACCTTGGTACGGTGGATCGCTCTTGTGAGCGATCGTATCTTGAACTTCTTGGTTATCTTTTTACTCTTTTAGAGTGAACACTGTGGTTATCTGTTATCTTGCCCCTCTTGTGAGGCGGCGTTCTCTTACACATTAACGGGGAATACTCCAGCCGATCTGTTGGTAAGCAAAGGAACATGCGTGCGATGCTACCTGGACCGGGCCCTCCGCGCGGTTAAGTTACCGCGGAGACGCTAAAATTGTTGCGTATAAGTATGAGTGTGTAAACTTGAATAGCAGTGTCCGCGGTAAACGATAGCGTCCAGGTGATCCGTGTCAATTTAGTAACGAAAGAGCAGATGGTTAAATTAGGGAATTCGGGAATTAATCGGTTTATTCATTTACGCGGTAAGTTCGAGAGGGTTTCGGGTAGCGTAATTTCGGTGATTTTTTGGCGTTTAGTAGATTTCAGTAATGGGGTGTAATCTGTCAATTTGGTCGGTTTCGGTAAAGTTTCGTGTGCTTCAGATAACGTCGTTCAGTTTAGTTTCGGTATGGGATTCGTGTAAGTTCATGTAGGTATTATAGTGGCGTATTGTGGAGGGCGCGTGATTATCGGACGAGCACGATTCCTCGACGGGTTCGTCGCAGGGCGCCGCGACCGCGTGCGAAAGTCCCGATCGAGTCCGTCGCGAGGCAGCGCGCTTCGGAAAGTCCATCTCGAGTTCGTCGGGGGACACCCCGTCATTAGGAAGTCCCTGTCGAGTTCATCTCAGGGCATCGTATTTAGAAGGTCCTGGTAGAGTTCGTCGCCAGGCACCCCGTGCGTAATGTCCCTGTCGAGTTCGTCGCAGGGCATCGTATTAGGAAGTCCCTATCGAGTTCTCCGTCGGGGAATCGTGTGTCGTCGCGTATCGAGGAATTGCGTATGAAATTTGACGTCTGTAATTTGGGGCGCGAGAGAGAGCTTGAGAAGCGAAGTGAACCGTCCTCGTCGGCCGTGGTCGCGTATTCGTTCGTCTGCGCCAGAGAATACCGCCCTCTCCCTTGCCGAGCCGGGAACTCGGGGCTGAGCTAGCGGGCGCACCAGCGCGTGTGGCGCGCCTATAAATTTGTCGAGCTTGGCTCGTCTGGCGCCCTCTCTTACCATCCGGCGCGCCGTGCGGATTTTTGTGGCCTCCGGGGAAAAGTTCGAGTTTTTGCAGGCGGCTACGAGCGACGAAGACGGACGGGCGGAAGTGAAAAAGTTGGGGGTGGGGATCACAAATTTAGCGCCCAACGTGGGGCCGCGCAGACAATGGGTTAAAAATTCGGTAATTAATTCAGTTTCGATCGCGAGTTAAAGAGTTGTCGTTTTGAGGGTTAATTTAAAAGTGGTGTTATAGTTTCGATTTTGCAGAGTTCGATTAGTAAAATATTAATTAGTTGCGAGTACTTTTCGATACAAATCCGTTTGCGTAAAGTACGTTACACATATACACGTGTACCGAAATATTGTTTACGTACGGCTTTTCCGTGCGTAAAGCGTAATCGAGTGCGTAAAGTTAATTCTCATAAAAAGTCCCATTTATCACTTGCAATATCATTTATTTGTGGGCTCGTGTGTCTCATTTCGCTGTTATTATATATAAATATATATATATATTTTTTTTGGTCGCCTTCGATGGCGCCATACTCATATTTGTCGAGAATGTAGGAAACTGTAAATATAAATATAAATATATATCCCCTTTTTTATATTATTCTTTGTTATTTGTAAACATTTCTGCGACTAAATCGTAGGTCGTGAGTTCGTAGGTCGTAGACGTAGGTCGTGAGTTCGATCCCCGGTTGGGCAGTATTTCGAAATTGTTTTCAGGCAGCTCAGTTCGCTATGTGTAAGACGAACCACGCTGTCGGCATTTTCGAGATATTCTTCAGGCGGAAATGGAGCCATGGCCGATGCTGCACTTAATGTGAGTTTCTGCAGTTTCTTACATTCTCGACAAATGTGAGTATGGCGCCATCTAAGACGACCTGCAGCTCTGGCATTTGTACTCTGTACCCGGACAAGCTCTTTCAGTGAGAGCTTTTGGGACACCTCGATCGAGGTGGAAGGTAGATGATAAAACAAAAAAAATAAATGAAATATGAGATAATTTTTTGTAGAGTGTCTGAGTTCATTATTTCATTATTTTATAAAAATTATTATAACAAACCTATTATATTTTATCTTGGATCATTGCTTGTTAAAGGTAAAAATAAGTTCATAGAAAATCTGATTATCTTTGCAAAATTTGTGTTACTGGGGGAAAAAAGGTATTGAAGAAAAATATGTAAAAGAATATAAGGTTCCTCTTTTATCTCTTCGCTTGAAGATGGAACTCCTGAAAAAGAAATTTTCATATACATATATAAGCACGTGGGCCATACACATAATGGCTTTTGACGTGTATATTTGTATATATGTAGAAATATTATTATTTGCGTTGTTGCTTAGGAACTAAAAATATGCCATTTAGTAACTGCAAATAATTGCGGTTTTCATTTTGACAGTTTACTTAACTATTTAAATGCACCTTTTTTTATTTTTCATTATTACTTTAAACGATTGTTCCGCTGCATAGTGTTACATTCTTTAAACATTTTGTTTACTAGTATTTGGCTTTATCCAGCATCTGACGTTATATAACCGTTATTTTATTCAATTTTAAGTTTTTATAATCAAGTAAGTCGAAAGGTTGTCCACTGTTAGTTAAGAAATCTTTTTGCATATAAAAATTATTTGCTATTTCTGCCACGTTTATGTTGTTTGCTGATAATACTATTCGTTATATTTTAATATTATTTAATTTTCAGGGTATATCTAAATCATTTTAATATTTTCGCATTTGTTTTATGTTCTCATTCTTACGATATTTTCCAACATTATTTTTCCTCTGTCAAATGGATAGTATTTTTGTTTCTCAGTTATAACAATTAAATCACGTCGCAAATGAGAAGACCTGGAAAACGGCCCGTAGCAAGAGACACCGAAATAGTCCAGAAACCTTATCTGTTATCAACAAAAAACAACGACAACGCAAATCAAAGACTACTGGCTTAGTACACCAATCGCTATAAAAAACACATTTGATAAACTTCAAAATGACGACGAGACATCACTGCAAAATATCAGCAATTAAAGTTCTCGTAAACCAAAAATAATAATAATGAAATCACCACCAATATTTGAAGGTGGAGTAAGAATATATATCCTTTAAAAACACTATTCGATAAAGTAGCAACTAACGAGTACACTTTAAAAGTATTGGAAAACAACGAATTGAAAAATATCTAACGATCGTTGAAGAGCTTAAGAAGAAAAATACTGAATTTTTCACTTATCAGAGAAAACAGGATAAGAGCTATAAAACTGTTTTAAGGCATATACCTCCATCTGTCGATCCAGAAGAAGTAAAAAACGCAATTGTGGAATATGATCATAAAGCACTAAAAGTAACTAACATACGAAATAAATATACGCAAAAGCCATTACCTCTGTTTTCCGTCGCAGTTCAACCAAACGATAATAACAAGTCAATAGACGACATAAACAAACTATTAAACTCAATAGTTAAATTTAAACCACCTTTCAAGAAACGAGATATTCCTCAATGCATGAAATGCCAAGGATTTGGTCACACCAAAAATTACTGCCACAAGAGCCCACTATGTGTTAAATGCGCCGGAGAACACTTAACTCAAGATTGTGTAATCTCAAAGAAAAAACTTCTCAGGTTAAATGCGCAAATTATAAAGGACATCACCCCGCTAGTTACAAAAGTTGCATTGTTCGTAAGCAACTGCAACAAAAACTGTATCCAAAATTAAGAGAAAAAACATTCGGAAGTGCTCAGCAGCATATCAATAAAAATTACTTGATAAAGCCTAATGTAACTTTTACGAAAGCGGAAAGCCACAGAAGGTCAATTGCAGCACTCTGGAGACCAATGTTTACAAACGAGGCCAGGAGGCCAAATAAAAACAAAATCAGCTGTAAACTCTAATAAAACAAACTCGAAGAAATTATGTTTCAATTACTTATGACAAAAATGGATACAGTCTTAAATCTCCACTTACATGTTTGGTAATAAAATACAAAAACAAAATTAAAATAGACCGAATCCATCTCAGATCATGCAGCCAGTCGGATGGCATTCCGCCAATCACAGTGCACTTGAAATATGTTATTCTGTATGGAAAATAAGCGAATACGTACGTGTTTTTTTTTTGTTTTGCGAATAATCACAATTTGAATGATTTATCGTTTTTTTTTTCATTTTAATCGCTTAATGGATTTTTTTGAAAAATTAAATAATTTTTTAATAAAAAACGCTGCTACTTTCTCATTCTGAGATCTGTATAGATCAAATTAACACATATAATATAAGGGGTTTCACTCTTTAAACCCCATTTAATATTTTTGAGAAATATTAAAAATTCGAGAAAAATATTTTTTTCTCAAAAACATATAATATTTTTCTAGGCTTCTTAAAACTATGTCGAATATCCCCTAATTTTCCCTACAAGAGTATTTTTGTTGTTAAAGAGTAAGGAAATATTTTGTCAATTGATTTCGTTAATTTTGACCTCCGTAGAACAAGCCCACGGTGAGCTTCATACATTTCTTCTCTTTATGCATCTTACCCATACAGCACAGACGTTGCAAATATATAACGGTTATGTTGCAGGAATGTAAAAATGTCCGACTTCATAACCGTTATATATCAGTAACGTATTTGGTATGTAACAAAACATTTTGTGCTGTCTGGGTAGTTACACGTGGAAGAAATATGTCGGTATACCATTTTTTGAGAATGGCATTGTCCATCCAAGCACTTTTCTAGTTATCATAAATGATAGGTAATGACGACATAATCACATTTTTAAAACACCAAGGTGTTTTTGACTTCCTTATCATTAAAAGGGGAAGGCGATCAGTACCACTCGCATTCCCACAAACCATTATAGTTACTCTGTCTTTATTTAATTTCCAGCCGCATACTTTCACCACTCCTTTTTCTACAAGTGCTCTACTCGGAAGCACTTACCACATCCGCCCCGATTCATCAGCATTATAAATGCAGTCCATGCTATATTCGAAATCCTTAATAAATGACGAAAAATGTTCCCTGAATTTAGCAGCACCATCGACATCTCTCGACAAAGTTTCTCCTTGCATATTGAGGCTTTGTATCTTGCACCTATTCTGGAATGCAAGTATCCCTTACTGGCTGTGAACGAAGAAGGGCCTCCACACATCTGGTTAAACAATAAAGCTGATTCTTGCATCAGCGTTCCTAAGACTGGGACACCACTTGCTCGTGTTTATTTAAACCACTCATACAATTTTTTCCACCTCCGATTCAATGACATTTGTAAACCTTCTTCACTCTAAACTCATATTTCGTTCTTGCAAAACAGATCATTCACGTAGAATTTTGTCCTTGTTGGACTTAATTTTTGAGATGGCTACTTGTGAACGATTGAACATTTCGGAGATTTTTGTTTGATTCATTCCAGAGTCCCGAAGTTTAATTATTCGAATTTTTTTTCGAAAAAAACCTCCTCACTTCTGTTTGCCTATTTCTCTTCTGAAATATATATATAATTTTGATTACATAGCACAAATATTGCATAGTTATACTTTAAAAAATATTTATAATAAGACATCTGAAAAAAGTTAGGTTAAGTTATGCTGACTTACTAAGTTTCTTGGAGTGGATGCAGTCGATGAAAACGAAGCCGTTGCTTGTTCATTAGTAATTTTTTCCATTTTTTCTTTCACAAAAAGCGCTTTATTTCACACAATATTTTGGCACTCACATGTACTGCTATATACGGTAGAATTTGAATGTATGTTCGGTACCATTTCAATTCAAAATTCGGAATACTTCGGAACACTCCGATCAGCTCCGATCATACGTACACTCGCAGGGCATGTAAATGAAAATGCGGAAGTGGGAGTAATGAGGGAATATAACTTAGGACAAATTTCCGCCATTTTGAAAGAACCGGGCCCATAACTTAGGACATGGACTACTTTAAGTATAATTTCGTGCGGATATTCGAGAAGTAATCTCTTCTCAAAATTTTTGCTTATTGGACTTAAATTCCCTAGACTAGTACTCTGAACCCCAATCGACATATCGACAGATAGTATTAATCGGTCCACTTTGTTCTCCGCAATTCTCAAGTGATCAGAGCCGGCGTGATTTTCAAAGTATTCGATGTTTTACACTGCGTGTTGATATGCTGCTGTTTTACATCATATACAATACATTATGTTATATTTGTAAATTATAGCACGCATAATTGCCTATAATAAAATATCAATGAACTACATAAACATAAACAGAAATTTTCGGTTCATTTTCAACTACGGTAAACTCATTTCTTTTAATTTCAGACTGTACTCATTATTGATTTATCTAATAAAAAATAACAAAAAATGTTTTTTTTAACACATTGCAAAATCTACGGACTTGCACATAGTGTGTACAGTGTCCATGTACATTTTAGCTACCAAACTATTCTAAAATAGGTCTGTCAACAATTGAAAACACCCACTTTTTTTGCGTATTTTTGTAAATATTTTGAGTCTTAACATATAAAAGTAATCAAACCATTTCGGAATTATCTTTCTAGAGTCAGAATCTACATGTTTATGTAAAAAAACTAGATCTAAACGTTATTTTAATGAAAATATTCACGATAACCTCGAAAAAAATGCGAAAAATCAAGATATTTCGAGTTTCCCTCTATGGATTATTTTCTCGAATGAATTTGACCCAAAAGTTCTTGCACCTCGCGGTTTTTTGTAAGCATGTTTTCAAATTTGTCTCGCGATTATTTTAAGCCGTAAATGAAAATAATCGATAGAGGGAAACAAGAAATATATTGATTTTTCGCATTTTTTTTTGAGGTTATCGTAAATATTTTCATAAAAATAACGTTTAGATCTAATTTTTTTACATAAACATTTAGATTCTGACTCTAGAGAGATAATCCCGAAATGGTTCGATTACTTTTATATGTTAAGACTCATAATATTTACAAAAATATACAAAAAAAACGTGGGTGTTTTCAATTGTTGACAAACCTATTTTAGAATATTTTGGTAGCTAAAATATACGTGGACACTGTACACACTATGTGCAAGTCCGTAGATTTTGCAATGTGTTAAAAAAAACATTTTTTGTTATTTTTTATTAGATAAATCTATAATGAGTACAGTCTGAAATTAAAAGAAATGAGTTTACCGTAGTTGAAAATGAACCGAAAATTTCTGTTTATGTTTATGTAGTTCATTGATATTTTATTATCGGCAATTATGCGTGCTATAATTTACAAATATAACATAATGTATTGTATATGATGTAAAACATCAGCATATCAACACGCAGTGTAAACCATCGAATACTTTGAAAATCACGCAGGCTCTGATCACTTGAGAATTGCGGAGAACTAAGTGGACCGATTGATATTATCTGTCTATATGTCGATTGGGGTTCAGAGTACTAGTCTAGAGAATTTAAGTCCAATAAGCAAACATTTTGAGAAAAGATTACTTCTCGAATGTCCGCACGAAATTATACTTAAAGTAGTCCATGTCCTAAGTTATGGGCTCGGTTCTTTCAAAATGGCGGAAAATTGTCCTAAGTTATATCCCATCACTACTCCCACTTCCGCATTTTCGTTTACATGCCCTGCGAGTGTACGTATGCTCGGAGCTGATCGGAGTGTTCCGAAGTATTCCGAATTTTGAATTGAAATGGTACCGAACATACATTCAAATTCTACCGTATATAGCAGTACATGTGAGTGCCAAAATATTGTGTGAAATAAAGCGCTTTTTGTGAAAGAAAAAATGGAAAAAATTACTAATGAACAAGCAACGGCTTCGTTTTCATCGACTGCATCCACTCCAAGAAACTTAGTAAGTCAGCATAACTTAACCTAACTTTTTTCAGATGTCTTATTATAAATATTTTTTAAAGTATAACTATGCAATATTTGTGCTATGTAATCAAAATTATATATATATTTCAGAAGAGAAATAGGCAAACAGAAGTGAGGAGGTTTTTTTCGAAAAAAAATTCGAATAATTAAACTTCGGGACTCTGGAATGAATCAAACAAAAATCTCCGAAATGTTCAATCGTTCACAAGTAGCCATCTCAAAAATTAAGTCCAACAAGGACAAAATTCTACGTGAATGATCTGTTTTGCAAGAACGAAATATGAGTTTAGAGTGAAGAAGGTTTACAAATGTCATTGAATCGGAGGTGGAAAAAAATTGTATGAGTGGTTTAAATAAACACGAGCAAGTGGTGTCCCAGTCTTAGGAACGCTGATGCAAGAATCAGCTTTATTGTTTAACCAGATGTGTGGAGGCCCTTCTTCGTTCACAGCCAGTAAGGGATACTTGCATTCCAGAATAGGTGCAAGATACAAAGCCTCAATATGCAAGGAGAAACTTTGTCGAGAGATGTCGATGGTGCTGCTAAATTCAGGGAACATTTTTCGTCATTTATTAAGGATTTCGAATATAGCATGGACTGCATTTATAATGCTGATGAATCGGGGCGGATGTGGTAAGTGCTTCCGAGTAGAGCACTTGTAGAAAAAGGAGTGGTGAAAGTATGCGGCTGGAAATTAAATAAAGACAGAGTAACTATAATGGTTTGTGGGAATGCGAGTGGTACTGATCGCCTTCCCCTTTTAATGATAAGGAAGTCAAAAACACCTTGGTGTTTTAAAAATGTGATTATGTCGTCATTACCTATCATTTATGATAACTAGAAAAGTGCTTGGATGGACAATGCCATTCTCAAAAAATGGTATACCGACATATTTCTTCCACGTGTAACTACCCAGACAGCACAAAATGTTTTGTTACATACCAAATACGTTACTGATATATAACGGTTATGAAGTCGGACATTTTTACATTCCTGCAACATAACCGTTATATATTTGCAACGTCTGTGCTGTATGGGTAAGATGCATAAAGAGAATTAAATAAACACGAGCAAGTGGTGTCCCAGTCTTAGGAACGCTGATGCAAGAATCAGCTTTATTGTTTAACCAGATGTGTGGAGGCCCTTCTTCGTTCACAGCCAGTAAGGGATACTTGCATTCCAGAATGGGTGCAAGATACAAAGCCTCAATATGCAAGGAGAAACTTTGTCGAGAGATGTCGATGGTGCTTCACACTTGGGATTTTTAAGAATTGAAATTCAACTATTTTTTAATTTGTTTTTCACTTTTTGATTTCGTAACAACCCGCCATAATAGTTCAGTTAATTTATGAAATTTAATTGAAAGCATTTTTCGAGAAATATTTAACGATTTTCGAGCTTCACAGGTATAGGTTTCCCCTCTCCCTTCAACGAGCCAGAGAGCGACACGCAGCTCCTACGTTGATTCGAAATAATTTTCGAATGATGATATGTGTCCTTATAAGTTGTGGAAGTAGTATTTTCCTTAAGTTGCAGGTACCAGTGCAGCGACTCAAATATTTTTCTAGTGAACATAATGTTTCAGTTCTCCGTCGCGATTCGCGCTCCCTTACCTTTCGTGGTTTGCACGAGTGCACTTGTCATTTCCTTATCGAGTATTATACGGATAATTTTAGTTCGCTATTCGAAGTATAAAGCTTTTGGATTTGGATTTTCCCCATTCGATCTTTTTTGAGTTTATTCACGAAATCCTAGACCTCGGTTCGCGGAAATAATAATTCCCTTTTTCTCTCGTATTAACGTGGTAGCAAGCTCCTTGGCGTCGGATACTGTGGATATCCTGCTTCGGAGCAATTCCGGGTAATTTGATTTTCTTTTGTGTGGGTTTTGCATTATCTTGCTCTACGCCAGACAACAGGTCGCTCGTTCGACGAATCTCGTAGCTCGACGTAGAACCTCGAGCTACACCGCGTCCGATCTTTCTGCGTATCTCTCTTCAGTATTTGAGTATTTCCGGTAGTACTTAGCGGTTAGATTCTGAAATCTATCCCCACTCCCTACCGTCACTCTTTCACGGTTTCCTTAATTGCGTTTTTATTGGTCGTATTAATTTCGGTAAAATGGATTCATTCGTGCTTAGTCCCGCTACTTCTCCCGTAACGGTTGTACCCACGTTAACGGTGATGACGCCCACCATTGCATCGGGACATTTCACCATTACGACCTCGCCCGTGTCTTTTATGGTAACCGCTACCAACGTCACGCCATCTCGTGCGGCTGACGCATCGCCAGCCTTGAGCGCCAGCCAGCAATTCGGGTGGAGATCGACAGGATAGTCGACTTGCGTGACCTTATTAGCCGTTGCGATAAGCCCGAGTTACGAGTTACCGGGTCAATAGAAATAATTCGTGATCGGCTAAAACGGTACACGATTTTGCGGCGGTTCCCGGACACTCTGGTCGAATGGGACGCCAATGTAGATGGACGCGGCGACCCCCCCCCCCCCCCCCTTATACGTTGGCCGAGGCATTCAGTTGTCCGTCTCTGTCCTAGGAGGACCATTTACCAATCCATGCAAAACGAAATATAGATTGATAAATCCTCTCCGTCCATTGCATCCAACCTTCCCCTTATCACAGAATAATCCAATAGAGGATTGGGTTCCAACTCCGAATTCAATCTCCCCCTTGGAAGGATCTTCCTCGGATAGTTCTACAATAATATCCAATACTGATCCAATTTCACTTGCAGAACAGGGTCTCGTAGTCCACAAACACGAGAATTTAATACTCTCTACTCTCTCTCCAGGCACATTTGTCGGACCCCGGTCGAATGTATCATGTCTTCCAGGAATCCGATATCCCCGCTCTTCACCCCCTCCAAGGAAGACGCCCCGCAAGGCGCGTCCACGACAGATTGCGCGGCATACTACTTCTGTAAAAGAGATGGCCTGTCGGGGGAAAACTTATCGGACCCCCCACTCCGTATCGCGAGTAGCTTCCTACGGGTACCCGCACCGCCTCCGCGCCGGAGAATTATGAAGCAATTGGCTATCGCGCCGACTGAGAGGAAGCCAAGTCGTGGATTCTAACATGCAGTTCCCACCCCTGGGACTAAAAAGGTTATCTTAGCCGATGCAGATGGCAGTGCACGTCCCCGGCCTCAACGGCCTAAGCCGCCTAGGATCTCCATGGAGGGGAGACGCCCACATATTGCGATGGTGGATTCGCAGGCGTCCCTTCGGATCCCCTCCCTGGCGGAAGTGGCTCCGAGATGCTGCCCCAGACGCGATTACTATCCCTTTAAGAACAGGATTCGAAATCCCCATTACCGACAATTAAAAAATTGGCGTAACCAAGATCCATCTAATTATTTCTGTAGAATTTGCGGATGCCCAAAACGGTACTGCAATAATAGTCCTGGATGCACGCGTAGTAGAAGTCGTTATAAGGGTCCCTCGCAAATTTGCACCCGTTCATATTCAGCGTCTCGAATATAGTACAACTCTCGGGTCGGTACGATAGAATAAACCCTTTGCATCCATAAACTTAATCGCGCAGTTAAATTTTGATTTTGAATTACCCCTTTGAGTCTAAATAGGCGTATTTCTTTTGAGTTTTGATTTCGCGTACCTCTTTGGAGTTTTGATTTTGCGTACCTCTTTTGAGTTTGGATTTTGCGTACTCTCTTTTGAGTTTTGATTTTGCGTACACTTTTAAGTTTACATTTGCGTACTCCATTTTGAGTTTCGCTTTTGCGTACCCTCCGACTTTAAATTTGCGCACCTGTTTTGAGATTCGAGTTTTGAGTTTCAAGTTTTGAGTTTCAAGTTTGCGTACTCCCTTGAGTTGGATTTGCGTACCCCCTTTGATTTTGCTTTCGACTTTAAATCAAGTATACTTTCGAAGTTTGAGCTTACTTTGTAGCTTGTTTAGAGTTGATCTACCTTTTGGCGAAAAACATTGAGTTCTCCTTCCGTCTTTTTAAAAGACTGTGAAATCCGTGATAAATCGGATTTGATAGTTGGGGGTAACGAGTAAGACATGCCGCAGCATAGCCCACGGCTGATTGTGTAGTCGTAAGAGGTGGCGTGTGGCGGCGCCGATGTGTATTCGCAGGCGCCCAGGTCGCGCGCGTGAGGAGTCCCCGCCGCGTACGCCTCTCCCACCCGCGCCATCACGCGAACGACGTTCTGGTCTACGATTCCGTAGAACCTAGCTACTGCACTGGTACCCCGATTTTCGAAGGGTTATACCGGAAATAATGATTTCGGTAGTCTTGCACAATTTTAGCTGGAATGGTGGCCAGCGAGGCTACCCGGCACATCGGGGGAAGGAAGCCTCGCGGTGAAGGTATGCGCCACCCCCAATGAGCCGGATGTACCCGGTCCCGTAACGGGTAATGGTGCTTCCTCCTCCCCGCCTCGGTATTGTTAATGTGTCGGTGCTGAGTGCATGTGTAGTAGTCCCTTACGTTGATGCTGGCCCTTGCGAAGTATTGTTACCCCCTGCTATGCATATGTCGAGACATTTCGAGTCTAAGTTTTTCGTTGATTTATTTTCAATTACTAGTTTTATATTACGTTTACCTACCGGGACTATCGTCTCTCGCTTGGCGAGTTAACGACTTCGATGAGACTATCATCCCCTACCTGTATAAGGTTATACTTTTTTTGGGTTGGCCCGTTGCGTTGTACTGTTGTCCCGATCATGCAAACAAACCGCGTATGACTTACCTGATGGTGTACATACCTCCACCCACGCCTCCGCACATTAATGCGGTTAAGCTCATATTGCGTTGAAATATATAGTTCAGAAAAGTCCGCGCAAATTCGCGCAAACTATTTAAGAATCTTGAGTCGCGTTAACTGATCTATTTGTTCAGCTAAAATTAAGTACGTTGATGCATACCCTTTAATAAAATTCAATTTTTGCTTACGAGAATGTGCGAATGCGTAATGTAAGTTTGATTCGCGTTAATTCGAGCTAGTTATAGAGTTTAATTTGAATCGCGCTAAGTAGCGCAAATTATTTAGTTAAAGCGGATTCGCGTTAATTCGCGTAAATTATTTAGTTGAATCTGATTCGCGCTAAATCGCGCAATCGCCTGTCTCATTTAGTCTGGCACTGAATCGCGTATTCAATGAGATTATTTTAATACTGCTCGAAGTCGCGCATTTAAATAGATTATTTTTATTTGGCGTTAAATCGCACCGTTAATCAGTTTTATTTTTCTTTCGAACTATGTCATACAGTCAATGACGTCTGGTTTAAACTGCGCTAATTCGCGCCCACAATGTGTCTCAGTGGCCCTTCGCTAAGCCACGTATTTGAGTAATCCGGTATACGTCGCATAAGTCACCAATTCGTGTAAAAACCTTCAGTTTCACTAAGTCGTACCCTCATGTACTGGTACTGGTTGCCCCTTTGCGTTTTATTGGCCTGTAAATATCGGGCAATCGCACATATGCTATTCAGTCGCGTACACTGCCGAGCATAACACGATATGC
Organism: Trichopria drosophilae; assembly: GCA_030407085.1. Taxonomy (NCBI): domain Eukaryota; kingdom Metazoa; phylum Arthropoda; class Insecta; order Hymenoptera; family Diapriidae; genus Trichopria; species Trichopria drosophilae. Next base: position 47,274,314 of record CM059587.1, on the reverse strand, counting down.
CCTCCCTTCCCCCTCCCCAAGCTTATCATATCGCAGCCTAACCTGAGCTGTAATATCGATAGCATGACGTGACGTTACCGTCCACGTTATTATGGATACAGAGTTTACACGGACATACTTCGAGAAATTCCTAGTATCTAACAAGTAACACTACCCAAGTGCCATTCGAGGATTGACTTTTTGTTACGCACGTTTTGTAGAGAATCGAAAAATATTTGATACGTATTTTTTTGTTTCGGTAGACATGACGTTTTAAGGGATGAAAATAGGGGTTGAAATATTGAATTTTTTAATAAACGGATGAATTTCCTTCCAGTGCTGACATGCGATTTCTTTGTAATTTCATATATTTATGTAATTTTATGCGCTCATCACGAATATGACCACGAAAATTGTCGGCAAGGTCATTTTCAAGGTCAAAACTAAAAAAAAAAAGCTCAAAAACGCGTTGTTTTTTGCTTTTACAGGTATATTTTGAAAAGCATCATTTTTTTCTAAAATGTAAATATGTATTTGAACAAATGTGCATTTAACTAATTTATGCATTCTAACCAGTTGAAGTGGTTTGAACAGTCTTTGTTTAAACAAATTGCTAAAAAATTGTTTAAACTTATTAGAAAAAAATGATGCTTTTCAATATATACCTGTAAAAGCAAAAAACAACGCGTTTTTGAGCTTCTTTTTTAGTTTTGACCTTGAAAATGACCTTGCCGACCATTTTCATGGTCATATTCGTGACGAGCGCATAAAATTACATAAATATATGAAGTTACAAATAAATCGCATGTTAGCACTGGAAGGAAATGCATCCGTTTATTAAAAAATTCAATATTTCAACCCCTACTTTCATCCCTTAAAACGTCATGTCTGCCGAAACAAAAAAATACGTATCAAATATTTTCCGATTTTCTACAAAACGTACGTAAGAAAAATTTAATCCCCGAATGGCACTTGGGTAGTGTTACTTGTAAGTGGGAGGAAGATCTCCTAAGGTCATTCTCACTGCCTTCTTTTTTTTTTTCTTTTTGTAACATACAGGGTGATCTAAAAGTCCCGGAACAGCAAAATATCTCAGCGGGAGTGCATTTTCGAGGAAAAAGTTTCAGACAAAAGTTTCCGGATTTTTCCCTGGCTATTTAATGGCGATATTGAATTTGACCTTGAACATGACCTTGAAGGTTATTTCAAGGTCAAGTTAATTTTTTTAAATGGTAACCCCTATTTTTTTTCACGGATTCGGAAAGAGCACAAAATTTTACGTCCGAATATGCTATGGCCGTTTTTTTCGGCAAGGTCATTTCAAGGTGAAACTTAAAACTCCCGTGACGGCGAAATATCTCAGAGGGTGTGCATTTCTTTGGAAATTGTTTCAGACAAAAGTTTAAAGATTTTTCCCGGGCTATTTAATGGTAGCACAGAATTTGACCTTGAACATAACCTTCAAGGTTATTTCAAGGTCAAGTTTGTTTTTTTTAATGGAAACTGCTATTTTTTTTCACGGATTCGGAAAGAGCACAAAATTTTACGTCCGAATATACTATGGCCGTTTTTTTCGGCAAGGTCATTTCAAGGCCAAACTTAAAACTTCCGGAACAGCGAATTAACTCAGCAGGAGGTCATTTTCGGGTAAAATGTTTCAGACAAAAGTTTCAGGATTTTTTCCGGGATATTTAATGCTAGCATAAAATTTGACCTTGAAAATTACCTTGAAGATTATTCTCAGGTCAAGATTATTTTTTTTTTAATTGGAACCCCGTTTCATTTTCTTAACGAAGTTATGAGGATCTTCCGGTATTGAGAGTGGTTAATTTCATTTTGTTCAGTCGATGCTATTACTGGACGATCTGCTCTAGGGAGATCCTTTACAGTGCCGTAAACTTCGAAACAATTTATTGTTCTGCCAAAAGTCGATTTAGGAATCAGTTCCTGTCCCTCGCTTGTCCTCTAATTTTGTAAATAGAATAATAAACTGTTTAAAAAAAGTGTATACATACATCTTACGCAACACTTGTGCAAAGTGAACTTGGGCGCGCGAACAGCGACAGAGAGCACGAGTCACCAGCGAAGTAAATAAACAACATACATTCACATTGAATTTATACATACGTGTACAGTCTTATAAGGTTACATTTTGGTCTTAACTTTATCGTTTTGTGAGATACATGGATTTCCTATCTAAACGCCTTTCCTATCTAAACGTATTAAGCATCATTTCAGTAACAAAATACATACGTATATTTCGTACAAAGAGCAATGGCTGCGCTAAGTGAACCAGAAAGAATAACCATTCTCATGATGAGAGGCTGGGGTGATAACCAGCGATCTTTAGAGAATGTGCGAACCTTATTTAACGCATCATTTAGAGAGGGACGAGAACCGATTTCTAAATCTACTGTTAGCAGAACAATAAATCGTTTTGAAGTTCACGGTACTGTGAAGGATCTCCCAAGAGCAGGTCGTCCAGTAACAGCATCAACTGAAGAAAATGAGTTGAATGTCGCGCTGTCAATAACGGATGATCCTCATACTTCCATCAGGAAAGTTAAACAGCAGCACGACTTATGTTACGGTACAGTACAACGGATCTTAACTAAAAACTTAAAATTTCACCCATACAAAGTTAGACTCGTACAACAATTGAATGAAGACGATCCTGATAGACGCCTACAGTTTGCGGAATTAATGATGAATCGAATAGATGCTGATGCCGGTTTCTTGAATCGCATCGTATTTTCTGATGAAGCTACATTCTTCTTAAATGGGGCAATCAATGGACATAACATGTCTTATTGGAGTGAAACCAATCCTAATTGGATGGTCGATAGTCGTTCTACTCAATATCCTGAAAAAGTAAACGTATGGGCAGGTATTATAAACAATGCGGTAGTTGGGCCCTTCTTCATCGAGGGTACCCTTACTGGTAAAAAATACCACGATATGTTGAGGGACGACATCATCCCTGCTATTCAGGTTATTGTAGGCGAGGATTTCGATCAGACTTGGTTTCAGCAAGATGGTGCAGCACCCCATTATGCAACAGATGTTCGCAATTATTTGAGTGATGTATTCGCAGAACGGTGGATAGGTCGAAGGGGTGTAATAGAATGGCCACCAAGATCTCCGGATCTTACGCCCCTTGACTATTTTCTATGGGGTTATCTCAAAGATAGAGTGTATCGAACGAAACCGGTGAATATTGAGGAAGTAAAACAACGAATACGGGATGAGATCGCGGCTATAGAACCAGATATGATTTAAAAAGTCGTATCGACTTTTTATAATCGCTTGAGATATTGCCAAGAAGTTCATGGCAATCACTTTGAGCATAAGCTTTAGTAAGATACATAATTTCATCAAAATCTTAGTATACCCATCTTGCCTTAACTGTCTGGGGACACCCACACACACACACACGCACACGCACACGCACACGCACACGCACACGCACACGCACACGCACACGCACAGATGACGGCGAGGGGAACCACCTGAACAAAGCACCCCGAAGAGGTGTAAACCCGACCGTGCTACCTCCACGCGGTACACCTTGGGTAATGCTAAAGCCGGCGGTAGCATTGGAAACAATGTAAAAATGTTACCCATACATACGGTATTTATAAACGTATCGGATGTAAAAAAAAAATGTATATTTTTATCCGGGAACAATGATAATGCATTGCACTCTGGAAACTCTGGAAACATTACGAAAATGAAACGGGGTTCCAATTAAAAAAAAATAGTCTTGAGCTTAGAATAAGCCTCAAGGTAATTTTCAAGGTTAAATTCAATGGTGCCTCTTGCTGAGTTAATTCGCTGTTCCGGGAGTTTTAAGTTTGGCCTTGAAATGACATTGCCGAAAAAAAACGGCCATAGCATATTTGGACGTAAAATTTTGTGCTCTCTCCGAATCCGTGAAAAAAAATAGCAGTTTCCATTAAAAAAAAACAAACTTGACCTTGAAATAACCTTCAAGGTCATGTTCAAGGTCAAATTCTGTGCAACCATTAAATATCCCAGGAAAAATCCTTAAACTTTTGTCTGAAACAATTTCCAAAGAAATGCACACCCTCTGAGATATTTCGCCGTTACGGGAGTTTTAAGTTTCACCTTGAAATGACCTTGCCGGAAAAATCGATCATATCATACTCGGACGTAGAATTTCCCGCTCTTTCAGAATCCATGAAAAAACATAGGGGTTCCCATTTAAAAAAATTAACTTGACCTTGAAATAACCTTCAAGGTCATGTTCAAGGTCAAATTCAATATCGCCATTAAATAGCCAGGGAAAAATCCTGAAACTTTTGTCTGAAACATTTTCCTCGAAAATGCACTCCCGCTGAGATATTTTGCTGTTCCGGGACTTTTGGATCACCCTGTATAGTCACTAACAGTGTTACGATCGTACGATCATAACGATCGATTATGGGTACATTATAATATAAAGTATACCCGATAATTATAAGAAACGAGACTCTCCATATCCGGTCTCGCGCTAAGGTGTGAAATCGGATAATTATCGGGTTATACTTTAACATTTTAATTAAAACAATAGCTAAGCGTTTCCTCGGTGGGAACCTGCAAACGTTAGCAAATTGCACGGCAACGGACGAGAGTTTGGGACGACAAAAAGGTATCCTCAGCGGGTTCCCAGGAAGGAAACATGCGGACGTCAGCAGGAAGGCCCGACGACTTTGGGTCTTCGTCGATGGTTTCTGCGACCGGTATATATATAAATTAGACATCGAACGTCGGGGAGGACAGATTTTTGACGGAACTCTGACCCGGAACGTCGCGATCTTAAGTCTGAGACCCGGGCTCGGGACTTATAGCGCGTGCAATCGGAACCCCTGTACGGATGCTGGGCACGTCGAGAAAATAAATGAAAAACAATTATTCGCGCGTTCGTTTCTTTTTAGTCGCGCGTTACGTTTATCAAGAAACGTAACAAACAGCATCGGAGTTCAGTCACCGTATGAATTCAGGACCATGTGTATATATCTGTGGGTTATTCATTTCGGGACTTAGTATTTTAAGGATCAAAGCGAGTTGAGTCTTCCGCGCCGTTGTCCTGTTGCGTTCAGTTGGCCCAAATACCAAATAAATCTCCATACTCCCAATGAGCACCGATAGATCGCGTTCGGGTATCTCACTTTAAGTTTCATTAATTGTATTAATTGGATTCCTCTTCACTCCATCCTTCTCCTCACTTTCCGTTTCGTTGTGGAGAATAGAATGATTAGAAAGATACGGAGCTGGAAGACGCGAATCCTAATATTGCGATAGATAGTAACGCCTAGTTTTTATAAGTTTTTATGTATCAGCCAGATGACGATTTTGATATTCCGGGTGAACAGGGGAGTAACTCGTTGAACATGTTACACTTTGATGTATCACCTATTTTGTGATTTTTTATTTGTATTTGCGGCTAAAAATTTTGCGGCCATGAACTCCGCGATGTTCTGTTTTGACGACTATAATATTTTGCGACATCATGTTTTTGCGATGCTGCATTTTTGCGCTACTGATTTGTGTGATATTCCATTGTGATATTGATCTTGCGAAATCGATTTTGCGATAATATGGTGTGCGACATTGTTCTATAGTAGGTTCTGGCGATATTGAATTGAGCGATATTCTGTGTGCAATATGATGTTTGCAATGTCCTGTTTAAGGGCATGATTCTTGCGATATTTTTGCGTTGTATTTACGCGCCCCCTCCCTTTTTACTCAAGTGCGGTATTGAGTTAAGCGATATTTTGCGTTGCGTTATTTTTCTCCGGTCATTTTAGCCAGTAATTGTACCGTCGGGAGATGTGAACCTTTTATCGGATACCGCGTCAGTTCGCGGTAAACCGTTAATAATAATTATACTTCTTTTTTGGTTAAAATTATGCTAAATAAATTTATTATTATTTCCCTCTCCGCTTTTCCTTTCAAACGAAAAAATTGGGAATCGGGAAAAAAGGGGGATTACAAAACAAATTGAAAAAAGAAATGCAACAAATAAGACATTCAAAATATGAAAAATACAATATTGAAAGAAGTAAATATTAATAATTGTTTAATTTCCTTCATAATTTACATGTTGTATAGACAGAATCTTCTAAGAGATCTTCTCGGGTCACAACATAGGATGAATGTTCAACAATATATTAAAGAACTGAATCTTTATAAATGCATTCTGTTCCTTTCCAGTGCTTGGAAGAATATGACAGAAGGGATCCTCCGAAACGCCTGGAATAAAATTATTCCAAGAAATGACAATGTCAGTATTATAGATTCTAACGACGAAATTTACTCAATGGAAATCATGCAATACATTCCAGAATTGCAGTTAGTTACTCCCGAACTCTCGGAAATGTGGATGGTATATCAATCCAGGTTGGGGGATGGTGTCTCACCGGGAGATTGCATTTGGAAAAGAAACCGAGGAAGATGAACCTAAAGATGACGTTGAGGAGGTTAAGGAGGCATATATTGAAGTGCCATCTAATTTGTCAGCCAATAAATCATTTCACCAATTTTATAAATGGGCACTGAGTAGGTGGGATGTGACTGTCCAGCAACTGAAATCATTGCAAGAATTGCGAAATTTATTTCAGGAGCAACCAGTGTTGTCATAAATAATTTTAGATGGAATCGCGGGCAAGAATAGAATGAGTTCGAATAGACGAACGAGTAATGACAATTTATTTTAGTGAATAAATGTATGAAGAGTGCGAATCGAATCAGGGCGATTGATTATGCGCAAAGAAAAAGTAATAATACAGGAAATTAAAGTGAACAAGTAAATGACAGTGAGGAATACAAGAAATGAAAATGAAATTGATTGATTAACTTAATGTGCAAATGTAAAATAAATAATTAAATAAATAAAAAATAAATAAATTTAAAAAAAATATATACGATTAAGAGCAAAGAAAAAATGTCTATGTATGGAATAAAAGTTAATAATATCAAATGACATCGAGTGGTAATTTGAGCAAAAATATAGAATAAGTGGAAATAAATGAAGTAATGACAATTAAATTATGTTAATTGTAGAGGTATGAAAAGTTTGAACAGAATGAGGGAGGTTGATTATGAGCAAAGCAAAAGTATATAATAATAAAGGAAATAAAAGTGAACCAGTAAATGAGAGTGGGGAATAGAAAAAGTAAGTAATGAAAATGAAATTGAGTGAATAAATGTATAAGTGAAAATGCTCGTTGTCAATAAATAGAACCATATTACCTTAACATCGTTTCTACGAAGTCTATACCAAGATAATATTCCAGCATATTGGTATTTTCAAATCCCAATCTTTTTGTCGGTTCCCAATCAGATGAGTTTTCTATTATTATTTGCCTGGCGGTTCAAACTGGAATAAAAATAAAATGTCGCAAAAAATTTATCAATCTTTATTATGACATGAATTAATACTAAATGGCTTTTTCAATACTTATCTGAGGGTCTGAGAATCGCTGTGATCGGACCAACATCAATGAATATTTTTTCATGTTAAGGTAATATTTGTGACTGCTTCCAAATGAAATCTTACTCTGCGTGTTCTGTGTATACATAAACATATGACATAACCTATCTCAGAGGGTCACACGAAGCGGGTTGCGGGGCGTGCATTCACAGGATTCACAGCCCGCACTGCCCACACACAGCGAAACGGTGTGGTGAGGGAAGTAGGGAAAGAAATAGTATAACTTTGGATAAGCCCAATCTATAACTTTGGATAGACATATAACTATAATAAACTTTGGACGGTATAACTTAGGGCGGGGCTACTATAATACATAAGAAGTAATACAGAAGAATTCTTTTATAACAAATGTATGTTTCTCAGAAAATTAATAAAAAAGTATTCTTTACAAACTCTTTGAAACTTCTTTTTAATAAAAAAGCAATCAATAAGTAATCTTGGTTTATTCACGAAAACATATTTTAAAATTACACTTAAAAAATATTGATTAGTCAAAAATATAGTGTGTAATTTATTTATTGTTTCCTGTGATACCTCATTTCGTTCTTAAGGTATATATGTATATAAACATATAGAATACATTACGTTATATTTATAAATTATAGCATGCATAATTGCTTATAATATAGTACATTACGATACAAGTGCGCGAAGTAGATGATTCGCGCACGAGTGTCGTTGTCGCCGGAGCGTAGCGCGGCCCGACCGATAAAAAAAAGTATTTTTCATAAAGAATAACAATTTTTTCACGACAACAATTTTATTTCATATAACAAATGTCTTGAATGAAATATAACGTAATTGCTTTACAATTTTTAAATGAAAATTAACATAATGCTTTACAACTTTTAAATGACAATTAAATATAATTATTTTGCATTTTTGTTCGTTATGTTAATTGTAACAGTACAATTTTTAAGATTAAGTAAAACAAGATCGTTTTTTGTAGTACACGTTGACGTTTGATTTGTTGCTGATGTTACAGCACGGTCGATGTTGACGGTGTTACTGTGTGGGTCGAGAGCTTCTGTTTCAACAGGAATCTGCCATACTTGCTGATTTATTGAATCATAGCGTGGGCGCTTTTGAATGGATGATGTTAATTCAGTATTTTGAGCACTTGTTGATGGTTGTGCAAATTCTACATCAGATATTTTGCGCTTAAATGTTGAAGAATTATAATCGTGTTCGGTTATTGCAATTATGGGCGATTGAATCGACATAGAACTCACTATTTTTTCCCCTATTATTTTTTTATTATTGATCGATGACTCAATGTATCCTTCTGCTACAGAATTGCTTTTCCAGTCCCGGTGTCGCTTCAGCATGGTGACATCTGCTCCGGCATCCATAAGCAATGTCGCTGAGGTTCTACGGAAGCTGTGTCCGCTATATAATTCTGGATTTGTTAGCTGTAAGAAGCTCGCAATCTCTTTTGGCATTTCACCAAATTTATTAATGCCATTTGGCTGTTTTGTGCATTTCCTATTTTTTTTTGTTTAAGAATAAATCGATCGCATTTACTTTCTTTCGGTCTCACGTTCATGTACTTTCTACAAACATGGTAAAACTCTCCTACAACTGTAAATGATCGTTGAATGTTGGTTTTGGTTCGCGGAATTTTACAAGGAACATGGTGCGATGATCTTCAACGTCCTTTATTGACATATTGCAAAGTTCTTCCCTTCTGCAGGCTCCAGTTATTCCCATGATTGCAGCAACCGAGAAAGTAAAATAATATTATGTGAATAGTTATACTTAAATTCAAAATATTAATACATAACTTTATGACTAAAAAGTCATTATCAGGAGCCTCATTACAGAATGTAGATATTTGTTCCGCACTAAAAACTTTTGATTTTCTAGCTTGATGCCCAACATTTTTTCTTTTCAATAAACTTATCAATTTTGTGTAAGTGCTGATATCAATATCATTAAATGTTTTCACAGTTGCTTTAAGCATTGAATATTTTGCCCATACAGTGGTCGGAGCAAGTGTTTTTGACGCTTCATCAAAATATACGAGAAGAACATCTTCAGAGAATGAAGATCCACTTTTTACATTCGTTGTATGTTGCTACATACTGACGCTTCGATTTTTCCGGCAACAGCGACAATGTGACATTTTTCGCTGTTTCGTAGATATCATTTGGGATATCATCATCAATTTCTGATGACATGTTGAATAAATTAATTGAACAAACGAACAAATAAAATATAAGTTTAGCTTATTTTGATCTAAATGGAGAGAGTGAATGACACGGAATTTTTGTTTTCTTCGCTTCTAGGAGAAATTTCTATAAAACAAAACAAAAGAATTATATTTATTTACCTAATATTGTGTTTACATTTTCCAAATTCTGGGAAAAATTCATTAATTATCCCTTCATTGGCTTTGTTTATTTTTCGAAAATAAATAATACTTTTAAATTCCACATTGGCGCACTGCTTTTACCGCGCGCAAATCATTCTCGCACTGTTTTTATCGTGCGCCAATAACATTGGCACACGGTTTATTATTGTGCGCGAATCGGGCACTTCGCACAATATGTGCAATTTCGCACACACAGTTGAAAAAAAATATTAATGAACTACATAAACATAAACGGAAGTTTTCGGTTCATTTTCAACTACAGTAATCTCATTTTTTTTGACTTCCAGCCAGTAATCATTCTAGATTTATCTATATAAAGAAATAATAAAAAGTGTTTTTTTTAAACATAGTGTGTACAGTGTCCACGTACAGTTTACATAAACAAATATTTAAAAATAGGTCTGTCAACAATCGAAAACACGGCTTGTACTACAGAGGTCAAAAATAGCGGAATCAATCAACAAAATATTTTCTTACTCTTTAAAAACAAAAATACTCTTGTAGGGAAAATTAGGGGATATTCAACATAGTTTTAAGAAGCCAAGAAAAAAATTTCTGCAAAAAAAAATGATGTTTTTGGGAAAAAAATATATGTTTTCGAAAAATCGCTCTATTTTCTCGAATTTTTTATATTTTTCAAAAATATTAAATGGGTTTTAAAGCGTGAAATCCATTCTATAATATCTGTTTACTTGATCTATATAGATCTCATAATGAGAAAATGGCAGCGTTTTTTATTAAATTACTTCGACCCAGACCTTAGGTCTGGACGAAGTATTGAATATGGTCACTTCAGGCATAAAAATTACCCTATAGTTTTTCATCAAATGTCGACATTTCAGACCCTAAGGACCCCAATTCAACAATAAAAAAATTTGTGTTCGTGATCTTGTACGTACGTACGTCCCGTTTTTTGTCTCATGATAACTCGCGTACGGATAAGCGTAAAGACATACATTGTTTTTTAAATACGTGGCTTGTCATAACTTAGATCTGATTAGATTTTGGCGCAGATCCACCCGTCCATTACTAAAAAAACATTAGCCCCAATTAAGTTTCTTTGTAGTTTTTTGCATTTATTTTGAAAAATACGAATTTTATTAAAAAATGTTTCAAACAAAAAAGATACAGCATGAAATTTTCTACAAAAAAGGTTGTATGCATTTTCTTCCTAAAGTCAACGATGATGCCATAAAAACTGGTTTAAAATGCTTATGACTATTGTCCGAAAAAGTATTGAATTTGGTCACCTCGGCAAAAAAATTATCCTATAGTTTATCATCAAATTTCGACATTTTGACCCCCTATCCCCCAGGGGTAGTCTTCGCCCCCCCCCCCCCCCCGGGGCGCGGTGATCATCTAAGGGCGCATAAGTTCTTTTATGCCCTCAATACGAAAATAACTATTTCGATATATCTAAAAGATGTCTTATAGATATCTAAAAGATATCCGTCAGAGATCTTTTCGACACTTTCAAGATATCTTTGACGAATTATGTGTATATATATATATATATATATATATATATATTATATATATATATATATATATATATATACAGGGTGGCCGATTACCTGAAGACATCGAAATATCTCGAGAACTATGCACAGAATCAAAAAAGTTGTCGGATGAAAGTTGTTCGACACGAAGGAGGGCATCCAGTAATAAGGAAATTTACCCCCTCCCCCATCCCCTGGGGGTGGAGTGGGGGAAAAAACAATAAAACTTAAATAGGAACCCCCAGTTTTTATTGCAGATTTGGATTCTACGGAAAAAAGTACACCAATTTGACCTAGGAGCTATTGCATTTTGGTTCACAGGTGGCGCTGTAATCGATAAAAATCCAAATTTATCCGAAGACATTGAAATACCTCGAGAACTATGCACAGAATCAAAAAAGTTGTCGGATGAAAGTTGTTCGACACGAAGGGGGACATCCAGTAATAATGAAATTTACCCCCTCCCCCACCCCCTGGGGGTGGAGTGGGGGCAAAAACAATAAAACTTAAATAGGAAATCCAGTTTTTATTGCAGATTTGGATTCTCCAATATTGACAATTTTCGCCCGCGTAGCGGATATGGAATACGGTCATTCTAACAAAGCCGGGAAAAAATACATTTAGCGTTACCCAGGAACAACGACGTGGACGTAGTATTTTTCTGTTCCCTTTGGAGTGCTTGTTTTACGTGAGTCCCCTTGCCTCTCACTGTCTCACTGTTCACTTACTTGAGTAAGTGTTCGAAATGTTGACCTTCCACTTCAATGCATTTATTTATTCTTTCTTCAAATGACTTTATACATGATAGAATCATATCTGCAGAAATTTCTCCGCAAGCAGTTCTTATGCGTTCCACCATGTTTTCACGAGTCGTTGGTACTTGTTCATAAACCTTACCTTTTAAGTAACCCCATAGGAAGAAAGAAATCCAGAGATGTTAGATCAGGTGACCTCGCAGGCCAATTAATGGGGCCACCTCTACCAATCCACCTACCATTGTAATCACGGTCTAGTATTTCCCTTGCTACTCTTGAAAAATGTGCTGGGCAACCATCATGCTGAAACCACATTGTCCGTCGGACGTCCATAGCAACATCCTCAAGTAGTAATGGTACTTCTTGTTCTAGGAAATCTCGATATTTTGTTCCATTCAAATTACCTTCAATGAAATAAGGACCAATGAGTTTATTTCCTATGATTCCACACCAAACGTTCACCGACCAAGGACGTTGATGATTAACTTGTCGTAACCAATGGGGATTTTCTACGCTCCAATAATGCATATTATGCCTATTGACGCCACCATGGTTCGTGAATGTAGATTCATCTGAAAATAATACATTAGCAAAGAAATTGTGGTTCGTTTGCATTTTTTGAAATGCCCATTCACAAAACACCACGCGGTTATGAAAATCATCACCATCTAGTTCCTGGTGCAGTGAAATGTGATATGGGTGAAACTTATGACGATGCAATATTCTTTGAATACTGTCTCTGGAAATGCCGGAATCGCGATGTAATTGTCGTGTGCTTACATGTGGATTTTGGTGAATAGCTGCTAGTACAGCTACTTCGTTAGCTTCTCCTGTAACTGTTAATCTTCGCTTCCTTTTTTTCATTTGTACGCTGCCATCAGAGTGAAAGGCATTCACAACTTTGTAAAAAAAAGAACGCGAGCGAGCATTATCTGGAAAACGCTCAGCATACAACGCAACAGCATCGTCAATATTCCTCTTACATTCACCATAAATAAGAATCATTTCGATTTTTTCGGGAACTGTAGCAGGATTCATTTTTAACTTGCAATTCGATTTAAGCAATGAAGGGTAGACAAAAAATAGTCACGTAAACGGAAAGTTGTTATTCTAAAAGCAATGTGACCTCCGACCGAATTACTACCAATACAATGGACTTCAAAAACTGTCTTACACTGAGAGACCGTGAATACTAAAGTTTAATATGGGGATTAGAAAGTCGCGATATCCATTTACTTCCCTTCAGGAAAGTAGAGAAAAATGTAGGTGAACTGGTTACGTGTGACTCAACTTATGTATAAAATGATATGCTACTTTATTTTCGAGTTATGTCGCCCTCTAGCGTTATGTAACAGAACCGGCGCCGGTGATGGCCGAAATGCAAGCGATGTACATGTATGAAACCACGTGAGTTCTCTCGGGGTCCGGTAGATGGCGACGAAATCCCCAAATGAAGTAAGAGTTTCGTTTTGTTTAATAGAAGCTGGTTTGACCGTCAATGCTCAGCTTATTTATTCTCATTTCGGAAAAAACATACAGAGAGAGAATGAATGAGCTGAGTGAAGGGACATGACGCGTTTTTTAATGGATTGCGTGATGTCCTCGTTTTGTTTATTAAATAATAAATTTAAAACCTAAAATGTAATTTTATTGAAGGTAGAAAACTTATTTATAAAATTGCTTCCATATTGTATGCACAATTTTTATGTAATCAGTTTTGATTTTTAATATGAAGAATATCAATTATTCATAATCTTAATTTTTCGAATGGACATTATTAAAATTTCATATTCAGAATAACAATTTTCGCAATTGATATTACTAAATTCTAATATTAAAAATTCTAATATTAGAATTTTTAATATTAAATTTTCATAAAGGGATCAAATTGTCCCTATTTGCCCCCTGGATGCACCCCTTCGTGTCGAACAGCTTTCATCCGACAACTTTTTTGATTCTGTGCATAGTTCTCGAGGTATTTCAATGTCTTCAGATAAATTTGGATTTTTATCGATTACAGCGCCACCTGTAAACCAAAATGCAATAGCTCCTAGGTCAAATTGGTGTACTTTTTTCCGGAGAATCCAAATCTGCAATAAAAACTGGGGGTTCCTATTTAAGTTTTATTGTTTTTGCCCCCACTCCACCCCCAGGGGATGGGGGGGTAAATTTAATTATCACTGGATGCCCCTCTTCGTGTCGAACAACTTTCATCCGACAACTTTTTTGATTCTGTGCATAGTTCTCGAGATATTTCGATGTCTTCAGATAAATCGGTCACTATATATATATATATATATATATATTGTATATATAATATCATAATGGTACAGAAAGTAAGTAAAACACAATAAACATGTAATATGCATCGAATAGTCTATTACAACATAAGTGCATGAAGTAAGGGTTTTGCAACTTTTAGTTATTAATATACTTCGGCTGGCCTGTTGTCGGGGTCGAAGTTTTGAAAATGCTCATTTTCGATTTTCATAAACATATAAGAAACACTATATTGTTGTAACATATCTATCGAAGCCACTTGGACCTAAATATGATTGGACCCCCAAATATCGATATAATTTTATAATATAATTGAATGCTGTTAGTAAACGAACGAGTATTAAGGAATAGCCCACTCTCCAATGGTTCGAAGTTTCTGAGCGAGCGTAGCGAGCGAGGCACCACGCCAACACTAGTTTTATTAGTTAATTTTTCAAAAAAAATCCATTAAGCGATTACAATGAAAAAAAAACGATAAATCATTTAATTTGAAATCATTCGTAAAACGAAAAAACATGTATTCGCTTATCTGAGATGGATTCGGTCAATAGCAATTTGGAATACTAATGGTTTAGCACAGAGATCCCAAGAACTGAAAATATTTCTAAATGAACACGATATTGACATAATGCTTATTTCAAACTCACTTTACGAACAAAAACTATTTAAAAATTTCAAATTACTCTATATACGATACCAAGCATCCCGATGGAAAAGTTCATGGAGGAACTGCAGTTATCATTAACCACTTCAGCGGCGAGGCGTTCCAAATGGCGTCGCAGGTGCCGGCGACAAAAGAGGCGAAAATAGTAGAAATGGCGGTCCTACTTAAACTCGCTTTCAAAGTTTGTAGAGGTAATGAAGTTTAGGAAACCATAATAATACTACGTTTTAATGTCAAGGAACATAAATATGGCAAAAAAAAATTCTAGGGTCGCTGATTACGAATTTGAAGTTGCTTTTTGAACATTTAAAATTGCAGATCCAATATGGCGGACGATTTTCAAAAATATTTATTTTATTCGCTCAGAACTGTTATAAGGTGCTTATTGGGGTCACTGATTGTTAATTTGAAGTTTCTTTTTGAAAATGCAAAAAGGAAGTATTTTTCAAAAAGTCTTTATGAACTGCTGAAATCATATCTCAACAACAGAAATTTTCCAAGTTAAAATCAAAGAACCAGTAACAAAATGACATCTAGTAAAAGCTGATGTACCATGCTAGCGTGCTTGGTCCTTATGACAAGCTACTCGAGTCCGGAAAAGGCTTCGGAAAAATTGAAAAATTACCTTCACAAAACCAGTTCATGATTTAAAAAGTGGAGAATAAGAATGAACGAAATGAAATCAGTGCAAGTTACGTTCACATTTCGGAGAAAAGCGTGTCCCCCGGTTTTCTTAAATAACAAAAATATACCTTAAAGAAATAAAGTCAAATATTACGGAATGCGATTAGATCGTCGATTGATTGGAGGCCACACATGGGCCAAACGCAAACAATTAAATCTTAAACTAACAAGCATGTATTGGATACTAGGAACCAAATCCAACCTAACCCTGGAGAATAAAATACTTATTTACAAAAGTTCGCTCGTTTTGATAAATTCACAAGCCCAGAAAAATAAAAAAGTTGTCTGTACTTTTGACCAAACATATATAATACCTAAAAAAGGGCGGTATAGCAAATTTGACTCCATGTTTGGATTGTACGGCTCAAAATACATGTAAAAAATTATATTTTAAACTTTCCTTTTTTAGTTTCAACCTCTGGTACAGCTTTGAAAAGTGTAAAATACGGTTAAAGGCTGAAATTCAGTGCAAACGTGGTAAAGTGAGATCGTAATTTTATTCATACAAAGCTCACACACATTTTAAGGAATTAAATATATACTCTCGGGTTTTTTTAGGTCGTTTAAGGTGAATGCAAGGCCAAATTTATGATTGGTGGCCCTAGAGGGCTAAAAATTAATAACACTTATGATTTTTTATTACATTGCTCAGAAATGGCCACTTCTGATATATATATATATATATATATATAAACATGTGATTTATTTAGTTTCAGCATTGAACTATATTTCAAGTCTGCAGCCCCCATCCACAACTCCCAAGCTCACAACCTCCCAACCCACAACCACCAATCGTACAACTTTAGACGTTTGGAATTTGTGAGATTTAGGCGATGTTGAAATGTGGCTTTCAGTTTTATGGGCTTGGGAATCTTAAGTGGTGTTGGACTTTATACAGTTGTAGCTTGTCTATTTGGGATGATTTAAAAGAGTTTTCTTTTATATTTGATATGGGAAATTTTTAAGTATTAGAATGCTTAAGCATATTACATTAAATGTACCTGAGGTTCTAAACGTAGAGGCATTTTGTGCAAATAAACTCTATATCTATACTCAAGTCCGAGGTAGCTTTGGTGCATTTGAGTTCAATATAAGTAGATGTAGATTTTCATATTACTCTTACTTATCACGTTAATTTCAAAATTGATAAATTTCAGAAGTTGATTGAGATCCTGTTATTCTACTACGACTTTCGAATGGCTGATGTAAACAAAAAAATACTAGATAAATAAATACATAGAAATTACGATCATTGATGTTTTTTTAAATATGTTTTCGTTCTCGTACAGGCTTTTCGCCAAACGATCGGCGTAAAGGATTTCGTTTACGTTTTTGTTCTCGCTTTGAAGTTGTTTCTCTTTTATCATTCAGCAGTAGTCTGCCAACATGTTGATGCCCCACTGTCCTTGAAATCTACGTTCAAATTCTTTAAGATCTTGATGAAACCTTTCTTCTTGCTCTTCAATGAAATCTCCGTTATTTTCTGGAAATTGGTCAAGATGTGAATCAAGAAAATAAAGTTTTAAATTCAGTAGACAGGCCAATTTTTCAAAGTTACTTGCCACTGTAGCAACCGTATTTTTGTAGTCGGCATCTTTTGTATTACCAAGATATTTTAGCGATACGTCTTTAAAACTCGACCATGCTGCTTCTTCGATATCGTTCATAGTTTTGTCAAAGTTCTTATCTCTAAATAAAGTACGAATCTCAGGACCATCAAAAATACCTTCCTTTAACTTGGCTTCTGATTTGCGATGATCACTTCACTTATATACTCAAAGAATAATCCTTCCTTGTTAAAACCTTAACAAATTGTTTCATTAAACCAAGTTTTATATGCAGAGGTGAAATAAAAATTTTAGACGGCTCAATGAGTGGTTCTTTAACAATATTCTGTTTTCCAGATTTAAAAGATTCTCTTGGTGGCCAAATTTTCTGTTTGTAGTGCCTTTTTGTATCTCTGCTATCAAATATACACAAATAACAAGGATGCTTCGTAAAACCAGATTGTTGACCGCGTATCATAGATAGAATTTTAAGATCTCCACATATTTTCTATTTGTGTTCCTTACATTTTGTTTTCACTAAACCTAATTCCAGATTCGAATATTCTTTCTTGAGAACAGTTGAATATGCTATTGGTATAGGATCATACTTGTTTTTAATGAGAAGTAGTACTGCTTTCAAACTCCGCTTTGATGAATCAATAAACAGCCGCCATTGTTCAGTTTTATGCACATTTTATTTGAATTCGTTAATAAGTTCCGTTACATTTGTGCAGTATACGAGATTTGAATCTTCATTGAAATACTTACGAAAGTCTTCCTCTTTGTTACGATACACACTTACCTTTGTACCTTGTGTTAATATTCCTCTTGACTTCAAATCTAAAGTCATAAATTAATAATAATAATAATAAGAATAATATTAATAATAATGTGCCCAGTGCGTCTCAGGGCTAACATACGGAAGGAACAACTCCGTATGTTGGAGGGAAGGCATATCGACAAGCCGTTGCATGGACAATTCTTTCGAAATGTCCAACAACTTGGCTTGTCGGCAGAGATGACCTTCTCCTTCTTAAGATCAGCCGGCTTGAAATCCGAGACCGAGGGTTTTATCTTCGCATGCCAGGATGGGGTCATCAATACCTTAGCGTATCGCCAGAATATCTTACACCAGGCGGTACAGAGTACGCTTTGTAGATTGTGTAGATGTCATGCTGAAACTCTAATGCATCTTTTGGCAGCATGCCCAATGTATGCAGTTTCTGCATACATCGAACGTCACAATGCGGCTCTTCGAGTGCTGTATTACCATCTTCGCAGCACTTATGGTATTGATGCAACCCCAGTTTTGCCGTACGTCCCCACTGATATTGAATCCGTAGTCGGGAATGAGTCGTGCCGAATATACTGGAATTACTCATTCCCGACGAGCAGGCAAATATCAGCCAATAAGCCTGACATCGTCCAGGTTGACTTCGATGACAAATCCATCTTCGTCATCGAGTTTTTTGCACCAGCAGAAACAAATATAGTCAGCAAAGAGGACGAAAAACGGATGAAATATCATGAACTCCTGTTCGAGATTCGCAGGCTGTATCGAGGGTTCAAAATGAAGCACGTCGTGCTGATAATTGGAGTGCTGGGAGGAATGAGACCAACTTTCCTCCAAAACATCAAAAGCATTACGGCCTGTCGAGAACATGCAAATTCCATCGCAGGCCGAATGCAGAAAGCAGTGCTGCTGGAATCTCTCCGTCTACTGAGGTCACACGAGATCCTGTAACCACTAACCCAATGGTAGATCGAGTGGTTACAGTTGCAAACGAAATGGCCCGGTGCAGTCTGCAGCGGAGGAGATGGATATCGGAGCCACTTTTCTGCTGCAAACTGCACACGTGGATTCTGGTGGGCCAAGGGAGTTTAGGGGTTTAGTCGGTAAACCTTGCCGTTAACATCAAAGGTGTGGGAGTCCGACACACGGGGGGTTACACAACATCTTCAACCCCCTATGGTGCCTAATGCATTTCCCCCCTCCGTCAAAAAAAAAAAAAAAAAAAAAAAAAACGTCTTTATTGGCGAACGAGGGGTACCAAATAGGCCACCAACGAGCGAAATGGCGAGCCACAGCTAACGCTGTGTTGCAGACTGATCAACATAAATATAAAATCAGTACTTAGTTTTAAGAGTAAAGATAAATTAAAATTAATAACACAAAATAGTACAGATTATATTAAATAAGCAGAATAAGCAGAACGCAGTACTTACTAAAACTAACAGTATACATTTTTTAAAAAGCAAGACTATAACACATGAAATTACTTACGATAAGAACAATTAAAAGCGCTAAACAGGGTGTAATAATGATAGAGGACAAGTAAACACGTAGATGAATAAAAAATACAATGATAAATAAATAAATAAGTTAAATAAATAAATACAAAAATAAATAAATAAATAAACCTACAAGCTATTATATTTTTGCCGGTAAACTTCATTAATTTTACATATAAAATTGGAAGTCAAAAGGACACTTTTCCGTACTTCCAGTGGTAACTTATTGAAAAATTTTGGAGCAAAATACGAAAAAGCGCCATTGATTTTATTCGTTGAGTGCGTTGGATAGCATAAAGTGTTTCTAATAGCAGTTCGGCGGAAATTTGTATTGCTACCAAGCATATGCAAAGAAGAATAAAGATAATTCGGGGTTTTCATAATCAGAACCCGACTAACAATTTTTAAAACAATTATCTCCATTCTATTCCGCATTTTCAGTTGACTAGATCTACGGAATGCCGGAGATATATGGTCGAACTTTCTAACTAGATAACAATACCTTAAGCAAGCATTCTGAATAGCTTGAATTCTTGTCCAGTTTTTGTCAGTTATACATGGACCGAACACAGAAATACAGTACAACAAATGTGGAAATATTAATGATTCACACAGCCTCAGTTTGGTTTCGCAGGTTAATTCACGCCTAAGTGGATAAAGTTGTCGCAATTTCGCATAGGCAATACCTATTTTTTTCGAGATATGCGCAGTAAAGGACCAGTTACAATCAATAATAAGGCCTAAGTTTCTCGCTTCCTGAACAATCGTATTATCACCTTTTATGCAGAGTTTCAGAAGGTTCGGGTCGACCTTTGACAGTTTGTTTTTGCTTCCAATTAATAAAGCTTTGGACTTATTAGGATTGATAACTAAAGCATTGTTGTCAGTCCATTTTTCAATGCTGATAATATCCAAATTGAACAGGGATATCGCGCGAAGCGCATCATCCGGTGGAATAGCCATAAGAATTTTGGTATCATCTGCATACGTTTTCATGCTAACATTGCTGCGGCACTCATAAATGTCAATCGTGAATATAATAAATAGAAGTGAACTGAGTTTAGCTCCTTGGGGGACTCCACAAGTAATTGATTTCTCTGAAGACGTTAATTTTAAATTACCAGCATTAATTGTGACAGATTGTGATCTATTAACGAGATAGGAGCGAATTAGATTACACGATTTTTTTGAAACACCATAAAAGGATAATTTGGCAATTAATAAATTATGATTTATAGTATCAAAGGTGCGTGAAAAATCTAATAGACAAATGAGAGTTAAAAAATTATTATCCCAATTAGAAATAACATCTTCAGAAACATTAAGAAGTGCCGTTTCACATCCGAAATAGCGTCTGAAACCTGACTGAAATTTTGGAAAAAGGTTTAAGTTATTGAAATGCTGTAATAATTTATTGTAACATATTACTTCAAAAATTTTGGACATTATTGGTAAGCGACTAATAGGGCGCAGATCTTTGGAAACTAAAGGGTT
Source organism: Trichopria drosophilae (assembly GCA_030407085.1). NCBI lineage: Eukaryota > Metazoa > Arthropoda > Insecta > Hymenoptera > Diapriidae > Trichopria > Trichopria drosophilae. The sequence goes on along the minus strand of CM059587.1, from coordinate 47,253,251 downwards.
ACTCAATTTAGGAATATGTCGGATAGATGCATGCTTCCATGCTTCAGGAAAAGTTGAAGAAGTAATAATACTATTAAGAATATGCAGTAATTCAGGTAAACAAAATCTATGAATTCTTAAGAACATCTCTCCCGAGATTCCATCCGAACCTGCTCCAGTACTGTTAATTTTGCTAATAGTTGCTGATAACAACTGGAGCGAGATATGTGAGAATGAGAATTCAAGATCCAAAGGGACTTTTTGTGACCGCGAAGTGGAGAAATGTAAAATGAGGTTAGGATCGGGTAAAATTTGAGGACATTTTATAAAGTGATCATTTAATTCTGATCTTTTTTGACCAACCAGCCTTACTAAACAAATCGTTAAGATGTTTTTGGGCATATTTTTGAACAGTTCGCGTTTAACCGATCGGAACCTACTCTTCGTCGCTGGTCAAAGAATGTTCCTCGTCAGACTCATCGGTTTAAGAGGAATTTCTGTTCACTGGATGTATTTTCGTCTCTTTCATTCTCTTTTTCCTTAATCTTATTAGTTGAACTTTCGTCTACATGGAGAGCATTTAATTCTCCTATAAAGCTGTCTCGAGACTCGTCATCTTCCTGTCCTTCTAAAACATTATTTTTTGATCGTTCGATGCTTTTTGCAGTACGGTTACACAATTTTTTCTTTTCTTATTGTATGTATACCCTGTATATTTGTCAAACAAAAATACCAATCGTTTTTATTTTCTGGTTCTTTTTTAGCTGGCGCTGAAAACTTCAATTAAGTCTTGCCCTTTTTAAAACGATTCGTCATTCCATACCAATTGTTACACTTAAAATAAGGAACCCAACTTTTGTCTTGTTGGGAAATTTCAATATTGAACCATTTTTTATATAACCAGTTAATATTAACGGTAATTTCTCTTTTATTGCGATGACTGGCATATTCTGCACATAAAAAGTTATTGGGATCGCCGGACACTCATTGTGATATATATTAGTAAATGTACCAGCTGAGTGTATGAAGGGTGTAAAAGCGTCATTATCCACAGTTGTATGATTATATAATGCAATCCTAGGGGTAATAACTCTCATACATCCTGAGGCCTAAGTATGAGAGCTTTCCGACTTTGACGAAGATAAGATCAACTCGTCGTCGGACACACTACGGCATCGTTCTCACATCCCAGCGCAGACCTGAAAGACAGCGCGCCATCGATGGTTTCGTTACTGCGAAGGGTTGTCCCAGCCAATCATTCTACACATCCCATATTCATGGCATTTGTCATCGTGACAAACACACTTCGCAGTAGCAGGATTCGTACAGTGACACCGAATATCTGTTAAAAACGTCAGAAATGTCTCAAATAAGAGACATGATGGAAACAATCGGTTGTTTTATAACAGCATCAAGTCCAACGAGGACCACTATATTATAGTGAAAACTAAAAAAAACGATGGCTCACTACAAGAAAAAGAGACAATTTCACTTTAAAAATGTTGGAGTAAATGTTTAACAAAAATGGGTGCAATTTTCAACTCATTACGCACAGAGGAGAGCTTGAATCAAATATAATGAAAACTAACGTAAAATAGCTTTTTCCTACGGGCGTGCATAAAGTAGCACTTTTTTTCATCGAATTCTGTACGTAAAGTGATTCATTTTTCCATACTATGCGCAAAGTAACTTTTTTTCACAGTGTGCGCAAAAGTAATGCGCAAAAGTAAATTTTTTTCATACTATATGTAAACTGAAGGATTTAATAAAAGATTAACTGTGCGTGATTTCCTCGAAGGCGATTCGTTGTCTTCATTCCGATCGATTACACATCCAATCACACGCAGTTAAAATCCAGTCGAAAGAAGACAACAAACCGACCTGGCGTAAATAGCCCGTCCCACATTTCATACTCGCATTGCGGATTCCATAAACAATAAAAGCGTAATTTGTAAACAAATAACCGATTTCTTTGAAAACGTATCCACTTCAAAACAAAGTGATGACGGGAATGAATGCGAGGAACCACCCACCAAAAAATCGAAAACGATTTCGACTTCAACTTCTCTTACACTTAATAATATTTGCATTAACCAATAGTATTTAAAACTTATTCATGAAATATTTTCAATCATTTGCAAGTTATTTATCAAGTATGTTCAATGAATATCAAACTTTCCCAAAATGCAGGATTCTGTTCTTTTTTTATATTCATTGAATGTTTTTCATTTTGAATTAATTCCTTTTGATATAAACATAAAATTAAGTTGCATAATATGTCTATTATTAACATTTGTATCGAAACATTATGAAATACAAAATAAAATGTATTATTTAAATTCTACTCAATAATAAATATAATTCAATAGGGGGGGAGGGCTTCGCCCTGTCTGGTCCAAACGAAGGATATCTACTCCTATGCAGATGCGGTCACTATAAATGTTGTATAAATGGACTTGCAGTTTAGTTCTATAAAATGGGAGCCGTTGTACCATGAGAGAAAGCATCCCGACTGCGATCTATCCAGAGATAGAACAAGCGAAGCCGATTCTCGATATCTACGTAAATTATCGTCTCTAAACAAAGACCTCAGCGTAGCCAGCATTGTAGGCGTAGTATTTGTCCACAAGTTAGCAGAAAGATTCTCCCACATCTGCTGAGGAGCCACGACAGACTGCAGAGTCCTAGCTTGAATAACCCAGTTATATTCAGGACCAGTCAATCGGCATCAGATAGCATCACAAATCTATTGAAACAGGTCCTAGGAATCCTACCCAAAGCCATCTTTAGCAGTTTAATGACCCAATTTATAACATACTTCGCGATGTAAAAAGCCAAGGGCATTAAATCCAGTTTAAATAAGAGCTCCGCTCTTATGGCGTAACCCGGTGTCGATTGTGGAAGTGCAAATAAAAGTTTAAAAAATCCAAACTGTACCCTCTCCAGCTCATCGTGATAACTCAGTGACCACATCGCTGTCAAGTATCGAACACACCATAGCCTTGTAATGAGTCTGGTAGACAGACTATGAATCAGCACCTGACGATGCTGTGATTGAAAGAACTGATTTATTCACAGTCGCTTTGGCTGACGCAGCGCCGAGGGTAGTGTATGAGACCTCGATCTCCAGATAACTGTTTTTGGGACTGTTCGAAGTTTTTCGTCTCTATATATGAATGTGGAGTGGCGATGGATATACGAATTCGGATGGCACGTAATATTACATCAATATCATAGTAATATTGTAATATTACGGTAATGTTGCAGAAACATATTGCAATAATATTGTAGTGATATTACTGTGATTCGCCCTTCCGCAAATGTCCGCCCTTTATAATATTACAGTAGATAATATTATGGAGAGATATTGCAGTGTGATGTTACGGTAATTGATATATAAGACATTAAAAAATATATTTCTTTTATTTTTAATTTTTTATGTAATTTAAGTTTTTTCATTTTTTATTTTTTATATAATTTAACTGTTTTTTTAAAGGTAATTTAATATTTCAAGAAAAATCGTTTTTCTTCAGGCGGTCACCTATCCACGTAGGGATCATCACGTCTTAATATTACTTCAATATCACCGTATGATATAATACAGCGTAATATAACCGTAATGTTACTGTAACATTAACCTGTGATATATTATCACGTAATATTACCGTATTGTAACTTCAATATTACCGCATGATATATTGCCGTATAACATAATCGTAATATTACTGCAACATCACGGTAATATTACTGCAATATCACCGTGTAATATAACCGCAATATTTCTGTAACATTACCCTGTGGTATATTTCTATGTAATATTATCACAGCATTACCTCATGATACATTAGCGTGCAACGTAATCATAATATTACCGCAATATCATCGTGTGATATGTTGCCATGTAATATAACCGTAACATTACTGCAACATTACCGCATGATATATTTTCGTGTAATATTGCTGCAATGTTACTGAAATATTACAAAGTTTCTGTGATATTGCCGCAATATTACAATGTTAATTTTTTTAAACATTTTTTCTTATACGAATATGTTCATTTAATTTTTTTGGGGTGAATTCATTCGCTTTTCCTTTCCAGATTCCCTCAGTTGCTCAGTATCTCTGTCACCAATTTGTTAGTGAATAACATGGGTCACTAAAAAAAATTAAAATATTTATCAGAAAAAGGAATAAAAAATTTAATTAACCCATTAGCTCATACGGCATACCAGTGGTGCAATTTTGGACACACGCGATTTTAACCTTTAGAATTAAACTTTTTCTTTCTGGAACTATGAACCATATGTTTTTTAGGGCCACTGATCACAAATTCGTCAGAATTGCAAAATTTAAAAAAGCTGACCCAATATGGCGACTCAAACATAGAAATAATGTTTTTCAAAAAACCAGTTGGACAAATCAATATTCCGAACGCTTGATATAGACGACAGTTGATTTCCTTATGTTTCTGGGGCGCTGAATACGAATTTGATGTCAGAATTGCAAAATTCAAAATGGCTGACTCAAAATGGTGGACATCAAGAAGCTAACTGTTACACCGACAATCGGAATTTCACAAAAATCAATGTACATAAGTTTACGAGGTCGCTGATAACGAATCTGAAGTCAGAATTATAAAAACCAAAATGGCTGATTCACAATGGCGGACATCAAGAGGGTAATTCTTACATTGCCGATATCTACTTCGCAAAAGTCGATGTATGTAGGTTTTTTAGTAACCCGGCGAATCTCAAATTTATAATCGGGATGTGATTTTCGATCGCCCGTCATCCGTCGTATACGTTTCCCGGCTCTCACCGCGTGGCGGTGGATGAATAAAGAGCCTTTTTGTATCATTTTAAAATTTTTTATTTCTTTGTACATTTTTAAATTTTTTAATTTTCTTCGAATAAGTGAGATAATAATAATAATAATAATAATCACGTCTTTATTGGCAATTACAAAAATAATACAAGATATAAATAATACAAAAATGCCAAAGGGCGAGCCACAGCAATTGCTGTTTTACAGACTGACCAGGGGAAACAAAAAATGACTAAAAACAAAATAATAAAATATACATATTACATAAAGAAAGAAAAGAAATCAGACTAATACACGAAATCACACACTCACTCATACCCGCACGCACGCACACTCACTGAGATGTACAAAAAGATAACTAATAAATTAACATGAATTGCTCATAACAGAGCTAAAAGCAAAATTAACAATTTTTAAACATTTTTTTCATTTACAGCGTTTAAAATAAAACCGTTTAATAGCAGAAACAAAACTTGACGGAAATTCTACTAATTTCCTTATACTAACAGGCAAGGCATTAAAAATGGTCGGAGCTATACAAGAGAACGCACCTTTATATTTAGCTGTTGTGTGTCGCGGATGTAACAGTAACGTTGAAGTCGTTGTGCGAACATTCATACGGCCTCTGCCAAGCATACTAAGGCATGTATATAAATATTGAGGAATTCTGTTCGTTAAGACCCGCGACAAAAGGGACAGTAACCTAACGTGCAGACGATCACTCATGTTCAGCCAACCCGAGTTTCTCATCGCTTGCGAAATATGATCATATTTCCGAATACCATAAGCATACCGTAAACAGGCATTCTGGACAGCTTGGAGTCTGCGCCACTCAATCGCAGAAATGCATGGACCATATACAGTGAGACAGTACATAAGATTAGAAATCACTAATGAATTACATAGACGCAATTTAGTTTCAGGTGGAAGTCCTCGCCTAAATGGAAATAGCAAGCGCAGACGCATATATGAGATACATATTTTTTTGGAGATATGCGAAGAAAAACACCAGAGGCTATCAATGGTTAAACCCAGATTTCTTGCTTCTTGCACAACAGGAATCTGGTTCCCCCTTACTTCGACTTTAACTTTATCGAAGTCAATGGCTGCGAGTTGCTTTTTACCACCAACTATCATCAAGATTGATTTGAGTGGATTGACAATAAGAGCATTCTTAGATGCCCAATTATCAATACACTCCAGATCATGTGTCATTTTTGCTATAGCGTTTTCCATGTCGTTAGCACAAAAAGGAATCAGAACCTGTGTATCATCAGCGTACGTTTTCATTTCTACGTATTTACAACAATCATAAATGTCAATAGTAAATATGATGAACAGAAGCGAGCTCAATTTAGCTCCTTGAGGAGCCCCACATGTAAGCATCAGATTATGAGATAGAGCAGTTTGATTATATATAGATGTAATAACTGATTGGGATCGTTTACTCAAATAACTATAAATAAGGGAACATGCATTCTTTGACACACAATAAAAAGCTAATTTCGCAATTAAGAGATCATGACTAAGAATGTCAAAGGCTCGTGTAAAATCTAGCAGCCCTACTAACGTTAAAAGTTAGTTATGCCAGATAAGTGCTTCGAGAGTCATCTCAAGCAAATAATTATTAAAACATAAAACACCAAAATATAACATGAAAAATTGAAAATAAAATGTAAAACTCAGAAAATGAAAAAAAAAAATGAATGAAGAATACCTTCTGGATGTCCGCCATTTTGAATTGTGCAATTCCGACTTCAGATTCGTAATCAGCGACCTCGAAAAGTTATGTGCATCGATTTTTGTGAAATTCCGATTGTCGGTGTAGCAGTTAGCTTCTTGACGTTCGCCATTTTGAATTTTGCAATTCTGACATCAAATTCGTATTCAGCGACCCCAGAAACATAAGGAAACCATCTATCGTTTATATCGAACGTTAGGAAGATTGATTTGTCCAACTGGTTTTTGAAAAACATTATTTCTATGTTTGAATCGCCATATTGGGTCAGCTTTTTTAAATTTTGCAATTCTGAGGGATTCGTGATCAGCGATCCTTAAAACCATAGGGTACATAGTTTTCAAAAAATGTTATTAGTGGGGAATAGGGATGAGGAAAACGCGAAAGAAAACAAAAACTAACAACCAAAATGAAAATATTTGTTATTAAAAAAAATTAAAGGGGTTGACTCGAATTCCTAAAAGGTCCCTACTTATGTTCTTTGCCACAGTATCCGGTCACCCGTGGTCCTCGGACCTCGGATCTCGATCGAGTGTGCAAATAACGATCACTAAAATAACAAAATATTCCCTAAGGTGTTAATCTCATTGTTTGGTGTATAAAAAAAATATAAAATAAATTAACACGTTCGTCTCAATAAAATAAAAAAATAGATAAAAAAACTTGATTTTTTAAATGTTGCCGTAGAAACTCGTCTCTTTTCGGGCGAAAAGGGGGAAGGATAGATTAGTTGGATATTGATTAACCAATGGAAACTTACTTATTTCCTTTTGCGGGTATTTTCTTCTTGTTGACAACCTCCTTAGGATGGCGGCTTCTGGCGGGATAGAGAGCGAGTTTTCTTCTCTGCGTAAACGGGCGATGTAGGGACAGCGACTCGTTGAGAAATCCAAGTCACACTTCCTGATGGTTGGCTGGTGCTTAGAGAACTTGCCAACGGTTTACCCTCACAGACTGACGATTTTTTTTATATTCGTCCCTATGCGAATATTTTAATCGAAAAAAAATTGGTTTGGTTATAAAAAGGATATTTCAAGATTTGCATGATATTAATTTATTTTTTAATAATAAACAAAAAATTAAGTTAATAATTTTTAGCCAAAGTTATTCGTTCATTGTTTGTACTAATTTATAATATTGTTAACATGATTTTGTTCCTCCGGTTCTATTGAGCAAATAAAGAAGTATAAATAATGATTAGACATAGAAATAATAATTACAAATTTGGGTGAGGTCTATACAAGTTTAGTTAAGTTCGATGCGTCACGTAAGCGTACTATCTAATCTCGCAGTAGCACCATATGCCTTACTTTTCCTATAGTTCGTGTTATTTTAAAAAAAATACAAAGACGCTATTACTGAGAAGTAGACTTTCAAGGGACAAACCAGGTTTTCGTTTTAAGCATTTGAGAAGTTAAAATTATTTGGTACAAGCGTTACTTAGGATGTAACAATAGAACATTTCAAATCCAGAGGAACATTATTATCAGTCAATCAAATTATCAGTCAATCAAATTACCAAACCTGAAAACTATTTTAAAAAACTGTCGTGTCACATTACAACAAAAATGGACCCATGACAAAATAAATATTTATCATCTGAACCGAATAGGAAATTCGTATTTTGAGGATCTGACAATTTGTTCCGAGTCATTTGATGCTTAGATGCGCCCTCTATTCCCCAGTTCCCGTACAATTTCAATTTAGAATTCTGCACTTTTTCCAAAGCCTCCATACCTACACTTATAATTATCTTTTCCATTGTATGTTGTAACAAAATTAGGTCAACTGCAGCTCTATACTGATTTACTTGCATACCATGCGGGCAACATGTAGCATTGTAAGCCATGAGCTTTTGATAAGAAGGGTATAATATGTTGCCGGGAATTAATTGGCTGTGGTACTTAAGTTTTTGGTATTTTTATTTCGGAAACTTTAAATCCATGAACATAGCTAATATTTGAGCAATGTCTGCTTACCAGGAAGTGTTAGCCAGATTCACAGGAGTCTTTTGCCAATTTTTCCCGGATGACATCATCATCTATTCCAATAACGAGGAGGACCATCTGATTCACCTAGCACACACATTGGAACGACTCAACATGCATGGCCTGACTTGTGCCGTCGAGAAGTGTCATTTCGGGAAACGCCAATTAGAATTCCTCGGGCACAACATTTCTATCGACCACTACGAGGCGACAACGGAACACTTCAGCGTCCTTTTGGATACTCCCACTCCAAAAACAAAGAAGCAGCTCCAAGGCTGTATAGGTGCGTGCAGCTGGCTTCGAAGGTACATTCCAAACTCCGCTACCGAAGCAGCAGACTGACGGACCTTTTGAGCTCAAAAATCGATTTTGCTGGACCAATAAAGTAGAAAAAACTTTCATTCGGACTAAAGAACTTTTAAAACTACCAATGGAGCTTTCTCGGTCGGATTCAGATCTTCCATTGTTCCTACAAACGGACACCAGCAAGGTCGGTATAGGGGCTGTCCCATTCCAGTTCCAGAATAGGTTCAACGGAACGTAATCTGCTACGCTAGCGCCAAGTTCAATCCCACCGAGACTCGCTACCACAGCAATGAACAGGAGTGTTTGGCAATAATCTGGGCCATCAAACGATTTCGAAGATAGCTAGAGGATAAACCGTTCACTCTGCGAATGACGCTCTCAGTTGACTGGAACGATTCAAGTACACTCGAGCCAAATTAACTCGATGGGCTTTACTCTTCCAGGAATTCACCTTCACTATTAAACACTATTCAGGGAAAAACAACGAATTAGCAGATGCCCTCTCACGGTGTCCACAGGAGGGTTCCAACGAAGACATCGTCGACGAAGAAAGAATTCTTCCTCCCAACATCAACAGACCACCAATCGAGGAAGGACTAGTCGTATATTTAGAGTTTTCATATAATTTAACTTACGAGTTACGGGTTCTTGAACAAAAGGACGTGAATATAAGTAATATTGTAAATAATGTTCTAGCAATCAAAGATCGAGACAGCCTGAACCCAAGGGAGCGCCATATACAGCAGAACCACCGGCACTTCAACCAAATACTTTGGGTAAAAGCTACGGGCAATAACTGGAGGATGGTGGTCCCTGAAGCAGGCAAACAACGCATTTTATACGAGTACCACGACGCACCACTCGCTGGACATTCCAGCATCTAGGACACGATCCGCGCAATCCAGGAGAATTTTTGTTGGCCACGTCTTAGGGAAGACGTAACTCGCTACGCTAACTTTGTCATCTGTATGAATGTACCAAAAGTTCTAGAACGACGGATCAGCCCACATATCCCAACTAAACCATGGGAGACAATTTCACTGGACCTAATGGGACCCTATCCACGAACCAGCAGAAGCAAACGGTTCATACTGGTCATTACCGATCTATACTAACGCTGGATAGAAGCATTGGTAAGAAGAATAAAAAACCATTGACAAAAAGATCAACAAAATCATTCAATATTTTCCTTTCATGATTCGCAACATTCACAGAAAATTTTCAAAAATTGCAAACGATATATATATATATATATACTTTTAAATTTTTTTAAGATTCTGCAATGGGGTTTACCAGTGAACGGGATTGGTTGACAGCCGTAAAAGTGCGATTGGAAGAATTTTTAAATAAAATACCCAAATTAATAAATTAATTTTTTTAGATTTTATTGGTATTATTTACGACCTAAATTATTATTTAAAACAATAAAAAATAATAACAAAATTTTACCGGTGAACCCCATTAGAATAATTCTTAGTTTATACCCACGTAACATAAATCTTTTCAGAATGTTTTCACAATTTTTTAAAGTTTCATTTAAAATATTCTAATTGTTTTGTTCTCGAAATATTCTTAAAAAACAATCAAACATAATATTTTAAATGGTATATTCTAGAAATACATCAAGCAGAATATTTAAAACAAAATATTGTTGATATACATATTATATTAAACGAAATGCTTCAAATGAAATATTCTATCACTATTTTTTCTGTTACTTCACATTATCCACACTCATATGGCATTCTACCGCTGTAATATCTATCAGCATAATACCATTGTAATATACTACAAAATATCGCGTGAAATATTCTGAAAATATTTCATGCTGAACATTTGTTTCTAGAATATCACAAAAGTCCTATTTTTCTGAGTGTAATATTACAAAAATATTCTTGAGATATTCTACAAATATGTATAAATTTATTGAAAAACATATACTTGTTCTAATTAAGAAATGTATTTTTAAAAACAAATAAAGTAAAATTGCATAAGCAAGGTTATGAATCATTTAACACTGCCTATTAAGTCAATATTTGTAATGTTTATTTCCGCTAAATACTTCATGCGGTGGAATTCCATTTTTATAGCGTCTGTTCCGTCGAAAGCATCCTCGAAAACCCTCATTTTATTATCATTTGCATATTTTTTTCCGAATCAAGTCCGTTAGACTGGATCCGCCATTTTGAATTTCTAAATTATGACCTCATATTCGTAATGCGATCTTAAAAACCCCAAATAACAATTTCTAAGTCAAATTATACGTGGAATAAGGTCACGGGTCATTTTAAACTTCTTGCTATTAACATATAGCAAATGTTATAACTTTTTCAATATTACAATTGTTTATCTCGAATTTTTGGCAGTGACCCGTTAAGGTACAATTTATAACAAGAATTTTGAAAAAAAGTTTGTTACCATTCGTTCAGATTTTAACCGTCGCGCGTGTTTAAAAAAAAAAACAAATTTGAGATCACTCGAGGTGACCACTGTGCGGCGTGGCATGGGGTAGATCGCCACCTGGTGTAACATCGTACTCTACGCTCACCACGGTTCTCTGGAATAGATTTAAATGAAAGTTCGGTGTTACTCCAATCTGGAAGTAGTCCTGGTTTCTAACCGGTATAAGGAATAGCATGAAATCAAAAAGTAAAAAACGACTAGGCGCTAAGACTAGGAGCAACAACAAAAATTCAAAATTGGCATAAAATAAAAAAATATTTAATCCTTTCAATCGTATTTATTTTGCTGAAACTATACATTTATCTTACGAAATAAACGTTAATTATTACGTAGAGAAATGAAAACAGTATCAAATAAAGGCTTGTCATAATTACTTCTGTTTACATACTAATCGCAAAACACACATCTGAATTTATTTCACATGCCAGTTGGGTTTGATTATAAAGAATATTTATACTACACTACATCGCCATTATGGACAGCATATAGCAATCAGTATTTAATAAAGTGATTTTGCTTTCAAGCAGTGCTAGGAAATATATAAATGCGTGATAGAAAAATACACAAACGCATATAAAAACCGAATTAAATCAAATACAAGAATAAATTTTTTAAAAAATATGTACAAAGTGTTCGGGATTATTGGGACATCGTTTGAGATATATAAATGTGATTCTACCGATAGAATCAATAGTATTGAAAATGATTTGAGTAAATGAAAAGTTTTAGGAACGAGCAACTGCTATTCGTGCTGAAACTAAGATGGCCAACATAAACGAAACAAATTTAAAAAAAAAAATGGAAGAAAGTATTGCTTTGATAAATATTTTGAAATACAAAAATTTTATTTTGTAATACAAAAACAAAATACTTTTAACAAGTCTCCAGAATATGCTGTGATGTGTATGTATTTGTCAGGATTTATTCATGCCTTTGTAAGATATCGGCAGCTTACAAATCCTCACATAAAATTTGGTTTGGATGGAGGAGGCAGTTTTTTCAAGGTTATTCTTTCTATGCGAATCTCTTATGAAAATACTCTTCAAATTCATAGTGAAAATAAAGCCAGTGACAATTATCAAACAAATTATTTATAATCTGCTGTGAAAAAACTATCATAATTTTTTTAGCTCCTTCAACAGATGAAAATTATAGGAACATTTCACTTATTTGGACAGCATTATATATTGATCATTTTTTTGACCTTGGATCAACAATATCAGCCTATCTTAAACTGACAAATATTATTACTGGCCTAATGACTCTCGGTAGTTCATATCCATGCACGTGGTGTGAAGTATTTCACAACGATCTCAATAATTGTGGATCCATTAGGAAAACTAGAAAATGCTTAGAAAATTATAATCATTGGTGTTTTCATGGTAAAATATCGAAACACGCAAAAAATTTAAAAAAGTACATCAACCCACCACTTTTTTTAACCGAAAACACAACAGAAATTATAAGCATAATCGTTCCATTAGAATTACATTTACTATTAGGACCACTCAGCACGTTATTTCACCATATGAAGTTAGAAAGTGAAGGCCTAAGTTTAAAATGGGAAAAGCGATGCAACTTTTGCTTAATAAATTAGATTTATTAGAAAGTATGTCTTCAGCATGACCAACAGCAATCGCCCTGTGCTCGGTGCGACGCACAGTCGCTCTTTCAGGTGAAAGGTTCCTGATAGGGATCCATACTTGGAAGGGTGACTGTGAAAAATAAATAAAAATGAGCGTTGCGCCCGCTACGGCAAAGATAGCAGGTCGACTGCTGAGTGGGAGACACGGCTGCTTTACCATTAGAGGGTAACCCCTGATGATAAAGTAGTTTGTCGACTGTATCTGTCTGGGTTTTCCGTAGTTTTCCCAGACCCCGTGCAAATGCGATACAGAGGGGTCTCAAGACGTTCTACGGGGCGCAGTAATAGGGGGACTGGCTCTGGGTGGGTGTTGCCATGTATTGTCTCATGTATTGTCTTGTAAATGTCTTCGATTGTATGTCCGAACTATCCATCCGAGAGCCGACCCGCGAACAGGCAAAATAAATGTCATTAAAGCGGGGGATAATTCCTATCTTTTATCCTATCCTAGAAAGCATGAAATGTACTGCTTGTGTGAAAGATGTTGATACGTTCAGAATATTAAAAAAAGTTGTCGATGCATGCTTTTCGATCGAATTAGATCCTAATTTTAAAAAGTTCATTGATCATTTTAAGAAAAGTTATGACTCACTTGGAATTCCAAGCACACCGAAGATTCATGCCATATTTTATCATGTTCCTGAATTATGTTCTAAAATGAATAAAGTAATGGGATACTTCCATGAGCAGTTCACAGAATATGTTCACGCTGATTTCAGTAAAACCTGGAGAAGATATAAAATTTTGAAAAGTCATCTGCGCTCCCGATGAAGTATGGAAACGGTCTGGTAATTTTTGACAGAAAAGATATTTCGAAAATCGCTGAAACACGTGAAACGATTTTAAAAAAAATCCCAAGGGGGGGGGGCACGAGGGGGGACGAATATCTTAAATGGCAACATGGGTGGAGTGGGGGCTCATTTGAAAGGTATTTTCAAGACAAATTCAAAACACTAGGCATCGATGGTACTGCGATCAATTTTTAGCGGTCATAATCGACTTTTAAAAGTTTTAATCTAGTATCTTTTGACAATTGCCGAATGAAGCGAAACCGTTTTTCAAAAATATATATTTTTACCTGTTTTTGAGGTTCGAAAAAATGTAAAGTGATGATAGATCGGATAGCATAAAAAGCACTACCGAATTTTTATTTTAGGCAAGTTTTAAAATGTATTCCAACTAATTAAGAGTTTCCGGGCGCCATATTGGAGCGGCCATTTTGGATTTTGCAAATGCGCACTCGGCATTCGAAAGTATAGACCTTAAGCTGTAAAATTAGCCCTCAGTCGTATTTTTTGGTTGTTTTTAATTGTGGGCAGCGCAGTGTTCGTTTGGCGTGGAATGTTCCATGTATATATACATTTCATTAATTTACAATGGCTGAAATAAAATGTCGGATCATTTTTCTGAAATGTACTCGGATTTGAATGCAATTTGTTAGTGGCAGACTTGCAATAGACGATACCGATTTTGAAATTTGTAGTGGCGTCCTTTGCCTTTGACTATTTCAAAGTTTCCCGATTCTCACCGGGAGGAGGTGGACAATTTTGAGAATCTTTTTTTTTTTATTTGATTTGAAAATTTGTTTTTTAACTTTCTTTTACATTTAAATACACATAATTCAGCATTTTAATTTTGCTTCGTTCATATGTATTTTATTTCTAGTATTTTATTAAGCTTGTGCCAACTACTGAATGAGATGTTCAAATTGATAACCTTCAGCAACTTGACAATATCCCAAACGTGCATAGAAGTTATCATTTACTTTTTGCAGCGTTTCTTGAGATATCGAATTAGAACATTGAATTATTCTTTCCTTTAACTCATCAATGTCTATATGTTTTGTTTCGTACACCTTGTTCTTAAAAAACGCCCAGTAAAAATAATCCAGAGGAGTTAGATCTGGTGACCTTGGTGGCCACTCAATTGAACCTTTCCTGCCGATCCAACGGCCGGGGAAAATGTTGTTCAATCGATTGCGTAGAAACAAACTAAAATGACACGGAGCACCATCCTGTTGAAACCAGACATTGTCAAATGCTGTACCAGTAATATTTTGGATTGCTGGTATAACATAGGTATTCAATAAATTTAAGTACGCCACAGCTGTGAAATTCTCTTCAACGAAGAAAGGTCCAACAATTTGATTGCACAAAATTCCAGCCCAAACATTGATTTTCTGTGGACGTTGTGTGTGTGGTTGTCAATCATCCAATGAGGATTTTCGTCTGACCAATATCACATATTGTGTCTATTAACTTCTCCACTGAATTTAAACGTAGCTTCATCGGAGAAGCATATCCAGAACTTGAAAAACTCATTTTCGTCACACCATCTCATCATTTCCTCACAAACTTCTAATCTGCGATCGAAATCATCTTCCGAAAGCTCTTGCACAAATTTTAGTTTATATGGATGAAACTTATTTTTTCTTAGTATTTCATGGACAGACGATTTGCCGATACCAGTTTGTTGCGCAATCTTCCTAACTGAAGTATGGACCTTCTCAACAACACAAGCATAGACTGCTAAACTGTTATCTTCATTTGTAGCCATTTTTCCAGAGAGCCAGTATCGTTAAATCGAGAAACAGTTTTACAAACAGTTGATTTGGATATGGGTAGACGATCACGATGGGTATCATTAAACTGTTAGGCGACTTGTTCGTAAATCTTTTTTTATCACCATATCCTCGTAGAATAAGGATTTCGATTCTTTCTTTTTCTATGTAATATAACATTAAGCAATACCACGCATTGGGAGAGAAGGTCCACGTCGATGTAGAACGATGTTCCTGATAAAGTTTTAGGTCCCCTTGATCCTCGACGGATAGAAATTCCTGATGGAGTTGGTGAGCGCGTCTCCCGGATAACCTTTGCTCTGCCCTGTTTTCGTATTTCGGGTCTTCGCTATAACAAAAGAAGAAGCTTCACGGCAGAGAGATTCGAAGACTGATTTTGAAAAACGCGAGGAAAAACGTGCTTACCTTGGGTCTTCGATCTGAGGATCGAAGACGACGGAAAACCAGAGCGTGCGTTTATTAAATTGGATATCTCCTCAGATTTTTTTGGATGCACCCTTCTGCAACTGGTAATCTTGAACGAAGGTTCAGCAGCAGTGCTCGGGAATAAGAGAGTTATGCAAACATTAATTTATTCGGTGCTCCCCGTTACCAATCGGGGCGCGCTTAATCAAACGAGTGCCAGAGACGGTGTGCTAAGAACAGGCATCTGTAGAGCTGAAGTGTGCTAGTACAGCGCTTCCTGGAGCGGGGAATACCATCGGAGAAAGCCAAGAACAAACCATTGGTAAGAACGTTGATTGCGAACAATTCAATGGGCACACCACCTTTGATGGTAGGGAAGAAGTCAGGAAAGAAAGCCACCACTCCGTATGAGGCCACACAAAACAGGAGAAAGATGTCGGAAAGAGGGCACAGAGTAGCGATGATACGACCAAAAACCAGCTGTGCTGAAACCGCCAAGGTCATTGGGGTGGTCAAAATCCTTGTAAATCAGCAACAAATTTTGTTCAGGGAAGCATCCCCCTTTCAGACATGCGCTAAATGTATCCAGGAAGATACCTGGAGCATTCAACGCTGCGGTCTTGACTGCCAAGCTCGGGATACCGTCCATTCCCTGGTCTTTTCGGACAGATATTTTTTAAGCGGCCATCCTCAGTTCGGGTTCCGTGACGGCTGATGGCTCCACTGCACCAGGATCTGCTAATAGACCGGTGTGGATAGGTCGTTCCCGATGTTCTGGGAATAAGTTGGGAACAACTCTGTAAATGAAGGTTGGGGAAAGTGGAGCATTTATTCCCTTGGGCTTGATCTTGTTCATGATCGTATTATACGGACGACTAAAGGGTCCCGATCAACCTCCTCACAGAAGACCAGCCGGCAGTTTCTCTTTGCTGTTCTGATGACGGCTTTCAGCTCTTTCCTTTTTTTCTTCGTACGCCGCGTCGCGGTCAGCTCTTAATACAGCAGCTTGTGACAAGCTCTCTGATGCATTCTTTTAGCTCTAAGGCTCTCTCGCCGAATAGCTGCGATGTCCTCGTTCCATCAGTATACAGGCAATCGGCCGCGAGGATTTGATTTTTCAGCCATAGAGACATCGCACACTGTTGTTATAGCTTAGTAGTGAGTTCGAGACCTTTCTTTAGGTGTATCCTCCACCGCTGTTGTTTCGAACGAACAAAGGAACATCCTCTGGTCGAATGTGGATGGTCTCCATCTCTTTATTCCTATTGTTACACATTTGACCTGCTGTTCAGCTGGAGCTGGTACACGGCGGTCTGTTGGTCACTGCCCGTGTATCGATCGCTAACCTTCCTTTCGTAACACTCCTTCATCAGTTTGGGATCGATGAATGTTAGGTCGATGAAGGATGACTTATCTCCCTTGATATTAAGTAGGCTTTTCTCCGGTGTCAGCGATCTCTAAGTCTGCGATGGTTAGTCATCGCGCTGCCCCACTCTGATGCCCATGCATTAAAATCTTCTCCGATTACTATAGGTAGTAGGGAGGTCTGAGCACTCTCAACTATAGCATCCAGGGACTCTAGGAATTCTTCGTAGATGTCACTGGGCGGAAGGTAGCAGCTGTATAATCTAATACTGGCCAATCCGCCCATGTGAACTTTGGGGAGGGGACAGCCATCCGGTTGGACATATGGAGATTCTCACATCCTAGATGGCCGTCTTCTTGGTCGTGTCATTAACCCAATTAGAATCCCCAAGGTCCCTGTACTGCTTACTAATGATAGCTATGTCGGCCTTCTCCTCTCGGGCTAGCTGAAACAGCAGGTCTTGGGCTACTGCGCAGTAATTCAGGTTTAACTGGAGCCATTGTTTATCGGTACTCCATCCTCTCGTGCAGACTGATCTTTGGCCGCACAGTCTACTATCTTGTGGCCCTCCTTATGACATCGGAAGCACTGTGCTGATCGGTGGTCTGTACTCTTGCAGGTCGTTGCCATATGCCCGATCTCATGGCATCGTTAACAACGAAGGGGCGTTTCTAAGAGCTGTACCCGGCAGTTCACCAGACTCTCAACCTTCCGAACTCCAGCAACTTCTCTGCTGCTGAGGTAGGGAGTGTGACTGTGGCTGTTTTAGTGCCGCAGTACACATCCTTGAGCTTCATGCCCTTTAGGGTTGTACCTTCCGACACAGTGGCCAAGGCAAGGGTAAGGGCCACCTTCTCAGTGGCTGTGGCCTTATCCCAGTCAGTGATCTTGATGCCTTCCATTTGGGTCAGCGTATGTTGGAGGGCTGACCCTTTTAGGCCGAACGCGGCCCCGGATCGTAGCTCCTTCGTTGATGCACCGTCCTTGCCCAGTTCCAGGAGGAGATCTCCTGCCTTTGTACGCCGAATCCTCGTTACTCTTTCGCCCAATTCGTCGACATACGAGACGCCTCCTGACTCTTTGATCTTAATAGCGTCAGGGCGCTGCACGGTGTTTTAGCGGGCATTTTTCGCGATCATGGCATCCACGACGCGCGAATTCTTAACCGATTTTAATGATTTTTTGTTAAATACTCAGGAAGGATTGTACTATCATTGTGAGTTTCAGTTTTTGATATTTCAATTCTGAGATTGTCAAAGTGCCTGCAATGCTGATATGTCTACGACAAGTATAAATAAATGCAAATGGACGTTAAATTTGATTTCAACACGCAATACAAATTTTATGATTATACCAAGATTGGGGTTTTTATGGTTGCTTATTGTGAATTTGATGTCGAAATTTGTAAATTCAAAATGGCGGATCCAATATGGCGGACTACAATTACAAAATATGTTAATTTTACGAACATTTATATTTTGGGATTTTTATGGTAATGGATTACGAATCTGAATTAAGAAATTGGTCATTCAAAATGGAGGATCGAATGGCGAACTCGAATGGAAAATAAAAAAATTTTCATTTTCCTTACAAACATATACTGGTCTATTATAGTTGTGACGAATTTGAAGTAAAAAAACTGAAAATTTAAAATGGTGGATCCAATATAGCAACCAAGAACTCTAAGAAAAAATGTAAAGGGTCAACCCGGGTAAGCATGTAATATCTGCCCCCAAACCAAATCTAATTGTATATCTTAGTTTGAAATCCTAACTGCAATATTACGCCAGCAATTAAAAATAACGTGAATTTCGTTTTTTCGGTTTTGTGATCAAACAAATGATACAACAACATTTGTAAAAAATCGTAGACCTTCTTTTTATCATGTTATTTAACGATGATTTTTTATAGAATTTAGGGTCCAAAAATCGAGCGAAAAAAAAATATTGACATTTTTGGGCGTTAATTTTGGGTCACACGCATGTCTTCGGAACATATTTAGCTGTCAAAATGTATAATTACGAAATATATCATTTTTTTCACTACCTTCCAATACCTTAAAAAATCTGAAAAAATTTGACAATAACTATCACTTCACTGCTGATTTATGGCAAAAAGTTTGATATAATACTCGCCCAAAAATTTCAATATTTCTTTTTCCCTCAATTTTTGGAACCAAAATTCTGTAAAAAATCATAGTCAAATAACATGATAATAAGACGGTCTATGATTTTTTACAATTTTTTTGTGTTATTTATTTGATCACAAAACCCAAAAAACGAAACTCACGTTTTTTTTAATTGCTGACGTAATATTGCAGATAGAGGGGAGAATTTTTCACAGAAAGTATTTCAAACTAAGTGCTTTCAGTCATCGATATAAAATTAGATTTGGTTTGGGGGCAGATATTACATGCTTACCCGGCTAGAGCCTTTGGGACAAATTGTAAGAAAAAATATATTTTTTATCAAATTTTTATCAAATTGTAAGAAAGTATATATTTTTTATCAAATTTCATCACAAGCGAATGAAACCCGAGCAAAGTTGTGATATTTGTTATAAATTTACTTACAGCGAATAAATTGTTGAAATTAATCACAAATCAGCTATAAAATATTCACTTTCTCATTCTTGTAACCTAAAAATGCAAAAGATTAATGAGCTTGTTTCAGAAGAAGTACATTGACTTCTTAATTTAAACTGAAATACAAGATTTGATATATGAGCATATGCACCGAATTTTTAACTTGGAGCCTGAAAAAAAAGCGGACAATTTTTTAAAGACTCACCTTTTGGAATACATTTATCTAAATTCTATGGGTTAGAAAACACAAAAACAAGCGCGTTACTAATTTTTTTTTTATATCTTTTTTTACCATAAGATATACCATACCATTATAACTAAAATAAATAATAACACTTAACGATTTCATAACGTAATATCGCACATTTTCGCACTGTAAACGTTTAATGACAATTTAACATATGAATAATATCTTCATACATGTTCAAATCTACAGTTTACATCTATGCTAAGGATGATCTAATGCTTTCTGCGGATGTCCCACCCAATAATTCAATGTTTTCAAATGAGTTACGCTTTGATTTAGCTCTCTTTCCAAGCTCGTATATTTTTTTCGTTATGAAACATATGTACAAACGATGTGTCAATTTCTTCATATTCCCAAGAAGAATATATTACGATTTTCAGATTTACAAAAAAACAATAGCTATTTAAAAAAAAAACGATAAAGTTATAAAACTTTTAACTTTTTAAAAGATTTTAGTATTATTTTTATTTCATTTTATAAATAGGGTACATCTTTGATGGTTACTTTTTGAGAAAACTTAATGAAGTACGTATCAGACTTTTCCGATTTCGACTAGTCAAGAATATTTTTGGTCATGATCTCTATATTTAAATGGAATGAAAATGAAGTGCGAGTTGAAGAGAATGTTTTTTAATAGGTATATGTATTGAAACATTAACTAGGTTCATCAATATGGAAGATGTAAAGGAGTAACACGAAAGTTAAAAATTCGATGGGCATGCTCATATACAGTTCTGATCTTGAAATGCTTTGTTTAAACTTCAGAAATTGCGGATGACAATACAATGTGTATAATTTTTGCACAACTCATGTACAAAGTAATGAAATATCTTGAATCCGCAATTTTTTATTTTCTGTAATAGATACCAGATTCGTATTTAGCACCCTTAAAAAGCTTTACGGAAGTAGCTAAAAGTTTTAACGTTTTTTAACGCCTAAGAACCTTATACATACTTTTTTTAAATCTTGAACGCCATTTTGATATCCACCCTCTTGAATTTCACAATATGGAACCATGGATTTCCATAGCTCACGATTCGAGAACGCAATTTCATGTGAAACTGGTGATTAAAAATTGTCTCTTTCTAAAAAAATCGCGTTTTCTTGCATCAAATGCACAATAACTTTTTGTGAGTCAACAATAATATACAAATGATAGCATCGGAATCAGAAAGAGGGATCACTTTTACGTCGGAATTGGTCTTTGAAAAATTTTTTTTTCATACAATGTGTGAGCCGTGATGTTGTATATTTTGCAACCTCTTGGTGGTTAATGGGTTAAAAGCAGGGCGTTGACTATTCATGTCTAAATACATGAAAATAACCATGAGGTCACCATCTTTATGCAATCCAGGGGTGTGCGATAAAATTCATGTTGAATTTTGTACAGAGATCACCAGAGTATATATGTGGCTTTATACGGCTGGTACCACATGCCTCCAGCTTGCACAAAATACTGATCCACATCCCAGCCGTAGGAAAGAATGGCTGCTTGCCTTTGGGCCTACTTTCAGAAAAGGCTCCGGAAGCAAGCCACAAAATTTGTAAACTTTTAGAGGAAGACATAATAGGAAAATATCTCGAACTGCAACAAACCAGGACATTTTTCGTAAATGGGCCATCTACGTTGATCCTAAGATCACCTTGTCAGGCAGAATTAAAACTTCTAATAAATCATAATTACCAGAAAAAGTCTCACAGTTAACAATACCTGATCCAGAACTTTCTTCTGAAAATTTGGAAGAGGACCAGGCATCGTAAGAAGAACAATGACGAACAAATTCTTTGTTAGGCAAATCGATTGTTAAGTTTTTTATCAAACGTTAATAAATATATAAAAAAATATATTTTAATATATTCTAATGTTATTCATTATATCATAACTTTCAGTAAAAAAATATATATTGCCATTTATATGATGAATTTGATTTGCAATCATTGAACAAAATTGTTTTATTTCTTCCGTAACATTACACTGCCTTGGCTTTCCAGTATAACCCAAACTAACCTAACATAACCTAACTGAAAGTATACATGTTCACAACATTTTTATTCCAGTCTGGCACAATGGACTCGCCATTTTGATTTGCCGATTTTCTTCTACGTATAATCTGTAATCCGATAAACCCCAACATATTCATGTAAATAAAATGTAGAATATTTGCCTCAAATTTGATTCCGCCTTTTTAAATGGCTGATTATTGAATTGATATTCATAGCCAGCGACAATAACCCATTACACGCACGTTAGGAAAGTTACAAAGTTTTGAAAGTTAAAAAGTTAAGAAAGTTTTTTTTTTGCTCAGAGTCCGACATTTTATGTTTTAAAATTTTGATTTGTGATTCATATACACAAATACCGAAAACACCAACATATACACGGTTCTACATTCAAACATTTTTCTTAGAATTCTTGGTTGCTATATTGGATCCGCCATTGTAAATTTTCAGTTTTTTTACTTCAAATTCGTCACAAGCAACTATAATAGACCCAGTATATGTTTGTGTTACGTGCCCGTAACTGTCACAATATATAGGAACAACCGACTATAAGAAACCTTACTTACCGATTGCAGTAGCCAAAAGAACAGATATTAATACTAGGAATGTAGGCACAGCGATATCTATAGCTTATACTAACAAACTAAAAACACCCTTTCACCCGCTAGATAACTCAACTGAACACAGAGAAAAATCTGACGTATCGACCCCAGCCGATAAATCCCGGCTCAACACATTTATCCATAAGTGCGCTATATTACCGACAAGCTTACACATTTGTAAAATACCCCAAAAAAACTTACAAAAATATAAACTAGTAAAAACAAACTCTTTCATAAATAAAAACATTAAAAAAATAATTTTATTAATATTTTTTTCCATTAGAAAACTCTGCCGTGTTAAAAAGATTGGCTTCTTAAAAAGAGTATATCAACAAGTTCCCCTCGGTTTCCCAGAGTCATAAAAATTCCTAAACCATCGACATCTAAACAAAGAACATAGATATGAGAACTCACACAAACAAATATTCTTTCAAAAATTATACAACGTAACCTTCGCATATATAAATCTTTAATTTAAACAAAAGCCAATAGAAAATACTAACATCCGACAATATAATATGATGCAACATAATTTTCTGCACATTTTGAGTACAAACAAAATATAATTAAAACCATAATTTACTATTACAAATAATTCTATAAATAAAACAGAATAATTAAATAAACATCTCTTTCTTTAACTAACAACCCAAATTAAGACAAAAATCATTTCCAACAACATACGCTAGAATTTATCAACAAATAAATTGTTTCTTTTTAACGAACTTATCTACATGCACACACACAGGCACCAATACAACTGCACATCCGAGCCACGCCCAAACTATGAGAATATATTTTAATTTATACATAAAATAATACATAAACATGAACAGGAAACAAAATATTATTACTCGTAATAATTTTCTTTACATTTTTATATAGAAAAACCTCTGGAATAATTAAGAGAAACCCCTGAAAACAATATTGACTAGGACAAACCAATTCCAATGCGTAACTAACAAATCCTGCATGTATTATTAACAATAACAAGTATCAGCAATTCTCTTTACTTGCGTACAGACATACATTTTTCGAATTAACTATTTAAGCAATAATGAAGATGATTAATATCTGTTCTTCACGTACGTTAAATTATAAGATAGTTTATTTGCACAATAATCAACGAACTACATGGCTCTTTATACATTAAAATACTTAAAAACATTTGTTCATAAATAATTAATAACCGACGCGTTAATTAAGTCAATTTCTCGATTGTTTAAAATATATTTATCAAGATCAAAACTAATTTTGCGAATTATTCCACTTCTAAACATGCTACGAAGTTCGTTCATGTTTGTGCAAATCACAGAATGCAATTTGCAAAAACTTCAATTGTCAACCAAACTACATTGTCAACGGATCATTGTTTTTAACAAACTTTGGAAAATCTGATCACGAAAATCTCTTATCTCTGTTCCAACCTTCAACCCCTCCATCTGACCCAGAAAACACAGAGCCAGAATCATATAAATAGCGCCTCCAGAACTACAGAATTCAGTTCAAGTTCAAGGCAATATATACGTATCTACGTATCTCGCTAACTGAATAAGTTAGCCGAAAAGTCAACCACAACGAAAGGTACGAGTCCCCGGCTTCACCCAAGGAACCTTCGGCCGGAAGTACACCCACCGATCCCCTCTCAGGCCCAGCTGAGTCACCAGGAGCGGAAACCAGGCCTTCCATAAGGAAAAGTAAGTATTAGCTTCACCCTCTTCCTCCTTTTCCCTCTCTCCCCTTCCCCTTTTTTTTGGGATCGACTGGAAATACTGGCTACCGAGCGGCGAACGTTGGTCTTCGACCACGTCGAGCTTCTCCGTGGTGAGCCTTCGGTTCGATCCACCTGGTGCCAGCCCAGTTCTGGACCCGCAGGATACCCCCTTTTTTTTATTAGGGATCGATAAAGGGATCGACCTCCGAGCGGCGAACGTTGGTTTATAACCACGTCGAGCCACCCCGTTGTCGGCTCCCCGAATCGATCCACCCCTCGGTCGATTATGGAATTGGGGTCAGCACGCTCCGATGCATGATCGACCCATAGGAACCTTTATCTCGTTCACGTGATAGGCCATTTTTCCCGGTTTTCCACCGTTCTACATTCCCAATTACCAATCCTCAATAGCCTCCCCCGTACCACCTTTTATTTCCATCCAATCGGTCTCGGTCCGACCACCCATTAACCACCATTTTCGTTTTTTTATAGTGAAGGGTGCCCAGCAGCGCCGTGGACTAAGGCGGGCCCGTCTTCGCTTACAGGCCCAGTGGTCCGTGTGGGGCGCCCATTTTGTCAGGGGACTTGACCCCAAAAATTCTAGTAATCCGGTCACCAGCGAGCGACTAGCGGAGCTTTATCAGCTCCCGGCGGCTCCTCCTCCTCTTCCTCCTCCTCCTCCTCCTCCTCCTCCTCCTCCTCCTCCTCCATCTGACCCTCTCCCTGGATCCCCTCCTGAACCCAAGAGAAAAATCTCCCTTCAGGAGTATAGGGAAAGGAATGTGCAAAAAAGATCTTGTTGAATAAATTACATTTTACCTCCGAACCTGAGCATTAATTATTTTACCCTCGTCTTTCCTCCTGGTCCAGCAGCCTCCGTTCACATACGAATCCAGGATTGTCCCTTCAGGACAATCCTCCTTTCGACCGTCCAAAATTGGTGCCTCTGTTTCAAGAGCACTAATTTGGGACGTAACAAAGTGGTGATAGCGGCCTAAAAAAATATTGAATTGGCTACAAAATTGCGAAAAACAAAAACAATATTTTGAACGGATAACTGGATTTGGATACAAATACGAGAACAGCGCGGACCACGCGACTTCTGTCAGACCTTCGCGTTTACTTGCTGGGCACTCTAATCTATTTTACATAATCCTATTTTTTAGCATTTCCATTTTCTTTGTTAATAATGAAATTTCCACACATGTCGCAAACCAATACCCATATAAATGTCAGGAGAACGAGTAACTCGTAACACATTAAAACACCTAGACCAAGATACAAAAAACTCTATTCTTGGACCAGCCTTAGTCAGTGATAGACGACGAAAAAACCCAAAAAAGCCTGAACAACCCCAACAACCCCTTACAGAACAAACTTTACAAAACGAAGCAACAAAGACTGCAGAACAAATACAGTTAACAGAACAAACAGAACAAACAGAACAAACAGAACAAACAGAACAAACAGAACAAACAGAACAAACAGAACAAACAGAACAAACAGAACAAACAGAACAAACAGAACAACCCGAACAAACAGAACAACCCGAACAAACAGAACAACCAGAACAAACAGAACAACCAAAACAAACAGAACAACCAGAACAAACAGAACAACCAAAACAAACAGAACAACCAGAACAAACGGAACAAACAGAATAAACAGAACAAACAGAACAAATAGAACAAACACCCGACACAATAAAAATAACCCAAGCAACATCCTTAACGAAACAGAAATTGTCAGAAGAGGAATTATTAGAAACAAAACGAAAACCATCACAGAAAACCAAAAAGGAAGCATTAACAAAACAGGAATTACTACAAGAAAAAACAAAGCAAGAGTTATTAACAGAATTAACAGAATTAACAGAGAAATCAAAACACCCATCACTAATAGAACAAATAGAACAAGTATCACGAACAAAAGATACGCCACAAACAACACATACCAAAAACCCAGCATTTTACGAGCACCAACAACAAACAGGAAATAAAATTAAACAATTGAACTTTCGAATCAACGAAATCTTACTCGAAACCACAAATACTGAACTGACTAGAAGAACTACAAGGAACATAGAAATACAAACAAGCACCCCAAACGAAAAACAGTATAACCAACACAACCTGCCATTTATAAAAATACGAAATAGCCTCCTAGATAGTAGAGATTACGACAGTGACGAAGATATATACAAGACAATAACCGACGAAGACGAAAATATGGCAAACTACCACGACAGATTAACATTAAACCACGCAATAGAAAACGTGCCTAGATTCGATGGAGACCCAAAAACCTTCTACGCATTTGTAGACGCCTGCGATGAAGCTCTGCAAATGTTACCCGCAGCAGAACAGGACTTAGTTAAATTAATAAAAAGTAGACTAAGAGGTGAAGCTCGCCGAACAGTAAACAATGAGGATTTTAAAACAATCAATTCACTCCTTAGGAGATTACGAGAAGTATATGCCCCAGCAAGCTCCTTGACGGAAGTAAGACAAGAGTTAATAGGAATGCATCAGTTAAACTTCGAAAATGTAGTTTCATACGCCAACCGAGTTAGGGAAACATCAGATAGGATTTTAGAAATGTATAAAGCATTAAGCGAAGACGGAGAAGTAACTGACGAAGAAAAAGATCAAACTGATAAAGAAGTACTAGAAGTATTTGTTAACGGATTAAAACCTCAGATAGAAATTAGACTAGTATATTTAGAATTAGAAAACTTATCAGCAGCAGTTCAAAAAGCAATACAAATCGAGAAAAAAATATCAAACAATATCAGAGGAGTTGAAATAATTGAAAAACCAAATGATAAAAAGAAGACCCTAAGAATACAAACTATACATACTGATAAAATAAAATGCCAAATTTGCAAAAAAATCGGTCATGAAGCAGCAACATGTTTTTATAGAAACCATAACCAGTCTCAAAATTCGCAAGCAGAAACAACGCATTTTCAAAGCTTTAGAAATAACCCATACCAAATTAACCAACAACAATTTCAAACACCAAACAGTCAGAACTATAACCATCAAAACTTCAATCAACTTCAAAACTTCAGTCAACCTCAAAACTACCAACAACCACAACAAAATCAAAACTACAACCAACCACAAAATTATAGACAAAATCAGAACCTACCACATAATTTCAGACAAAACCAGAATCACAACCAACCTCAGAATTATAAAGAGAATAAAAATCACAATCAACTACAGAATTATAGGCAAAACCAAAATTACAGCCAATCACAGAATTATAGACAAAATCAAAATTACAACCAATCGCGAGATTACCCTCAAAATCGACTAAGTCAAAATTACAACCAACCCTTCAACAACCAACAAAAACAATGTAGTTACTGCAAAAATATAGGACATTTTTGGCGCGACTGTAGAAAACTAAAATTTAAAGAAAAAATGAGAGCTGAACTTCTTCAGGAACTAAACTCACCGGGAAACGAGAATTCTCTCGCCGAGACAGGCGCGCGGAGAGAGACAAGAGCAACGCGCCAAATGAACCACATGAGGAAAGAAAATACAGCACAAGGAAAATAAAAATAATTAACCTTAGTAAAAATGATGTACCCTTAATACAGATAAATTCAGAAGATTTACATTCAACCATAGAACTAATGGTCGACACTGGCGCAAGCGTAAATGTAATCAAAGAGGAAAATATAAAAGGAGAAACATTAATAGACGATTCACAAGTTATAGATTTAAAAGGCATTACAGAACAACCCGTTACAACAATGGGAGTAGTCATCCTAGAAATCATGGGATATGAAACAAAATTTCACATAGTAAAAAATGACTTTCCTATAGAATCAGCGGGAATATTAGGATCAGAATTCTTTCACAAACATCAAGCAATAATAGATTACAAAAACCACTGTATCGAATGGGTAGGCAATAAAATTCATTTCTATAAAAAAAGTATGACAATCCCAGCAAGAGCAATATCTACATTTTACATAAACGTAAAGAATAAAAAAATACAGTATGGATATGTACCCCGGCTTGACAATATAGAAGACGTATACTTGGGAGAAGCCATAGTGAAAAATGATAATGGAAGAGCATACTTAAATATTTTTAACACAACAGACAAAGAAATAGAAGTAGACATACCAACGCTAGAATTAGACGAATTAGGAAAAGGTTTCGAAATCATCAGCGAAGATAACCAAGGAAAATTTACATGTGATAACAAAGAACAAGTAACAATAATAAACACCCAAACCAATTGCAAAAATAATTCTGAAAACCTACACTACGAAGTCATGAATAATAATGACGACAATAAGGATGACGGAACGGAAGATATAATAAACCAGATACTAAGAAACCTCAATGACTACAAAGAAAATGAAACGATCCCAAACCTTTGGTATAATGCACCTAATGACAAGAAATCAACAGATCCGACACTCTATTATAAATTCTATACTTACACTGAATTCCTAAAAACAAATAACCACAAGTTAAACCAAACGAACGCATAAACATATGTAATACAACTAAAGAAACGAAACGAGCAGAAAAAGTAAAAAAATTACTACGGATCACACATTTAAACAGTGAAGAAAGAGAAAGCATAGAAAAATAATAAACGCAAACGCAGACGTTTTTCATTTACCAGACGAACCCTTAGGATTTACACCACTAATCAAACATAAAATAATCACAACCGATGAAACTCCTATAAATACTGAACAATACAGATTTCCTCCAATACATAAAGAAGAAATTAATAAACAAATAGCAGAACAACTAAACTCAGGAATTATAAAACCTTCAAAATCACCATACAACACACCTCTATGGATAGTTCCAAAGAAAAATGACTCTCAAGGAAACAAAAGATGGAGAATGGCACTTGACTTCAGAAAATTAAATGAAAATCAATAGGCGACTCATACCCGATACCTAATATTGTAGACATCTTAGACCAACTAGGAGGAGCCAAATATTTTTCAATTTTCGACTTAGCATCTGGATTTCTGCAGATAAAAATGGATGACAACGATGCACAAAAAACAGCTTTTTCCACACCACATGGTCACTACGAATTTGATAGAATGCCATTTGGATTAAAAAATGCACCCGCCACATTCCAAAAATTAATGGACATTGTCTTATCTGGATTACAAGGCAGTGAACTTTTTGTCTACCTTGACGATATAGTCATCTACGCATGATCTTTAAGAGAACACGAAATAAAATGTGAAAAACTTATGAAAAGACTAAAAGACGCAAACTTAAAATACAACCAGATAAATGCGAATTTCTGAGGAAAGAAGTTTGCTATCTAGGACACATAATAGGAGAGGAAGGTCTAAAACCTGACCCAAACAAAATTATTTGTGTAAAAAAATTTCCAACACCAAGAAATCAAAAAAACATTAGACAATTTCTAGGTCTAGCCGGATACTACAGAAGATTTATACATAAATTTTCAGAAGTTGCAAAGCCACTGTCGGAACTTCTAAAAAAAGATGTACCTTTTAAATGGGAAGAAGCAGAAATAAATGCATTTGATACACTACGAGAAAAACTATGCACCGCACCAGTCCTGCAGTACCCAGATTTCGATCAACCGTTTATAATAACGACGGACGCATCAGGATTTGCAATAGGCGCAATCCTATCACAGGGAGAAATAGGAAAAGATAAGCCAATAGCATACGCATCACGAGTTTTAAACGAACACGAAAAAAAATACGATATCTATGACAAAGAAGCATTGGCAATATACTACGGATTCTTACACTACAGACCATATATCTACGGCCGACATTTTACAATTGTAACAGACCATAAACCTCTGACATCATTTAGAACGAAAAAAGATCCTAATTCTAGAGTAGCGAAATGGATGTATAAATTATTAGAATACGAATTCGACGTCCTCCACAAGGATGGAAAAGCAAACGTAAATGCAGATGCATTATCTCGAAACCCAGTTGAAATGTTAAAAATAGAAGATTCAACAAATAAAACTTATCACAAGAAAATAATAAAAATGATGCAAGAAATGGGTTGGAAAGGGTCCGGTATAGGCAAATATAATCAAGGAATCCAAGAACCTATTAACTTAAAAACACAAACAGATAAAAGAGGACTAGGGTACAAGTGGAAGAGCAACTTAGAAGATTATTATTACTCGGAAAATATCAGACCACACATCGAATTTATTAAAAGTAAAGAAATTTTGAAACCAAAATCAATAAAAGAAACAATACCATACAATTCAATATACAAGATAGTAGTTCCAAAAAATAATACGAAAATAAATTACACAGGTCCGAAATACTGCCTACCAGCTAAGGTACCATTTTGCACAAAATGCAATAAGTTAAATCATATTAACGATAAATGCAGCTTTACACACGAAGGAAACATATTAAAAAACAACGAAATAATAACTATCGCACACATACAAAAGGATGATAATGAAGTTCCATTAAGAAGAAGCGTAAGAAAAACTAAACCACCAGAAAGATTTCGAACTAATCAGGAAGAAATAGAAATTACTCAAAAACACGAAGAAAATAGAAAAAATAGACCCCTTAAGAATAGGCAAAATCTAGAAAAAGCACAAAACAATATTAATGAAATAGAACAAAATAATGAAGATTCGGATAACCTAACAACACACTTACCATATAAAAAGAAAAACCACTTAACTAATTCAGTTATTAATAAAAACGATACAAATTCAATATACGCCAAAGACGCTACTGATGAAGATGAAGTCAACAGCAACACGACAAGCAACAAAAACAAAAACATAATAGAAGTAAAAAACCACTTGTATATGCAAAAAGACAATTTAACCTATTTTCTGACAACTACAGGACAACCTTGCGACAATGGCGCATTAACACTACAAAAAAGAAACGAACTACCAAAATTTACCAACTTAGAAATAAATAAAATAGCAACCATCAAGAAAAATAATAAATATCACATTGCACTACCGGTAATTACAAATACAGGAGAATGTCAGCTAACAATAATAAACAATATTAAAACACTTCTTAAATCATTAAAAAAGGAAACAAACAACCTACAACTCAAAAGTATTAGCATTTAAAAAACAGATGAAGTAGCCGGAGTAGAATGGAGTAACATAATCAAAATAATAGAACAACTATTTAAAAACTCAAATACAACGATCCTAATTTGCAATGGAAAAATAAATCACGCGGAAATAAGTGACAGAGAAGCAATCATAAAAGAATTACATACCACTCCAATCGGTGGACATAAAGGAATAACCAAAACTGTAAAGAAAATCAAGCAAAATTACTATTGGGAGAACATGAAAACAGACGTCGAAAAATTTATCGAAAACTGCAGATCATGTCAATTAACAAAATTAACTAGAGTTAAAACAAGGCAACCTATGATAATATCAGACACCCCAAAATCAGCGATGGAAAAAATAGCAATGGATATAGTAATTCCAAATAGCAAAACAAACGAAGGGTACGAAAACATACTAACAATTCAAGATAACTTAACAAAATACCTAATTGCAATCCCATTGAAAAAAGCTACATCCGAAAACATAGCAGAAGCATTAGTAAACAGAGTAATATGCTCGTATGGATCTCCAAAAACAATATTGACAGACCAAGGTAAAAACTTTTTAAGTAATATTATGAAAAAATTAGCAAAAATGTTTCACATAAAGAAGTTACAAACCACAGCATTTCACCCTCAATCAAACGGATCACTTGAACGTTCTCACCATGTCTTAAAGGAATATATAAAACATTATGCAAATCAGCACGAGGACTGGGACAAATGGCTAGACCTTGCTACTTTTTCTTATAACACAAGTGTACACGAAGGAACAAAATACACTCCATTTGAACTAATGTTCGGTAGATTGGCCAGATTACCTTCTACGAAAATACCAAACGAAGACACACCTCTGACATATATGGATTATATTCAGAATTTAGCAATAAAACTATATGAAACACAGGAGTTCGCAAACAAACGATTGAAAGCAGCTAAATTAAAATCAAAATACTACTACGATAAACAGATAAATCCACAAATATTTAAAATAGGCGATTTTGTATTCCTACAGAAAACCCACAAAACAGGTAAACTTGACGATGAATACCAGGGTCCTTTCGAAATACTTAATATATTCGAGAATGGAAACATAAAAATAAAAATAAAAAATGAAGAACGAATTGTCCACCCAAATAGATTGAAAATTTCAAAATTAAAACAATAAAATCCAAAAATTACCATCTTTTCTCTTCTCTCTGACATATAAAACTAAAAGAAGTTACTCTTTTTATGAAACTCTAACGAATTATAACAAAGTTTATGGAAATGTAAAAATAGGATAAATATACGAAAACCAAAACTAATCTTGCCTGACCGAGATCATTTCTACAACTAATAATAAATAACCAAAACACAAAATTAATCTATTCTGGATCCACAGAAAAACAAATCCACCGCCAACAACAGGATGACCATAAAACTTCAACCAACAATAATTTTCATAGCAGCTATCTCCCAAACAACATCATTCATTGCATTTGATTGTGGAGCAATGAATTCAAATATATCAACAATTTCACTACTCAACACTCAAGACTGCGAAATCGAAAGGAAGCATGTTAATGTAGAAAAAGTTAAAGCTCAATTATTACAAATAAAAGAATACGACGAAATTGAAGTCACACAGTGTAAGATAGAAATTTACAGGAAAATAGAATATTGTGGTATGCACTCACACACATCAGCAGTTATGAATGGAATGGCCACCTATATCTTGGAAGTCTCCAGAGAAGAATGCGAAGAAGTACACCGAACAGGAAGTATCACTATAAGTAACAATATATTCATAGACGGTATTAGAGAAAACGTGCTTGCAACATACAGCCTCAACATGGCAGGACAAACAACGGTAAATGGCAACTGCAAAGGAGTAGAATACTCAGATACATATGGAACCTGGAGTAATGTAATAGTCCAAGGAACAGCAAAAATTTTGATACAAAAATATAAAGCCAGGGTAAACTTAAACGAAAATAAGATACACTTACGGTCAGGAATTGCTTATGCAGTAACCGACAAAAATTGCTTGGACTTGGAAGGAGGTAATACTTATTGGGATACGATACCAGTAGATTTCTGCGGCTCTAACAAATATGATGTCTTATATGAAGGTGTAATAAATAAAGTATTCAACGAAGACAAAACCATTATATACTCACTAACAACCGAAGATATCGATATATAGAAGAAGGAAAAGGCGTTTGTGGCTACGAACTGTCTTTGACTGAACACCCAAAATTAATGATATTAGAAATTGGAAACGGTGGAGGACTTAAAAAAGTACCAATAAAAACATCTAATTTAGATATATTTGCATACGTAAATTCTAAATTCGTGTATGTAGAAAAGCACCTCAGATACCAAATTAAACAACTATATTACGATGTCTTAGCACAAAGATGTACCCTCGAAAAACAGGTTTTACAAAATTCTTTATCTATGGCTAGTCACTCACCTGACGAATTTGCATACAACATCATGAAATCACCAGGATATATGGCAATAACTGCTGGTGAAGTAGCGTACATTATGAAATGTATACCCGTGGAAGTAAGCATACGAAACAGTAGAATGTTACACACACCTACCGGTAACATATCAAAATAATAGTTTATTCATGACACCAAAGACAAGAATTTTAACAAAAAAAGGAACTCAAGTCAGCTGTAATAGCCTCGTACCACCAATGTACCAAGTCAACAGCATCTGGTACAAACTATTACCAAACCCCGTCGAAGCACAAAAACCCGAAGAATTAAAACCACTAACCAAGCAAACATGGAAATATGTAAACCTTGAAAGTTTAGCCATTAATGGGATCTACAGTCAAGATGACCTAAAAAAATTAAAAGAACACATAATGTTCCCAGCAGAAAAACCAGCTGTTTTAAACACAGTAGCCAGAGGAATTACAGGACAAACAACGAACTATCAGGGAACCTCATTAAATAACCTATTAGACGAAAAAACAATTGGCAACATAATACAGTCAGCATGGAAAAATACATGGGAAAAATTTGTGATATTTGGATCTACCACAGCAGGAATAATGGGAATATTTGTGTTAGCAAAACTTATAAAAACTATAATCGACACCGTAATACACGGTTACGCTCTACACACAGTATATGGATGGTCAATACTTTTAATAGGAGCCATTTGGGACTCTGTAACACATCTTTTGCTCCATTTAGCAGGTCGAAGAACAAACAGAAATGATAACAATGATAATAAACCTTCATACAAGGAACTACAACAAACAGAACTCCAAACAATTAATGAGAAATTAGAAGAAATCAAAGTAGAAAAATCAAGCCACAAAGATCAGCCAACAGCTCCCATCCTACAAACAGACACCAAAGAAGTACAAACTCAATTATATCCAAACATAAAAGAAGAAACCGAAAAAAAATTGTCCAAGAAATGGATTGTAAAAAAAGAATAATACAAAATAATATGCACCATAACTTGACTCAAAATACGAACAAAAGACAGACATAAAAATCGCCTTCAATAGTAAATAACACACATTAATGTTAATAGCACAATCACTTAAAAACATTGTTTTTTTTACAGAACAACAAGAAAAAATAAAAGAAGAAATCTAAACCAAGAAAATGAAAATCTTTATCATCTTCATGTTTTTGATAACAATATTCCACAAAACATCCCCAAACCCAGGAAATGTAATAATCCAAGAATGTACAGAAGTTGTCAGATACGAGATATCCGAGTGCAATGCAAAAAACACATCAATATTTGAATTTATTCGCACAACGATAAGAGAAGATTGCGAGAAAATGCAAGAAACAGGAGAACTAAGATTTCTGTCACAAGATTTCAAACACATACAGAGAAATAGGACAACAAATTTCAACACCATTGAACGAATAAATAAACAAAATATAAAAAGAAGAAACCCACAGAATTATTACAATGGAGAAAATTTTAAAACAATACTAAAAACAACACTAACCATCACACTAAAAAACTATCTGGGAACAACTAATAACAAAAGGACCAAAATTTTTCTAGACGGAAACATACAGTGCAACCTAACCAAGGGAGAATGTACAAACCATATAAAAGGAAGAAGTTTTTGGAACAACAAGGATATAGTAGATAAAAAAATTAACTTTTCCAAAGATGACATGGCTTACCCTACAAACTCATCAGAAATATTGGATATAACTGAACCTCACGAAGAAAGCAATACGCTAACGAATACACACATATTACTACTATACATCATTGGAGCACTACTCGTTATCACAATAATAGGAGTAAAGCTAGGACTAAATCATAAACTAAGATCACAACACCAGAGGAAACAAAACACAAACAGTCATGTACGTTACACCTTAACAAATGAAAAGGATACCATAATATCTAAAAACAAAGAAGAATCCATAGAAGCAAGAAAACCCACAGGAAGCATAATAGAGACTTTAAAATATTACATAATTCGTCCTAAATCCAAATTAGAAGTAATTTACGATATTCCAAAAGCAACACACGAATCACAAACAACCTCAACAAGTGAACTAATAAACTGAAACTCAGTGCATCAACCACTAGTACAATACTATGAAAAACATCAGGATGTCATAATACTATAACCATAAAACCAAAAAAACGAAGAAATCCTATTCCCTCCATTACTAAAATAAACTAACAAACATCCCTCTTTGAGTTGTTACGAGCCTAACACTCGTTGTTTTTAAATTAAAATTTTAATGTTAGATTCAACGATGTAGGTTAATTAATTACCATACTGCAAAGTATAGGTAGTGCGGTAGCGCTCGTAAGAAGGAAAATCTTCACTTATTCGAATCTATTATGCAGCTTTTATGCAAAATTTTTTTTT
The DNA here is from genome assembly GCA_030407085.1 of Trichopria drosophilae. Classification (NCBI taxonomy): domain Eukaryota; kingdom Metazoa; phylum Arthropoda; class Insecta; order Hymenoptera; family Diapriidae; genus Trichopria; species Trichopria drosophilae. The sequence continues at coordinate 47,216,832 of CM059587.1, read as the reverse complement.
GGTTTCATCACGTTTATTACGCATGCATACCTTCAATTCCTTCTCACGAGTGGTGTAGATCGTTACTTCCTAAAACAAAAAAAAAAGCAAAAAAAAAAAAAAAAAATATATATATATATATATATATATATATATATATATATATATATATATATATATATATATATAAATACATACTAATCATATAAAGTAACGGCACAGTATCCCAACGAAAACGGCCTTGTTTTTTTTAATTTTCCCACAAGGAAATATTAACATTTTTTTCTCTCACATAAATCGTTCTCGTAAGGATACGCTACAAAACTCAACAACTCAAAACCAGGGGCGGATTTAGGGTATCCGCCGCTCTAGGCCCCAAATAATTTGCCGCCCCCTTGTACGATACTTCTATCTTGCCTTTCATAAGTAATAATCTGTTAAAATGGGGTATAATATTATACACACCTAAATAAATATACCACATTTATAATTTAACAATACAACTACATAATACCAAACAACAAACAACACAAGATATTAAATTGGGCTGAGTCTATATCCACGTACGGAACGACCCTGTCCCTGCCTACCGGCCCCCCTGCGGGGCGCCGCGCCCGCTACTACCCGCTAACCTAACCGCGAGAGGGGAATCACGGAGCACACGCGGTGAGAGGCGTTTCGTACGTGGAAATAGACATTGCGATTAAATTGAGTCGAATATAATGAAAACAAGTAATATATTTTATTTTATTATATATAATAATATTTTATTACATTATTCGCAAAATTTAACTCGTCTTGCCTTATTATTCGCAAACATTTTAATTATATCTTTAAAATCTAATGATTTAAGTATATCTGCTTCTATACTAAGAATTGCAAGTGCATTTAATCTATTCTCACACATAACTGATCTCAAATAGTTCTTGACACGGCGCAACCATGAGAAACTGCGTTCTCCAGAGCAATTTGTGATGGGAGTACAAACACACATTCGAATCGCAATATCCACGTTCGGAAATACGGATTGTAAATCTTTTTTACGGAGCCACTCTAATAATTGCAACGCATTTTTGAAATTTATTGATGCGGAAATACAATATGTTCGAAAATGAAGACATTCTTCAACGAAACAGTCTTTTTCAAGATCCGTGTAGTAGATTCGCTGCAGCTCTGTTGCTTTTTTGGTGATGATATCTGGAGCCACATTACGTAAGTTCGCAAGGAAGGAAAATTTGTCGCAGAAATTTTGATAAGCACCGCGCCTCTTTTGGAGTTCACATAGAAGACAGTCAATTATTACAATAAATGTCGAAATTCTGAATTGCTCTCTACTACTCAACTCAACACTTTCTTCTGACTCCCCCGGAAGGAGTTTTCGCTTCTTTTTCCGTTTGGTGTCTTTCTCATATTCTGTCACTTTCGAAATATTTTTGGCTTTCTCTTCGTAGTGTGAGAAATGATCACGTTTATCAGAAATTAAAATTATTAATGAATCATATAATTCAATGACAGTGAATATATCTACATCAACGCTTTGAAGCTTTTTATTAACCAAATTTATGTGGTTCAATAAATCTCCCCAAAAAACTGTCATAAATGCTGTTTCCAATCGTTCAAGCTTTGTCCGTATACCTCTAGCTTGGCATCGAACGATAGGCTTCTGCTCATGATCTTCTTCAATAGCTGATACAGCGCCTAGAATTTGTTCCCATGATGTAAGCAGACATCCGCATACGTCTGCTCGTGCTGACCAACGTGTGTCGGAAAGATTTTTTACAGATGCACGATATTCGTTCTTTAAAATATTCCAACGTTGCGTTGATACAGTAAAAAAATTGTGTAACTCTCATAATAATTCAAAGAATCTGCATGCCTCCTCACAAATTTCTGCTGCAGACTCTCCTACTAAATTGAGCGAGTGGGCAGAGCATGGAATATAATCTGCTTGAGGTGACAACTTCTTTATTTTCGCTTGTAAACCATTGTACTGACCTGACATATTTGCAGCGTTGTCGTATGATTGGCCTCGACAGTTAGCAATATCAAGGTTAAATGTTTCTAAAGTAGACGTGCTAACATCTGATATATCTTGTGCTTTATGACCAGCATTCGGAATAAATTTAACAAATCTTTCTTTTGGACCACCACTTTCCTGAACATATCGAATAATAAAAGTTAATTGGTCGATATGAGATATGTCAGGTGTCGAATCCACAATTATAGAGAAATATTTGGATAATGTGATCTCACTTATAATTACGGATGTGACTTTATCTGCCATGAGTTGAATGAACTCCTCACATATTGTTGAAGATAAATAACTGGTTTTACCACTTCCCACATTTCCGTAGCGTGAAATATGTTCTGCCAATAATGGGTCAAATTCAGCAATAAGTTCCAATGACATTAAATAATTTTCATTATGCAATGATCCAAATTTCTCATCGTGACCTCTAAACGCCAACCGTCGGGACGCTAGTGCCTTAACAACTGCTACCACTCGTTTTAATACATTTTCCCAATATATAATTTCACGATTCAAATCTGTAGTTAATTTTTCATCTACTCGCCCGTGGGTATTGACTCTTGCCTTCAAATCTAAGACGCATGATTTATGAGAGAACGAATTTTCATGCTGAGCCACACGAGTGGTTGCATTTTTCCAATCATTGAAGCCCTCTTTACTACCAGATTGAGTACCCCCATTGAAAGCCAAGCAAGGTCCACAATAAACATTGCCAGTGCTTTCGGAATAAATCAGTCAATGTCGAGGAGTTTTTTCGCCATTCAAAAGACGTCGTTCAAACAATGATATTGCTAAACTGCGAGTTTTATCGGGATATGTACGCTTGCTGTGTGAAAAATCGAGCGCCTGTATTTTGTTCTAGTCCAAACTTCGCTATGTGATCCCACGTATGATCATTTATTATCCATGTCGCAGGGTCAGGATTGAATGGATGCGGTGTTTCAGGAATCAAAGGTTCCACATTTACAGGTGTACTGGCAGCAACATAATCAACTGGAAAATTGGCACATTGATGATCAACATTGGAAACAATATTGGAAGTCAACGTATTTTCATGTTCCACCATAGTAGAATTCATATTTCCATGTTCAACCACAGTAGAATTTATATTTTCGTGTTGCACCATAGTAGAATTACTTTTATAAAATAAAAAGTCGTGTTAAAAACGGTCACAATAAACAATAAAATTAACATGAATACATTTTAATACAAATACATTTTAAGATACATTTAACGTTTTCGGCCCAATGATCAGTAGCCCTCTTCAGAATTATAAAATAAATAATAATAAATTAAAATAAATTACTTGAATTTGATACATAACAGGAGGATTTAAAATATTCTTTTGCATAATGATCTTATAGATAAAGGAGAGGCAGGTCTCTTCCTTTAATAATCTAAACACCACCCAACCACCACATAATACACACACATATAGACTATATATACTTTTGCATTTGAATACTTATATATATATATGTGTGTGTGTGTGTGTATTATGTGGTGGTTGGGTGGTGTTTAGATTATTAAAGGAAGAGACCTGCCTCTCCTTTATCTATAAGATCATTATGCAAAAGAATATTTTAAATCCTCCTGTTATGTATCAAATTCAAGTAATTTATTTTAATTTATTATTATTTATTTTATAATTCTGAAGAGGGCTACTGATCATTGGGCCGAAAACGCTAAATGTATCTTAAAATGTATTTGTATTAAAATGTATTCATGTTAATTTTATTGTTTATTGTGACCGTTTTTAACACGACTTTTTATTTTATAATTTAAACTAATACGGTTGAGAAAATTAATTATTTATTAAATTAGAATTACTTTTATTTGAAAAATTAAAAAATGTGTCCAATTTTCGTAGCTTTCCTATTTCTTCTTTTTCCTTCTCAACTTTTTCTTTGGCGCGTCTTTTGTATCCTGCACCACTAAGCTTCTTTCTTCCGTCACTCATTTTAAAACTAAAAAATATAATTCCGAATAACGAATAATATGTGAGAATGAAAAATGATGAGGTAAAGAAAAAAAGTTTGTAATTATTGATCAATCTTGTGGGATGCACTTTCTAAATTTGTAAATTTTTATTTTTTTTTTATTACTTTGACGACTAACTTCCAAATAATCAAATAGACCATACCCAGAGAGAAAAGAAATGGTTAATTTAACAATTTTATAAAAGTAAAACGCGTGATTATAAATAGTAGTTAAATGAACTATTTCTATAATAAGCAAGGCAATAATATTGTTCCGTTTACTATTTCTCGGTATTTAAATAATCATCATCCTTTATTTAACCTTAAATTTCAAGTACCGTACTTCTAGAATTAATCATTTCAAATATTCCTGAATAGTAAAAAAAGAATAAAATTGAGTGAACTAATATAACCTATATTTTCCATAGTAAAAATAATGATTACATATATGGTACGGTTAGCAATATTTTGAAAGTATCACGGAAAGAAATTTAGTAAGGCAATTAAGTTATTTTTTATTAAAAAACTATTATTAATTTAACTTATATACATAAAACACAAGCACTATTCGATTCAAAAATACCCAAGCTATCAATATTCACTCGAAACTTGACAAGACGGGAAATGTGGGATTAGAAATAACATGTTTTCGAAGTAACAAAATATTCTTTTCACTATCCGAAACCCGACGTATTGTTTTATTCATTTTGTCGGCCCGTGTTCAGAATAGACTTACGTTTAAAGAAATCTAATATCGATTACTGATTTCCATAAAAAAAATTATGATGAATGCGCCAATGATATTCGAGATATTTAGCAAGTTTCACTGTGCCCCACGTGCCACTGAACCCCACTCTCCCCTAATATAAATATCGTGGTTAATTTAACCTCTTTTTTCGTTCTGTATAAATTAACTATCAATTATGCAAAAATGTGCCGAATATATTCATCAATGACAGCAAAATAACCAAAACTTTCTATCGGCATACTTATACGTATACACCGTTAAGTGTATTTCGAATATGAAGCACTATTACTAATCACTTACCTTATTTAGGCTCGAATGTGAATTAATTTAACAATTCTTTCGACACTTCGGCACTATAATTATAAGTTTTTTTCCAGTACACAAGCTCCAGGGAATGGACGCGGTGAATATAAAGGGATATAATCCGTGGAAAAACAAAGGGCACAACCTGTCGTAACACGAAACGCGAATCGCGAGAATTTCTTTCGAAAAATGGCGACCGTCACGTCAAATTCGCCCTGTACAAGCAAGCATCTGCGAACCCTGGTGGCAGTTCAGGAGCTACTGAAACGTTGATTTCTATATATATATATATATATATATATATATCGATCTACATACAGAAAGATATATCTATAGATGCTTGCTTATACAGGGTAAATTCGACAAATCAAGAAAACAAAAAAATTTAACCAAAATATCCATTTAAAATGTAAATGTGTAAATTCCATAAGTATATTGTAAATTAACTTCACTAAGTACATTGATTTGTTAATTTCACTAATTATATTTAAATTAAATATTACGGAATGAGTCTATCCTTCCGGCCTCCTGTTATTTTTGTTTTCGACAGTTTCGACCATTTATCAACTTGTTGCAACTTCAGATTCAAGATTAGCGAAAATTGTGCACTACACCGGGGCGGTGCAATTAACGAAAACGCTAAGAATCTCTGCTTGATACGCCCGGTAGTGTACACCCAACGACGTCGATGCTTACCGGGAATCCCACGGGAGTCCTTGTCTTCTACATAAAGATGTATCAGGGAAAACAGGACACCTGTGGGATTCCCGGTAAAAATCGATGTCGTTGGGTGTACATATGACAACATTTAGTATATATACAGTCCTCCCTCCGACTACTAGCCACCCAAATAGTAGCACCTTCTCACTAGTAGCATAATCGACCCAATGAGCGCCTCTTTCTTCCGCCATATTGCTTCTAGCAACGCCACGCGCCGAAATATCTCCACTAGTGGGGGAACGCCTGTCTCCTCTCATATGGCTACTAGTCGGAAATTGTTTTTACCGACCATGCTACTAGTGAGAAGGACTATTATACACATGCTATTAAATCTTACCATTAAATCCTGTATTTTTATTTATTATTATTTTTTCAACATTAAACTTTATGTTTACGGAGTGTCCTAAAGTGTTAATAAATAATTTAAATTTGCATCAAATTTTTTTAGTTTTAGCCAAAATGTTGCCGCCCCCAAAACTTGCCGCTCTAGGCCAGGGCCTACTGGGCCTAGTGGTAAATCCGCCACTGCTCAAAACACAACCTCAATACCCTTGACGAAACAAAATAAACAAAGTATTATCATCTGCCAACAGGAAGAGAACGAAAAGAAATCCGAACAAAAATGGAATACATACAAAAACAAGACATTGAAGCACATGCACAATTAGTGGAAGAAAATTGCCATAAAATAAAAGAAAGTTCACAAATCAATAAATGTGTGAAAACACCCCTCCATTACATAAAAGAGAATTTCGCAATATGTAAAACATGCTTAAAAAAAACCAACAATAAAACAGGATACGAAAAGAAAAACCTAAGACACAGAATGACAACAGCAAATAATTGTAATAAAGATTCCTGTAGCATATGCGACGAAACGACCCACTTCCCAAAAGAATGCTACACCTGTAAAAACGCAATAGCCATCATACGAGACACAGCGGAATGTCCAAACTGTCTCCTCTACGATAAATTGGAGAAGAATTGGAACAACCTCACACTCAACATGACGAAAGAAGAGACACAACTCCAAGCTACTGACAACGAATCATGGGACTGAATACTAGCAACGACATAAAACATTATAAACCATACACACCATAATATATATCATATCCATATCATTACCTCCATAGATAGAAAACTAATTATGTAATTCATTCTAAACCACCTACATTTCACTACAAACATTAACAACAACATTTTTCATAAAACAAACAAAATAAATAAAAATTCACATACATTTTTTTATAATTTCCTTTTATACCCACGTATTAGATTATAAGAGTTGCATGGAGAGCCTAAAAACAGGTAAAATATTACCCTACACAAAAGTAGAAGGTAGTGCGCAAATTCTTTCGCTGGAGCAACAACTCATTGCTGCACCAACAAAAGAATCAAAACTCCGCAACAATTATTTTTATATTTTTTTTTACAAACCACAAGAACATTTTATATATGCACACACATATACATAAATAAATAATAATAATTTATACTAACTATTACTGAACTATACTATACTAACAATGCATGAGGAATGTGGATCTAACATAGTAAGTCTATAGTAAGTCTACTAATACATTACCAATATTTTATAAAAAAAAAAACACACATTGTAAAGGATATCAGTATATAATAGAGTGTGGGCATAGGCACAATGAAAATACAAAGTAAACTTACAGGAAACAAAGATGAACTTTCCACTAAACGTCTGAGCACACTGGAAATAGCAGGACGAGATTATTGGGCATACATGGAACTATACCAAGAAGAATGCCATTTTGCAGACGAAATGCTAGCAACTAGAGAGGAAAAATGGACATGTAGGAGCTGTTACGACGCCCTTCCAGAGGAAGAACAAAAAGAGTTTCAACATCTGACAAACGTCCATATTACAACCCCTGAAGGAACGATCATCGACTGCAGTTTCTGCCAACAAAGAATACTAACAAATAGACCAGCTACAAGTTGCATCAGATGCCTAAACAGGCATATAAGGCGGATAAATGATAGAATAAAACATCGTGAAATTGGAAAACCGAGGCAAGCACACAAAATAATCACGGAATTTAAAACACGCACTAGCCCACACGATATAATTATACCAGATCCTGAAAGCGAAGACGAGGGTATCAACGATTTATAATACTCCTCGCAAATGTAACATAAAAATATAAATGTAATCGCAAATATGAATGAAAATAAAGAAACCATTACACAACATTATCAACTACTTATGAAAATTACGAACAAACAAAAAAAAATGCAAAATTTTATTAAAAATAACGCAGATCAATGTTAATCTGACGACAACGATTGAAACTAATTTTATTAAAAATAACGCAGATTAATGTTAATCTGACGACAACGATTGAAACTAATTTTATTAAAAATAACGCAGATTAATGTTAATCTGACGACAACAATTAAAACTAATTTTATTAAAAATAACGCAGATCAATGTTAATCTGACGACAACAATTAAAACTAATTTTATTAAAAATAACGCAGATTAATGTTAATCTGACGACAACAATTAAAACGAATTTTATTAAAAATAACGCAGATTAATGTTAATCTGACGACAATAATTGAAACTAATTTTATTAAAAATAACGCAGATTAATGTTAATCTGACGACAACAATTGAAAAAAATAACGCAGATTAATATTAATCTGACGAGATGCAAAGAAAAAGTTGTATACAAAACGAAATTATTATAAAATTCAGATCAATCCGGATCTATCGACAAACAAAATGTAAACAAAGGTTTCCTCAGAGTATATAAAATGTCAAAACTCCGTCATAGATTAATGTTAGGCTTGATATGATGAAGCAACTAGGCATATTTTAACTTTCGTACGAACTATGTTCGCGATCTTCTTAGGACTTATCGCAGTAACACACGAATGAAAAGGAAATAAATGAGGAAACACTTCATCAATTTACATGATTACTAATAAAAATTCCATGCTCAAAATAATATCATATAAATGTTTCGAGCACAAAATAGCACACAATTATCATACCTAGCGAAGTAAACTGGAGGAGCAGTTCTGACTAACGAGGGGGGTGTTACGTGCCCGTAACTGTCACAATATATAGGAACAACCGATTATAAGAAACCTTACTTACCGATTGCAGTAGCCAAAAGAACAGATATTAATACTAGGAATTTAGGCACAGCGATATCTATAGCTTATACTAACAAACTAAAAACACCCTTTCACCCGCTAGATAACTCAACTGAACACAGAGAAAAATCTGACGTATCGACCCCAGCCGATAAATCCCGGCTCAACACATTTATCCATAAGTGCGCTATATTACCGACAAGCTTACACATTTGTAAAATACCCCAAAAAAACTTAAACTTAAAGAGTATATCAACAAGTTCCCCTCGGTTTCCCAGAGTCATAAAAATTCCTAAACCATCGACATCTAAACAAAGAACATAGATATGAGAACTCACACAAACAAATATTCTTTCAAAAATTATACAACGTAACCTTCGCATATATAAATCTTTAATTTAAACAAAAGCCAATAGAAAATACTAACATCCGACAATATAATATGATGCAACATAATTTTCTGCACATTTTGAGTACAAACAAAATATAATTAAAACCATAATTTACTATTACAAATAATTCTATAAATAAAACAGAATAATTAAATAAACATCTCTTTCTTTAACTAACAACCCAAATTAAGACAAAAATCATTTCCAACAACATACGCTAGAATTTATCAACAAATAAATTGTTTCTTTTTAACGAACTTATCCACATGCACACACACAGGCACCAATACAACTGCACATCCGAGCCACGCCCAAACTATGAGAATATATTTTAATTTATACATAAAATAATACATAAACATGAACAGGAAACAAAATATTATTACTCGTAATAATTTTCTTTACATTTTTATATAGAAAAACCTCTGGAATAATTAAGAGAAACCCCTGAAAACAATAAAAACAATATTGACTAGGACAAACCAATTCCAATGCTTAACTAACAAATCCTGCATGTATTATTAACAATAACAAGTATCAGCAATTCTCTTTACTTGCGTACAGACATACATTTTTCGAATTAACTATTTAAGCAATAATGACGATGATTAATATGTGTTCTTCACGTACGTTAAATTATAAGATAGTTTATTAAATTATAAGATACTTTATACATTAAAATACTTAAAAACAATTGCTCATAAATAATTAATAACCGACGCGTTAATTAAGTCAATTTCTCGATTGTTTAAAATATATTTATCAAGATCAAAACTAATTTTGCGAATTATTCCACTTCTAAACATGCTACGAAGTTCGTTCATGTTTGTGCAAATCACAGAATGCAATTTGCAAAAACTTCAATTGTCAACCAAACTACATTGTCAACGGATCATTGTTTTTAACAAACTTTGGAAAATCTGATCACGAAAATCTCTTATCTCTGTTCCAACCTTCAACCCCTCCATCTGACCCAGAAAACACAGAGCCAGAATCATATAAATAGCGCCTCCAGAACTACAGAATTCAGTTCAAGTTCAAGACAATATATACGTATCTACGTATCTCGCTAACTGAATAAGTTAGCCGAAAAGTCAACCACAACGAAAGGTACGAGTCCCCGGCTTCACCCAAGGAACCTTCGGCCGGAAGTACACCCACCGATCCCCTCTCAGGCCCAGCTGAGTCACCAGGAGCGGAAACCAGGCCTTCCATAAGGAAAAGTAAGTATTAGCTTCACCCTCTTCCTCCTTTTCCCTCTCTCCCCTTCCCCTTTTTTTTGGGATCGACTGGAGATACTGGCTACCGAGCGGCGAACGTTGGTCTTCGACCACGTCGAGCTTCTCCGTGGTGAGCCTTCGGTTCGATCCACCTGGTGCCAGCCCAGTTCTGGACCCGCAGGATACCCCCTTTTTTTTATTAGGGATCGATAAAGGGATCGACCTCCGAGCGGCGAACGTTGGTTTATAACCACGTCGAGCCACCCCGTTGTCGGCTCCCCGAATCGATCCACCCCTCGGTCGATTATGGAATTGGGGTCAGCACGCTCCGATGCATGATCGACCCATAGGAACCTTTATCTCGTTCACGTGATAGGCCATTTTTCCCGGTTTTCCACCGTTCTACATTCCCAATTACCAATCCTCAATAGCCTCCCCCGTACCACCTTTTACTTCCATCCAATCGGTCTCGGTCCGACCACCCATTAACCACCATTTTCGTTTTTTTATAGTGAAGGGTGCCCAGCAGCGCCGTCGACTAAGGCGGGCCCGTCTTCGCTTACAGGCCCAGTGGTCCGTGTGGGGCGCCCATTTTGCCAGGGGACTTGACCCCAAAAATTCTAGTAATCCGGTCACCAGCGAGCGACTAGCGGAGCTTTGTCAGCTCCCGGCGGCTCCTCCTCCTCTTCATCCTCCTCCTCCTCCTCCTCCTCCTCCATCTGACCCTCTCCCTGGATCCCCTCCTGAACCCAAGAGAAAAATCTCCCTTCAGGAGTATAGGGAAAGGAATGTGCAAAAAAGATCTTGTTGAATAAATTACATTTTACCTCCGAAACTGAGCATTAATTATTTTACCCTCGTCTTTCCTCCTGGTCCAGCAGCCTCCGTTCACATACGAACCCAGGATTGTCCCTTCAGGACAATCCTCCTTTCGACCGTCCAAAATTGGTGCCTCTGTTTCAAGAGCACTAATTTGGGACGTAACATTTGTAAGGAAAATGACAATTTTTTATTTTCCATTCGAGTCCACCATATTGGATCCTTCATTTTGAATGACCAATTTCTTAATTAAGATGTAATCCCTTACAAAAAAGATCCCAAAATATCCATGTTCGTAAAATTGCCATGTTTTTCTAATTGTAGTCCGCCATATTGGATCCGCCATTTTGCATTTACAAATTTCGACCTCAAATTTACAATCAGCAACCATAAAAACCCCAATCTCGATATAATCATAAAATTTATATTGCGTTTTGAATTCAATTTTAATGCCCATTTGCATGTTATTTATACATGTCGTAGACATATCAGCTTTGCAGGCACATTGACAACCTCAGAATTGAAATATAAAAAAAGTGGAACTCACAATGATTGTACAATCCTTCCTGAGTATTTAAAAAAAATCATTAAAATCGGTTAAGAATTCACGCGACGAGGATGCCATGATCGCGAAAGATGCCCGCTAAAACACCGTCCGCTGGGGTCCCGACCCGATCATACGATCTTGATTTTAGTCGTACGCCGACATTTCGTTTCTCCTCTTCCTCCTTTTTTCTCCTTTTTCTTCCTACCTTTTTCACCACCATTGCCCAGTCCTGATCATACGTCTGGGCTAGTTGTATTCGTTCCGCGGCGTGATTATCTACTGGTGGGGACAGATCAGTCCTCTCTACCTTTTCTTACCTTTTTCTCCTCCAGCGTTATTATCGGCGAAGGCTCTACTCTCCCCGTGTACTCTTTACGGCGCCCGCGAAACCGAGGCAAGGTCTGACTCTCCCCATCTTTGCGGTCTTCTACCGTTTTCGCAAGCCTTGGATTATGCCTTGCATTGGCATAATAATTTGATGCAATTCGCGTCGCTGTTGCCATGCCCTTAAGCTGTTTTAGAGGTTCGTTTTTTTTAAAGACTTACTCCATAAAGCGCTCGATCTTTTCTTCTAGAACCCGGAACGTTCCCGCCTCATGGTCCTCCACTGCTGAACGGTACACCACTATGCTGCTGGTAACCTTCTGCAAGAATGCCGCCAGACATCACACTGCAGATTCGCCCTCCACACCGTCACTTGTAGCTTCCTATACTACAAGGGCCGAGTGACCAACCCCTGCAGCACTGCGGTCTCTGGATGCCGACGCCGGGGAGCCACCTTGCTTACTTTAAGCTGAGGCCGGTACTGGGGTAGCCCCACTGCACTGTAAACGTTTTTACTCCTATACTTCTCTCTATGGTTGGTTTAGATATCGGGGTTCCTACCCCTAGTATTATTATCGTGGTGTCCTTCCACTGCCTGGTTTTGGTCCACCTCGGATATTTTATTTCTCCGATACACTATCTGCCACATGGGGAGGAGTTCGATGATGGTTCTTCCAACCAAACAGTCTGGTTGCGATTGACTCAATCAAAATGGCTTATTGCAACCAAACTGTTCGGTTCAGCAAACAAAACTAAAATATAAATGTTTCATGTGCATTTTCAGCATACGAACAGTTTGAAAGTCGCAGATGAACAGTTCGGTTATCGTAATCATACTCGTTTCATCCTTGCAACCGAAACGGTTTTGTTCTTTTTAAAGAAAATAATAAACCTAACATCTTTGTATTTCGCGCGCTTTGTACAACCAGTCGTTGCTGCGCTGGCGGGTGGCTCCGGCGGTTGGCGGCGGCAGCGCTTTCTGTATACGGAACGAGTCAAAAGTCAGTCCGGTTTTGGCTTGCCTCCTGGACGTATTAGCGTAAATAAAGTTACTTCGACCCAGACCATAGGTCTGCCAAAGTATTGAATTTGGTCAGTTCCCGCCAAAAAATTACCTTATAGTTTTTCATCAAATGTCGACGTTTCAGGTCCTAAGGAACCCAAAGCAACAATAAAAAAATTGGTGTCCGTTAGGTTGTACGTCCGTCCGTCCGTAGGTGGGCAAAATTTTATATACGCGATATCTCGCGACTGGCAGGACGAATTTAAAAAATACAAACGGATTTTGGTTTCTCTTGGCCAAACTTAGATCTGATTAGTTTTTGGAGACAATGCATACTAGATTATGGGGAGGTTTAACAAAAAAACGCTTAAAAAACACGTTTTTTTCCATTTTTAACAAAAAATACAAATCGTACAAAAAAATGTTTGAAACAAAAAATATAGAACATCGAATTCTCTACAAAAAAGGTGTTATTCATTTCTTCGTAAAATCAACGATAATGCCGTAAAAAACGTAAACCGAAGTATTCCACATATAAAAAAATTTATTTCCTGCAACCCGACCTGTCAAAAACTCGACTAAACCGCGTTTTTTTAAGCATTAGTGTGAACAAGACGTGCTCATTTATCAGTGCTTCGGCTGACCTGCGGTCGGGGTCGAAGTTTTGAAAATGCTCATTTTCAATTTTAATATAGAGTGAATATGCCAATGAATGGACGACTATCAATGAATGGACGATTTTCTACATATTTCTATTTCTTATGAATTTCTGAATGTATGATGTACAACATGTAACAAAATACATATTTTTATGTTCTTTTAACATTCAAAACAATATTTACAGTACTATTGATCTTCCAGTGTTTATTATTTTGTAAAATCAAAGCAAAGTTTTAAAGCCATCTAAAACTGGTACTGAAAACGTCCCATTTGATTTAACCCGTCTATTCATTGGGGTTTAGCGGATTTTTTTACGAGAGTCTAACGATTCTAATGGCGATATCATAATTAAATTTTCATAAACGAATTCAAAAGTTACAATCGATCAAAGTGTGAAAAATGCTTAACCGTCCATTCATTGGCATATTCCCCCTATTTAAGGAACAAGATATTGTTACAATATATGTATTGAAACTACTCGAACCTAACGGTGCTAGAACTACCCTCTGCCGCCTACTCTCCTGGCAGTGTTAAACTGGGAATATTCCCGGAAGCATCAGCCTTTCGTCAGGGAACTGCAATACGAATTTAGCCAAAATTGTAGGCACCCGGGTCGAAGGCATCTAGTTTTTCTTTATATTTGTTAAAAGTAAAGAAAATTAATACACAAAACATAGTCGAATAATATTTATGGATTGTACACTTGTCTAATACAGATAAATAAAACAGTATGAAACGATATGATCAATGAAAACCATAATATCAAGCATAACGCATTTAGCATTTTTGTCGCTATTTTCCCTGCTACGTCGGCGTTTTCTGAAAACGCATCCCCGTAGAGGAGGATCCTTCCCAGTTCCACAATTCGCACTTGTCGTGCTAGCGCGCCGCAGTGTCCAGTCGGAGCTCGGACGCCGCGGTGTTCACATCGCAGCTTGGTGAGTTACTGAGATACACATACTTAAACCATTGTTCCCAGGCGTGGGAGGTATCCCAAGCTGAGCACCCACGCTTTTGCACAGCGCCCTCCGGGCTGATACATACGATAATAAGTAATAAATTACCAGCCCCCCCCTCCCCTTACATTAGTTTAATGTTCCCTTATATGGGAGGTGTCTCAACCGGAGCACCCACGCCTTGTCATATTCCCTTGTCAGGCTTAAAGGGAGATTACACTAATATATCAATCATGGTTAATTAACTCCTGTTGACGTCCCCTAAAACGGGAGGTGGCTAGACTAGCGCACCCACGCCAGTGTATGTTATCTCTTAATCTTTAGTCCTGTAAGTCAATGGTCCCTTAAATGAGAGATGTCTCTCCATGAGCAACGACGCGCATGTTTGCGGCTCTTCCGGGCTGGTATACATATTGTGATTATGCACAAAAGGAAGATCTTGATCCCTGCGATGGAAAGCGTCTGCTACTGCCGCGCTATCGCCTTAATCAATAAATATCTTAATCCCTACACCTAGTGCAGTTATTTAAGGTGTCTTGCCTCCCGTTCGGGTTAAAAACACCCCCCCCCCCCCCATGGGGGATGGGGCCAAATTTTAGTGATGCGCCAGCACCGCTGGTTGTGCACACTTAAAAAAGATATACAACAAGTCAGCTACCACATTTATTAGCAACAAGCTGCCTGCCTTGATGCTTCTGTTGGTTCAGAGAACCTTTCTAACGTCGCCACGGCCCGCTAGAGGCCAACCCTTTCTGCGGTTACTGCCTGCACGGACACGGCACGCCGTAGCGCTCCCCCGTGTGGAACCCGCCGGCAGGGGCTTGACACCGCAACCTAGCTCCCCAGTACGGTGGGTCTCTCGAGTCGTTTCACGATCAGGCATTCGTCGGCACAGACCAGCCGAACGATCGGGTCCGTGAGGTCGTCAATTCTCAAAACTTGCTAAGAGAAGCGGATCTTTCAAAAGCATTGCTCCTCTTCGAGCTCGGGCACTTCGACCCCTCACTCTTCCACAATAAAATTGTGGACGGAGATAACCAGCTCCGCTCTCTTCTACAAGTCCCCTGCGGGGATCTTAATCCCTACAATGGGAGGCATCTGCTATTGCAGCGTTCCCGCCTTAATCAATTAGTATCTTGATCCCTGCAATGGGAGGCGTCTGCTACTGCAGCGCCACCGCCTTAATCAATAAATATCTTGATCCCTGCAATGAGAGGCGTCTGCTACTGCAGCGCTACCGCTTTAATCGATGAGATCCCGTCCACGGAAGATGTCGGCCTCTATTGACCTCCACGCGTCTAGTCCCAACCGGGTAAGACGATTGTAGCATCAGAATGGTACAAGTTTGAGAGAACTACCCGCTGCTGGACGAGTCATCTTGCGACCCACTAACAGAGGATACCTCAATCGGATATCACCACTTCCTCTGTACCAGTATGACCATCTGGAAAGAGATTCAATGTCATTCAATTCCACTGGCTCACCGCACGACCTAGGCTAATTTAAGCTTGCCGTCCCGTTCAAGTCACAATCGTATGACTACCTTCTTAAGCACCGAATTGAAGAATGATGCAACAACCTCGCCAGGTATACTTTTCTTCTACTATGAAGTATTCCCTGATGTGCATTTCTTACCTTGTTCTAACAATATTAGAATAAAGCTTTTGTACAAATTCTTAAGCCGGTTTTATTTATTGAATAGAACCTTTAACAGGCCTGATAACTACTCGTTTCGTTACTTGGATCGAACTATCCTCAACCACACGAGTTGGGTTAAAAATGACATTTATTTTCCTGCGTGTGCTCTTCGTGTTTTCTTTAATAATACAGGTCCAGAAACAAGTAAGTTGTTCCGGGGACTAGACTACTTAGGTCCAATGTATTTCCACTCGCTGAACTCGAATCTGCAATAAAAGATAGTGCATTCTCCCCTCGTTGACAAGAAAATCTCAAAAAAATAAGGGATCGCGTTTTTATGGTGATAAAGGTGAAAAAGAACAAGTATGAGACTTTTAACAAATTGAAACCATAGTATTTCTATGTATTTTCATCCGCTATACGTGAAGCTGGGTTAAAAAGTTGGCCTTGCACCTTGAATTTTGGAGATAATATTCACAAAAGAGCAAATAAGACGATTTTGTAGATGTCGCGATTGACAATTCTCATCGCTGCTAGCGAATCGCATTTTGATTTCGCAGATTGTTCGCTAAAATCCAGCTAGTTCCGTTTAAGCGAGCATCAAGTCGGTCGCAACCTGTCGTTCTCCTTCAACAATCGGCCTTGTACATTTACGAAATAACAAATAGTTATTTTGTAATTTGGGAATATGAGTCACCGCTATACACACGTGCTTATTACAGAGGATTTAGAAGTGAACGGAGTGTATTTTCTTCTCCCACCTCAATCAACATGTGGCTACCTACAAGGACCTAATTCTCATTCGCTTCTTGGATATTTTTTTAGCACAACGGACAACAAATTGTCAACGTCGAGTTCCATTTTGTTTGAATTTTCATCAAAGTTTTGAGACCTGCCTTAACTCCCGTCCTCTCGGTCCACTGACTAACCATCCGAAAGACCTCCGCGCATTAACCCCATGGCACTTCCTCATCGGGGAACAATCCGCATTGGTGCCTGACGCTGATCCTCCGGGACTCCCTGAGAATCGACTAGACCGATATAAGCTGCAACAGTGGATGCATATTGGGTTTTGGAGATCTTGAGAGTCCTTGCACCTTCTGCAGGAGCGATCGAAATGGCGACATAAAAATGACAGCTTTGCCGTCGGACAATTAGTCGCGGTGAAGACCAAAATTACCCTCTAGCCAAATGGCCCCTCGCTAGAAATATTCAAATTTACCCGTGATCCGATGAACTTATTCGAGCAGCCAAGGTCAAAACCGCTGTCACGACCCTAGGCCGACCCATAGCGAAATAGAGCGCGCTTCCCCCGATTCACGGCCACGAGTTCTAGCGGGCCCTCCGGCGGGCGGCGCCGGCAATTCAGTTTAAATCGTTTGTTCGACGAGGCGGGCGGGATGTTGGAATGATTTGAGGGTTACGTCGATTCATGCGACCGATCTTACAAGTAACTACAAGTAGGTATGTTAGGTGGGGGGAGGGTAAAATTAGGGAGCAAACTGTCCCTAAAACGAACAATCTTTTACGTAAAAAGACAAAAACCGACTTTTCTTAAATTTGTGCCCCCCACCTCCCGCCCCAACATACTTAGCTTGATTTTCGTTTGTTATCGAACTATACTTTTACACTGAAAACCATTCAATTCGCTTCACTAGTCTTAAAGATATTACAATTTTTCTATTCATCCCCTATTTTAAGGGGGCTCTTTCACCCCCTAAAAACGTTTTATCGCCGTTAAAAAAAATACGTGTCTCTTAGTTTTCCATGTACTACAACATATCCAAATTACAGAGAAATCGGCGTCTGTCGCTTGGGTAGAGTTACTTGTTAGTGTTTGCATTGCCTTTCTTATTTTTTATTGTCCTTAACGTATTCTCGGGGAATCCGCCCAGAAGGGAGGGACACCCCACGTACCTGCGTCACATGTTCACCGCGGACTTCTCATTCATTCCCCATCAGCTGTCGATGGGAGTTTCTCGTGGAGGGATAGAATACGGGCTGTGGGGTGGGGCGTTGCTCTGCCCGACCGGTGGGGTTCCCTCCTGCATACGCAACCCCTTTTCCTATATATATCCCGAGACGACGTCAAAAAAGATATAGCATAGTATGGTGCGGGACGGTAAACGTCGAGTCGTGCAACTGTCGTAAAGTGTCGTCGCTCAACGAAGACTGCGAAGCTACGCCTCGCTCGGATCCAGAAAGCAGCTCGAGCAGCCAACATTTATTGGGCTGACCATCAAGAATCGCGCTGTCTCGGACCCTTCACTTCACCCCTCGCCTAGCAGAGGTCATATGGGTTGGTGGATCACCCCGCCTACTCCTACTCCTGTCGTTTGTCGATACGTTTGATACCGTGATTAATAAAGTCTTTAAGATACGGTTCACGCGTTTTATTTTGAAGCCCTATCTCGATCCTATGAGCGAGTTTTACTCCCATGGTAGCTGCCTTACAGTGTCGAATACGCGAACAACCTCCTTTTCGTTTGACTACTCCTACATGGCATTTCTCCATTAAAACCCGCTTCAAATCCCGTGATGTTCGAAATTTTATCGTCGAAACAAAGCGTAAGTTGGGGAAAATTACCGTCCAGGATTTATTCCCGGAATTATCCGAAAATACTAACGCTGACAAACTAGTTTATGTTAACGAGTTTTTGGCCTTATCTACCTACAATTTGCTTTAAAAAGGACGAACTTACGGCTAATAAGGCAGGTTATAAGGGTGTTTGGGCGAGAGGTGGCATTGTTTTTGTAATAAAAGATGGCGGCACCCCTGATATGTTAATTGCAAGAGAACAAGACCTCAACAACATTAGCTGACAACCACAGCAGAATCTTATTAATCAATGTGTTCCAAGTAACCTGTCCTCGTCCGACTCTTTGTCGTCTTTAAAAATTTCTTGCACAAATATAAATTCGCTGCGTGCAAGATGTAGAAAATGAGTTAGCGGATTGCACAACATACATCTTGGCAGTCACCAATACATGGATGACACCGCTTGTTGACACATCGAGTGTTTCGGTTAAAAACTATAATTTTGTCCATAATGATCGGGCACTACGCGGGGATAGGCAAACACGATTTATTTTAATTGGAGGTGTTGCATGTTACCTTTCACAAATCTTTATCTTACACTATTCTCGAGTGCTCAATAAATGAAAGCATTGTCACCCCAGAATATCTTTTTCTGGACGTCAAATTGTCTTCAAGAAATTTGCTATTTATAGTTACATACCGACGCCCTCATGGGCAATTTCTCGCGGAATTTATAATTAAGTTTAATACATATGTTTCTAAATATAGGCACATTAAAAAAAAATTTAACAAGCGACTTAAACTGTAATTTGTTAGATAATAGGTTTGATTCTGCATATCTCCAAAATTTTATTCAAGACTACTCGCTTTTTTCCGTACCCTTTGGACCCACCCCTTATTGTGGTTTTTCTTCTTCTCAGATTGATGTTATGCTATTCGATTCTTCAGATAAGATTAAAAGTTTTTCTACGACTTCTACTCCTTTTGCGGCTGGTCATTGTCTTATTACCATTCAATATGTTCCTCATCTGTTAGCTTTCGATTGCACACGACTTCCAACAAATTTGCAACAGCACGGTCTAATAAACTGTGTAAAGCAAAAATAGCTGCGCCATTTATTACTAAACGTATTTTGCTCCGCGCTATTCCGTAGCTCACACCTAGTATACGAAGTAGGATTAAGGAACGCGACAAATTATACCTGCGTGCAAACTGTACTCGAAAACTGCATCTTTTCCAAGAATATAAGAACATGCGTCGAGAAATTAAAAATATCTTAAAAGCGGTAAAACATCGTTACTTAACCGAACTAGTGCTCCAACAAACAAGCAGGAACAAACTTTGGACTTGCCTACGAAAATTAGGACTTGCTAATCAGCCATCACAGTCCGCACTTCCTCATTTTTCACCCATTGCATTAAATCGTCATTTTGCACAAATGTCGTCATCTCATCCGTTTTGTGACTTAGCGACACTGAACAACATTATCATGCGCCCATTACCTAATTCTCATACAACACTCACCTTTATGCAATTAATCATCATGATATCCTACATAGTCTTAATTTAGTTGCACAAAAATCACGTGGGCTTAGCCCGATCATCTTCCTTTAGAGTACCTAAAATCCATTTTACAATCATTGCACCATATTTAACATCCATTTTCAATCTTTCACTCATCTCTGGCAATTTCCCTTCCATGCAATTCTAAACAATGTGGATTCCGTAAATTTCACAGCACCCAAACTGCTCTACTAATTCATATGGATGATGTATGTTTGGGTATAGATCGTGGAGAAGTTACTATTTTGGTACTGTTTGATTTCTCAAAAGCCTTTGACTCCTTATACCATATCGTAATCCTAATCTGCCTTCGAGACATACGCTTTGAGGCATCAACATTGAGATGACTGCATTCTTATCCGACAAATCGCTCTCACACAATAATTGCCTTGGATGGTTTAACATCTAATCCTGAGTTTACTACTTCCGGCGTTCCACAAGGTTCGAGCTTAGGCCCTATATTATTCTTTATTGTTTTCAACACCTTACTCTCGAGACTTAAATACTGCAACCACACTACCATCATCTTTGCTGATGACACGCAATTTTATCTCTCAATCTGGATATGTAATCTAAATGAAACGATACGCAATATTAACAGTCACATTACTGAGCTTGTGAGGTGGTCCCATGATTATGGGCTCACTTTAAATGCGCGTAAAACTAAGGCCATCATCCTAGGTCACCTTAGAATTTAGCCGTTATGAAAAATCTCACTATACCATAAATTATTGTCGGGTCGGATGTAATACCTTATTCACATGAAGTAAAAGATCTTAGTGTTATAATAACATCCGACCTAACATGGAATCGCCATGTTAGTACCATATCATCTAAATTACATAATTTTTCTTTACAGGGTTAAATTTCGTGGTGCTTTTCTTCCACCGCAGATCAAATTCACACTCGTCAACGCATTAGTCATCCCACACCTCGATTACACATCTTTAGTTACAGCCGATTCAACTCCATATCTTAACACTAAATTACAACGACTCCAAAACATCGCCTTGAGATATGAGTATCGCGGGATGAAAGACTTTCGCCGTATCGACAGAAAGAAAACTTATTTAATGTTCTTGAAATTTACTACTCGGGGGTTGTAACCAAGTAGCAAATTTCAGGAACATTCAATATCAATAAGTTTTAAGACCTTTGTTTTTAGTTGCGGCTATAGCCGTCACGACATTTTTGGCCACTTTCCTTTTTGCGGTTATATCCGTCATTGACACTCAAGGGGTTAAGAATGACTCGTAAGTGAAATTTGACGCTCTTGAACACAGCTTCCCATAATCCACCAAAATGGAACGACGCTGGTGGTATGAATTGACAGCTGATTCCATTATGAGCCAACAGCGCCACGAAACATGGGATCCTGATGAGCTAGCTTAAAGGCTTTACTTATTTGGTGTCAGCACCTGTAAATGTGGTGCCTTGTTCAATGTACGTGATTTTTGGGATACCTCGTCGAGCAGTGATTCGACGTAGACAGCTTCCATTACGAAGCACACAAACGCTGCTACGTAAGCTAGTTGTGACCTCGACTCATTTATAGTATAGCCTAAGAACGAAATTTCACTTACGCTTAGGATACATTTTGCCGGATTCAAGGTTATTCCGTATTCTTTTAATCTGTTCAATGCGATACATAAGTGTTCGCGATGCTCGGCTTCCGTTCTCGATACAATGAAAATATCATCCACATATGCGAATATGAAGTCTAAACGCTGTAATACTTTGTCTATAAATCTCTGAAATGTCTGTGCTTCATTTCTCAGCCCAAAAGGCATTTTTAAAAACTCAAAAAGTTCGAAAGGCGTAATTATAGCCGTTTTTGGTATATCTTCTTTTGCGACCAGAATTTGATCGTAGGCCTTAACTAAATCTAACGAGGAGAAAATTTTTCTTCGTGGTCTATAATCCCCACAAGGTCGCCATTCGCCGGATTTTTTTAACCATGTTTAGTGGAAATTCCCAATTACTATGGAATCTGCGAATTCCCATTTTCGCTAATGCTTCGAATTCTTTACGAGCCGCTTCTAATAGAATCGGTGCGTTTTGCTTTCGCTGTAACTGGAGGCCCTTGTGTGACCGGATGATGCACCGTGTTGTGTTTGCATTCCTTATCGAAACCTGTCGGTTTGCAAATATCCGGGTAGTCTGCCAGAATTTGATGGTACTGTGTGTTCTGAATGGGCAGTTTAATTTCCTCGATATTTGCGGTAGCATTTCTTCCCTGTACTGTGAGCTTTGTAGTGCCGTGCATTAGGTTCCTATTACGGGCGTCTACTAAGAGATTATAGTGCGCCAGGAAATCTGTACCAATAATGGGTTGAGATACCGCTACGGTAAATTTTCAAATAAAATTTCGCCGCAAGCCAAAATTTAACTCGAGAACCAGCGTACCGAATGTTCGAATTGACAAACCGTTGGCTGCAACTAATTGGTAATTTGACTCTTCACGCCGCGGTAAAAATCGTTTGCGGAAAACGCATATCTTTGCACCGGTGTCGATAAGGAATTGACGTTTAGTGTATCCGTCGGTAACGTAGATGGGGCTGTTATCTATTGCCGAGTCGCTTGCCCCATTTACAACTCGTTCTGGCCGTTTCCCTGCACGTAAATGCATGGATGAGTGCATTTTTGTGCATTGTTTCCGTGTTTGCGGTGATACCAACACACGCCACTCTCTTTTTGTGCACGCCAGTTGGGGGAATTTTGAAACCGCGTGTTCCGGTATCACGATCTACTTCGATATCTATTCGATCTGTTAAAATTACCTTGACGATTTCGATCGCGCGACGAGTTATTGTTATCTCGCGCCATTAGTTCGTCTACTTTTTTTGTTAAAGCGGCAATTTGCCTAACAAGCTCTGAGTTATCCGCGTTACTAGTACTTGGCGCGTCAATGCTGTGAATTGCATTGTTAAGGATTTCATTAATACGGTCGGCAGTAGTAGTTAGTGTGTCCAATGTTTGTTCAATCATTGCGGCTAAAACTGTTTGTATTTGATTCGGTGATTGATTCTGCTGACCCAAATTGTTTTTATGATATCCGTTGGGGTTGGTACCCCTGCTAACGCAACTAACCTATGTAAGAACGCTGAAGGAGTTCGATCTCCTAGCTCTTCTTGTTCAAGCATTGTACGGAGTCTTTTCTCTTTTGATTCGGATAATCTCTGGATTAATGCTGTTTTTAATGTTGAGTATTTGGTTAATGCCGGAGGCGCTCTTATGATGTCGGCTACATCGGCTACTACCGCGTGATCTAAATGTTTCACTAAGTATGCTTATTTAGTATCTTCTGACGTTACTTGCGCGAAACGAAATTATTCCTCTAGGTTTATAAACCAGATCTGCATCACTCGCCCAAAATGTCGGTGCATGAATGCCTATTCTAATATTGATTGCATCTCCTTGCGTAAGACTCGAACTTTCTGATAACGCATTAGTATTGCTCGTATCCAGAGACATTTTCATTTGTAATCGAGTGCACGGATGTCACCAATGTATTAGTCGAACGTCCGAGGTCACCAATGTAATGGTTTATGTTGGACCGGAGTATTTTTTATATGTAAGTGTATGGCCACCTCTGGTACGTAAACCACTTATATTTATAGAGCGGTTCTTCTGTTGATACGATGCGGAGTATATAACAATGAGGAAGTATTTCAATTCGCTGACGATACGAAACGATAAACAATTGATTAGAAATATGTCCTCGGTAATTTCCACGACGGCAGAAGAAAAACCACTCTGCCGGTTACGCTGCTCTCCAAATGACAAGTATTTAATATTACGCACTTAGAAATAATTATCGAATAATGCTCACAATTAACAAAAAGAAAATAATAGATATATTTATTTAATGTAGTCGTCTAAATATCTTTGCTCGCTACGTTCGAGCACGGCGCTTAACATTTTTATTCGTGCGATGTCTCTCAGTAGCATCTACAGCACTTGTGTCGATATCGATAAATTTAGACGTCGGTACTTTAAGATTGAAGTTAAATGGACCGGAAAATTTTTGCAGTGCCGAGGTGGAATGATATTTTGCTATGTTCGGAAAAGAATCGCGGATAAGACAGAAAAATATTGGTCGTTAACGAACTAAGACGAGAATCTATTTCGTACGGTATCAGTTTCCATGTAATTGTCTTTACACGAATCGTATCTTCCTTTTTTTGTGGTCTCGCTGACATGAATCACGTACTGACTCTAATCTGAATTAAAAAATCAGCACCGAATAATGACACATTTATATAAATATATATATATTACAGTAAAAATATCATGGAAGTGACCGATTTGTATTAACCCTAGAACACGCACGCGAAAAAACTTTGGTAACCACGCACAGGAGTCACTGCGACCCCTTAGGTTTTTAATATCACTATATTTCCGTCAATCATGATCAGATTGATAAGTTTTATAAGACTTTTTACTTCGCTATGGTCTCAACTTTATGGAGAATTTATTAAAAATTTATTCTGAATAAATGAAAAAATTTCAGAATTGAAAATATCAAACAAAATTTAAGAAAAAATTGGAAAAAGATGATTTTTTTCAATTTTTGTAAAAACAATGATAATATAATATTTAATAACTTTAATCGACAATTTCGTCAAGTCGATAGCTTAAACTTTAAGAGTATCATGGCGATATATCAATATTTTTCAAAAAGTATAATTATTTTGACATATGAAATTCATAAATTTTCGTAATTTCAATTTCCTCTAAACACGTTGCTTAGAATTTTTTTTCGGCTATGACACAAATAAATAATTGTTATATCGTATCATGTTTATTTTAATCATTATTACATTATAAATGTATAGAAAAGATAATCCTGTGGTACATCGAGGGAACAAGCATTACGGAAGATGACGAATACAGCCAGCACATACTTTTGCTCGGTGGTCAGCACACATATTGCGCTTGCATTTCAAACAAAACATGTTCGTTTTTTTATTTTTATCGTGGTCACACAATTGACATCTTTTTCTTTTAGGCAAAATGTTGACTGGGTTAACGTAATCACTGTTATCGTCTTCAAAATCGGAACCGTCTAAAAATTTTTGTATCGTCATACGTACATACAAGTCAAGCGGTTTTGTCAAACGTCGTTGCATGTGTGGTGTAGCTAAATTTTCTAAAAAGGTATCGCGCTTAATTTTGTTGTTGAGAGGATTTAAATTCTATAAAATATTCGACTTTACACCACATTGACCGAGAATTCCGTATAAGAAACGCAATGGCCATCTACGTGTTTTTGACGTAAATATAACTCAATTTGTTTATTATTATAATTAAAATAGGTTAGGTTACGTAAATATTGAGTTAAATACTAAAAGTAATAAATATTATGATTAAATCAATTTTCAATCGACCGACGAAAACCTCCGATAAATCCGCACAGGGGTCTGGGTGACCCCGTCTAGAAAACGAAACGATTCCTATTCGAGTTTGCAACACAAATGAACAATGTTAATAATGGGAGGTCTTAATAAAGGTTATAAACATTTTTCCCCCCGCACAGCAGCGCCGCCAACTTTCGCGGAATCCACGAGAAATCAATTTGAAAATCACTAGGGGGTCACAGAGACCCCTGTGCGTGTTCTAGGGTTAATGGCCGCAATAAATTTGTAATTCAGCATGCGTTCCAATTCTTGGGATTATTCACATCAAAAATTCAGAAATTTGTATTCCAACTAGTTGTAACAATTCATTTTTGTATAATTTTATGATTTTTTAATAATTTCAACATTTTGTATATTTGATATTCGGTCATAAAAATTAAATTTATTTACGTGTCAAGGTCGGACCTTACGAATTTCAACGGAAATTGACAGGTGAGACCTATGAAAATTTTCAAAGGGTGATACTGTCGTATTTGCCGGAAAATTTGCCGCAAGATCTTAGAGGAAGATTACTTTTTTGCCCTTTTTTGGATATTATCACCGAAATTCAATGTGAAAAGCCTACTTTTGATTACTGATTCACGTTTAGCGGATCAAAATACATAGAAATAGTACGGTCTCAATTGGTTGAAAGTCATATACTTGTTCATTTACGCCTTTATCCCCATAAAAACGCGATATTTAAGGCACTCGTTACGTGAAAAATTTGGAGTATATATTTTTTTTAAGAATAGTTAGAAACAAAAGTTATTCAAATTACGAAAACGCATTTCAAGATTAAATAAAAATAAAGGAAAATGTTTAAATATTGTTTGTAGTGACAAAAGAATAGTTTAAATTTAGTTAAAGTGTGAAATCTGTGATACAGAAACTGTATTTAATACTGTTTATTACTTGATATGATTTTAAATAATAAATTGCTTGAAATAAAAGTGAGTATTTTAATTATCTCTAAACGATATCTTTCTTAGTCGGACTTATGCGGCCATCGCTGCGTCCGTTCCACTCTTTTCCCTTCCTCTGTTACGTGCATCCATGCACGTTCGGCAACTGTCACCGTACCGTAATTCACATGCTCCGATAGAGTATCCAACGGCTACCTCTACTCGACACTGATTTTCAAAAATGGGAAATACATCCCGTCCGTCGGTCTCAATGACACGGTAATATTCGTCATCCCTCTCCGTCGCTCTAAGACGTTTTCAATAGGCTCTCTCTCTCTGGCCGGTGAGTACGTTGGTCACGTTTTCTAGATCTCAGTACACTTTATTAGAATTATCACTTAAATTTCCTTCGTGGGAGTTCTATTTTTTGCACAGTGGTTCTCTGTTTGACTCGAACGACGACTATTGTTCGAGCTTTTTGATTCCGAGTCGTTCATCAGAGAAAAGAGTAAGACGTTAAATCGCAAATTCGGAGTTTCCAGTTGCCATCATTTACAACAGTTCACGCAACAACATCACGTGTCCAGTGACGTCACGCTACGTTACGCCCAATCATCTGCTGGAGAATTTCCTCTGACACCTGTCAAACTGTCATTTTGGAAAACAGAAGAACTCTGCAGGTGTTTCATACTTTCATCTGTGCGAGTCTACAATTAAAACTCTTGGTAACTACGAAGCATATTTATTGGCATTGAAACGAAATTCGAGTTTCGTTCATTTCATGCGGTTTGTGCTATGTATTGCGCTATTACCGGAGTTGTCTTTTCGGTAATCAGTGTATTTTGCATTAGTGTTAAATCTCACACTTGCATATAGCACCGCTCATAGGCTGCGCACCGCAGAGACGCGTACGGTTCACGTGCCCCACCGAACGTAATTTTTCATATATCATCGATATAAACTAATCTGAATACTAGTGTACGAGACACGTCTACAGTGAACGACTTACATAGATTAAGTACCACTACTCTCTACCTGCGCAACATCGAGACGCGTACGGTTCACGAGCCTTTACATGCAATTCTGAGAGTTAACAATAATATGGTAACACATATGTTGCTTATCCATTTCATTTAATTTTTAAAAAATTAAAACACCTTATCTATGATAACTATACAGTAGATTTCTACCTATGGTATATAGTTATACAGATATAATACATTTTCACCATAAAATTCCGTTTAAAAACACATTTGCATTAAAAGAATGTCAGTATATATTTGTCAGGGTCCTTGTTTACGCCCAAACAAGGAAGTAAAACGT
Source organism: Trichopria drosophilae (assembly GCA_030407085.1). NCBI lineage: Eukaryota > Metazoa > Arthropoda > Insecta > Hymenoptera > Diapriidae > Trichopria > Trichopria drosophilae. The sequence goes on along the minus strand of CM059587.1, from coordinate 47,188,648 downwards.
CCTGTTTTTTGGGAAAGCTGCGATAAGCCGTATCACCCAAAATGCGTTCACTTTTTTAATGTCAAATCATACGGTAAATCAATGCGCATTTGTGAACACTGCCGTCCGAAATTTGACTCTGCAACCGAAATACCGGCGTCAACCATGGATACGTTCGACACCAATGATGTTGAAACTGCTTCTTCACTAAACTTACGGTGCGATGCCTTACCACCATCGACGAATTTACTTGATTTAGGCTCTCAAGGTGAACCACAGAATAATGCATCCTCTTTAATCCGTACAACATCAGATACTGATCCTACGCTGGCGATGATTTTAGAAACGTTAAATAAGCTAGATCAACTCGATAATCTAAATAGTCGTCTAGACAAAATCGACGTTAAACTCGACCAAATTCCTGATCTGATTGCACGGATGGATTCTCAAGACACTCGAATTCGTTCTCTGGAAGAGAGATGTATTTCATTTGAGCAACGTTTGGAACAGCGTTTTGACGATATAGCCTCAAAACCTGCAGTACTTTCCGAGGAGACCACAGCAGAACTATCTGCACTGCGTAGTGAAAATGCATCAATAAGAACGCAATTAAATGATTTGCAAATAAATAGACAGGAAACATGTGTGTCACCAGAAGTCATAATAACTAACATTCCGTCTTCTACTAAACTATCCGACAGAGAAGTAATTGGAAAAATACTTCATGCGATGAATTTAGATGAACTAAAACCAAGTATTCTGCAGATTCGTGAAGTACAGCGTAATACTCGACCTCGCACTATGCCTGCTTCAACATCAGCCATCGCTTCTTCAAATCCCGAAATTTCAACAAGATTACTTATAGCAGCCTTTGATGGACCCACGGCGAGAAACATCGTTCTTCGAAGGCGTCGTGAAATGAAAGATTTTCGTGTCTCAAACGTCTTTGATTCCTCTTCGCAACTCGTTATTTCCATACGCGAAATGCTCGCTCCAGCAATCTATACACTTTATAAAAAAGCGCGCAAATTAACTAGCGAGAACGGTTTGCCCAATCCTATCATTGATAATGGTGCAGTATATCTGCGAATTTCTAAAGCAACTGATAAGATTCATATTACTTCTGAAGAAAAACTGTTACAAATTCAGCAGCGGCTTAGTTCCGTACCGCTCTCCTCCTGACTCTGTCCCCAAACTCGGATATCCAATCTGCGCAGTCCGCATGTATCTTCATCCACTTTTAATGAAATAAAAATAGGCCATGTAAATGCCAATCGACTTCCGACTCATTTTGACTTAATTTCTACTCACATCCTAAGCCACAATTTTCACATTTTTGCTATTACCGAAACTTTTTTAATGCCACAAATTCCAGATTTTACAATTTCCATAGATAACTACGAAATCTTTAGAAATGATAGATTGGGTAAGCCTGGTGGTGGTGTTGCGTTATATGTGCATTCCGGTTACAAATCCCGTATTTTAGTGTCTTCTTCAGGAATTTATTGTAATAAACCAGAATATCTAATTTGCGAAGTTGCTTTTTTCACCGAAACACTACTTGTAGCAGTTGTTTATCGTCGACCTAAAGCAGCCTTTCCATCTGACTTTTTCCGCTCGCTAGGAACATATTTACCAATTTATAATCACATTATAGTTACGGGCGATTTTAATTGCAACATGTGCTCAGTATCCACCGAATCTGAATATATTAATACGCAGCTGTTTCTTCATTCTTTATATCTGATACCATCCGAACCGACGCATCATACAGAAACTTCTGATACCTGGATTGATTTGTTCATCTCTAAATTCAAAACCAACGTAACATTGTACACGAAATCTAATTCGCCGTTCATTGCGGGGCACGATTTAATTCAGATAAACTTCAAATTTTTGAAACCTGAGATCTATCATAAAACTGTAGTTACTCGCGATATGCCTAATTTTTACCGTTCATTATTTAATACTCATCTTACTTCAAATATCAATTCTTGTTCGTTTTCTGAAAATGTAAACTCGGCAGCGCTACAACTCACATCCGCAGTTACTACAGCTTTAGATTACACAGCACCGTACAGACATGTAACCTTATCGAATAAAAAAAAACCGTGGGTAAGTGCCGAATACCGGTCAGATATCAAAAAGCGCGATAAATTATACAAACTTTATAAGCAAACTAACTCGCAAGTTTACTTAAAAGAATTTCGCGTTCTTCGAGCTAATCTCACTTACCGATTATCTATAGCCAAAAACGAGTATTTCGTGCGCAGATTAAATAGTGCAACTAGCCCGAATCAGACTTGGAGCCAACTGAAGAGTCTTTGCATTGTCTCTTCTGCTAAAAAATCAACACCTCTCAAATACTTCTCTGCACATGAGTTGAATGGTTATTATGCTTCCATATCAAACGCTCACTTGTCATGCACGCTTATTGCCTTGGATTCTATGCTACTTTTTTCTTCAAGAGATATAAGCTCTAATCAACCTTTTCGATTCAATGCTGTTACAACCAATGATGTTAACAGGGTAATGGGACATGCAAATACTCGGGCTATGGGCATAGACAAGCTTTGCACATCACACTATTTATTAGGCGGAGAAACTGTCACCCAAGCTCTTTGTAAGATATTTAATCTTTCTCTAAATTCCAGCACATTTCCATCTAGCTGGAAACAATCAATCATAGTACCTCTCTCGAAGGTTAAAGTTCCGTCATGTCCAGCTGATACCAGGCCGATTGCAAATCTTTGCGAGTCGTCTAAATACCTGGAAAGATTAGTTTATGATCAGCTTATCACTTATCTGAATTCCAACAAGCTATTAGATACCCATCAATCAGGATACCGTCAACACCATAGCACTCAGACTGCCCTATTGAATGTACTCGATGACATTCGAGAGGGTATTGATAAGCGCATGGTTACATTTCTTGTTCTTTTTGATTTTAGCAAGGCTTTTGACACTGTCCCTCATAACTTGCTGATACAGAAATTGAGAGATATAGGCTGTTCTAGCGATGTATTGAAGTGGTTTCATAGTTACTTAATTGATAGAACTCAAGCTGTATTAAGAGAAGATGGTTCCCTCTCTGACTGGCTATCAGTCAGCAGTGGAGTACCACAAGGATCCGTCTTAGGGCCTTTACTTTTTTCGATATTTATCAACGATCTACAGCGAATGCTTAACTATTCAAAATATATGCTATTTGCAGATGACACGCAAATATATGTTCAATGTCCTGTATCTGAACTTTCATCTGGTCTATTCAATATAGCAAGTGACTGCCAGGCCATTGCTGACTGGGCAAAAGCTAATGGTTTAACACTGAACGCGTCAAAAACAAAGGCCATGATACTTGGTAGTCTTGCCTATATCAGCGCTATCGATACCTCTCTGCTTGGTAATAGTGTCTTAATTGATGGACAGCCAATTCAATTTGTCAAATCACTAAAAAATCTTGGTGTTTGGTTGACACCATCGCTGGATTGGAGACTGCATATTACAAAAACGATTAATAAAATCAACTCTACCCTTTATAGTATCAAATTTCATAAAAAGAGTTTATCATGCAAGCTTCGAACTCAACTTGTTCAAATGCTCATACTCCCATATATTGATTATGGATGCTTAATTTATATTATAATGATCTAACAGATGAGTTAAATGTTATATTGCAACGAGCTATAAATGACAGTAATAACGGTATCCTGGTTTATATTCGATTTACGCATATCAGAACACATATCACCATACCGGCTAAAGTTAAACTGGCTAACTGTTAGAAGCAGACGTAATTATTTCTTAGGAATATTTATCTATAAGGTGGTTCATGGATTAGCTCCACAATACATTTTAGACCGATTTACATATATATCTGACATGCCCGAATTATGTCGATCGGCTCGTTGCACATCTCGAGAGACATTTGTTGTTCCACTATGTCGGACGATGGCACTTAAAAACTCGTTTTCGGTTTCTGCAGCGTATTTTTGGAATAATTTGCCGTATGTGATAACTTCTGCTACTTCACTAGCGATTTTTAACAATAAATTATACACTTATCTGTATTCCAATGACATATCCGCGACAACGCTTACACCACGTGCTAGATTGTAAAACATTCAAATATATACATATTACGCACACTGAGAGAGAATTTAGCTATTTATCATTAATGCAGTTTAAATATTTATACAACTTACTAAGGTCTTCGGTTTTAGTTTTTAGTTTTAATTTTTAGTATATAAGTCACAATGTATTTTCTTTTGTATATCTACACTTTGGGTCAGTCACAGGGTGTAAATGAATAAATATATTCTAATCTAATCTAATCTCTCTCTCCCTCTCTCTCGCTCTCACTCATATACGTGAGGGAGTGTAAATACCCCCTTCGTACTTTCCTTTGAAAATAAGTCTCCTCATTTCCCTCTCCGTACTGGCGACACATACCTTTACTAAATTTCATTTGGTATGGCTGTTCTTTACCTTCAGCATGACCCTCTCTTACTTTATTCATTTTCCTCCTTACCCACGATGCTCTACACCGAAGAAAATTGGCAACATCAGTGCCATGGGCAACAACCTCGCGGATTTAAGCGAGAGCCCCAGAACATTCTGTCCCGTGATCTCAAAACGTGCGGTTCCCAAACGTCGTTTCTCGAAATTCGTTGCGAATCCCTTTTTTCATGTTGCGTTCGGCTTATCGTATAAGTAGTGTATGCTGCAGATGCGTAAATCCCTGAGGAACATAGTGGTCGATTTCTCAGACTGGGCAGTTAAGTGCTGCCAGAACGGAGGTACCACATCGTTCCCGTTTTGGACTTTGTTGGCGATATTTTGATCGACTATTTCTTGTGAATACCGCCGCCCCTACAGTACATTTTCCCCTCAGTTCACAATAACCGGTCATTAGCAAGAAATTTCCCTTTGCGTGGTTTATCGAATTCATGTCCGTTTGCGTCTTCCATCGTTCTTTTTCGGTTGTCGCGTCTCAAAATTGATCTACATTCCCCTGTATTTTGCGAAATATGAAGTTCAGTTTGCTGAGTGATTTTCAAATACTTTTATTTATACCCTTATTTTCCCCTTCAAAAATCAGGTTATACTGTAGGGGAGAGTCGGGTAGCCCCGACCACCTAAACATTTTATGCAATAAGGTGAAAAATAATGCATGCAAAAAAGTTATCAAAGGATAGAAATATTCTTTTTACCTACACAGACATAACTCAAACAAATTTACTTGCAAAAATCGATTTTTTCGTCAGTATAGCCAATTGATTTATAGAAAGATTTATGTTACTTTCGAAATTGTGTCGGGTAGCCCCGGCCACACAGGAAAATGACGCACAATTTATTTTTAAATCATGATTACGAACATAATCAATAAATAAGATTGGGATTTTTTATTAATTCATCGTGTTCTTGTCTGCTCTTTCTTCAAAAATTTTTTTTTAATCACAATCGTCCGAAATCTACAAATTATAAAATATAAAAACAAATACTTACCACCAATAGCAATTTACACTGTTTTGGAAACTGAGCTCCGTGAACTTATCGATAACGAAATCTGCATAAACGGTATAAACGTAGGTTATATCATAAACAAGTCAGAATATAGGAAAAATGTGATCCAAATGTCAGCATTAACCTCAGACAATTGCATTATTATCAGAATAAAATTAGCTCAAATAATATAAGATCTTAACTGGCCGCGGGTACCCGACCTGTTAGTGGCCGGGGCTACCCGAAAGTCATATCTGTGCTAATCAAGAAGAAAATACAATGTTAATAGTAACATATTTAAAATAAAAAAAATCGAAATTAAAGCTCTTAAGACGTAGAATCGACGTAGCTAAACACTTTATGAATATTTAGTACTGGGTTTTCAATATTTTCAATTAAAAATTACTGAAATGCCGAAAGAGATTTCATTTGTTCGGTTTGTAAAATCGAACTACTAACTAATCTACGCAAAATAGAGCGGAATATCTTCATATTTTGAAATTTACTGTTTCGGGCAATGGTACAAGAGATAAGTGAAGCAGTATTCGTGTAACCAATTTAGATACTGCACAATTGGTAGTGGCCGGGGATACCCGATGTCCGGGGCTACCCGACTCTCCCCTATTTCTTGTAATAATTGCGACTCTATATACAGGGTGATTCTCCAATGGCAACCCAGAAGGGAACGGTGGATTTTTTATAAAATTCAAAGCAACTTTTTCCTTTGAAAAAAGTTTCAAGAAAGCAGCGTTTTCAAATTATTCATCATCAAAATCAGCCAATAGGAGCAGGAGATGCGTCACTGTCGGGGAGAAATTCGAACCGTTACATTATCGGTGAACGTCCGAGCATACATATATAGAAAATGCGCATCGATCATACGCGCACTTCTGTTTTCGCGCAATAACCAATGGTTCGAATATGACTGTCATAAATTTCGAACGGTTTGCATAACCTGATATTCGATTTCTTAAACGCTAATAAAAGTATTTAAAAGACATTGGACGTAATCAAAATGAAAGAGAAAAGTAAAAGCATTCTAAAAATTAATAACTATAAAAAAGAACTAAAGAAATTCAGTCACGAAAAAGAACAATTTTTAAAAATAAAATATTGACTGAATTTTAAAACTGTTGCAATATTTTTTTAAATAAATTGATAAAGAGAGGATATAGGTAATTCACATTCACTCGAAGGAGCTACGGTGGCTCAGTTGGTAGGGTATCGGCTTCGTAATCAGAAAACCCTGGTTCGATCCCGGCCTCTGCCATCTGTCATTGGTACACTTCTGTATTTGTTTATAAGTGTCTAATAACGCCAAAGCTCAGGTTGTTCGGATACCACCTTCATAAACTGTAGGTCCCGTCGCGAGTTAGTCCCAGGTGGGTTCACAAAAGTCGACGTAAAATAATATATAAAAAAAAAAACAACATTTACTGGAAATGTAGCAAATTCGCTACAAATTTTATATTATTTCCTTTTTAACGACTTTAATAATATTTTACCTTATAGAAAATTGAAATTAAAATTTATTGACTTCCAACTGTACGAAATCTTCCATTTTTAGAGCGATTATAATAATTGAAAATTTTTATGACCACATCATACCTTTTAATGACATTGAAGTGCGGCATACATTTTTTATTACACGGAAAATATGTGAAATTTGTTACTCTGGGGTTTGTGACGTCGCTGATTAAGAATCTGAACTCCGATTTCGGAAATCCCAAATGGCGGATTCATGATTGCCTAAATAAAATACCTTTCAATATTTCAATCATCCATGTTCAATCCGCCATTTTGAATTTTTAAAATCTGAGGTCAGATTCGTAATCAGCAGCCCCCAAACCCCTATGCTCCAACTTTCGTAATGTTATGTCTAAAAGTTTCGTCAATAATGAATTTTGTATTTTAAACAGGCTATTTTTTAAATTTTGTTTATTAATTATCAATAAGTTGACAATGATTTTAAAAATGATTATAAAAGGAAAAAGTTGCTTGGAATTGTATCCAAAATCCACTGTTTCCTTCTGGGTTGCCATTGGAGAATCACCCTGTATGTTGGTGAGACAATAATATGTCTACAAGCGAGAATCACAAACCATGAATCTAAGATTCGTTGGTCGTCGCCAAACAGTGTGACAAGAGATCACAGATTGTAATACTGTAGCACGATCACGATTTTTATTGGACCAATGTAAATATTCTTGACATAGTTGCAAATTTATTCATAGGGAATGATCCGAAGTGCTCCATATTAAATTCCAATCTAATCCACTCAATAAAAATGATGACACCCATAATTTAAATATAGTTTACGAAGACCGTTTGTTGCAAATGAAATCGTGTTTTCATTTTCCACTTGAAAACTGTGAATATAAACGATGCCTATTTCCACCGTAGGGCATTAACGATTTCTTGGTCGAGAGCTTTGGCCACAGCATCAGACATACCTTGTCGCGTGTTCACCGTAGCATTCTCATCCAGATCATCAACTCTGGCATCCAACGTACAAAGACGAGCGACGTGAGCATCACGCGAATCTTCTACCTCTTGCACTTGCATTATCCTGTCGAATCGAGAAAGCGGTGAAATCACTTGACAGCATAACAAACGAGGCACCAAAGACTGCTAAATCTAGCTTGAATTGCTACACGAAATTCATTAAGTGTAGCACTAATAGATTGTGGCGATTGCGGGACAGGTTGAGAGAGAGGTGCGGTTGCAACGGCAGCGGAAACGTTTGATGCAACGGGTCCTTGCGTTGACAGCAAAGAAGAAAGCACATGACTTGCATGGCAAGCGGAACAGTGCAAAGCACGATCTGCACAGAAAAAACCCTTAGCATTGACAGCACGGCCAGGATGGAACGCTAAATTGCAATCAATGCAAAACGCAGCACCACGTTTGATAATTTTTCAGACTGTGCATAACTGTGCACGGAATATCTTTCTCCGAAGGAGACGAGTGAAGAGTGAGTACATTGGCTGACCGGGCGTTGGCCAAATCACTGTTATTTGCAAATAGGCGGCTCCTCGAAGAGTAAGAGTTCGAATCGGAAAAATAAATGACGTCATTAAATATACGGCGTGACAAACAACGTTCCCAAAAACAAATGCAATTATTCCAGCAAGCTACTTAATTTTAATATTTGGACGATGCAGCGATGATTGCCCAAGTAAATAGGTACAGACAATTCATGTACAACACAACACGAGCTGGTCCAGAAAAGCAGAAATGCAAAAATCATGGCACGGTTGCGAAAAAAAAAATAAAATGGTCGGAGCTATGAATAGACGAACCGATCGTTTCGAGGCTTACGAGCATAGTCTAGATATAGAATTGGCAGTTATTTCATTTCATTATAATACTTTAGTATTAGCTTGTAATCTCGTCTCCTTCGGAGAAAGATAATCCCATAACTGCAATTAGATTCTTCACTGGTTCATTAGAAAATAATAATAGTAATTATAACACAAAAGACATATCAAATTTCTTCACGAAATTAATGACTTAAAAAAAGAAGAAAAAAAAATGTTACTTTGAATGCATGAATAATGATTTGAATTTAAAATTTATACTGTTGAAGGATTATATCTGGGAGGATCAAGGTACACTAGAGTATTTATTAAATAAGTTAAAATAATATCATTTAAATTCAGAGGAACATATATTAAGGATAGAACTGGAGTATTTTCAGATTTATTTTATGTTCCAGGTGATGAGTTGAAATCTACTCCATGTATTCATAATTTAATTTTACTAACGGATAATATTCCTATAAATACTAAATAATATAGGTTTCGCCATATTCATAAATGCGAAATTGAATCCTATTTATGTTCTTTGATTCCAACCAATGTTCAGAAACGATTCGCATTTCTTATTAAAAATGGTGCGAACAACACTTTGAAATGCCGGCCTCGTGGCCTCAAATATAATGCGTTTCACCATGCGATGGAAATTTGTAATTTGTAATTTTATTTAACCAGGTAGTATATACATTTTCATATAAGCTTAGACATAAAAACAAGTCGCGCTTATACCCTACAGTAGATTACATAAATCTGTGCGTAGTCCTGGCAAAATTAAAAGAAAATCAACAAAATATGATTTCAACCATTAATAATATACAATAATATAAAAAAAAAGAAAGAATAAATATAAAATAAAATACTTAAAATTTAAAATAAAATAAATAATAATAAAATAAGATAATTTATAAATCAGTAAAATATAAAATAAAGTAACAACTAAAATATTTGTCTAGCACTTGCAAGATTTCATAGGTGCTGGGAACTTCTTACGGTACTAGTTTTAAACCAATTTGTTACTTTTCTTTTTATTATTTTGTGGCTATAATTTAAGACTTTTAACTCATGTGGTAACCTGTTAAAAGCGTTTATCGCTGCGTAAGTGTACATTTTTTCACAAATTCTTTTCAAGTAACGTGCACCCGACAACAGTTTGTTTCTCGTTTTTTTTTGAAGTTGTACATATTGGGATTTAAGTTGATTATACATATACATTAGGGATTCGATTTTAAACGCGTGACATAAATTTATCGGCAGTTTCATTGTAGATGTATCGCTGTCTATCTGCTTCCCATTAAAAATTATTTTAATTAATCTCCTCTGAAGACTTAGGAGTGGATTGATGACGTTAGAATATGCACCTCCCCATGCTATTATTCCATATAGCGCAATACTACTGAATAGTGCGTGGTATACGATTAGTAACTTGTCTCTTGACATAATTCTTCGTAGTTTTGCAAAAATAAAGATTAAATATCTACATTTATTTATTATATATTTCACGTGCTCTTCCCATCTCATTTTTAAATAAAAAATGATCCCTAAATATTTCGTTGATGCTGTTCTCGTAATTGTGGTATTATTTATGAATACTCTGGCTTCTTTTGGAACACTGTCACTGTAGTTTCCAAATGTCATGAAAACCGTCTTCTTAGTGTTTAAAGACAAATTGATTACTTGTAAGCCATCTGGTTATTTTGTCCAGATAGTCTTGAGTTTGAGCCAGAGTTTCTTCCCAAGTGTGTCCCGAGCATGTGACTACTGTGTCATCAGCAAAGGAAACAATATTTTCATCAGGTATAGTTAAAAACATATCATTAATGTTTAAAATGAATAATAGTGGTCCTAAGATGGTACCTTGCGGTACTCCAACGGTGATTTGTTGTTTGCTGCTTCTGATTCCATTGTATTTGACAATTTGTGTCCTATCATTAAGGTAGTTTTTTATTAGCTCTAGTGAAACTCCACGTATACCATAGTTTTCAAGTTTGAGAAATAGATTGTTGTGATTTACAGTATCAAATGCTTTTGATAGATCTAAGTAGGTTGCTGTTGTAGGTGTACTTTTGTCTAATTTCTTATAAATAAATTTTGAAACGTGTGCTACTGCATCTTTCGTACCCTTGTTTTTCACAAAACCATATTGACAGTGTGATAAAATGTTATTTTTGTTTATAAAATCTAGTAATCTAGTCAGTAAGGTTTTTTCAAAAATTTTGGCAATATTCGATATCATTGAGATTGGGCGATAATTACTTGGATCGTGTTTGTCACCTGTTTTAAATATCGGCGTTACTTCAGTATATTTAAAGTGTTTTGGGCATAGTCCTTGAGCCATGGAAAGGTTTATAATATGTGCAAGAGGTGCACTGACAAGATTACTTATTTTCTGAAGTATTGAAACTGAGATTCCGTCAACTCCATGTGCTTTTCTTTTCATATTTTTTATTATAATAAAAATCTCTGTTTCAGTAGTTGGTTTGAGAAATATTGAGCTCGATAACCTATTTCCGAATTCTGTATGAGTGGTTCTATTTGATTTGTTGATAGTTGATGCTATAGTTGATCCAATTTTGGTAAAATAGTTGTTGAAGTGATTTGCTATTTCCAGGTCTTCTTCAATTTTTTTGTTGTTTACAATGAGGTAAGGTATTTTGGCTACTTTCTTGTTATTTGTACCTCGTAATTTTGGTTTTAAGTATTCCCATAACTTTTTACTATTTTTACTTATGCTTGTCAATTTCTCTTTTTCATAATTGTTTTTAGCAATTTTTAGCAATTTGTTTAGCCGATTTGAATAGTTAATAAATTTATTCTTTAAAATCTCGTTGTAAGGGTTTTTCTTCCAGTCTCTATACAGTTTCCTTTTGATGTCGCAAGAGTGAATTAAGGCCTTTGTTATCCAAATTTTCCTAGGCGATGTAAGGTTTTTTGTCTTTGCGAATTGAGTGCAAAGAGCGTTTTTAACTAAGTTATCTACCCTGTTTATTAGTGTGTTTGTCGCAAAATTAATGTCTTGTGTACTTAAAAGGTCTTTCCAATGTTCCTTTAAGCTTAGTTTAATAAGTTTTTTGTAATTTGTACACTGTGTTGGAGTGTTTTTAGTGGAGTGTGTCTCTGTGCTTGTTCCTATAGTCAATAAAAGTGGATAATGGTCAGTTATCTCGTAAATCAATTTGTAGGAATTTATTTGTCTTATGTTTGATTTTATGTACATATTATCTATGCACGTTCCGCTGGTTTGGGTGCTAGGTCTAGTGATAGAGTTGAAATATGGGACAAAACCACTCTCAAGTAAGTTTGATAAAAATTCCTCACTTGCAGTATCTGTGTTAAGTATATCCATGGTAAAATCTCCCACCAAAATGTGGTTATCAACACACCTTTGTCTTCGAAGTATTGTTTGGATATGATCGATGTATTCCATTTTGGGTATGTCGTGACATCTGTAGGTGGCTGTTATTAGTAGTTTATTGGTTTTATTTAGAATGAATGTAGCTGTGAGTACTTTTACATTACCGCTATTTTCTACTTCCACACCAACATTTAATTTTTTGTTAATAAACATAATAACACCATCGGATTTATTAATGTGGCTGTTGTTATAGCAAATTGAGTATCCATCTAGTGTAAAATACTCAGGATGATTTAGATTCCAAGTTTCGGTAGCAATGATAATGTCGGGTTATTTCCTTAATTTGTTTATTAGAATTTCTAACTGTTCAATATTACGATTTAAGCTACGAATATTTATTTGCAGGAGTAAAAGCTGTTTTTGCCCATTACTAGTGCAAATATTTAGATTATTTATTGAGTGACAAATCGTTTCTTTAATACTTGTGTCTCTTTTAATTATATCGTAGACTGTTGTATCCATGTTAATTGTGAATGATTTTAGTGACTGCTTTACTCCTCTTGAGGATTTTTCTAGGAGGAAAAGGATAGTCCGTTCTCGAGATTACATATTTTTCTCTGGTTTTGTAAGTTTCACATTTTTCTGTATCCCAAGCTGCGTGATTACAATCCCTCATCGTTTTGTATCGATTGTTTGAAATAATACAGTTTGTACACTGGAGTTTATCTTTTCTCCTTTATTTGCACATAAACGTGAGTCATGTTCTTCAGCGCAATATGCGCAGGATATTTTAGCATTACATTTATTTATACTGTGGCCATAGCCGCAACATTTTTTACATCTCGTTATGTTAAAATCGTTGTACACAGTACATTTATTCCAACCGATATTTAATTTGTTATTTGTTGTCATTATTGATCTATATGTTGTGGCATCTACCTCAATATAAGCCGTGTAAGTGTGTTTAACTTGTATGTGTTGTATATGTTTAACTTCTATGTTTATAAACTCCATTTCTTGAAAGTTTTGATTTATGATCGCCGTCTTCAGCAAATCTGTTGTCAAGCTTCCATCCCAGTTAATTCCAACGATTTTCAGCCTAGGTTTCCATAGTTCATTATGCATAATTTCATAACTATCTTTTAATTTTAACTTTATTACATCCTTTATCTTTTGAACATCTTCATTTCGGTTGCATTTAATAGTTACTAATCCCTTGTTATTTTCTTTTATAAGATTAATTTGCACGCCCATTATCATAGGCTTTATGACTTTTTTAATGTCAACATCCGATTTTCCATGTTGTTGAGACTGCTTCGGTTTTATTATTATGTCAGGTACCTGTTGCTTCATTGGGCTCTCCGTTTTCTTTAAAGCAAGAGCATATGATTGAGACGGGTTATTTTTATATTCCGCTATCTGTTTATTTAATAGATCACATTTAAATAGTAATAGAATTACCATTCAAACAGTCCCTGCCATTAGATTTGGGTACTTCAGTTGTTACTGCACTGCGTAAATATAAACAGTTTAAGCGGCCATTATCTCGAGACACCGAATTAGCACATACTTATCATGAGTTCTTGTCAGAGGATTTGGCTATGGGTCATATGGTGCCGTATTCTCCCTCCTCTTCTTAACAGTCCTTTTTCATTCCACATCATCCCATTCTTAAACTTCACAGTACGTCTATAAAATTTCGCGTTGTATTTAATGCTTCTACATTGTCGAGCAACGGTCGGTCTTTTAATAATACTCTTCATGTGTGTCCAAAACTCCATAACGATCTAACCTCCATATTATGTCGCTGGAGAATGAATCCATATGTATGTTCATCCGATATTACTAAAATGTTTCGTCAGAATAAGGTTCATGAGGTAGACTCACATTATCAGCTTATCTTTTGGCGCCCCAGCCCTACTGATGAAACTGAGTCATATAGATTACCTACAGAGACTTACGGCACCGCTTTTGCAACTTTTCTTGCCCTTAGAGTCCTCCAGCAACTTGCCGAAGACGAGGCTGAAGCATTCCCTCGGGCTTCAGTCACGCTTCTTAAAAATGTATATGTCGATGACGTGCTTTTTGGATCGGACTCCCTACAGTCATGTTTGGAATTGCGGGATCAGATGATAGCAATTACCCAATCTGGTTATCTTTCTTTATGTAAGTGGAGTGTAAACCATACAGAATTGTTGCACGGAATACATTGTAATCATTACTGACAAAATTATTTTACAGAAATTGTGGCTTTTAGGGTTAGATTGGGACGCTGAGCTTCCCACGCATATCACTGGTAAGTGGAACAGTTGTTGTGCTGAATTTAAGTCCCTCACTCAAATATGCATACCTCTTTGGGTCATTTATTCCCCGGCATCTGTCCTGCAGATTCATGGATTTTGTGATTCATCGCAAGCAGCCTATGTTGCTGTTATGTATCTCAGAATTGAGGATGTTTCTGGCGTACACGTGCATCTCCTAACCTCAAAAACTAGGGTTACTCCCATAAAGATATACAAATTACGATTTTTACTTGGCCTGATTCAGCTGTAACGCTCCATTGCATTGTCGGGTGCCTCACATTGGAAAACGTTTGCCGCAAATCGCGTTTGTACGATTCCAACTAAGTTACCCGCCGCACAATGGGGTTATGTACCCGGCGACGAAAATCCTGCCGATCTTACATCGCGAGGAATTTCTGGCAGTCAACTCGCTTCTTCTCATTGATGGTGGCACGGGCCCTCTTGGCTGCTACATTCCCAGGATAAATGGCCTCAACTGCCTCATTGAATCAGTGATGACGTTCATTTAGAGGAGCGACGTTCTAAGGTGCATCAAGCCACCACACAGAATTGGAATTTAGCAACACACTATTCCATTTGAGGAAAACCGCGCCGTATTACCTCGCTTTTATATAAGTGTATTTTCAATCGTCGTAATCATCTTGAACATTCTCCTGCACTCTTTCAGGTTGAATAATTAGAGCGTGCACGAATGTTCTGGTTAAGATATATACAACGGGAAGTTTTTTCAGATGAGTTAATATTATTGAAAAGTCAGAAAGCTCTATCTAAAGGAAGTATTTTGTTCAAGCTAGACGCGTATCTGGATGAGTTTGGCTTTATACGAGTTGGTGGTCGACTGCAAAATTCAAATTTGAAATATGAGTGCTGTCATCATATTGTACTTGCAGATCACCCTTTGACTCGTGTTATTATTCGTTATCTTCACCTACGTGCTTTGCAGGGTGGGCCACAACTCACACAACGGTTACTCCAGGATCAATAGGTACTGACTACTTCGTTCTCGTCAATTAATCCGCGGTATCATCGAGAATTGTATTTCATGTTGCAGACTGGCGGCAGTTCCGAAAGCTCAAAAGATGGCTGTTCTTCCAGAAACTCGTATAACTTTAGGAGTACCTTTCTCTACAGTAGGGATAGATTATGCCGGTCCGATTTATGTTCGTCCTGTAGGAGGTAGAGATCGCTATTCTCAAAAAGCATTCATCTATTAGCTCTGTTTGTATTCATGAGGATCAAAGCTATACATTTAGAGCTTATTATGGATTGTTCGGCTCCTGCTCCTGACACCAAGTGGCCCATAGGAAGAGTACTTCATTGCTATCCAGGTCACGATGGCCTAACGAGTGTTTGTAAAATCAAGACTGAGAGTTCCGAATTATTGCGACCGGTCCATAAACTATTTTTGCTCCCAATCGATGGGAAAATTGATATAAATTAGATAATACTTGCGTACGAAACTCTCATTATGAGAGGATTATGTATTGTTTTTTCTTATTCTCATGTAGATTACGCTGTATTTTCATCTTGCGTTACCGTGTAACACGGTGGGGGGAATGTTCGCGTTAAAAAACTCCGTTATTTCCAATATTAAGACCACAAAAAAACGCTAATTTAGACGAAATTAGCACCTTATCCGGCTCGAAGGACCAATGTTCAGAATCGATTCGAAAATTGCGCGAATTCGAACGGTATTGCGATTTGTACTTCACTCGCCCATTATACTATGCGGTGGTAGCGCCGAAACGAAAACAGGTTCGGTTGAATGCTTGGCTTCGACGATGTCGGTAGTATCGATAAGACGCTACTTTTTCTCGCACGTATCGAAGCGCCGCGCAGTTCAATATTAAAAATATTTCCTTTTTTGTTAATATACAATGTTGTCTCTACTACGTAGTTCTGATTTTTTAATTTTTTCCGATCCTGTGAACGTTGAATATACGTGTGCCGATCATTTCCATCACGCGGTGAAACGCATTATATTTTGGCCACGAGGCCGGTATTTCAAAGTGTTGTTCGCACCCTTTTTTTAGCAGAAACGCGAATCAATTCTGAACAGACAGTTCCTAAAAACCAGATAGCAACGGTAATGCTAGATGGAAGACATTATGGATGAGTTAGGTGAAGCGGTATATTTTAGTGTACTTGATTTGAATTCCGGATTCCAACAAATCAAGATGCCTGATGAAAACGAATATAAAATTGCTTTTACCACTCCTAATGGTCATTATGAATATGTTCGTATGCATGAGGGTATAAAAAATGCGACTACGTTTCAACGGTTAATGGCCAATCTATTAAGAGATTTATGTTTTTAGAATTTTTATCATCTTCTTGGTTGTTTAAAATTATGGAAAAATATATGCTTCAATCCGAAAAATTTTTTTTTCCACAACGTTCATAATTTTACATTAAAATTCATCATTTTTAGCACAAATTCCCCTCAACTGCAACGTTGGATTAACCCAAGTTATAAATTTTTGAAAAAAAAGTGTTGTAATTTTTAATCGTTTATAACGCGATCAATTTCGTAATTAAAAAAAATCACTTGAGGCAATATTCTATTTTGTCAAAAGCTACCGATATGTAAAATTACATCAATTTCTGAGACATGACTGATATTCCTTGCGTGGAATTTAAAAGATTTAGAAGGACATATAAAGAACATGCAATTGGTTAATTAGTGTTTTAATATTCGTCTGTTAATTTTGAATGTGTTCATGCGCGCATCGTTGGATGTGGTAAATCGTTAGTTACTATAATTTTCTTGGAATATCGAAGTATGTCGTGTTTGGGAACTTTCTTCAATTTTCAGGATAAACGTCCGTTTTCAAACCGATCACTCTGATCTGGAAGCCATTTGAGCTGGAACTCGTCGCTGCGGATAGTTAGAATAAATAAATTATTAATATTGTTCTATTTAATATGTATTATTCTAAAGCTTTCGCAGAAACATGTGTAAGAAAAGCGATACATGGCAAAGAAGATAATTGTTTTATTTTATTCACAATTATTTTAAAAGGTTAACAAAAAATAACCGAAATCACCAAGTAACATCCACATGCATATTTGTGACGTGTCGTAGAAAATCATTTGACGCAAATAATTAATAAAACATAAAACACAAATTAATATAAGGGACATTCCACGTCAACCGGGACAGTGCTCCCAACAAAATTCATCTGCACTATACGCATGCTGCTTGGGCTTAAAATTTAGTTCAAAGTGTCTACTTTCGAATGCGAGTGGCCCAAAGCATAATTTCAAAATGGCGGACTCAAAATGGCGCCCGGAACATGAACAAATTTAAACGAACGTTACATTTACTGTTAAAAAAGCATAATGAGGTACAAACAAAATTTTGTTTGAGGCGCATATTATGACTCAATATATGTACTTTCCGTTGGTTAAAAGCCACCATGCGGGACTACCCGAGGTGTTAGCTGAGAACTTACAAGATCCAAAGGAAGATATGCCAGAAGCGAAAAGACAACGTATGTCAAGAACAGTGCAATTGGAATTACTCTTGACCGGACTGAAAGAAAAATTAGCCAGTTTATCAGAAGGTGATCCTTTGCGTTTGGGTATTCTGAGAACAGCCCCTGATCAGAGCCGTCTATAGGCATGGGCTCCATGGGCCCGGGCCCAAGTGCCCCGGGTCCACAGGGGCCCCCGCAGTGAAATGCTATCAAGAAAATAAAAAAATCGTACAGCGAAGGAATGAAAATTGCAAAATACATTTATATAATTAAAATAATTAGTATAATGATATATCTATACTTTTTTTTATTGAATAATTTATTTATTGTACCTGAAATAAAAAGTTATTAATTTTCAAATACATTAATTGAGGGGCCAGATCATAAAACTCGACGAGCGCTCGAACGACCGGACTCTAAGTAGTAACAGCCAAATTTTCAGTTTTTTGTACTTATCTCTTTTCGCTTAATAGATAGCAATTTGCTGCCAGTGACAAAGTTTTAGGTATTGAAAATATCTTCAATTTAAGCTTTCACTCGTTTCGATTCGATGAAAATTGAGTCCACACGGAAAGAAGTCGTCACATATACACTCAGGGCAACGCGTGCGTAGTCTTCGCTTTTGCCACAATACGCTTTGTCTCTCGGTCCTGAGTGAGCATCAGGTTTTCGAGTGCACACTAGCATCAAGAGTCTTATAAATATGCTGAACTCTTTTCGATTTCTTGACATGGCGATTAATAAAGCACCTCGAGTTGGTCGAGGTGGGCATGAACAAGAATTTCGAAAATTTTAAATTTTCAACATTTTTAGAATCTGCTGGCATGTATGTATTAGTCGGCTCGAGATCATCCGCCCCTATCGACACACTCCTCAAAATTTTGTCAGATTTCGCGTATCTCTCACCGTTTTCGAGATATTCAAGAATTTTGGAAATTCAAAAGAGGCGAGAGATACGCGAAATCTGATGAATTTTGGAGGACGCCGACCGCGGCAGATGTCCCCGAGCCGGGTGATAAATATATGACGGCAGATTTTAAAAATTTTGAAAATTTGAAAATTAAAATTTTGAATTTCCAAAATTCTTGAATATCTCGAAAACGGTGAGAGATACGCGAAATCTGACAAAATTTTGGGGGGTGTACGGATAGGGGGGGGGGGGATGATCTCGAGCCGACTAATACATACATGCCAGCAGATTTTAAAAATTTTGTAAATTGGAAATTTTCGAAATTCTTGTTCGTGCCCGCCCCGACTCGAGGTTCTTTATTAATCGCCATGTCAAGAAATTGAAAAGAGTTCAGCATATTTATAAGACTCTTCATGCTAGTGTGCACTCGAAAACCTAATGCTCACTCTGGATCGAGAGACAAAGCGTATCGTGGCAAACGCGAAGACTACGCACGCGCTGCCCTGAGTGTATATGTGACGACTTCTTTCCGTGCAGGGGAGCCTTCGGAAGTTGCGTTTTCCGCCGGCTGACGAACGCCGGTCGACGTCTATTCACGAAGAGAGTAGTTACAAAAGTCGTCGCTGGGTGTTATCGAGGCCTTCTCGTTCTCGTTATAGAAATGGATTTATATTTAGTATATAAAGAGTTGGTCTGCTTTTAGTATAATTCCTATATATTGAACATTTTTACTAAAGACATTAAACTAATTATGTCACAACGTTCGTATCCCAGTGGTTCACTGAAAAGAAAAAAAGCCGTAACTTTTTCTCATTCTCGACAAATCGCTGGCAAGTCATGAAACAATGTTTAGGCACGAATAAAGTTCTTAAAACCCTTTCTGAAACCCGATGGTCAGCTCGTGCTGACGCCGTTAGCGCTTTACAGAAAGGTTATAATCAAATTTTGGAAGCTTTAGTCATCCTTTCTGAAGATCACAATCAACCTGGAGAGACTAGAAATGAAGCTCATACCCTATGTAAAAAAATGAATAAACTAGATATTATTATTTTAACTGACACGTGAAGCAGCATATTATCAAGAATTAATAAGACAAATATTACCCTTCAAAAAGAGACTTTATCAATGGATATTGCGGTAAAGCTGCTGTCATCTCTTGTTGATTTTATTGGCAGTCTGAGGAATGAATTTGATCACTTTGAATCTGTAGCTAAAGAGAAGTTTCCACACACTGAATACAAAGATTTATCTCAGCGTGTAAAAATTCGAAGCTCACGTGTTACGTTTTTCGACGAATCATCCGAAAATGTGAGGCTTACTGGAAAAGAGAAATTCAAAGTGGAAGTTTATCTCTCAATAATTGATATGTTAATTACACAATTAAAGAAACGTTGTCACTTATACAATGAAATCAATAAAAAAGTTGGATTTTTTACTCATTTGAAAAATTAATTGAATTGATTTGTCCACGGGATGTAAAAAATTAGCAGAATTTTATTACAATGACATCAATGCAAACGATCTCGAATTGGAATGCATATATCTTGCTCAATATTTGCAAAATTCCGGGTGCCTACAATTGTTCGAAATGCAGTTCCTGGAAAAGAGAGTGGCGCTTATGAGAACATTTCATAATATCTAACCTTGTCAAGAAAGAAGGGCAGTTGGGGAGAACATAGGCTTAGTGTTCCTGAAAAGTCTAAAAACTGAAAATGGTCATTTTCAAAACTTCGACCCCCACCACAGGTCATCCGAAATATCAATAAATAAAATTTGTTTCAGTGTCGACGTAATTATAATTGTCTCCCCCCCCCCCCCACCGCGATTTTTTTTTTATGTTTTTAATTTATATTGTTGTAAATACTTAACTATAAAATGTCTCTATACTAATGTCTCCAAATACAATGTTAAATCAAGCTATAACATGCAGGACATACGTCAAGTCGATTATTTTCAAATTCATTCGCCATTTAAGGCATGAACGTTGACTTTACGAAAAAAATTCATCTGACCTTTCTTATAAAGAATTTGATGCTCTATCTTTTCTATTTGAAACGTCTTTCCGTGCCATATGTATTTTCAAAAAGAAAATGCAAAAAACGTGATTTCTTTATGTTTTTTTAATCAATGTCCTCATAATTTACTATGTATCGGCTCCAAAAACTAATTAGCACGTAGTTAGATCACGCCAAATCGAAATATACGTCCACCGTTTTAATCCGTCTTTCTGTTCGCGAGTTATTGCGCAAACAAAAAACTGCATAGCCGATTATTGTCACGTTCATCCGTCTTTTACGGAATTTCTGTGGATTTTACGGTGAAAATACATCTAAGCTTTTTTGTAGAGAATTGAATGCTCTATCTTTTCTATTTAAACCATTTTTTTTATATAACTTGTATTTTTAAAAAATAAATGCCAAAAACTATGAAAAAGTGCGATTTATTCATGTTTTTTAATACGATTACCCCTTTATCTACTTTGGACCGACTCCAAAAACTAATCAGTTCTAAGTTAGTTCATGACAAATCGATAAATAGGTCTACGTTTTTAATCCACCGTTCCGTTGGCGAGTTATCGGTGACACAAAAAAGCGTTACATACGTACGTACGTACAAGATCACGGACGCAAATTTTTTGATTGCATTTTTGGGGTCTATAGGACCTGAAACGTCGACATTTGATGAAAAACTATAGGGTAACTTTTTTTTGGCCTAGTGACCAAATTCAATACTTTTACCGACCTACGGTCTGGGTCGAAGTAATTATCGTAAATATTGACGAAAAAAAAATCTAAAGATAAAATTCTTTTTTCTTTTTGTTACATTGGCCAATGATTACAGTAAGAGTATATTATCTATATATTATTTTGTATTGCGTTGTTTCCTTGTTTTCTTTTCATTTTATGTTTTCAACATGGAGTTCAACTTTTTTTCCTTTACTTGAGTGTTGAATAAGATTCCTCGAGTTATTCCATTCTTTCACAAATTACCTTAATCTAATTTGCTGATTTCTCGCACGCACACTGAAAGAACTATACCCAGTGACAGCTGACACAAAAATTCGATTGCAACGGCTTACCAGTATGGTGGAAGGTACCTACCACGGTGGTGTGATTTGGCCTCCACGGCTGAACGGTGGTGGCTATTACTGACCAGGGTGTACGTCGCAATAGGCCACGCTGTCTGAACGACATTTCAGCCAAGTGTGGTGGCAGCATCCTACCATAGTTTTTTCAGTGCACGCACACACTCACACACACACACACACACAATAGCATCGCTACGGCAAAGGGCCCCTCAGTGTACGCCTCAACCTTTTCCAGGCAGCGCTCCATCAACCGTTGGCTCGCTCATCGAACAAAGAGCTCTAGAGCAATTTATTGCGAATCTGAAGGGTATGCTGGAGATCCGCGTCCAGTAGCGGGCACCGACGACGCTCGAGCAAGCGACCAGTTACGCGAACAAAGCGGAACGTAAATACCTAACCAAGGATAGCGGGGAGGATGTCCGTCGAAAGCATCGCGGGGGGCTTGAACGACCGGCTGCAGCGTTACTCGTCAGAGCGAATGAAGGGTACCGTTGCGCGGAGACGTGTCGCAACGACGAATGTGTCTATTAGGGACGAATAGGACACATGGAGCGCGAGTGCGAGACTCGGGCATATAATGAGATCCAGTGCGAATATTGTAGATGGAGCGGCCACAACAGCTACCGATGCTATATGCGGAAAAAGGAGGAAATTGAGCAGCGCGATAGAGTTCCAACGGCCACTCGTAAAAAATCTACCAACCACCCGCCAAACTCTCACGAGGTAAACCGCCGCGAAGAAAATACCCCTGGGTTGTTCCCGACTGGGAATAATAAATGCTCGCACCGAGGCCAGCCGGGCCAAAATCGAAGAACATCGGAGAGTCGAAATCGGGGTCGAACGAACCATAAGCATGAACAAAATTCTTTAAACTCCCAGGACGCTTGGAACACGACTGGAGTACCGAACCTCCGCGGAATCAGGCGGAAAAACACAAGCTGAGGCTGATGAGAACTCGAGAGCGGCCGTCCGTTTCGGCACTTCTGAGTTCGCTAAATGTCCGCGAGTAAGGTTTTCGACTCGGGATCTCCACTTACCCGATGGTACGATTCTCTTCAACTCTGGGTCGGAGATAAATATTATTAAATTATCGAAGTTACGCGACGACATGTACCCTGATACGACCGTGAAATACGAACTGATAGGGATCGGGGAAGGGGTAACGAAAACCCACGGGAGCGCGAAAATAACTTTTAAAGGGCTGAACATCGAAGCAGAAATAGTGCTTGATGATTTCTCGAACAGCCAAGATCGGATATTCGGCGACCTCTTTTTGCGCGCAAATAATGTGAAAATTGACTATGAGAACGAGATGTTCGCGGCGGGAACCCAGGAACTACCTGTCCCCGCGGAAAAGACAAGTGGATCGCGTGCAACTTGATAACGATCTAAAATACGGGATTTTACGGAGCATCGATACTGTAGTCGGAATATGTTTGAGTAATACCCTCGTCCAGAATCGAAACGGTTACGCGTACACGGTAGCCGTAAATCTAAATGACGATCCAGTAAAATTCGAAATTCCCATCACAACGCTCGAAACCTGTGACGTCGTCACAGCAGGGAATGAGTTCGATTTCGATCCTGCAAAAAGCAAATATAGTAACGTCGTAGAGTCGCTCGCCAGGGCGAAAATTCAAAAGGCACGGATGAGCGAAAGCCGCGCGGACCATGTGTTGGCGTTCATTGATTTGAGCCCCTCGTCCCTCGAAGAGAGAGAGAGCACGTGCGCTAGGTCGTCACTGACCACGCGGAGAGATTGCATCTACCGGGTGAGCCGTTGGGCGCTACTTCTATTTTCTCGAACCGTATATACTCGATCGATAACGTACCGGTGAAAGCGAACCGATTTCGTCACCCACCCGTTATCAAGGAGGAAATGCAACTCCTCGTCGCGGAACAGATGGACGCGGGTAGCGTCCATCATAGTAACTATCCATCTCCCCGTACGATTCGCCCGTTTGGGTCATACCGAGAAAGGCCGAGCCTAACAGCGATAAATGATGGAGGCTCGTCATCGATTTTCGAGATTTAAACGATAAAACGGTATGCGACACCTACCCCTTACCGATTACTTTGTACATTTTAGATCAGTTAAGTCAAGCGACATATTTCACGACCCTCGACCTACAATCCGGATTTTACCAAATTCGCATGGATATAAGATACGCATACAAGACGGTGTTCTCCACACCTTATGGGCACTACGAGTACACATGTATACCCATAGGCATAAAAAATGTCCTAAGTTCGTTCCAACGGCTCATGGATTTAGTACTGACGGGCCTGCAAGGGATCGAGATGTTACTCTACTTACGCGATATCGTCCTTTACGCCGCAAATCTATAGGAACATGGGAAGAAGTTTGCCCACTTTATGGGTTGTCTAACCATGGCAAATCAGATGTTGAAGGCTCTGATAATTGAATGTATAAGTTACATTTCTGCAGTTACGAATATTGTCTCTCTTGCCATATAATATTCGAGCATCCGGATGCGCTATTGCAATGTAGAATATAAAACAGTGTTAGCGCCATCAAAATTGTAAGCACTTTTTGCTGAGTACGTGCAAGCCTACGAATGTTATATGGACTCACGCGGCAGCGACCAGCATTTTCAAAGTGCTAAGATCGGTGGTTCTTTTCCGCGAAAACTGCAACTAGCGTGTGAATTCTGGACGATCGGTCTTCGACGTCGACCGATCTCGAGCGCCCAGGACAGTCTAAAATCTACCGTCAAGTTATCGACAAATAATAGACGCTACTCGGGTTTGCTACCCAACTGCCCGCGAATCCTCGTAGTCGCGAGCCGCTAACATCCACCGGAACTTAACCAAGAACACACAACGCTCGTAAGGTAGCCTCTCAAAGCCATCCAGCTCGTGGCTGCCGGACACTTTAGCATAGCAAGAATTAGATTTACAAAATTAACTGGCAAAACTCCATGTAATGAGGAAGTAATGAGTGAAATGGAGCGATTACGCCAACTTGAACCTGCACCGCCATAAAGCCAAATTTTCTACGTTCTTTAAATGTTGCTGTGTTTTCTGGTAAAATAAATATAATTCTAAAACCACTTGCATATTCTTTTCATTTTGAAACTGCTCTTTTCAGATTGTTTACAAATGTAATAGTTTAAAATCGATTGTAAAATTTGACCTATAAAAATTAAAAAGCAGGAAATAATTAATGAATAAAAAATTGGTTTTAAAAACCACGTTTTTATAAATGGACTAAAAAGGATAAAATAATTTTTCCCATCCACACTGGTCACTAATATCATGCCGAAATAAATACGCAATAATTTTTCATTTTATTAGGAAATAAAATATTTGTACGACTTAAAATGGAAAACGTGGGGCGCAATAGAGGTAACAGAAATGACTCCTACCTACCTATACGAATAATAACAAATGAGAAACTTATATTTAAATGAACAATATGACACGCCAGTTTAAACATGACAGTCATTTCTGTTACCTATATTGCGCCGTGTAAGCACTTTTTGCTGAGTACGTGCAAGCCTACGAATGTTATATGGACTCACGTGGCAGCGACCAGCATTTTCAAAGTGCTAAGATCGGTGGTTCTTTTCCGCGAAAACTGCAACTCGGCGTGTGAATTCTGGACGAGCGGTCTTCGACGTCGACCGATCTTGAGTGCCCAGGACAGTCTAAAATCTACCGTCAAGTTATCGACAAATAATACAGGCTACTCGGGTTTGCTACCCAACTGCCCGCGAATCCTCGTAGTCGCGAGCCGCTAACATCCATCGGAACTTAACCGCGAACACACAACGCTCGTTAGGTAGCCTCTCAAAGCCATCCAGCTCGTGGCTGCCGGACGTCGGAAAATATCGAGTGCGCTCGCTCGCATTCGTCTAATATGCGCAAAAACTTGTACGGGTGCTGGTCGGGAACATTAATAAAAATATTGTACTAAATTTCGGAGTACGATAAATCCCGACCCAAATCATTCCTGCATCCGTAACAGTAAAATACATTAGTATGACTATTTGAATATTCGTGATTAATAAGTGTATTTTGCGAACAATTATCCAATAGAATTAGAATCAGTGGATCGTTACCTTTCATTTTCTTTTTTGTGCTTGACTTGGAAATCTTGATTCAATATTGTTTCTGAATGTTATATAAAATGTATAATATTATGTAAATATGACTAAAATGAACGCAAGCATTATCATGAGTCATCACATATTTATTTATTGATGGATGAATAAATAATAAAAAAAATCAATGATAAGTCCTTCGTGTAGTGGTACAAATCATAAGTTAAATAAAAATCAGAGATCATATTAACGATATAACGATATGCAATGTGATTATGCGTGCAGTAATAAATAGGTAATATATACAAGTATGACGTCCGTATCGACGATATTCGAATATTGCGATCTATACAACAGTATATACAGGGTGTCCCAAAAGTTTTGAAACGGTCTTGTAACTTTTGAAAGAAAAAAAATTTTAAAAATGGTTGAAACACGTGAAACGATTTTTCAAAAAAGCTATCTTTTTGAGGGGTATGAACCCCCCACCCCAAGGAGGGCGTGGTGCACGAGGGGGGATGAATATCTTAAATGGCAACATGGGTCGAGTGTGGGCTCATTTGAGAGGTCTCTTCGAGCCGAATACAAAACACTGGCCATAGATGGCGCTGCGATCACTTATCGCGGAATTATTCGACTTTTAACATTTTTAATCTAGTTACTTCTGAACAAATAAAGATTTCGGGAATCGCTGAAGTACGTGAAACTATTTTTCAAAAATGCTATCATCTCTGCGGGGTTCCAACCCCCCCACCCCAAGGGGGAACGTGGGGCACGAGGGGGTATGAATAGCTTAAATGGCAATGACGGTTGATTGGGGGCTCATTTGAAAGTCTTTTCGAGACAAATACAAAACACTGGTCGTAGATAGCGTTATAATCACTTATCGCCGAATTATTCATCGTTTGCAATTTCTAATCTCAGAAACCAATATTCGGATGCAACATACCACACAATATTTGTAGCGATTAAAAATGCCTAAGCACCCTCCTCTTTTACACGGCCTTGGGTCCGTCATAAGTAGAGTTTTGCTACTTTTTTTTACATTTTTTATATTTTTAAAAATTTGTTTTTCGTTTTTTGTATTTTATTTTCTATTGTATTGATCGCCGTTTAGAAAGTGTATTTCAAAATAATTTATTTCATGTGCTCAAATTGAGCACCTGCAACTCTCTGGCCCTGCCCCAGTCTTAAATAGAATTCGCCTAATACTTTCAGCCTCATATCTCTTGACATAAGATGTACTTCCTGCATTATTTGTCCTCGTAGTTCTTGCAAGTTGGCGGGGTTCGTCGTATATACCCTGTCTTTGAGGTATCCTCACAAGAAAATACTCGCTTTGTAGTTCCTCATTTTGCCGCTATTCACAGGCGTGACTTTCGCATTCTGCGTTTTGCGTCCGTTAGAGGAATGAATTCTCATTTGGAATATTAAAGAAGCTTTTCGCCACATATTCGTTATACCATATATATTTCAGACAAGTAAGTTCCGACTCGTATACATAGTTTGAATCGATTTCCTACTGATATTTTTATTCATATTATTATTGGTACAAAAATATTTTGTCTATTAGAAAAAGGAAAAATGAATTTATGTGAACGTGAGCGAATAGAAATATTAATAGCACGAGGGTGTGGAAATCTGACTCGATCTTACGAGGAAGCCGCTACATTTTTCAATGATTCGCATCCAGACCGTCCGCCGATATCTAAGTCGACTGTGCAGAAAACAGTACAACGATTTCATGATACAGGTAATGTAAAAGCCCGTCCACGAAGTGGGCGATCGAAATCAGCAACAAACAACGATGGAAGTTTGGAAGTTATGCAAATATTTGTAGAAAATATACATCTTAGTGTAAGGAAAGCAGCACAGGCCATCGGTATTTCTAGAATGAGTGTTCATCGTCTACTATCAAATGAGAAATCGCATCCTTTTAAAATAAAATTTACTCAAAAACTCAGAGAAGTAGATTATGGCAAAAGAGTTGAATTTTTGAAATACATTTATGCAGTACCTTGATAATGATAATACTCTGTTGAATCGTATTATCTTTTCCGATGAAGCCACGTTTCATTTAGATGGTGCAGTAAACCGTCATAATTTCCGATATTGGAGTGATGAAAATCCTCACTGGATGTCGGATATTCGCACACAATGGCCTCAGAAGTTGAATGTGTGGGCAGGTTTTTGTGAAAAAGGAATTGTCGGACCGTTTTTTATTGACGGGAATTTAAATGGAAACATTTATCTTGAATTACTTCAACATGAAGTTATACCTGCAATACATGTACCATGATGATATACAAAATACTTGGTTTCATCAAGCTGGTGCGACAACACATTATGTGACACCGGTTCGACAATTCCTAAATGAAACATGTCCACAGCGATGGATGGGAAGGCATGGTTACATCGAATGGCAATCCAGACCACCAGACCTAACTCCATTGGATTATTTCTTGTAGGGATACCTCAAAGACAGGGTATACACGACGAAACCCGCCAACTTGCAAGAACTACGAGGACGAATAATCCAGGAAGTACATCTTATTTCAAGAGATATGAGGCTGAAAGTATTGGGCGATTTCTATTTAAGACTGGGGCAGTGTCAGTAAGTTGCAGGTGCTCAATTTGAGCACATGAAATAAATTATTTTGAAATACACTTTTTAAACGGCGATCAATACTATAGAAAATAAAATACAAAAAACGAAAAACAAATTTTTAAAAATATAAAAAATGTAAAAAAAAGTAGCAAAACTCTGCTTATGACGGACCCAAGGCCGTGTAAAAGAGGAGGATGTTTAGGGATTTTTAATCGCTAAAAATAACGTGTGGTATATTGGATCCGAATTTTGGTTTCTGAGATTAGAAATTTCAAACGATGAATAATTCGGCGATAAATTATTATAACGCCATCTATGACCAGTGTTTTGTATTCGTCTCGAAGAGACCTTTCAAATGAGCCCCCACTCGACCCATGTTGCCATTTAAGCTATTCATCCCCCCTCGTGCCCCACGCCCCCCTTGGGATGGGGTGGTTGGAATCCCTCAGAGATGATAGCTTTTCTGAAAAATAGTTTCACGCACTTCAGCGATTTTCGAAATCTTCATTTGTTCAGAAGTAACTAGATTAAAAATGTTAAAAGTCGAATAATTCCGCGATAAGTGATCACAGCGCCATCTATGACCAGTGTTTTGTATTCGTCTCGAAGAGACCTTTCAAATGAGTCGCCACTCGACCCATGTTGCTATTTGAGATATTCATCCCCCCTCGTGCACCACGCCCTCCTTGGGGTGGGGGGTTCATACCCCTCAAAAAGATAGCTTTTTTGAAAAATCGTTTCACGTGTTTCAACCATTTTTAAAATTTTTTTTCTTTCAAAAGTTACAAGACCGTTTCAAAACTTTTGGGACACCCTGTATATATATATATATATATATATATATTGTTCGAAGAATGAGAGCTATGCGATATGTTTTTAGAATTGGATAACCTTGGACCGTGTACTTACTTACTGTTCAATTTAATTCTCACGCAGTGTATTAATTAAATAGTATTGATTTAAGAAATATTGTTTCAAGTTATTCAAATATTATGATTGGGGGGCTCCATTTGATTTGTTCTAAATTTATTCCATATTCTTCGTCTTTACTACGAATTGGGAAAGATAATCATATTGGTGCTACCTGCTCTGAATAGTATTTAAATAAAAACTTGAGTGAGCGTAGTATCGCATTCGACGTGTCAACAATGAGGAATCGATAATGAGATGCATGCATCACGATGGAACATGCGTTTTTACAAATATGTTAAAAATGTGCAAGTGGTACCTTAGCAATGTAATTAAAATGGTATAAAAGAATTGAATAAACGAGTCAATTTATTCGTTGCATAGGTCAGGAGCGACCATGTGCAGTATAGCGTATCGAGCTTTAAACGTACTAATCTTTCGCGTTTTGTGCAAGTATTCGTCTCGAGTGCGAAATCATCCCGCGATAATTGGTGCAGACATTTACTCCCGGCGGACGCTTACCTCCGGGCCGCATATATTATATCCACCGGATACTCGTGGAGGTCGTCCAACGACGATTAACGAAAATATCGTTCTACTCATTCAACAATCGTCCTTGCAAACTATTAAAAATATTATTCTGTTTGTTGCAAAATACTCACGGTAGATACTTACCTCTAGACCGCATATATTTTCTCGACCCGATACTCGTCACGTCGCGTGTGGTCGGTGATTTCAGACTTATATTATATCGGTTGGACTCGTCATTAGCCTCGCGTTCACCCCACACCGATTCTCCCCTCGCCCATAATGCTTTCTGTGCACCCCACTTGACCTACAAGTAGACGGCCGAGGTGTGTCAATTAGTATCGGACAGTCTGGTGTGCAACTAGCCTTATTTACTATGCGAAAAGGTTTTTGCATATTCTTTAACGCTTTCATGCTATTATATGAAATACGTGCACCAGGTTTTTAAAATGCGGGGTCGACGTAATCCGCTCCGAAGTTTTCTGGATTAGTAGCTAGAATGCCCCCACCAGGTATTCAGGGTCGCGGATTAAAGATCCAGGTAGAACGCTCCGTAGTTTTTCATGTTATTCTTATATTAGCTGAGATACGTACACACAAGGTATTCAAGTTCGCCGAGTACGAGCTGAAGGTTGACGTGGTTGGTAACGTGAAGCTCCTCGCGCCAAATTCTTATCAAACGCCCTAATGCCAGATAATATGCTATCTATGTATAGCGCCAAACTTCGTACCAGTCGAAAATCCGTAATTACGATGAAGCTGAAGTTATTTACTTATTCGCCAGCGTTCAGGAGTAAAGGGATCTGCCCAGACCTGGGACCTTGCTGTCACAAGCAATCTGACCATATGCTTTTATTTTAGCACAAAAACTGGCTCATAATAAAGTACAAGCTTACACAGATAGATGGCGATATCGGTCAATTAGAGGAAAAAAGTTGACGGTTCACTGCTCAGCCCGGTTCACAACCCAGCCCTCTCCCTACGATAAAAAAGGTACCAACATGATTTTTACCAAAACCCTAGGTCTGGGCAGTGCATTCAGGAGCATATTTTAAAGTTTACATGCGTGTATGTAAACAATTAATGAACTATAGAAAAGATACCATTATGACTTTTCCTGCCACCCCAGGTCTAGGGAGAACCCGAGTATTCTATGGGCCTTAAAATATTTTACATATTTTTTATGTAAACAAATAATCACAGCAAAGCTTAACTGACCATATAGTTTTTTTACCATAAAAAAGGTTCATTGTAATTTTTCCCGATATCACAGGTTCGGGCAGAGTCTGCGTAAGCATGGCCTCCTTATATAGTTCACACACTTGTATGTATACAAATAATCGCTGCATCGCTTAACTGATTATGTAGTTATTTTTCATTATAGAAAAAAAAAACATCATGACTTTTCGTGGCAGCTCAGGTCTGGGCAAAACCCGAGTATTCTATGGGGCTTAAAATAGTTTAGATATTTTTTTTGTAAACAAATAATCGCTGCAATGCTTAACTGTCCATGTAGTTATTTTGCACTATAGAAAGGTACCATCATGACTTTTCCTGGCACCTCAGGACTGGGCAGAATTTTAGCCCTTTATTCCTGAATACTGCTACTCGAATCCGTAGCAAGCGAATAAGTAGCATTCTAACTTCAGCTTCATATAATTACGCCCATGTTTCATAATAAACTATTTTAACATTGTTGTCTGTATACCAATAAATATAATATACACCTAATGTCTTTAATTTTTTCTTTGCAGAGCCTTGTTTTCCCGTATGAGCATAATTCAATTATTCACATTTACTTACATTTCTTTGTATTTATTACAATACTAGAACAAACGAAACATGGCCAGCCAAGTAATGCTAAGAATGTATATGTTCTTATCTTGCGATCGTTTCACATTCCGGTGGTTTAGTAATAGAGTATAATTAATGTACCGCGTCGTATTTTATTTAAATTTGTAGCGGAGTTTTTCCTCCTTGGATGCTCGTGCCTCACTCAGTCAGTACGCCAGGTACGAGCAGAAAAGGTGGCAGCAAGAAAGAGACGAGAAAAGATGGAAGGGTTAGAGTAAATAAGAACAAGTAGTTAAGAAAGAAAATAAGCCTTATATTCAAATAAGTCCCTATCGCTTTACAATTGGTTTAGTGTAGATGAAAATGCGGCTTAATACTCAGCCGTGGAGCTTTCGGTGTATGTGAGAGATTTCTCTAATGCCGTGGGTCTTAGGATGCCAGTAGCTTTTTTACTGGGGTAGTTAAAGCTAACGCGATCGAGGTGGCATACGTTGTCAGTATTTCGATACTGGACAAAAATGCTAGGGAGTGATTCGAGGTCTGTAACGTTTCGCGCGTTTTAGCCAATCGGTTGCCCGGCCGAGAAAATGGCGTAAGAAACTGCTTTGCGCCTACGAGCTGGTGCTCCTAAAATGTAAAAGGGTAAGATTAGTAGCGGGAGGTACGGTAGCTGATGGTACGGTAAAGATCCAGAGTATCGCGAGTCACCATACTCCAGAGTTGGATTAGGTCGGTAGCATATCATACATTAGAGACATATATCGTAACTTCGGTTCCCATTCGGTCAGCAGCATTTTTAAAAGTATATTTCAGCAGAAACTTGCAGATTATAATGATGTCTAACGATACGTCACAGCGTCAGGAAGCTTAGTCACTGATGAACAAGGTATGTGTACCTTGACTTTAGAAAACAAGTACACCTGACAATGCATTTTTTGACTAGATAGAAAAAACTAGCCTTCCTGATGATCTTGATGGCACGTTAGATTTATCTACATAAGATTAACAATACTTTGTTAATGTTTAAAAATACTGATCGTCTACGTAAAACCGGCTGTTAATATTACTGCGTTACTTTGTGACAAGGTGTCACCGATCGACCCCTTGGCAGATCCGTCGCGGTGGATGCCGCGGTTCCCTCGCGGGTCGAAAGTGTCCCGGAGCTCAGGATCGCCTTCCTCAATCCTTTTTTTTTGTTGTTTGTTGTTATCAATTTTCATGAGTTCGGATACCCGTCCGTCAGTCGCCGGTAAAGCGCCTGAACGGCATTACCGTCATTGCTCGGTTGCGCGTTTCGCCGGGAGCGTCACCACCTTCCGAGCACTCGAAACGCCCGAGCCCCTCTTTCCCCTGGCTGTCCCTCTCGGCAGCGCAGGAGGTACCACCCTCTGGTAGGAGTCACCGTGGCCGTCGAGCTCTTGCCACCTCAAAGCTGCAATCTGGCAGCGTGGCTGTTTAACTCGACGTTGCGTCACATAACGCCTGTCTCTCTCTCTCTCTCTCTCTCGCTCTCTATCGCAGCATGGAAGCCGAAGAGACGAAGACGGAGGATACTTTCCTAACACCGTGATTAGGTGGGGAAAACCCCGATCGGACCCCGCTTTTTAATCTCCCCCGTATCACCCCCGGTGATTCTCCGCTCATTGTCACTGGAGATGCGCGTACGGTTCCCGCGCGCATCTACCAAGCACGATAGCGGCCCCACTACGGCACTTCGTTTTCGGACGTGCTACGAGACGGACCCCAAAAACCTTTCGTTCTTTTCGAGTTGTGTTGCGATCTGTGTAGCGTAAGTTTTCTATTTTTGCGGTCGATTCCCGGTCTCGCGTGTGGCTAGTGTCAATAATATTGTTTTGCGGACTAGAAGAAGACCCATCGACGTGAGGATATTCTGTTGTGTGCAGTGACACCCTACACGAGGAGCGTTTTGGCGACGAACACCCACCATCCTGTCAAGTCGGTCCGACGTCCCGGAAGGAGGACTTCGAGGACGGCCAGGTACTCCGCCGCCGCCGGACACGCTAGCGACGACGCCGTAAGTCACTCCGCTGCATATCTATTGTGCTCCCCCCCGCGGTTTATACGATTATCGTGTCTCCGGTCTTTTTTTTAAGAGACTCTACCGTCGAGTGATTCGTGAACCCCGCGGCTTTTGCGTATTAGCGCGTTCATTTTTTTGTCGCGCCCTAAAACTTTACTGTATTTATTTTTGTGGTACAAATATAATCTTCCGTTATATAAGGTTGCAGATTATTTAACCCTTTACGTCCGTGTTCAGTAATAAGTTTTTGGTTGTTGAGTTCTGCCCTTTTCCAATTCGGGAAAAGGGTTATAAATGGCATCCCTGGTGGGGAAATCAAACTTGTGATTTTCCAAAAATTGTAAATAACGGTAGAGTTGGCCGGAAAAATCTAAACGGTCGTCTTTTTCGGATTGCGTCATTTTTGTTGTTGTTATTTGCGTAATCTTGCGATTTTAGAAAACGAAGTCGGTCTCGGGCTTTCCAGCTTCGGTTTCGGTTTCGCGTCCCTCCCCTATTCTATATTGCATATATTTAGAATTAAGAATAATTAGTATTAAGATGCAAATACCTAGTCTTAAGAATAATTAGAATTAAGAATAAGTATTATTATAAAAATTTTGTGAATAATTGGAAATTCCCTATTTGTATTTTTCCTTCCTGACCTTGAAATTCCCCCGCAACCTTCTAGTTAATGGGAAAGAAAATTGAGAATTCCAATGCCTAAATAAAAATCGGTTGAAAAAGTGAAAATCATATAATTTCGAAAAGAATTCGTTAATTAATAACGGTTTGTTTTTCGGTGAGAATTCCGGAAAACAATCAAGTTGTTTTCGCGTATTTGTTTACCTTAGAGTATTATTTCTATAATTAGCAGCTTTTGAAAAGAAAATCGTTTTCAATTATAAACATGATAATGATATTATTTACTGAATAATAAATTTGAGAAATCCCAATAACTAGATTACTTTTGAATTTAATAATATTTAATATTCCATTTTAACTTTCCCGAATACCCATAATTAGCAAATCCCAGAATACAGAAAACCCAAAACGAAATAAAAGTTACAAATAGTAACACATTGTTTCAACCCGAGTTCGAAAGGTTTTAATTAACAAAAACTTTCGAAGTGACCTTGCCATCCTATGGTGACTTCCTCTTTAGTATTCCCCGATACCTGTGATAATAATTTAATAATTATATACACAGGAAAACCAGTTTTCGAGTTAGTAGTTTTTTTTTTTTGAACGGGCCGCGAACTCGGTTGATTTTTCGTGGTTGGAGTAATTGCTAAAGTTCTTTTTGTATTATTTTTTTTATTTACATATGCTTTATTACAAACGAATAGTGGTTTCGATAAATTTTTTTCTGTAAACGAAAACCGATATTGAGATCTCAAGGCGGGGGAACCCTTTCTTTTTTTTTTTTTTTTTTTTTTTTTGTTTTGAATTTGTCACTTACGCTCTAACCCCCCCCCCTTTTTTTTCTTTTTTTTTGTTTTTCTCCCATTTTGGCGTTAACATACTGCACGTCAAGCCGTTATTTTTTTTCCTTTTCGGTTTTGCGTTCTGGATTTCCCCTTCTTCGGTCTAGGGGACTCTGCTGAGACAGACGGTCGCGAGGTAGAATCTCGCGCTACCCCCACCCTAGAACCGGGATTAATTAAACCAATTTTTTTTTGCGCTCCGGGAAATCGTCCCTACTCTTTTTATAATTTTTTTTTGTTTTTGTCTCGCGTGTGACGGAGACAAACCCCCCCCCCACTTATCCCCTCCTATCTAGTGCATAGTGCTCACTGGATAATCTTGCTTTCTTTTTGTTTTTTTTTGGTTTTACTGCGTGAGTAATGGATACCACCGGTACTCCCACACCTGGCAATCATGAACCCCCCTACTACGTCGACCATGGTGACAGTCACAACTGCACCGTCACTCAATATGTTGACAACGACCAATGTCTCCCCCTCGCGAGCCCTGGCACTAAGGGTAGCCACCCCGGATCAGCAAATGGTCATCCGGGAGGAAGTGCGCGCTATCGTAGACCTGCGCGACCTTCTAAGAAGATGTGATCGTGCAGGGATCCTAATTTCGGGGTCATTGACGCTATTTGCGATCGTCTCGCTCGCCATACCATCAAAGCGCGGTTCCCCGACACGGAAGATGTATGGGAACCCGCGGTGGATGGACGGGGTAACTTACCCCCTTTTACCCTATACGAGGCGATAAGTTGCCCAATAATTGGGAATGTCCCCAATGGGTCGCTCAATGCCACCTATCCCAACTACATGGATTCCGGGGATCCCATGCCCCAACGCGACCGACTAGGTGCTTTCGCGTTTCCCCCCACCCAGCTCCCCGCCGATAGATCCCGCGCGTTCTATCGAGACCCCCTAACATTCGTAGAGGGCACTTCCGCCTTTTTAGGAACGGAGTCCTTCTTACCTCAAAATTTCCCCCATACACTACCCCAAATGTCTGATCCGGCGAGCGCCCTCTACCATCCCCAAACGGGAGGTATTGGGCCGCCGAAAGATACCTGGGGAAGTGTACCCTCTTCGGGATCTCAAAACCCCGGTAACCCTCCCCCCACGGCGGTTGGGGATAATAACCCCCCTCCCCTCTCAGGAACAAATAATCGAGACCCCCGGAATGAACCCCGCCACGGGGACCACGGGTTCGCACCGAACGAACCCCAAATAGGATCGCGTGATAACTATCCCCCGCCCCCACGATTGGGGGAATACCCCACCGACCCTCACGTGACCATAATCCCCGGCCAACGGTTCGGGAAGAGCACCCAGCTCCCCGACCGGGTCAGGTACCGTACCGGGAACCTCCCTGTTCCCGACAACCTCCTTCCTTCCCCCAACAAACTCCCCACTCTCCGCCCCCACAACCGGCTGATTCTTCTTCTCCCAGCCCTCGGAGTTCCCCCGAGTCCTCCCTGACCGATCAGCCTATCCAAATGACCCACATTCCAACTACCAGCCTCCTCCGACCTCAACCTATCCCCCGCCTCCACAACCTCACTATCCTTCCCCATTTCCTAACTCTCAGCAACCACCCCCAGCCTCATCCTACCCCCAACCATCTTACCAGTACCAATATCCCTCCTATCCCCCCATCCGTGCGCCACTAGGTGTGGATGATCGAGCCCCTGCTGTCAAACCCTCCGGGAAGGACAGCAGTCCATTTCCCGGCAGATTTGACAAACAGTCTATTCCCCAACCCCCCTCCCGGTAGTAGTACTCGAGTCGGGCAGCAACTCCCCTCGGGTAACTCAACCTACCACCCCAGCTTGTCCCAGTCCGCAGTTCGTTGGGGTAAAACCACCATCGAGCACTGGAGGTCACATGGGCCTCGATTCTCGGGCGAGGAAGATGAGGATGCCGAAGACTTCCTCACCAAACTCGTAGAATATAGCGAGTGACCTCACAGAGGACGACCTACTCCGTACCCTCCCAGAAGCTTTCAGAGGCGCATCCCTAGCCTGGTTCCGGGTAGAACGGAAGCGCTGGAGCTCCTACCCTGGCTTCGTGCGTTATTTTCGGGATGCTTATGGGCAGCGAAGCCCCGAAGCTAGTATTAAACGGGAAATTACGCTAAAGACCCAAGGGCCGGAAGAACCCATTCGAGAATATTTTGTGGCTTTAAGAAGCCTATTTAGGTTACTTTCGGTTCCCCCTTCAGTTGACGAACAATTGGACATTTGTGTCCAGAACTTGAGGCCCGGTCTCGCGAAGCACATACGCCGCGAATCCGTACAAGACTTTCCGGATTTGCTGCGCCAAGGCCGCCAGGTCGAGAGTGTAGCGAGTCAGGAAAGATCTTACCGACCCCCTCCACCCGCTACACAGTCGGTCTACCCGGCTTTCGCCTACTCTCCGAAGAGTAAGAAACAGAGAAACAAATTAGCCGCTACTACCCCCGCGTCCCCCCCGGCCCAGCCCAAGGGAAATCATAGAGATTCACCTTCACCCCCACCACCCGTGGCTGACGCATCTCCACTGCTGCGCGCCACATCGGTCCCGGTGTCGCGCCCAAAACCCCCGAAGGCGTCGGCCCCGCCCCGATGCCCTTCACCACCGACCCCCCTACTCCTCAGTTCTCGCGCCCGAAGCGCACCCTCCATTATCGGAAGTCGCGCCATCCACCCCTCCCCTCAGCCCTAGGGGTTCACCCAGCCCCAGTCCGATGGTCCGCTGTTACAAATGTAAACAGACGGGCCACATTTATCGCGAATGTCCTCATCCCCTCGGCTATTTTTGCCGAGTGTGCGGTTATCCGGGACGCACGAGCAACGATTGCTCCGTCTGCGCGCGGAAACGTTCGGGAAACTGTTAATGGGAGGGACAGAGTCCCCAAGGCCCCCCCCCCCATAATAATTTCAAAAACCCGAATACCCCAGACTCCCGAGGGAAAACGACTCCTTCCCCCGCGACGCCCCAATCCACGAAGTCTCACCGGTTCCCCCGGTCACCCCCTCGTGGATCCACTTCAGAACCCTTCGCGTCCGTAGAGTCCCTGTTGGACGCTGATCCGCGTCCATTCATAACGTTGGCGTTGCTTGCGACCCAGATACGAGCCCTAGTAGATACAGGCGCTTCTAAGTCGTATCTGGGGGTTACCTACAATAGACTTGTGGCCCCTTTCTTAAAAAAGACAAGCGAGCAAGTGCGAGTCGCGGACGGATCATCAATCTCCTTTGCGGGCCTAGTAACCCTCCGAATCACCCTTGGCGAACAAATTGAGAACTTGGAGATCCGAGTCGCGCCCCTCGATTACGCATGCGTACTTGGCATGGACTTTCTGCGTCTATTTAGAGTAAAGCTAGACACGGAAAACGGAACGTGGACTAGTGGTAGCGGGAAAACTAGAGCATTAGAAGAAAAAGAGGTTTCGGCCAACGCACATGCCTCGTACGATTGCGTAGGATTGATCGCCCCGTCCCGAGAAGCTCACCCCCGTTTAAAACGGCTTCTCAATCGTTTATACCCCCCTGGACGCACTCCCTCCTATGTGTAACCCACCTGGCGGAGCACCGCATAGACGTCCAACACCACCCCCCAATTCGTCAAAAATCCCGACTCCTGTCCCCTTATATGCTCAAGGTCGCACAGGACGCCGTCGATGAGATGGCCCGAGAGGGTGTCATCGAACGAGCGGAAAGCCCGTGGTTGAGCAACTCGGTGATAGTGAAGAAGTCCAGCGGTACGTTCCGCTTTTGCGTGGACTTCCGGGACGTCAATAAAATCACCCGTAAGGACGCCTACCCCCTCCTCTCCATGGACAGAATACTGGCTGCGCTGAGTCGCGCTCGGTGTATCACCACGCTAGATCTCAGTCAGGCCTATTTTCAGGTCCCCGTTGCGCCCCAGAGTCGACCCATCACGGCCTTCGCAGTTCCAGGCCGTGGACTCTTCCAATTTAAACGTATGCCCTTTGGCCTTACCAACGCCCCCGCCACCTTCCAACGGTTAGTGGATCGCCTCATTGATCCTGCGTGGGAACCCCACGTCTTCGCATATCTAGATGATATCATCATCGCTACGGACAATGAGGAGGACCACTTCCGTTACCTAGAAGTCGTATTAACCTCCCTCAAACGTGCTGGTGTGGAGTTAAATCTAGAGAAAAGCGAATTCTTCCGGGAAGAGGTAAAGTATCTTGGTTTCGTGCTCAACAAGGACGGCTTGAATACTGACCCGGAGAAGACCGCCCCCATTTTGGAATTCCCCCCACCTACCAACGTCAAGCAGCTCCGCCGCTTTTTGGGAATGGTGGGGTGGTACTCCCGTTTCCTCCCAAATTACTCCCATGATCGCATTCCTCTGTCGCAGCTTTTGACCAAAGGCACCCCCTGGACCTGGGGAGAGGAGCAACAGAACGCGTTTGAAGCGCTACGTGACTCTCTCACCCACACTCCCGTACTGAAACGCCCCGATTTTGGAATTGAATTCACGATCCAGACGGACGCGAGCGATTTCGCCCTTGGTGCCGTGATTACCCAGGAGGTCAATGGAGAGGAGCACCCGATTAGCTTCGCTAGTCGCATCCTCACCAAAGCCGAACGGAAGTACACGGTCACCGACAAGGAATGCCTCGGCGTCCTCTGGGCGGTGAAAAAGTATCGTCCGTATATAGAGCGAACGCACTTCAAGGTCATCACCGACCATCATAGCCTGAAGTGGCTCCGGAACTTGCGTGACCCCTCCGGTCGACTAGCCCGATGGGCATTAGCCACGCAGGCGTACGACATGGAGATAACGCATCGCGCAGGTGCCCTCAATGTTGTGCCCTACGCATTATCCCGCATGTATGAGAATGTGGAAGAAGCCCTTGGCGCCATTGCAGATGATGCAGACCCCTGGTATACCCAAAAGATGTCGAATATTAGAGAATCCCCCTCTAAATACCCCAACTGGCGGATTGAAGATGGTAGAATTTACTAGCATCGCCCGCACCCCGTTATTGAGTCAGCGGTCACCGATCAGGACGCCTGGAAGCTGGTCATACCCGCCCCGTCGTGTTCCCGCGCCATGAGCGATGCCCATGATTGTCCTCAATCCGGTCGCCTTGGCGTGGACAAGTCCTACCATCGCCCAATTCAGGATTTTTATTGGCCCGGAATATTTCAGGATTTTTCGCGTTACATATCCCGATGCCCTTCGTGTCAGAAAGTTAAGGTTTCCCAACAAGCCCCCGCTGGTCTAATGACCGAGAGAACGACCGAAGGTCCATGGATGACGGTTAG
Source organism: Trichopria drosophilae (assembly GCA_030407085.1). Taxonomy (NCBI): domain Eukaryota; kingdom Metazoa; phylum Arthropoda; class Insecta; order Hymenoptera; family Diapriidae; genus Trichopria; species Trichopria drosophilae. Next base: position 47,148,035 of record CM059587.1, on the reverse strand, counting down.
CTCCGACATCATGGGGCCGTTTCCCCCAAGCAAGAAGCAAAATCAATTTGTAGTCGTATCTCAGGATATGTTCACGAAATATATCGAGGTGAAACCCCTTCGCGCGGCTACTGGTCCCGCGATTATGGTTGCTTTTGATAGCCTAGTAATAAACCGATGGGGTTGCCCGAAATATTTTCTAACGGACAACGCCAAACAATACGCTAACAAGCATATATCGTCTCACCTCGCGGATTTAGGTATCACCCCCACCCCTATCCCGCCGTACCATGCACAGGCCAACCCGGTCAAAAGAGTCAATCGAACTCTTAAAACGATGATGAGCGCGTTCGTATCGCATGACCATCGTGACTGGGACGTGCATCTTCCCGAATTAGCGTTTGCCATGAACACGGCTGTTCAATCCTCCACACAAATGACCCCCGCGTTCCTGAACTATGGTCGTAACCGGGTCCCAATGAGAAACCTGCGCAAAGATATTCCCCCTCCCCCCTTGTCCCTTCCTACCAATCCTGAATTTTGGTGCGACCGCATGAAGCGATTGCCCCTCATTCATGACTGGGTACATCGCAACCTGGAGCGGGCGGCGACACGCCAGGCTCAGTACTACAACCGCCACCGGTGCGAAGTAGAATACCGAGTCGGCGACCTTGTCATGCGCTGCGTGCGTTTTCTCTCCTCTAGTACCCAGAAATTCGCCGCGAAGCTCGCGCCAAAGTTCAGCGGCCCCCACCGAATTCTTCGAATTATCTCCCCAGTAGTCTACGAACTGGATGACCCAGATAGCCGTAGACACCCAAGAGCCCATATCAAAGACTTAAAAGCCTACCACGCTCCGGAGGATGAGCCCCCTCCAGGAAGCTCCAAAGACGTAACGGACCCAGTAGATCTCGAATCCGTACGACGCGACAGTGAACCCTCGTGCTCAACAGCCCCTACACCCCCCACAGAACCCCCAGTACCCCAAGAGGGTGTCGCCCCACGTCGCCGTGGTCGACCCCCAAAACACCTACGCAGCAACCCCCCACCACCTCCGACGGAGAACAGTTGGAGCCCCAAAACGGCTAGGGAATCTCACAAGGAGGACCTACCCGAAGTACCAAGTCGTCGTAGACGCCCACGAAATCCTCCGGGACCGCGAGTAAAAGCCGCCCCGGGGCCAATGTTTGAGCGGCGAACGGGCCTGACGTCACGCCGAAATTGAGAAATTATCGCACTGACACCTGGAACAAAACGGCCGCTTTCAAGTCGGCCAGTCACCAGACGTGGAAGTGAAAGAGCAGTAATAATAATCAATACAGACTTCACGCCAACCCCAGACACATGTTAAGTTCTGTATCCCTTTCTGTTACAGATCAAGAAGTATCATATGCCTACCCAGAGTCGGGTGAAGATGCCTCCATGGACGAGGCACCCGAGGATTGTGGAATTGCGGACGCAGCCCAATTAGAGGAACCCCTGGCTCCTCGAAGAATGGAGTACGCCACTCCTACATTGGAGAACCCAGTACCCCCTAACCACCCAGGCCTACGGCCGTTGGAGTTGGGTGGTCGGCGCTTCCGGGACGCGTCCCCAGGACTACCTCCGCTGCATCGGCCCCATCTCACGGCGGAAGAGGCCCTACGGCCGTCCAGGGAGACCCTCGGAACTAGTATTTCCGGTCCGACCACCTCCAGCCCTTCCCGCCCCCAGCTCTCTTTCCAGGAGTACTGCGAGTGGCGGTGGGGATTGGAGCGTGAGAGACAGATGCTGACGAGGGGACCCGAGGACACCCCGAATCCCCTACCCCAAGCCCCGCCACCGCCCCGATATTTCCCCTACCCCCCTACCTCGAGGTGTAGGGCCCAGGCTCCCCTCGAGTTCGTGCGGTCCGCATCACCCGAATCGGCGAGCCCCAGCCGGCCGCGCCTCCCTCACGTCGCAACTCCCGCAAGGCCGAACCCTGGCCCTCCCTTCCCACGAAACCCGTCGGCTGCAAAAGTCCCCCGACTCGAGGCCTCACCTCCCACCCCCCGAGAAGAGGACAAAAAGAAGAAGCCCCGCAGGAAGAAGTGCCCTAAACGGGGGAAGGACAGCCTGCGCCCCCTAATGTCGGTCGTGATTCCCCCGGAGGTGCCTCAACAATTCATACCCTTGAGGCCCCTTATGGAGATTCCAGTCGCTAGACCGGAACCCCAAAACCCCCCGCGCACGTTCCCGCTAAAACCGGTGAATCCGCGGTCGCGGGAACCGCCAAATCCTCCACCCACCACCGCACGAACTCAAGAGGGTCCGCAGGGCTGCCAAGAGAGGCCCGACCGCGTCCTCCACCCAGACCGCACTGGCGGGCCCGGCGACCTCGCGGCCTCCTGGCGGTTCGCTTGGAAGCAACCCCCGGGCGACTGGGCCCTCGGGAACGCCGGTACACCCGGCCGCCCCTATGAACCCTCAGGAGCCGGATCAACCACATCATCCCCGCAGGAGGGCGCGACCTCGACCGCATGTGTGCAGGAGAGCCCCAATTCCCCCAACCCCGAATGCCCCCGCGGTACCAACGCAACCAGAACCCAGCCGGGCGGTAAACCTCCCGCAAATCCGGCTGGAGCTCCCCAATCCAGATGACCCGGATATCCGGTTAACCTGCGTCATCGCCTAGGCGTCAGGACTTAATTGCCTGGCCGCCCGGGCGACGCACCCCCGCCCCTAACCCCTACCATTTTTTTTGTGTAATGTTTTTTATGATACCCCAACACATGTTTCTCCGACAGGCACTGAATCACCCATTACCCCCAAAACAGTTCCTATCCAATCCTCGGTACCTGGATCCCTTCTACTTCTCTCGCCCTCGTCGAAGATTGAAGACAGCGTGATCCGATCTGGAAGATCCGAAGCCATACGCACGGTCAAATGCCGTATAGCAATAAGGTAAAATTGTATCAGCCAGCCGGCATATGTGCTTACCCGGGGAAAGGACCCCGTTGAACTGTGAAATTTGCGTGCGCTAGCGACATTTATTTAGATACCCCTTTGTATAGGCCCACGGGCAATGTAGGCTTCCCAGGGATACAGGAACGTACCCTGTAGAAAATGTCAAGTGCATTAGAGAATAAGGACTGTGAGTGATTTCGCGTGAAGTTCCCCGAGTATAGACACTGCGTAGTAGCGATTAAGGAAAGGGAAAGGAAAGTTTGCGTCTGAAAATTGTATCCGAGCCTCCGTATTTATTGTGACGCGAGTAACAAGGATGTACTCGAGTCAGGCCCGGGGGTTTGTGACAAGGTGTCACCGATCGACCCCTTGGCAGATCCGTCGCGGTGGATGCCGCCGTTCCCTCGCGTGTCGAAAGTGTCCCGGAGTTCAGGATCGCCTTCCTCAATCCTTTTTTTTTGTTGTTTGTTGTTATCAATTTTCATGAGTTCGGATACCCGTCCGTCAGTCGCCGGTAAAGCGCCTGAACGGCATTACCGTCATTGCTCGTTTGGGCGTTTCGCCGGGAGCGTCACCACCTTCCGAGCACTCGAAACGCCCGAGCCCCTCTTTCCCCTGGCTGTCCCTCTCGGCAGCGCAGGAGGTACCACCCGATGGTAGGAGTCATCGTGGCCGTCGAGAAGGGACACCGCCCCTCTCTGACGCGCCTGTATCGTTCCCCCCTTTCCGTCGCTGCGCGCCTGCATCATTCAGGCCCAGCACGCTAAAAAAAAACCGCCTCACATTCCCTCTCTTTTCCCCCGTGGATGGCGACCTTACTCGCCTCCACTAACTCGGCAGTAGCCGTCCAGCTCTTGCCACCTCAAAGCTGCATTCTGGCAGCGTGGCTGTTTAAGTCGACGTTGCGTCACATAACGCCTGTCTCTCTCTCTCCCTCACTCTATCGCAGCATGGAAGCCGAAGAGACGAAGACGGAGGATACTTTCCTAACACCGTGATTAGGTGGGGAAAACCCGATCGGACCCCGCTTTCTAATCCCCCCCGTATCACCCCCGGTGATTCTCCGCTCCTGGTCACTGGAGATGCGCGTACGGTTCCCGCGCGCGTCTACCAAGCACGATAGCGGCCCCACTACGGCACTTCGTTTTCGGACGTGCTACGAGATGGACCCCAGAAACCTTTCGTTCTTTTCGAGCTGTGTTGCGATCTGTGTAGCGTAAGTTTTCTATTTTTGCGGTCGATTCCCGGTCTCGCGTGTGGCTAGTGTCAATAATATTGTTTTGCGGACTAGAAGAAGACCCATCGACGTGAGGATATTCTGTTGTGTGTAGTGACACCCTACACGAGGAGCGTTTTGGCGACGAACACCCACCATCCTGTCAAGTCGGTCCGACGTCCCGGAAGGAGGACTTCGAGGACGGCCAGGTACTCCGCCGCCGCCGGGCACGCTAGCGACGACGCCGTAAGTCACTTTGCTGCATATCTATTGTGCTCCCCCCCCCCCCCCACGCGGTTTATACGATTCTCGTGTCTCCGGTCTTTTTTTTTAAGAGACTCTACCGTCGAGTGATTCGTGAACCCCGCGGCTTTTGCGTATTAGCGCGTTCATTTTTTTGTCGCGCCCTAAAACTTTACTGTATTTATTTTTGTGGTACAAATATAATCTTCCGTTATATAAGGTTGCAGATTATTTAACCCCCTTGCGTCCGTGTTCAGTAATAAGTTTTTGGTTGTTGAGTTCTGCCAATTCCAATTCGGGAAAAGGGTTATAACTTGAAATGTACATCTCTGCAGTTTCATATATATTTGTCCAACGGAGGTCTGAAAGAGCCTTAAGCTTAAGAGAATTATATCAGTTTAATGATAAACTTCATGTTTCCTTGTAAATCCAACTTTGTATTTATATTCATTTGCACTACATATAGATACTAATGTATTTTTACCACGTTTTTATCAACTCGTATTCTTGTTTGTCTGTCTCTTTGTCCGGTGCAAATCTTGTAATCGATTTTAAACTAACTTCCCGATGAGCTAGATAATTGAAACTTTGAGGATAGCCCAAAATTGGATGACAATGCATTCCTTTACCGTTTATTACCAGTTTTAATCAGTTTTAAGATCAATTTCAGCATTTTCCCCCCTTCCATCGTCGCGCTTGTCCTTTGTTTTCCTTTCGCAATCGGGAAAAGTCTTCCACTGACGTCATTAATTCCCTTGCCTATATATACTCATTCACGACGGCAAGTAGAGCAGTTAAGATGGCACAAGAGACATCAACACAGCGCAAGCTACGGCTAGAGAAGGAGAAGAAAAAAAGTTTGGAGAAGCAGCTACAGGAATCGGAGGCAAGTAAAACTATTAAATTGGCCAAACGGCGAAAGGCAAATGAAGATGCGACTGATGAACAACGTGATATTAGACGTGCAAAAGATAAGGCACGAAAAAAAAGAAAGGGCAAACGAAGAACCCAAGCAATACTCCTCTTGCCGCCATAGTCAGCAAATTCGTGAGGCTAACCTGAGAGCGAACGAGACGGTCGAACAAAATTTCTTTCGCCTTCCTAGGGATGCAAAACGACACGCTAGTGTAAGAGGGGTCGAGACGCCCCAACAAAATTTCTCGCGCCTTGCTAGTGATGCCGAACGACACTGTTCTAGAGCATTATCGAGCCAATGGAGAACGTATTTACCGAATCGTTGCTCAAGATGTCCTTGTAAATGCAACAAGAAATGCCGACAATGTGAATATGGCAAACATTGTATCAGGCGATATAAATAAGACTGGAGGATTGCCAAAAGAGTTGGAAATTTTTGTTCGAGCAAGAGTGATGTTGCGCTCAAATTTAAATATTGGACAAGGACTTGTGAATGGCGCCATGGGCACAGTAACAGAAATCGTTTGGCCATTATTCCGTCGAGATCAAATGTACAACGAAGACATTCTATCTGTTCCCATAGGCTTTAATCGTGATGGAATACATTTGATTCAGCCGAAGTTAATTCTATTTCCGGCATTAAGAAATTTTGGCACAATGGAGCGGACTCACTTCCCTTGATATTGTGTTGGGCTTGCACAGTACATAAAATTGCAAGGATGCAAAGTTGATCATGCTGTTGTATACCTAGGACCTGCGCTATTTGCCAATGGACAGGCTTATGTGGCAGTAAGCCGTGTCAGATCCCTCAATGGCTTGCGCATTGAAGAATTAGATTGTACAAAATTAACTGGCAAAACTCCATGTAATGAGGAAGCAATGTGTTACGGACGGAATCGATGTTTTATCAACTGCGGTACCCGGCGTAGGTTTTATCCCACGGAGGTGGTTTTCCCTACGCCATTGCACACCCGAATGGGGGTACCTCTCAAAATGAAGCAGGCCTGTTAGGTAAATTATGTAAAAGGCCCTTCGAAATGGTGACGATCTCGATAAAGTTATTTGTATTTCGAATAGTATAATCGATATATAATATGACCTTGTAGTCTATTTAAACGATCGAGAAATTGAAAAGTCGAACTAAGATGTAAAAAATTGACGATCAGGTTTTTTCAGTACGTTTAGGGACGTCGTGGAGTGAGGAAGTCCGCGTCGCGATCGGATCGTCACCGCGGGATCGGAATAAAGTTGATTTTTAGTTTCTGACCGATCATATTGCGCGTTTTATTTCAAAGCCCTTCCACCATTAGTTAACAAAATGGCGCCGAAACCCGGGAGTCATCCCGGGTATGGTGGAAGTGGCTTTGTGCGAGTGTTCGCGATGGAACTTTGTGTCGCGCATGTACATGGGACTGTCTTTCACATGCGTGTCTACGTGCTGGGACATTTCGGGATGTCATCGGGAATTCTTTGGACATCTGTGGAGGAGAGCGACCGCCAGGAGGATACAACGAAAGGATGGACGACTAGGACATAGAGGATCGTCATCGAGTGTCAGGATTGGCCCGTGTAGTTCATCAAAGGAAGTTCGAATTATCGGTCAAGATGTCTGCATCGGCGAGTGTAAAGGGACTTCTGCATGGTGAGCTACGCGTTTTTGCGATAGTGCGATGAAATAATTTCGAATTTTTTAATGTTTTATACCGCGCTCGCTTTGTGACTCCATTTCAATTCGTGATGCGTGATCGCGTTCTGTTGTCTCCCACGCCACTCCGACTCCGAATTCAAATTCGACAAGTTTGAGTATATGATAATAGATTTGTATTCAAAACAAAATACCGTACCGATAAAAATAAAGAATATTTAAATTCGAACGGCTCTAACCTTTTAGTGAAAATAAATCATATTTAGTCGCGGCGAGTTGGATTGGAGATGATTTTGTCGGATAGAAAGCGCGATCGTGTTTTGTCATTCCCCAGGACGCTCGATTTGACAGTTGAAAATAATAATTACGATGATTTATTGACAGTTCGATAATTTATGGTCGTGTTTGTTATTCGTTTTCTGAATCAGAGACGTCGACGACTTCTTAATAATTAATTAATTCTATATCTAATACGTTTAAGTGTAGTAAAATTGATTGCTTGCGGAATTCGGATTTCGGAGTCGGAAGTTCCCTGTAAGAAACAGTTGACGCGCTTCGTCGTGTATGCGCGTATAAATATTATAGCCATCTGATTCGCCTTTAATGCGCTCGGAAAGAAATTGCTAGGTTTGCGTAATAGTTTTGCGTGAAGCCTTTGTTTCACAGTTTTCCCTCTCGAAACGGAGGGTTCTAAAGTTAAATAGTTACCGCTATTTTTGCGAATCCCTTTAGAAAATAGATTGAAATAAATTTTACCTAATTGGGAAAATCAAAATAAATAAAAGAAAATTACTCTTTCGATCGATACCATTAATTTGTACATTGCCATGAAACAAGTATGACGTTGATCTGTTTATGTCTAAGATAAAAATTAAGTTTTATCCATTTTGATAATATGGGCATCACGACAAACGTGATTCTGCATAAACATGTTCCAGATTTTCGCAAACTATACATTCGTACATGAACGTGAAATTATCGACTTGCCGTTCGTCGGTAAGGATGAAATTTTTTAGATTTATATTGTAAATGGTTGATTTAATTTGGAACCCTCCCAACGCAAATATCTATTACAAAAATTTTACCTTCAGAATGTAGGATTATTAGTAGAGTTCTAACTGTCATGTAACCAAATAGGGTAATTGAAATGTAATTAGTTCTGCAAGCTCTGTTTGTATTCACTAATATTTGACGATGATTAATTTATTCAAGTTACAGATTGAATAATAATTTACATTAGTGACGAATAAGGATTCGAATAAAATTTTAGAACGGGGATAAATATTTAGAATTCTAAATTCGATTGATTGAGAATCGAACATAAATACGTGCACATATACGGAGAAATTTAACGACAAAGTACTAAGTCGATAATTGTAAATTTTGATGATTAAAAGTGATGATAGTACGAAATTGGATGACGATATAATAGGCGCCCAATTACGTCAAAATCACTCTACGATACTTTTGCCGAAGTTTTTTATTCAACGTTGCAATTTGGCGATTTAAGCCGAAATATCGATCTTCGAGTTTATTGAATATCAAGTACCAGTCAGCGCCTTTGACAAGTGTTCTGACGAGCATCATCTTTCATTAGATGTCCATAAGAACATGCGCTTTTATAAATGTTCAAACAAACCTGTTGCGAACATAATTGCTGTTTGAAATCTGCGGTACCCGGTATAGGTTTTCGCCCCACATGAGTGGGATTTTCCCTGTGCCATTGAAAACCACTGTTGAAAATCGGCTGTGGCCGGAGATCTGTTACATATATGTGTAAAGATCCTGAAAGTTATGTACTATTGATTGTACCGATCTACAGTTTGCAAGCCTTGAGGAGCCACGTAAATTGCGAATTATAGTTTGAATTCGTGTAACTGATTTCGAATTTGATAAGTGTCTTTGTGGACACTCAGGGCCGTCTTTGCGGATAGCTCTCTGAAACCTTTCATTGTATCCTGAACGTAAAGTGAGCTTCAATAGTATAAAGATATTTCGCAGATTCGGAGTCGGGTTTCCTGTGAGCGAAACCCGCTCCAAATTGGCGAAAGTCTATCTAGCTCGGTTTGTGTTATAGGAAATTTTGAAAGCAGATATTGTTTTAGATATCGAACTTTGATGTCACACGTGGCTCGCTTCTGGATGGAGAGTAACCTGTGTGGTTACGAGTTCGGGGATTGGAGTCAGACTCCAATTTTGACCGCGCTGGCCTCCTGGTGAACAAGAAGTCCGGAGGTTAGAAGCGTGACATATATTGGTCCACACGATGCTCAATCTCCTGATGGATAGTAACCTGACAGGAACATGTGTATGACTAAGTGTCTTATACAGGCCTCTGGCGAATGAGAAGTCTTGAGAACTGAGCGTGGACAAATCGAATTGGAAATTCGATTTCTGTAATCTTTGTATCAAATTCGAAAATAATTGGTCCTTTGAATTTTATCGATTTGTGTATCGATATGAGCGCTCGAAAGCGCCGCCCTTTGGCTTTGGCCGGGGAACGTTTGTATCTTGTTTTAGTTGATCGGTACATGGAAACCTCCTCGAGGCTAGCAGTCGAAAATTGATCGTGAGCTCTGACAGTGGTAGCCTCTGTGGCAAACCTATGTCGGTCCGACTTATTTACTGTGGAAATTGTTGCCTACGTCCTTAGGGTCGTAATGAAAAAAGGATAATTGTATTCAACGACCGAATCACGTCTTTTATTTTTTTCCGCCCGTTTTGCACAAAAACAGTACTTTGACAGATAATCGAAATAACTCCGCATTTTCTCAAACAGAAGTTTGATAGAAAATAATAGTTTTTGACGGCGATTGATGGTTGATTTTATCATATCGATTAAAGAAATTTGATTTGTTTTCAAATATGGAAACGAAGTAGTACGATGAATGTGTAATGGGAATATGATTATAATTGCAAATAAAAAACAAATTCGAGCCTTTCGTGCAAGGTTTGGTATCAGTTTCATGTCAAATTTTTTGCGCGAATGACAATTTGAATGGAAGTAGCTTAATATAAATCGTAATACATATAATGATTGTTCATGTTTGTGAAGGTCATGATCAATTTGCACAGGTCCCGATACGGACAATGGGTCCCATTATTTAGGTGATGATGATGACATGATGAATTGAAATTGAATTGATGAAAATTTCCTTACATATTTTGGGCTCGTATTCGAAAACATGAGCCTTTGAATTATTAATATTCGAATTAGTAATATCTGCCTTTTTACGGAATTTTCATGAGAACTCCTCGAGACGATCGCAATAGTCGATGGTCACGAGCTAATCGCCTACCTACTTTACGAGATGGTCGTATTGTGCGGAATCATTCGTTTATAACGACTTTTTAAAGGAATGCATTTCAAATGTCTATTTAATTTAGGCATTGTCGAGTCAGCCGCGATATGATGAGACGAAACTTCAAATGAAATCGATACCAAACTTGAGCTGTTGTGAATGCCTGATAGTCGTTCAGTTCGTGAGTTAATAGCAGCCAGTCAATTATATGTTTTTTTTTGTTTTCTGAACTGTCATAATATTACTATGACAATATAATATAAACAAAGCTTGCAGATCTACGACATGATGTGTTTTAAGAAATGTAATTTGGTAGACATAGAAAACGATTCACAAACGTAATCGAATAAGTTGAGGCGGTAAGGAAAACAATTATTCGCGAAAAGGAATAACATGGTCTTGACAGCTTAAAGTGCAAGGTTGTCGCCATTTCTGGGCACTTGAATATTCGGAGTCGTAATCCGAAATATTATTCAAGTGAATTTATTTAATCACGTGACGGTTTTTCGCCAGATTTGCACTCGATTTCAAACAAGGTAATACGGTGACTATATATCGGTGAGAAATCATTTTGAAAGATGTCAAAACAAATATGTTTCAATGACAACTGTTTTTCAATCAACGGAGACGACGATTAAAATATTTGCATTCCTAGCTGCCGTAACTTTCGTTTTGTGATATTTATAAACACCATGTGTGACATGGAATGATTTCGTCGAAAATCCATGTAGTCATCAGAGTTATTATGCAACTGTAAATAAATAATTCTTATAGTTGAATGCTTAAGATGTGGTGATTTTTACATGGTCATGGCGCAATGTGTCCGTACTCATTGCGAAGATGTGTGGTTGCTGTGTGCGAATTTGTCGATGATGTTCTCTTAGCGGGGGGAGCAGTAATACGGTATGCAGTACGAGGTACATTTTCGTTATAAGACTGACTAGAATGACTTACAACGCTACTATGAAAATCTCGACTTGTTTATCGTAGTGTAGTTCCATAGACTATGAGTAGTATTTTGATGACCTTCAGTAGTTGAGTAGTATTACAGACATCTGTAAGACTCTTACATTGATAGTGAACATTCTTTGGCATGGTATATGCCTTCTTCTGACTTTGCTTTATGATCAATAAGTTTACCTTTGTTTTTGATATTATTTAAGTAATATTGTAGTAGTTAGTGGATCTACCTGCTTTGTCTTTTTTACTGACTTTGGACACAAATACAGATGATCACGATAGAACGGTGATGTGAAATGTCACATGATGTTGTGGTGAGTTTGAATTCATGGAAATATAATTGGAAGCTATACTGATGGAATCGAATGGAATAATATTAGAGAATTGGAAATGAATGAGCTAGATATTGTACTCGGTTGCTAAGTTATATTGATGGTACTATCTGATAGTACCATGCGAGTAGAAAGATGCTAATGCAAAGTGCGTGACGTGTGAAAACTTCGATGATGATTTGAATGGGTTATGAAAACATCGATTCTAGTGAAGTGTACGAGTCCGTGGACTTCGTACAGGGGGGAGAATGTTACGGACGGAATCGATGTTTTATCAACTGCGGTACCCGGCGTAGGTTTTTTCCCACAGAGGTGGTTTTCCCTACGCCATTGCACACCCGAATGGGGGTACCTCTCAAAATGAAGCAGGCCTGTTAGGTAAATTATGTAAAAGGCCCTTCGAAATGGTGACGATCTCGATAAAGTTATTTGTATTTCGAATAGTATAATCGATATATAATATGGCCTTGTAGTCTATTTAAACGATCGAGAAATTGAAAAGTCGAACTAAGATGTAAAAAATTGACGATCAGGTTTTTTCAGTACGTTTAGGGACGTCGTGGGGTGAGGAAGTCCGCGTCGCGATCGGATCGTCACCGCGGGATCGGAATAAAGTTGATTTTTAGTTTCTGACCGATCATATTGCGCGTTTTATTTCAAAGCCCTTCCACCATTAGTTAACACAATGAGTGAAATGGAGCGATTACGCCAACTTGAACCTTCGCCGCCATAAAGCCAAATTTTCTACGTTCTTTAAATGTTGCTGTGTTTTCTGGTAAAATAAATATAATTCTAAAACCACTTGCATATTCTTTTCATTTTGAAACTGCTCTTTTCAGATTGTTTACAAATGTAATAGTTTAAAATCGATTGTAAAATTTGACCTATTAAAATTAAAAAGCAGAAAATAATTAATGAATAAAAAATTCGTTTTAAAAAACACGTTTTTATAAATGGACTAAAAAGGATAAAATAATTTTTCCCATCCACACAGGTCACTAATTTCATGCCGAAATAAATACGCAATAATTTTTCATTTTATTAGGAAATAAAATATTTGTACGACTTAAAATGGAAAACGTGGGGCGCAATAGAGGTAACAGAAATGACTCCTACCTACCTATACGAATAATAACAAATGAGAAACTTATATTTAAATGAACAATATGACACGCCAGTTTAAACATGACAGTCATTTCTGTTACCTATATTGCGCCACACGTTTTCCATTTTAAGTCTTACAAATATTTTATTTCCTAATAAAATGAAAAATTATTGCGTATTTATTTCGGCCTGGTATTAGTGACCTGTGTGGATGGGAAAAATTATTTTATCCTTTTTAGTCCATTTATAAAAACGTGGTTTTTAAAAAAAAATTTTTATTCATTAATTATTTTGGTCTTAACTTTGACAAATTAATTGGAGGAATGCTTGGAATAAGGACCTATAAATATACTTGCAATGTTGTATCGATTTTGAAACTTCATTAAGATGTAATATAATAATATTTGTTGAGTAAAGAATCTTGAGTAATCCACCTAAAAAACATACATGAAAACCGCATAGATTCTTTTCAGACATTCGGAAAGGTGTTACTTATGTGAAATATTGCAATAGCATAGTTTCTAATTAATATTCCCTAAATAATAATATAAGCATTAATATCAGTACTTATTTGAATATGTTCTCTGAAAAAAATTGTTAATATTTTTTAAAAGTATTTATTAAATTAGGAAAATATGTTATCCATTGCTAATAGGTCTATCGTCGTTTGCTCAATCATCCCAAAACCAAGCAATGCAGCCAGAGGACAATTTTAATTTTAAAGACAATGTAGACTTAAACAATAACGAATATATGGCTCAACCTCTCGGAACTTTGCCAGCTGCTGCAATGTACGATGAAAGCATGGCACCAAAAACATCAGATATATCACGTTATGACTTTAATGAAGCTACAGTAACACCTGAACAAGAGTTGCCTATCAGTATTTACCCAATGTATAAAATGAAGACTGATGAACAGAAACAACATTATAAGGTAAATATTTATACTTTATTTCTGTATATTATTGAATAAATTATGAATTTTCTTCCGTAATTTTGAACATGCTTCAGATATACCTACATAGTTAATTCGAACAGAATTCGATCTCACTTTCGGCAGCAAAGGTAGATTTTAAAATTGCATTCGAATAAGGAGGAAGGAATTATTGGAAGCATAAAATGAAAGACGAGTTTATGAATTTACTGATTACAAAAATTCAATGTTAAATCATTTCAATAAATTACACTACATCAGAAAATTTATCGGAAATTATAAAAAAAATCACGCAGGAGTCCGATAAAAAATGTTAGATTAAAGTGGCGATCGAATATTTTATTATTCAGGAAAAATAAAAGTCTTACTATTTCCGCGAATTTGGAATATACTGTTTTTAAAAACGTCATAAGTATTTCAACTTTTATTTTTTTACTTAGCCCTTTCTGCCCTGTAAGGCTATGTGTCCCTAGCGATCTTACAAGGCTCGGGCACCCTGGGGCCCTATAGTCAGAGCCCTGGCGAACCTCGTAGTCGAAGTTCAACCAGGCGGAATCTTGATTCCCGATTGAGCATTGTAGTCAAAACTCAACCGTTGGAATGAAGCCCTGGCCACCAGAGCCATAGTAAGTAGGTCGTTGTAGCGAGAACTGCAGATCGTCTTTTAGATGGCGCCATACTCACTATTTTCCAGGATGTAGGAAACAGCACAAACTCACATCAAGTACAGCAGCGGGGTCATGAGTCAATCCCCACCTGATAAACAACATTCCGAACATATTGCAAAACCTCTTCATTCACACATGCTTCATTGTCTTTTAGTGTACGGTCCGTGCCTCCTTTACCTTTAATTTTAACGGCAAGGTTTACGCGACTAAATCCCTAACCTCTTTTGGCCCTCTGTAATTCACGTGGGCAGTCTGCAGCAGAAACGTGGCTCCGATATCTCCTCCGCTTCAGACTGCACGGGGCAACCGTAACCACTCTCTCTACCATCGTGTTAGTGGTTACCGGATCTCGTGGGATCGCACCAGACGAAGAGGTCCCAGCAGTACTGCTTTCTGCATTCGGCCTGCGATGGAATTTGCATGTTGTTGGCAGGCCGGAATGCTTTTGATATTTTGGAGGACAATTGGTCTCATTCTCCCAGCACTCTAATTAATAACACGACGAGCTTGATTTTGAATCCTCGATACAGCTTGCGAACCTCGAACAGGAGAGGCGCAGAGAATTCCATGACGAAGATGGATTTGTCATCGAAGTAAACAAGGACGATGTCAGGCTTATAGGTTGAAATTTGCCTGCTCGTCAGAAATGAGAATTTCTAGTATATTCGGCACAACTCATTTCCGTCTACGGATTCAATATCATTGCGGACGTATCGCACACCTGGGGTCGCATCAATATCATAGGTGCTGCAAAGATGATAATACAGCACTCGGAAAGCCGCATTGTGACGTTCGATGTATGCTGAAACTACATATCTTGGACACGCTGCCGAATGGTGCATTAGTGTCTCAACATGACATCCACACGATCTACAAAGCTCTGCACCGCCTGGTGTAAAATGGTGTAGTGGTACGCCAAAGTATTGACGACCCCATCCTGGCATGCGAAGATAAAACCCTCGGTATCGGATTTCAAGCCGGCTGATCGTAAGAATGAGAAGGTCATCCCTGCCGACAAGTTGATGGTCATTTCGAAAGAATTGTCCATGGAATGGCTTGACGATATGCCTTCCCTCCAAAATACGGAGTTGTTCTCTTCGTATGTTGGCCCTGAGATGCACCGTGCACAGGTTTATGGCTGACTCAGCCTCCTGTGCACTACTACGTCCCACGTTGAAAACCAGACCGAGATTTTCTATATTTCTTACTATGTTTGGGCGGACATGGAAGCGTTTGAGCAACAAGCTTAAAAGCTCATGTGAAGTTGAGTAATATGCCTTCATGTAATCCAGCCAGGCTATCGACAGGTTACGCTTGTACTGGACTGGTCCTCACAAAGACACCTGTCGATAAGCAAGTTGTCCTTGCAGCCGGATACACCCGCTTTGGAGCTTCGTTGTTCTACTATCCACACACCGGTTTCGCGGTTGTCTCAATACGAATTTTTTCCGCCAAAACGTGAATTATTTCACTTCCCATAAACATTTTTTGTTACTTATGACAATTAATATAATCAGAAAAAACAGTATTTGCATTAATTTATCATATTAATTTATTTCTTGAACCACACCAGTTGTTGGTTCAATTTTCATATTCACCCGGATGAAGATCAATTGCAGATTCCCTCGTCGGAAGTTATCGTCAGCGTCTTATCCGCGGTAGATATGAAGTGGGTCTTATCCTGGATAAAGATGGAATAATCCTCGAGGCGTACTCGCTACAACATAGACTGCCGAATCTGGTTGTGCTACCGATATTGATGTAGGGGGGACTGGCTCCCGGCTGGTGTTAAGTGTGTCTGATGCCTAGTTCTGTCTTGTACGGTCCTGTCTTTGTCCTGTACCTCTCCACCCGAGAGCCGACCAGCGAATAAGCATATAGTCATTAAAGCGGCGAAAATACCTTGTCCTTTTATTCGTTGTGGCGTTATGAGTACCAGCACAAGTTGTTTCAGAAATTCGCAATGGTTTAACGGTTCATTATCTGGAGGAAGATTATATAAAATGGACGCATGTACGCTCCCCTGATCGAGCATTCCCAAAAGAAACTTCCATCTGTTCGATCTATGTGCGCATGGATATTTACTACAGATCTGTTCGAACAAGTCGGTACCAAATTTGGTCTGATTATAAAAATCGATTCTATCGGCTTATTGTTTTCTTTACATTCTTTACCTGACCTGCGCCTTGACGATAGCAGTAGTGCCACTTTATTCTTTTGGGGGCAAAAAGACAGTAACACGTTTTTGCCGTCATAACCGTTGCTTGTAATTCCCATCGCAGCAGTTCGTCGCAAAGATTCAGGCAATTGTCACTTATTTTTTCAAAAGGTACCAACCATCGATATACCGAACTCGTCTGTCATCTGAATGAAGATTGGTACTAATGAAAACTAATTATCGCACGTAATTTTCCTAGTTGTATTATGTGTTGGTTCGCTTGAAACTCGTACATAATAAGATAGCACACTTTCCACGCGTTGCGTCGTGACTCTTCCAGTATAAGGTAATGTAGTTAACATATATGCGATTTTAGAGTCGTTCATCGAAACTATTTTTGGTCCATATTTCACCGGTTTCGATTTACTGTACACTTTTGCAGAAAACTTGCCGCGAATCCCTAACAGCTGCTCATTAATAGTGAAAAAT
Source organism: Trichopria drosophilae (assembly GCA_030407085.1). NCBI lineage: Eukaryota > Metazoa > Arthropoda > Insecta > Hymenoptera > Diapriidae > Trichopria > Trichopria drosophilae. The sequence goes on along the minus strand of CM059587.1, from coordinate 47,131,160 downwards.
TCACTTGCGGAATAATTCCACGAGCAGCTTTTTATAGAAATATTTAATATTATCCGGTCCGGTACTATGGTGTCGGTAAAGCGTCTTTCTGCACGAGTGTTTTTATCGTCGAAACGAAATTTGCAGCTAATAAATTGAAATCGATGTTTCGACATTGCTGCTTTGCATAATGATACGTCAAATTCGCGCTCCCACAATTATTTAATCGATACACGATTATTTTTACCCGCACCTAACCAATACAAAATTCAATGAAAAGCCTGAAGTTTATTCATAACGATTAAACGTTGGTATGAATCTTTATCTTTATCATTAACACTCGGCCTGAATCGCGCAATCTCTTTATTAGTATATTTGAATATGATTTCTCCCGCGGGTTTCGGGTACTTATAAACACCACTTGTACTTATCTTTACCGTACGCGTATGTGGTTCGCCTACTCGTTTTTGGATCTGCCACAGCTCGTCGTTCATTCTCAACTTGTTCCTCATCGTCGGTGCCATTATCGTCATCTGAACCCGACACATTATACTCCGAGGCGTCGCTGTCCTGATCCTCGACCGCGTCAAATTCTTTGTCGGAATCAATCTTCCCAAAATAATCAATATCGTTGCGAGGATGCCGTATCTGCAAAACGTCCTCGCCCATCCGATTTGTCATTTTACTCAATCTCCATAAAAAAATTGAAAAAACATTTTTTTCATATATATTCATCACAAAGGACACTTTGATCTGAAAAAGGAAACAAAAATAATTTACCGTTTCGTCAATCGTAGAGTCCTCAGGTGGATCTTTTTCGGCCGTGAGCAATTTGATATGGCTCTTTTGACGACTACACGTGGAATGGCGCGCTGCTATTCGGTAGAGAGATCCATGTCAAACACATTTTTTTAAACGAGAAGTAGTGGCGTCCTCAGCTCCCAACTTCAAAAGTCACATCAACGTGAAATATCACCATGGACCAAAAAGATCCACGTATGGGCTCTAAGGGTTAAATATTGAAACAAAACGTTGGAATTGTGCGGCTTGCAAAGGCCGCACTTGTATTATTGCAAGTGTCCAATGGAAGGACACTTAAAATTCGGTACTTATCGATGACGGAGCAAAGCGACGTTTGTGTCAAAGAGCCCATGCACTCAATCCACGCCTGAAACGAGTTTCCGTGAAGTTCTTTGGTGTTGGCAACTCTTCAGTTGGAGTTGCCAAATTTACAGCTTTTTTTACGATCTCTCCATTGTTGATGACCATCCAATTCTTAAAACACAAGCCATTGTGTTGAAGGATCTTACGTCATTTATTCTTCAATTCTCGGGCTCCCCGTCACAATGGTCACATATACGGCATCTGCATTTGCGGACGGCTTTCTCTTCAGTCAGTCGGCAATCCAAATATATAAACTCTCTATAGCTCGATCATTCTCGACGGTCTCATCAAAGGTTCGCCTGGGAAACCCATAGTCCAACGTTCCAGTTTTGGATGGATTTTATCTGGTTACGCTTCTCCTTCGAACATAACCCGCACTTCTTACGTCCAAGTTCACATGCTTTCGGAGGAGCATCAGCATTCCCAACTTCTCATTTCACTCTAGGAACTAGAGGCTGTTTCCGACGTTTCTCACACATCCGAGGATGATGTATATTATGAAAATCATTTTCTTGCAACAGGTGCGAGGCTACCTATTGATGAATATATTTTGCGGCTTCCTTTTAAAAACAGGGCACTAATATTTAGTGACAGCTCCGATGGGACTGTTTGTTCCCTAGTATTGCTAGAAACCCGACTCCAAAGTGATCCTATATCATAGGTGGTCTACCATGCATTTATGGAGGCTTATGATACACAAAACCATACGAACATTGTTCTCCACACATTTGATACCTGCCTTACAATGCAGTTATCTCGGAGAGTAGCTAATGCCCGTGATAGCAATTGTCACCAAATTGTGTAGAGGCATTCCTCGCATAGAATCATACAACATTATCAGCTGAATAGTCACCTTCGGTATCGCATTCGCGCCATTTTTAGCGCAACGTGTTCTACGGCAGCTTATCAGTGACGATGATCCCCAATTTTCACGTGCGATGTATAGCTTATAATATGGAATCTATGTCGACGATTGTCCTTTTGATGGCGAAAACACGGACAGCGCCCGTCTCCTGCACTCTGAAGTGCTCTCAATCGCGCAAACGGACGAGTAACGATTCTCTGAAGTAAACCCCGCCAACCATGGGAACGCGACTGGTAAGGGTATCCACCAGAGAGAAGGCATAAAAATGGTACGGGTAGTCTGCAACCCAACATCGGACTCGTTTCACTATCAAGTGTAACTCACTACTCCAATGCATTTAACCAAATGCTCTCTTGTGTATCTTATTGCCCTCCTATATGAACCCTTAGGATGGGTATTCCCTGTCATCGTGATTACGAAGGTACCGATGCAGCAGCTGTAGCAGCTGAAACTGGATTGGGATGTTTCACTTCCTAGTTCAGTAATGAACATCTGGAACGCCATCGGTAGCGACTTACATCATCAGGATAAATTAACAATACCATGTTGGTTTGGATGCAGTGACAATCAAGTCCAACATGAAATTCATGGCTTCTGCGACACGTTCAGCCTCGCCTACGCAGCGGTAATATATTTGAAGACAACACAAGTTGGCAAAAATGTTATCGTCTCCGTCTTGGTTAATAAGACTAAAGTTGTACCTCTGATGCACCTTACCATATCTCGTCTAGAGCTATGTAGAGCTGTGTTGTTCTCTCGTCCTATCAAATCGCTTTCTGCTCTTCTTCGTTTTGCAACCATTAAATGATACTGCTGGACTGACGCCACAATTGTCCTTGCTTGGCTCAAACGGTCTCCAATAAATTGGAAGACAGTTACCTACTGATATGTATAGCTATCAGGTTAAATAACAATAATAATTTAAAATTAGAGGTGGTTTGGTCACACAGACCGAAAACCTGAGTGCTTGGGTAGTCCCTTTGCACTCCTCCTATGACCTCCTTCTATGTGGCACGGCGCATAGCCATCCAGACCGCGGCCATGGTTGCGGCCTCCATGGAGGTGATATTCTGCCGTGTCAGTGCAGGTTTTCCCGTTCCTTCCACTCTATGTCGAGTGGTGGCATGGCATTCACAGAGAAAGTGTTCGGCGGTTTCTACCGCCTCTCCATAGTACCTACAGGCCGTCGAGTCGGCCAGTCCTATTTTGTGGAGATGTCCCCGGAGATCCCAGTGCCCAGTAATCATTGCCACAAAATCATTGGCCGCCGATCTTTTGGCACTCAGGAATACCGGTTTCCATCTGCAGAGCCAGCTGTCGCCAAGAAAAAGTTTGGCTTGCCTGCATCCCGGTGTGGAACCCCATATCCTTTGATGTTCGAGCGCAACCCTCGTCTGGAATGCTTCCCGAGCGAGGTTTTTGTACACGCCCACTACGGGTGCGGAGCCAATGAAGTTTTTTTTGCTGCCAGTTTATCTAGCTTATCTGCAATCACGTTGCCCTTGAACCCACTGTGGCTTGGGATCCAGCGCAGCGTGACGCGGGTTTTCGCAGCTAGTCTATTCAGGGACTGGTAGCAGTCCCAGACTAGTTCTGACCTTGTACTAAAGTTGCTGAGGGCCTGTAAGGCTCCCCTGCTATCAGAAAAAAATGGTGATATTAGTACCATTATCCTCATTTAGCGCTCTATAGGAACACTGAATGATAGCCATTAGTTCTGCTTGCAAAACAGTGGTGTAGGCTCCCAAAGGGTATGTGGACCCTTTTCCACCTCTTCCTCTGTATACCCCTGCTCCACTCCCCCGCACCCCAACTGACCTTTCGCATGGTTGCTTTTCCAGTCTTCTCTGGTCAGGAGACTGATTTTGTATTTTTTGTCAAAAAGATAGCGGGGTGACGTACGATCTACGCTCTCGTCTAAGACGCTACCACGAAAGTAGGCATCCAGTGGTCCTGTTCTTTTGGCAGACCTACTGTGCCCACTCTTTGCTTTGATCCTGCGCCAGGCCTTTACGGCCTCGGCTTTAAAGGTTATGTGAAAGGGCTCTATCTATATCCAGGAGAACACCTAGTGCCGCCGCGGGGATTGACCTCGTAGCGTCCGTGATACTCCTGGGTATGAGCCCGCTCACTTTCTCTAGGGCCTTGACAGATGTAGTCATAGTGGACCTATTCCTCCAGGCCAGTGAAGTATAGGTTAATCCTGGCTTCAGTATAGCCTCGTATATCCATAGCATAGTAACCGGCTTGAAGCTCCAGCTGCTGCCTATGGTCCGTCTCATTAGCCATAGGGAAGCTGTGACTCCGGCACATCTGTCTTTCAGATGTTTCTTCCAGCTCAGCTTGCTGTCTAGAGTCACCCCGAGGTATTTGGCTATTTCCGCGTACTCTAGTCTGTGTCTAGATTTTCCTAGGGTTAATAGAGAGCCCCGTTTCCTGACATCAGTGCTCCACAAATGTAAGTGCATGATGTATCATGCATATCCCGTGACGTGTAGTCCTAGCTCCGTGATTCAAACCAGGAGTTCATTCTTCACCACATTCCATAGTAGTGGTGAAAGAACCCCTCCCTGATGACATCCGGAGTCAACGTAGCCCCGGATTTTCGTATCACCCTTCTCCGCTCGCAGACTACGATTCGCAAGCATGTGGTTCACCCAGTCCGCGATTGGTTCCGGTGTGTCGTGTGCCCTGAGCGCTCTCCTTATCACTCCTCACGCGGTGTGATTAAAGGCCCCCTCAATGTCCAGCAGAGCGCCCACTGCGAAGCCCTTGTTCTCCAGCTGGGACACGATCAGTGAGACAACCTGATGCAGTGCCGTCTCATTGGAGAGACCCGTTCTGTAGGCATGTTGGCTCCCGTGCAATGGGCATCGGGCTAGGACCGTCTCCCTCATGTACCTATCCACGAGTCTTTCTACTAACATTAGTATGAACGACGTTAGACTGATTGGTCTAAAGTCCTTGGGCCATTCATAACCGCATCTCCCTACTTTAGAGAGGAAAATCACCTTGACACCCTGCCATGCCCTAGGCACATGGCCCAGGATGAGACTAGCTGTAGTTAGTTTCATAAGTGGTCATATGATCATATCATCAGCTCTTTGAAGAAGAGCTGGATAAATTCCGTCTGGCCGCGGTGACTTATACGTACTAAAGAAGTGTACGGTCCACCCCATCCGCACGGGGATTTCCCGAGCGATTCGGCTTCCAAGTTCTCTGCGGGCCTTGGACATCCCACCTTCCGTGCCGGGAACGGTTCGGTTCAGGTCTTCGTCTCCCCCCTATCCACTCCCAGACCTATAAAAGCCCGGGAAGTGAGCTCGAATCAGGCAGTCCAGTGTCTCCGCGTCTGTCGTCGTACTGGTGCCATCTGACAGTTTCAGTACTCCCATGATTGCAGCCGGGTCCTGCACCAGAACCTTTTCAAGCCTGGCTGCCGGAGGTCCCTTCTCGACCTCCGAGCAGAAGGATTCCTAGCTGTCCTTCTTGGCTTTCCTGACTGCATCTCTGAAGTCATCGCTTGCTACAGTATAGCTGTCCCAGGCTTGGGGATAATTCCTCTTGCTGGCTAACCTGAAAAGCTTTTTAGTGTTAACCATCTTAGCCTCCAGACTTCGGTTCCTCCAGGTCAGCCTCCTGTCCCTGACAGGGGTTTCCTGGCAGTTTCGCACGAATGCGTATTTGATGGCTGCACTAAACGCCTTGGCTGCTTCCTCTAGTGCCAGAGGATTCTTGATCTTAGCTCTTGGCACATCCTCGACGGCTACACATAGGGCTCTTTTGAAACCATCCCAGTCTGTACGACTGGGGTTCCTAATAGATTTCATATTGGCGCCTACATCAGCCGCCAGATGAAATGCAATCGTCATGTGCTCCGACAGTGACGGATCATCTTTAACCCTCCAATCTTTGATCCTATGAAGGAGGCTACTGCTACAGAGTGTGAGGTCCAGGACTTCAGCTCTGATAGCGTTGCGAAAGGTTGGGGAGCTGCCGGTGTTGCGGATATGCAGGTCGGTGGTGACCAGATATTCCAGCAGCGCCTGTCCTCTTTCGTTAATGTCGGTACTACCCCATATCTGATGGCGTGAATTAGCGTCACAGCCTATCAGTAAGTGGAGCCCCTTCTGCCTGCAATGATCCACCGGTTTCCTTAACTCCCTTGTGGGATTAACTGGCCCATCATATGGGAAGTAAGCTGAGGCCACTGCTTTTTTCCCAACTTATTTGTGTTGATCGTTATCACCATTAGGTCTTCGTTACTCAGATCCATCAATGGAACTGCGTTGATTTCCTTGGTGAGAATACAGGCCCTGGGTTTGACCGCCCCTGTTTAGCTTAAACAGTGGAAAGCCCCCAGCCCCTAATGGCATTTTTGACAATCCAATGTTCTTGGATTAGCGCTATGCCTGTCTGCGCCACAGCCATGCTCCTCTGTAAACAAGCAGAGGCGCCCTTGCTGTGGTGCGAGTTAATCTGGGTAAACTGAAGTTGCCCGGACGCCATTGTAAAACGTCGCGCCTCTTCTTTTACCATGATCGGCCCTTACTGGCCGATGAAAACGGTGACCTTGAATGCCACCCGGGTACACCGATAGTAAGGCCGGTTATCAAGGGCCGCGAGCGCCCTTGCTTGGGTTTCCGGAATCTGGACAAACAGCAGCATTTTTGCACCGTCTTGCTGCCCAGATGCTGGAGCCGTGACTGAAAACGCCGGCTGACGGCTAACCCTCCAGCACGACGTCTTCAACGAGGGGTTGTACCCACCCAGACGCCGAAGTATTACCGCCAGATCCTCTGGTTCATCCGGAATCCAGGCTGTAGCCTTCAGCATCTTTTGGAGGAGTTCAACCCCCCCCCCTGTCCTGATCTTTGGACCCTTCCAGGGGCCCCCCTCGGCCGTAAGTTCAGCCATGAGACGGTCCCTGGTTGCCTGGTTCGCCGGAATGAACGTAATGGCCCCGGCCTTGCAAAAGGAAGCCTGGCAGCTCTTCAGCACGCCTCGCGAAGTCCCGGCAGAAGATTTCGAGATGCTCCCTTGTCAGCTCGACATCGGGGTAATCCTCATTCACCACGACGAGAATAAGGGGGTTCGCCCGCTGGGCGGCAGTGAGACCCGAACCCATGGCCCTGTCTACAGCCGCTTGGTTCGCGCCTCCCCCCCCCCCCTACTTTTTTTAGACGATTTCTGCCCCAAGCTATCAGGTTACTAACTTATTACTTTCAAGGAGCAGATACTGCATTAATTGCAGTCTTTAACGAGGCTCTCCAGAGGATGCTTCTATTAAAGTATTTCTCGCAAAGGATGGTATTTCATGGCACTTTCTGCCATCATCTGCACCTTACATTGGTGGCCTTTGGGCGGCGGAGGTAAGAAGCGTCAAATTACATCTGAAGCGCATTTTTTGTGCTCATACACCTTCCTTTGAGGAACTGGGGATGCTTTTATGTGAGATTGAGTCCCATTTCAACTCGCGCCCTTTGGCACCACTAACCAATGATCCTGATGCCCTTGAAGAAGTGACATTCGGTCACTTCTTGATCGGAACCTCGTTGACGACTCTACTTAGTCCTTCAATTCTCCACCTTGCTGAAAATGGATTATCGCGTTGGTAGTTGTACAGGCAAATGTTAGAGCGACTTTGGGAATCGTGGTCAGCAGATTATCAGCGAGCCTTGAAGCATCACTTTAAATGTGGATCGTGGCGACGTTAGAAAGGTTCTCTGAATCAACTTAGAAACAGTTCAGGTAAATTGTATTCAATAAATGATTTGTAGGCGTCATTCGTGGTCATAACCAGCGATGCCGGTACTGCATTCCAATCAGTACCCGTCCCGAGGAGGCAGTGTCCTTATACCACAAGGGAGGTAGGGCACCTAAAATGACACTTTTATTCGTATCGTCAAAGTGCGCAGCTACAACCGAATTGGTACGACCAATAACTACAGTAACTGTGTTATCAGATTCGACTACGACTACCTAATTTAGTTCATATGGATGTCACTTCTCAGTCTTAATGTTCTTATTTTTTGCGAGCACAGCCTTATCGCAAGGGTGGGGCGGATTGTTTCGTTATGTATTTAAATATTCGCGCAATTCTTCTAATTCGGAAAAATATGTTGGAATCGCTAGTGTGAAACCGCAGTAAAGCTATTCCCCCCACTTTACGATCGCGTACGTATATCTCACTTCACCAAATTCAATGATCGGGTTATCAGTTGCGCATTCAAGGCAAGTAAAGACGGCCACTTTTTCTTCGTTTTTCGGGTTTCCCCACTCCGCACATGCTATCGCACCCAGAAAGTGTTCGTCAAGGTTCGGTAACAGGTGAAAGCGTCGGCATAAACCACAAGATACTATAGATGGCCATGCCTATGCGCTTTTTCATTTCGGCCCCGAGAAAATATGTATACCCGTTCCCCGATACTGAAGAACAATAAAACCACGTTATCAGTGGCGGTTGAATTTTATTTCTTAGAAATAGTCGTAAATAACAGTTTTCGCCAAACTTGTATTTGAAACTTTTTATTTTTTTTTCGACGATAGTTAAGAAATAATATCTCCAATCCTGGATGATTTCCGCAGATCTACAACTCCGTTTTCGTCAATGGACTAGTCAGGTTCGTTGTAAAGTGCATACAAATCGCCGCTTAAGAACCAACACAGTGTAACTCATTTGTTAGTCAAAATGAGTTATATATATATATATATATATATATATATATAATATAAAACATTTTATGCTGATTCGAATGGTCTCAACTTTTATCATAACACTGGCAAAATCACGTATCCCGCAGCATTTACGATTAGCTACTTTGTTCCGTGTTCTGGTGCTGATAATTTTTCAAAATTGCATAACCATATTCGAGATTTTAAAATTAAAAATACACATTAAGAGTATCAACTTCAGAGTAGTTTTTTGGCTCTCCTAAAAAGTCGCAAAAAATTAGATACACAGTTTTGGTTCTTAAGCGATGAAATATGAAAATAAACTGTAGTTTTTTTTATTTATTAATTATATGTGAAAGGGCTTGACTGCCTATATATAATCATGTGTTTAAATGTGCAAATTTTATTTGACATTTACGGCAAAGACAGAGATGCTTTGAAAGGTATGTCTTATTTCAAGGACGCGGCAAGAAGCTCTCATCTCCGTGCTTGTGTCGGATAGCTTATCAGATTCGCCAAAACCGTCGTCAGATGCACTTAGCGATTGTGAATCAATGGAGGAAAGACGGCAGTGAGGAATCTTGACAGGAATCACCCATACTTGACAATTCCTTGTCCCATCAGGGGACAGTCAGGTTAATCATAAAAACAGAAAATTTCGACATTGAAATTCGGATGATTTATGAAAGCGACCGGGAGGAATTGAGCTCGGAGAAGAGATAATGAATAATAGAATAGGAGTTTGAAATTGAGAGGATTTCTGGGTGCGACAGAAAAGAAAGGGCTCGGAGAAGAGAATGAATAAAAGGAGGGAGACAATATTGAAATTTGAAGGATTTCTAAGATCGAAACGAAAAAATTAGTCCCCGTGCAGATTATTAATGAAAATAGGGAAACCGGTATTAAAGTTTTGAAGATTTCTGGAAGGGACAGGGAGGAATTGGGCTCGGAGAAGAGAAATAATGACAAGAGGCACAGTCGCTCCCAGAAATCCTCCAAAGTTCTATGCCGTATCATACTTTTCATTCTCTCTTCTCCGAGCTCAATTCCTTCCGGTCGCTATCAGAAATCTTCCATATTTCAATTGTTTGGTCTCACTTTACATTTATTTTCTTCTCGCACCCTAATTCTTGCCTGTCGCTCCCAGAAATCCTCAAAGCTTTAATATCGAGTTCCCTCTTTTCATTGATAATCTTCTTGCTATCAAATTTTTTCCTTTCGATCTTAGAAAAGCTCCAAATTTTAGAATTACGTATTATGAAATAAAATTTAAAAAAAATAAATAAAATATAATCGTTTTTGAATTTTCATTTGCGAGTACAGATAAATTAATGAAATTGCAATGCCAAATCCATTTTTCGCCTCTTTTCGGATTTTTAACGTCTCCCCACGGAATCAATTTTTATCAAAACGAAACGTATGAGGGCGCGAATTCTTCGCTTTTTCAAGCTCTCCAACGTTGATTATACGGAATTTCGCTAGCATTTTACGGAAATGAATTAGACGCAAAAGACTGAAAAAAAAGCCATTTTTACTCTTTTTAGGTCGATAACTGGCGAAATATACTTTGCACGTCATATGCTCTATAAGGTAAGTTGTAGCGCTATAAAAAACCTTCAAAATTAGTCATCATTCGTTAAAGTAACATTAAAACGAGCCGAGTTATTGCAAAAAACTATTATTTTTTTTTAAACTTCAATGGCTTGCCACTCAAATTCTGAGCTTCAGATCCGATTTTGGTATCAAACTTTCTTGCTCAAAATGATGTTAGGATTCACCCCCTACAATATTATTCGGGAGTTCTTGGACACCCTGTATATTTGTATATCTGTAAGTCCGCACAAATTTATGGAGACCGTCCTTGCAAGTCAAAATTTATACATTTAAATGTGTTTGCGTGGATGGTCGTAAAGGACGATCGTCCTTAGCACCGTATTACTGGCTGGTTGGGCGAAGATTATGGAACATAATAAGATAGGGAACGAGAAAGAAAATGTCACTGAAATGTAGTTCCACTCACTATAATCTAAACACTTAAACGTTACAATAAAGTTCGCGTCGTAGCTTAAGATTAAATGCAAAATTACTGTTAAATTGAGCGCGACTAGCGTGATTCGAAAAAATAAAGGACGCGTTTATTTTCCACGAGACACGTGCTAGGTCGACGCCATCACCTAGCTTTCGACAATCGAAAACGAGCACTGCGTGTTTTCTTCCTCCCAATTTACTCTTTCATTGATGAGCAATTGGATTCGAATCGGCGAAAAAATGATCAGAAACATGGACACGAGTCATGAGCCTCGTGATATGACGAGCGAAACAGAAAAAGTTCCGTCGCGAGAGCGAAAAGCGTGCGTGCTGATTCCAAGCGCAGTAGGCAACCAACTACCGGAAGTATTGCAAATTTTTGAACACGCCTATCGATGAAAATTACGATAGAGAAGGGAGACTCAGCTCGATAAGCCTAGAACGAGCGCGGGAACCCCTTCTCCTGCTAGCATGTCGATTAATGCAAACACTTGTGATCCATTGTTCTGGTCAAATACGAATAGAAAAATTAACAATCATGCAAAAGGTAAAGTATGCCCGCAAACAAAATGTCTCCAGTACAATAATAAATGTCGTCTTTAGAAATTAGCATTTGTGTATTAAGACATTATGAGGACCATCCTCGCAAATTGGAATTCATATATATTTTAAAGACGCCCACACACTTTTGGGAAACCGGCTTCACAACTCACTTTTTATATATTTCACAATTGTCTGGACCGTCCTTGTAAGTCAGGATATATGCAATTCGTGCAATGTCGTAACAAATCTGGCTTTGTTCATATTTTCACTTTATTGAATATAAACGATTCTAATGCGTATATAAGAGTGTTTCTTGTTTTGTCACCTTTATTCCGGTACAATACATGCATATATAACAAAAACTAGTTGCATACACACGTCCCTATAACTACGTGGAGGGATACATATATACAGGGTGTCCCATTTTAAATAACGGATTAGAATATCTCGGATGGTAAGCATTTTGGAGGAAATTTGTTTAAACAAAAGTTGAAGGGTACAAACAGAGCTAACTTAGGGTGACCTTGACATTGACCTTGACGATGGCCTTCAAGGTCATTTCAATATCAAATCAATTTTTTCAAATGGAACCCTTCATTTTTTAACCCGGAAATGGAAAGAGCGGAAGATTTTACGCCATAATGTGACCTTGACCTTGACCTTCGTCACTACCTTGAAGGTCATTTTAATATCAAGTCGATTTTTTTAATGGAAGCACTCATTTTTTGCTATGGAAATGGAAACAGAGAACAACTTCACGCCCGCATGCGACGTTGACATTGACCTTGACCTCAACCTTCAAGATCATTTGAAGGTCATCTGTCACTGGAAGACAGCGCGGAAGATTTTACGTTCGTATATGACCTTGACCTAGACTTGACTTTCACAGCTACTTTCAAAGTCATTTTAATATCAAGTCGATTCCTTTAATGGAACCCCTCACCTTTACCACGGAAGTGGTCAAAATGATCGAAAAATATTGAGAAAGAACGAAGAAGATCGAAAAGGATCGAAAATGAGAGAAAATTATCGATGTGATCGAAAATGATCGATATGATTGAAAAATATCGACAAAGATTGAAAAATATCGACAAAGATCGATAAAGTTCGAAATAGATCGTACAAGATCGTAAAAGATCGAAAAAGATCGGAAAAGATTGAAAAGTTCGACAAAGATCGAAAAAGATCGAGGAAGATCGTAAAAGATCGTAAAAGATGGAAAAAGATCGTAAAAGATAAAAAAACAGATGGTAAAAGAGCGTAAAAGACGGAAAAGATCGGAAAAGATCGAAAAGTTCGACAAAGATCGAAGAAGATCGAGGAAGATCGAAAAAAACGAGGAAGATCGTAAAAGATCGAGGAAGATCGTAAAAGATCGAGGAAGATCGTAAAAGATCGAGGAAGATCGTAAAAGATCGAGGAAGATCGTAAAAGATCCAAAAATCGAGGAAGATCGTAAAAGATCCAAAAAGATCGGAAAAGATCGTAAAAGATTGTAAAAGATCGTGAAAGATCGTAAAAGATCGTAAAAGATCGAAAAAGATGGTAAAATAGCGTAAAAGATCGAAAAAGATCGGAAAAGATCGTGAAAGATCGAAAATCGGTAGCCGAGACTTTCCATACGAGACGAGACGGTACACGGTGCTTTGAAAGGCGAGATTGCGGTTGTCATCTCGAGTGGTACGCGACGAGACATGCCTGGACGATAGGAAAAATTCTCGAACGGCATCACAAATCTTATACGATGTGGCTTCTGGAGCATGAAATCAAAACAATGTCCATCTTGGATCAGTGTCCTATGTGTTATGAAATGTAAAATTCTTCATCAAATACTGTATTTTTATGCCATTACACAATAAATTCCGTAGCTACATTAATTTATTTCATTACGTTGATATTGTTGCTTATAATACATGAAAAATAATTTTTTGTAATAAAGAAAACGCTCAAAAATTCATTTAGTTAAATAATCTTTAAACCTGACTCTGTATTAATTGTTCAAGTACTTGCCACACGCTTTTTCAGCTTTCTATTAAGATGAGTTAAACGATAAAAAGTACTTATCTAAAAATTCATCTTTATCTTTCATAATGGCAGATTATACACCGAATGAAATAGTAGATATTATTCTCATGCTTGGAGAATGCCGAGGTAATTACGTACAAGCTGCAGAATTATATCGTAATCGCTTTTCCAATGTAAGGCACCCGAACGATCGTACCATTGCGAGACTTGTAGAACGTCAACGCCAAAGACCAGTTTGTCTGCGACAAAGACGACGAAATAATGTACCACAGAGAGATGATCCACAAGTGCTTGCAGTGTTAGGTATGGTAGCAAACGATCCTCATGTTAGTACGCGAGAAATTGAGAGACAATTAGGTGTTCCAAGATCCACGGTGCACCGAATATTGAAAGTTCATAGATTGCATCCTTATCACATAACTTTGACACAAGAATTGCAAGCCGGAGACTTCGAAAGAAGGCGCCCGTTTTGTAGATGGGCACAAACAATGATGTATCATTGTTGTAACAAGATCCGGACTTTTTTCGTTACGTCTTATTTACTGATGAAGCCACTTTTCATAATACTGGTCAACTTAACAGGCACAATTACCATTATTGTTCTGTAGAAAATCCTCATTGGCATCGCGGAGTGAATCATTAGCAACATTGGAGTTTGATCGTGTGGTGCGGTATTGTCAATGGAAACTTGATTGGACCTTATTTCTTCGATGCAAATGTAAATGGTCACAACTATTTACAATTTCTAATGAACGATTTACCGACATTGCTCGAAAATGTTGATCTACACACGAGAGTCCGCATGTGGTTTCAGCAAGATGGTGCACCTGCTCATTTTGCCAGGATAGTTCGTGATTATTTAAATATCAGATTCACGAATCAATGGATAGGACGTGGTGGATTTGTGGAGTGGAGTCCGAGGTCTCCGGATTTAACTAGTTTGGATTTCTTTTTGTGGTGCTATCTGAAAAATATTGTCTACGCAGAAGCACCCACCACAAGACATAATATGATGGAACGCATAACAAACGCATGTCGCAACATTGCAAGAAATGTTTTTCTTGCAACCATTAGAAGTTTCCAAAATCGCATTCAGTTATGCCTTGACAATAAAGGTCAATTATTTGAACATTTAATTAGATGAATTTGCTTATGGAGTGAACTTTTTTGATCTTGCCTTGACCGGCTGGGTCATCACTTACCTTGCCTTAAGTGGCTGGGATTCTTACGACCTTGCCTTGATTGGCTGGGTGCCCCCATGTGTCCACCTTCTCGTGGTGGGGGTGGTGTGGCTTACGATCTGCTCGGGCTCTATCAGCTAAGGTTCAACCATGCTGAATACGTTAGAATGTCAAATATATTGATATGCTTTAAAAAAGTGTCGAAGTGGAAAGTTCACTTTGTTGATGTTTGCCGTGAAAAATGCGTTACAAAATTTCACCCTTTGAAGCATATATTTTTCTTTCCAAGGAACACAGATGAAATTCGTTACTCGGATGTTTTTGGGGTCGCTGATTACGATTCTGAATTCAGAATTTCGAATTTCAAAATGGCGGACAAAACAGACAATTTAACTAAATATAGTAAGGCTTTTTATTCAAGAAAATGCTTGTTTTAAATATTAAATTATGATTTATTTACAAAAAAGGTGATACGTAATCTTTTGTATTTGGCTGAAATATTCCTTTTACCGCACAGTTATAAACAAAGTAATTTTGGCTATATATAATGTAGTTGTTATTATTTTTAATAAAAAATTCTATAATTTTCGGTTGTTTGTAAGTTTAATAACTTTCGACAAGGTATAGTAATCATATTTTTGTTTAATGCAGTTTAACTTTTTATATTTCGATCCGTGATCTTCCCAGCAATCGAAAATGGATTGGTGCGTATAAAAAGGGATTAGTTTCATAATGTTTGATTCCCGATTTTGTCCAATTTCAATACATTTGAATTCATAAATAGGGTTGCTAATATTATGAATACATTTAAATCCAAATATACTAAATTCGAAATATCGCGTTGAATACTTTTGAATTTAAAACTAATAGAAACCGAAAATGCATCAAGAATCGAATACATTTGAATTCATAAATAGTGTTTCATTTGTTGTGAATACATTTCAATCCAAATATACGAAATATGAAATGTCTCAGTTGAATACATTTGAATCCAAAAATGATAAAATCTGAAAATGCATCAAGCAACCAATACATTTGAATCCATAAAAAGTATTGCAAATGAAAATTTTAATCCTTTTCTATGCATTTAAATCCCGATTCTGCTTCTTTTTCAATCCATTTTAATACATTTTCGATTGCTGGGTTGGATCCGCCATTTTGAATTTTGCAAATCTGAGGCCACAATCGGAATCAGCAACCGCAAAAACACCCGCGTAACAAATTGCATCTGTGTTACATGGAAAGAAAAATGTATGCTTCAAAGGGTGAAATTTTATAACGCATTCTTTCACGGCAAACATCAACAAAGTGAACTTTCGTCTTCGACACTTTTTTAAAGCATATCAATATATTATCAATTAAGCAAATATTATCAATAAAGCATATCAATTAAGCCAGTGTAAACACCATAGGTACCTTCATGTTACGTTGTTACAAACCGCGTTAATCCTCACAGCAGTAAATTGTATTTTAAATTAACGAAGTAGAAAATACTTGTTTGTTTCGTGGCGTGAAATATGCGTATAATTTATTTTCGAAAACTTCTTTAGAGAAAAAACTTTCCAGTAAACACACTTCTTCGTGGCAAAGATCAATAAACTTAATTTTCGACTTCGACACTTTATTAACGGATATCAATACATTTGAAAATGTTAAGCGCCATGTTAAATCAGCCATTTTTAAAATTTGTATATCATATTTTGTATAAACTAAACTTTTATGTCTAATTTGAAAATAAATAAAAATTGGAGTAGAATAACCTTGATACCCAATTTCATTCTTCTAATTTTTATCTGCCATCTTAGATCCGTCATTTTGAATTGTGCCAATCTGAGGCCAAAATCTTAATCAGCGACCCCAAAAAACCCTTAGTACACAGTTTCCGTCAGATCAAGTAATTTTTCAAATTTCGTTCCGCCATCTTGGATCCGCCATTTTGAATGTTGCAAATCTGAGGCCAGAATCGTAATCAGCGACCCCAAAAACACTCGAGTAACGAATTTCATCTGTGTTCCTTGGAAAGAAAAATGTATGCTACAAAGGTTGAAATTTTCTAACGCATTTTTCACGGCAAACATCAACAAAGTGAACTTTCCACTTCGACACTTTTTTAAAGCATATCAATATATTTGACATTCTTAAGCGCCGTGTTACATCCGCCGTTTTTCAATTTTGACGTTACATTCTGAGTCAGTAATAACAATTCATTCTCGATTTAATTTTTTACTTTTGTTCCGCCATTTTGAATTTTGTAAATGTGACGTCGGATTCGTAATCAGCGATCCCAAAAACTCCGGAGTAACAAGTTTCAAGTAAATTCCGCAAGTTTTAACTAGTTTTCTCTAAGCATAAAACCTTTGAACTGTATTTGATATGTTTGTGAGATTGCGTAGCCCACACAATTTGAAGGGCTAGCTGAAAAAATCTGAAAAAATTAGATATATTCCGAGATGTATATTCTTTCAAAATTTTAGGCGTTCGAATTTTTTCACTTAGTCGCTTCTACGAAAAAAAATAAAAAGAGAGAAAATTCCATTTTCCCATGTTATTTAAATGGGAAATTTCAACTCAAAACCTCCACCTCTAAATGTCATTTAATCGAAAAGTGCCAAATAGAGAAGTTGTTCATTATTTTTTTCTTCATCGAAATCCGCGCGGTCCTGATGATCTTTTTGACCTTCACATATTCTGGTCCACCCTAATATATATATATAGGTCACTAGGATCTCAGTTCATGCCGAGAGCGTTCCTTTATTATCCTCTTGTATGTAAAATTTTATATTCGTTACCTGTGAGGTTTAATATTAAATGGAATGAGTAGCAAATATCCGCAATTAAAACTTGAACTATTGTGGAAAACGCGTTTCGCACCAAGATGTCATTTTGTGTCTTCAGCAGGGCTAATAATATGCTGGATGCGACAGTTAATTTTAATTTTGAAAAAACAAAGAACATAAAGGCTGAGATAAAACTTTTAATACAAAAATGAACATTTTGACTGAAATTAATTGACCGCTAAATATGGGGATTAAATCTTTTTTGTTACGTTTTTTGGAATTAGAACAACTGGGTAAGACCAAGGACTTGAACTGGGTTCAACAAGTTTTTGAATTTTCATTGCCTCTAAGGTCCGAATTCATAATCGCGGATAATACGTCATCGAAAAATCCTGGATTTTTCGCCGGAAGTATGCATTCCGAAAGCACACAGAGTGTTGTCTTATGTTCTCTACTGAAAACAATCCTATACAATAAGCCATTGTGTGCATGAAATGTTATGAGAAATATAACCTGTTTTCGAGAGTAGTTGTAACGAGGCCCATGTTCCGACCGCAACGACTCGTAACGACAATCCGCCATGGCTGGCACCGACCTATATTAATGTAGTTTTAAGTTACAGTCGGACTGGGTGGCGAACGGTGGCGGACGGCGCGAATAAGTGAGAGAGGTAAGGGAAAGAGAAAGACAGAACTTGTCACGTATACCGGCATCGGCCGACTACCACGCGGAAAACGAGTGAACTCGTTCGAATGGCGACCGTTTGTGACACGCGTGACGATTGTTGAGCGCGTGAAAAATCGGCGTGCTTATCGATCTCGCGTTGGAGAAAAGTGCAAACCCCTTCTGGGTTATTTCTGTGATTACAGATTTTCCCGTCGTGGAGCAGCCTGGGTAAATAAGTCGTTACATGGCGCCCTAACGTAAATGGGTGCAAATTAATTAATATACTTGGCACCGCAACGTAAACGTGTCAATTAATAAATATACTGTGCACACTATCGTGTCTTTTTCTAATAGAAAGTGCTAGGCAAAAATTGCCGAAATCGAGAAATTTTCGTGTTTTCGAAACGCGACATTGAAAAATCAATTTACAAGAACATGTGGCAGATAAATTTAAGAACTGTTTGGAAACTTCAAAAATCTCGTTTTTCTTTGTTTATAAATAAATGGAAAAATTACATTTTTAATGCGGTTCGACACAACGTTTCGAAAATAATTAGCGATTGTCTCGAAATCGATAACGGCTATATTAATTATATTAACGATGAAATATTCGCTGAAATATTATATCCCTGCAGGATTACAGATTTTGTCTACACTTTTGTTTAACATTCTCTAAAATTATTTTATTGGAATACAAATTTTCCTAAAAAATAAAAAAAAACATTGAGAAAAAGTTAAATGTGAATTTACCATTTATTTTAGATATTTATCAACATAAATTCAATTAAAGAAATTATTAATTCAAAAGTATCAATAAATACATTTGAATGTTGTTTAGACCCTGCAGGGAAATAACAAATTTCAATATTTCCGGAACTGGTGAGTAGCAAGCAGCACGTTTTTCGGCTCTCGTCTTGATTTAAACTTCTCACCGTATTCTTGTTTCTCCGGAGCGAGAATTTTTCGCAGGAGGTGCACTGATCCTGGGCCGATACTTCGCTCTGCGTTTCACGTTTAACTAACAGCGATTTGGTCCATGTAGTGTTCCTCGGATTATATTAAAATCCATTAATCTGAATAAGTCAACTGTCAACTGTCTACGAGTAATGGCGCTGCTCAACATGGCCACGTGACTTCGAGCATATACATTACGTCTACACGGTTTCCTCAGCAGTAAGTTGACACGTCGTAATTTCCCGGTGAAATCTACCATTAAATCGCGGCACAAGTCCTAAGCTGTGAACGCTTTATGCGCTATCTGTACATTATTGTAGTTCGTTTTTCGTTTTCGCCTTGTGTTAATTGTATTTCGAAAAAGGCGTGTGCACGGTATGCCTAATACTACCTTTTGACAGATCTAATGTCAAAACATAGGAAGCGTGCTGAAACAAGTTTGTCTCCGCATTCACAAACTGACCAGCTTCTCACGTGCACTCGGTGTAGGGGTCCGGTCCGAGATAAATATATATGTGCAATCTGTAACGCATCTTTTCATCGGTCATGTGCAAAAGTTTTTATTAGGCATAAACCGTCAACAAATTGCTGTGCCATTTCTCTCGGGTATTTGTTATTGGGCTCTGAGCGTGTTTACGAACCCGACTCCTTACCTACCTCTCCTCTCCTATCAGTTTCCCCTGCACTCCTCATTTGTTCCATAGTACTAGTACGTCTTGTGTTTCGCCCTCCCCCCCATCTCCTTCTGCTACCGTAGAATCGAGCAATTCTCCATTGCGACCAACGTCAACAACGATGAATTCGTCTTCATTCTGTAGTCTTCCCCCTCCGCCCGTCGCTCAACCGGCTGTTCTTTCCGATAATTGGGAAACGATGGACGACCGGCAGCGTATGTCGTTCCATACGTTGCAAACGTTAAATTGTGTTGCCCGTCTTGACAGTATGCATGTTTACCTCAACACTATCGCGGAGAGAGTTGAGAGAAATACCACCGAAATTGAACGCTTGAAAAACCAGAAGGCGTATGAGCAGCCAAATTATGAAATAGTAGTCAATGGAATACTTGTAGCGTGTGAACTGCCACTGGACGAAATTATAGCGCGAGTGTTAACCAAACTGAACGTTTCGCAGTATAGGGATAAAATAAAACTTTTTTTACGAAAAGTGGTTCAACGGCACAGCCCAATCAAGCCACGTATTCGATCATAGTAAAATTTATATCAACGGCTATTCGTAATGATGTCATCGATGCAAAGCGAAAAGTCGGCAAAATAACAAGAGCCGACATTTTCCCAGAGCTATATCCTGCAGATGCTGCAATGATCTATGTCACCCAACTCTATACTCGATCTGTTTATGCTCTCTTAAAAAAAGCAAAACAGCAAGCAAAAGCGGTACCCAACTCTCATGTTTGGGCTAGGAATGGTTGCGTTTTTTATAGAAAATCACAGAACCAAGTAGAAATACCGATTGTTACAGACATAGATTTAAACAAGATAGTATGACTCTAGCATAATAGTGTAAATCGCAAGCCACTACAATCGAATAGGTACCCCTCC
Organism: Trichopria drosophilae; assembly: GCA_030407085.1. Lineage (NCBI taxonomy): Eukaryota > Metazoa > Arthropoda > Insecta > Hymenoptera > Diapriidae > Trichopria > Trichopria drosophilae. The sequence goes on along the minus strand of CM059587.1, from coordinate 47,110,744 downwards.
TTAAATCTCCTAACTGTTTCTCATTCAAATGTAAATTCATTACGTGCACATTACCATTGTATTGAATGTCTACTCAGAACGTCTGACATTCAACTTTTGGCTATTAGTGAAACTTGGTTGACTCCTGATATTCCAACCCAGTCAGTTGATATTCCCGGGTACAATTTGGTACGAAATGATCGAGCCATAAAATCAGCAGGCAGAAACCGATATGTACTAGGCGGTGGTGTCGCTTGCTACATCATTGAATCTATAACATATGTAGTTCTAGATAGATCAAATAATACCACAATAAATGAGCCTGAATTCATGTTTTTAAATATATCTATACCACCAAATAGTAATTTGCTACTAGCAATAGTTTATCGGAGACCAGAAGGTAGCGTGTTTGCGGATTTCAAGTCGAAACTTGCTCAGTATATGCTAACGTTCAAAAATGCTATCATCACTGGAGACTTCAATTGCGACCTACAATCTGCTACTTTCCACGCAACATACTTAAGGCAATTTATTTCTGAACACTCTTTGTACTCAGTACCATTTGGTCCTACGCATCATTCCCTGCATAATAACTCGCACACACATCTTGACGTCTTTATAGTGGACTCAAGCATTAAAGTCACAAGTTTTTCACAGTCATCTCAACCATTTGCTGCTGGCTATGATCTTAACAGTATTTGTTATAATATAGCGAATTACACGCATAAAGAGAAAATCGTCACCTACAGAAATTTCCGGGATTGTAATTATGATGTCTTGGCGGAGGAACTCAATTCAGCGCTGCGAGATTCTGCACCAGAGTTATTCTACCACGAGCTGTTACCTGTTATCTCCACTGATTTCTCTGGCATTCTGACACGTTTTTATACAACCTGTGAGATTATGCTTGATAAGCATGCTCCAATGACAACTAGGTTATCCAAGCGACCTCATGCACCATGGATAACACCCGACATTAAGTGGCAAATTAAACAGCGTAACTCACTTTATAACAGAGTGAAGCGGTCACAAAATGGTATTCTTATGGTCCAATTACGTGATCTGCATAAGACTTAAATTGTCACTGCGAGTAGCTAAAGATAAATACATCAGTGAAGCGTTAACACAAGTAACTCAACCTAACAAAGTCTGGGCGATACTTAAGCAATTTGGCATTGCTAAGTCAGCTTCACAGACGGCACTAAGCCACTTTTCCCCTGATGAACTGAACACTCATTACAGCAAAGTCGCTTCTGTGTTTCCTCCATGCAGTTACTTACAGCTTCAACTAATTCTAGGACAGCCCATTGATCCTGATTCGCCAGTATATAGTCTTCCAACACTACGTGCTGATGAGGTGCTAATAACAATTAAAGCCTCTGCTTCCAAATCTAAAGGGCCCAGCTCTGATGGACTCCAATTACGTCACGTCTTGAATATTTTATCAGCTGCAGTTATACCGTTAACTTCGATTTTCAATTTGTCACTCTCTTGTGGTGTGTATCCATCAGCATGGAAATTGTCGTATATTATTCCTCTTAATAAAATATCAAATCCGCAAACTCCAAGTGATACACGGCCTATTGTGAATCCATCTCACATTGCCAAGATCTTGGACACCTTGTTCACCAGATCGATTGTACACTATTTGGAATCAAATAATTTATTGCATCACAGACAGTGTGGGTTCAGACGTTACCATAGCATCCAGACAGCGCTCATCAAAATTCTAGACGATGTGCGGTACGGAATCGAAAGGGGATTTGTTACGATCTTAGTATTGTTTGATATTTCCAAAGCGTTTGATTCACTAAATCATAATCTAATTTTACAATCATTGCGTAATATTGGATTTGATGATAGTGCGATTACTTGGATGCATTCATATCTGACAGGTAGATCGCAAATTATTCAAGGCGCCGACGGCAGTGCATCAATAGAATTAACTACTACCACAGGAGTCCCACAGGGTTCAAGTTTGGGCCCGATCTTATTCAATGTAGTGTTCAATACAGTTTTCAGTAGAATTCGTCATTGCCGTGAAACATCCATTGTATTTGCAGATGATACTCAGTTTTACTTGTCAACGCCACTATGTCGCATTCATGAAGCTATAAATAATCTTAATAGTGATGTAGACTCTTTTGTAAATTGGACACAGGAGTGCGGCCTCACGCTTAACATCAGAAAGACCAAAGCAATTATTTTCGGTACTAGGCAAAACCTGGATATCCTGAGCAGTACTGCTGTCCCACCTATACTAGTCAATGGATTTGTAGTACCATACGTTGACGAGGTTCGTGACTTGGGAATATACCTGTCTTCAGACCTGACTTGGAATCGTCAAATTTCATCGATCAGTTCCAAAGTTCATTACGTTCTGCACCGACTGAGGTTTCGAGGGTCAACATTGCCGCCGCACTTAAAACTCCTATTGGTTAACGCGTTAGCTGTGCCATACGTAGACTTTGCCTGTATTTTGTACAGAGATGCGTCAGACTACCTGCTCTTAAAAATACGCAGACTATTAAATTCAGCTCTGAGATACATTTTCCAGCTCCGTCGTGATGAAGATCTAGCACCTTACTGGATCAAAGCCAACTGGTTGTCACCAGAAAATCGACGAAACTACTTTCTTGGGACCCTTACATACCAAATTCTCACAACTTCTCAACCAACCTATCTTTCTACAAACTTTACTCCAGTATCACCATCAGTGCGTACATCATCACGTCTATCTCAGCCTTTCTTCTACCAACCGATTTGTCGTACAGACTACTATAAACATTCATTCTGGATATCGGCAATTTCATATTGGAACTCGCTTCCGCAGATAGTTAGGGTTTCCGTTTCCCTTCTAGCCTTCAAAGCTGCGCTTATGGCACACTTGCGAGGTACCCGGTAATAAGCATCGTGGTATCGCAGACAAGTAGTTAGTTCGTGTTCATACTGTGTATAAAGTGCTCAATATTGAGATAGTAAACATTTTTATTTTTTATTTTATATCTGTTTATGTATGTTCTTTAATTACTATATGTTTTTAATTGTAATTCGCTTTTATGGTCTACTTACTAAAATGTATTCCTATGTAACGCGGTACGAAGCATGTGTTTGAATTTTTGTCACTGCGTATTATATATAACAGTTTATAGCGTTTACTAGTGTGATGTTCCGAGAAAGCTTTCTATAGTAAGATAGTTCGATTTAGATGATAGTTTATAAGGTTTTTTAATGTATTAGCGTAAATCTTTCACTAGTATATGTAACTATTTAATGTTATTACTGCTCGCACACGGTCTGTCGGACCAGTGCGTAATAAAGATATCAAATCAAATCAAAACAAAAAGAAATGCGGAAATTCCTGAAAAGGAAAAACCTAATATGATCATATGGAATATAATATATTGAATTTATTAACTATAAAAATAGATAATTCGAATGAAATTGATGATTATTTCTTCTTTTGCTTTTTCTTTGAGTCTTTCGCGGACTTGGCACGTTTTGCTACTAGACTTGTGTCCGCTTGGTAGCTTTTTCTTAGCATTCTTTAGCCGTGTGTCCGATTTTTCCACATTTCCTACAGACTGCTTCCTTGTTTTCGCAGAACTTCGAAATGTGTCCATATCTTTGGTATTTAAAGCATTGGGTGACTAGGACAAAGTCGCTGAATTTACTGCTACTCCATCCCACCAGCAGTCTTTGATGTGCTTTCAGTTGCATTCTTATTTCTGGAGAGACTTCTATGATCCAGTTGGATTCTTCTCCGTTTCTGTTACGTATCGCAAAGAGAGTTTTCATATCCTCTGGTTGGGTAACATCTACCTTCTCGAAGAGTTTTTCTTGGATTTCAGTCTTGGTGATGTCTGGGGACATCATAAATAATCATTTTCGGTCTTTTTTCGGTTATGCATTTGATAACCAGACCGGATTTCTTTAGTTTTTTGTTTTCTGTCATCTTAGCAATGTCAGCCTTGCTCGAGAGCTCAACCGCAATGCCTTGATTTCCAGTTTTGTGGATCCCTTTGATATTTATCCCCAGCTTTTGGGGAGTTACCTTTTTCAGTTTCTTTTCCATATCCTTTCTGGATTGGTCAGCATTGGGTTTAATAACCACAATATGCTTTTGATTACTTTGAAGAGAGTTGTTTACCGCTTGGGCATACGTCCCTCTTTTCTCAGGTTCTGCTGTCTGAGTTTTTACTTTTTTGGTCTTTCTTTTATTTTTCGCTCTTACTTCGAGATACATCTCTCTCAAGAAGCTCAGTTGTCTTTTTAATCCTTCTATCATATGCACATTTTCGTTATACGAAACACGCATATAGTGACTTACTTCTATTGGGATTTTCTTAACGGTTATAATAGGGTCATATTGCTCTGACCTCATGTTTCACAATTTTTGGATTTGCTCAGATCTGTTGGCATGTCCGTCTTCTGTTATCCATTTTTCCCATTTTTCTTCCGTTGACAGTGACTCTCCCGAGTATGTCTTTTGTCTTTCTGCTTGTTCCATTTCTTCTATTTCATTTTCATTTTCATTTTCATTTTCGTTTTTTGATTCTTCGTCTGAATAGTTTCCCATATTTTCAATGTCCATATTTTCTACTTCCTCCCCATGGGATTCGGTATCAGTATTGCATTGACTTTCTGGTTCCGAGGACTTCACTCTTTGCTTTAATTTTCGCTTTTTAGCTCTTAGAGTGTAAGCTTTGCTTTTAAGTGCGTCGTAATGTTCGTCATCGTGATTTTTTTAGCATCTTCTTAATTTCAAAAAGTTCTGCTTTTGTATTGGCAATCTTGGCATCTAAACTTCGGTGCTCCTCCCCAGAACCAGTAGGAGCGGCACGAGCCACCGAGGCTTTCCCCCGATAGGAACTCGTGGTGGAACCACCATCGAGGTCCACCCGGGGTAAACATTTACTTTATTGTGTCTTCCCATGTTTGTTTCATTGTTTGTTGCTAGTTACATTTAGCTTGTTCACCCCGTCAGTCTACTATGAGCGATCGCCGACAGATCATCAAAACGTTAACCCGCCGGCCACGTCAAGGCAGTAACAACTTCGGGGGGGGGGGGGGGGGGGGGGGGGGGATATGGAGAACTCCGTTAACAACAAACGAAAGATATCAAATATAATTACAACTTCCATTGGTAATATCTTATCAGTTAATGACAACGACGAGCTGATCAACAAAACATCGAGGCTCAATGTTGAAAAAACTGGTCCACAACCTAATACTACAACTGTAAATCAAAATTCTTTTCAATTAACATTTCATTTTCACAATTCAAATCAAAATACAAATGTTTAATATAATCCAAAGTATCTTCACAGTTATATGACTATTATATATTGTTATTTCATAGTAGATAATATAGAATGAATTACATTACATTACACCATTTGTAACTAAAAACGTACAATAAATAAAGATTATCACATATGTGCTTAAAGTTTCTGCTTATTCTTAATGGTAAATATTTGTTTATATCGGGGGACTTCTCCCCCCCCCCCCCCAACGCTTCCCGCCGTTTACTCTGACCACATCTCGATGCGTATTTTCTGACCTATTTTACGCGCAGTATAAACTCTCGTGTGTTGAAGAAGCACTCGGTGCGTAAAATACAATTTTACGCACTTGTTACAAAAATAACTATTGTTTAAAACGTATTTCAAAAAGAATATACGAAAAAATTGAAATCAAATCTTTTTTAATCGATAATAACGTGAAAATTATAATCGATAGAGTAAAACTTTTAAAGCAAAAAAACTCGAGAAATACTTAAACTTGTAAGTGGTATATAATAAATAAACACATTTTTATTATTTATATAACAATTTTAATCAATTTGTTCATTAAAAGTCAATTTTCTCTGTAAGAGGATAAAGCGATTTTTTTGGAACCTTAATAAAAAAAATATCCGCAAAATTATGTAACAATAATGTATATAGCACTATAATGATGTAGAACTCATAACTGTAATATATAACTGTATAGAACTTTAAACTCCGGAGGGCATCCGAAAAGGAGACGTAGGGGATAAAACAAAATTCTGAATATAAAATTTGCTAGAGTGAATATTTATTTACCTATTTTTGTTTTACAATATTTCTTAATCTGCGGGAATTTGTATAAATGGAATGTAAGAATATGTTCAAGCCGTCTGAGTTGGAGGATAAGAATTGAGGGACGGATAAGGGTGAATCAAGCTGCTGCTGGTATTGATCAAGCTGAGCTTCACTATTCACGTAGAGTTCTCTCTCTCTCTCTCTCTCTCTCTCTCTCTCTCTCTCTCTCTCTCTCTCTCTCTATCTCACACTGCTATGCGGCAAGAACTTACTGCACTCAATCTCACCGTGCAGCAAAATTCGATGAAATGTAATGAATTAAAAGCAGACGTCGCTTACATGAACGCCGTAGCTAGACCGACGTCCGATCTTTTAGTTAACGGCATTCCCAATAGTTGCACTATGTCGCTCCAAGATATCATGCATCGTATCCCAGAATAACTACAGCTACCGGGACTATTAGCAGACATTTTAAAAATTACCAAAATGGAGCCTAAGCGATCTCCATCTACGTATTCCGCCGCTGCTAGCTCTGCGACTATCTCTAGATATTTTTCAAAGTACATTTTAAATCGGTACAAACTCGGAATTTCATCGTCGATGCAAAACGCATTATTGGTAAAATCACAGTGCAACAACTGTTTCCGGAGTTACCTCAAGGGGCCGACCCTTCTCATAGAGTATATGTCAACGAATTTTTACCTTCTTCCACTTATGCCTTACTAGGAAAAGCTAAGCAGGCAGCTAAAAATGCGGGGTACAAGCGTGTCTGGGCCCGTGATGGTAACGTTTTCGTGCGCAAAGATGGAGGGATCCCAGAAATACTTATAGCCACCGAATTAGATCTAGGATGTATTGTCTGACAACCAATGCTTAGCTCATTACAAAATGTAACTGCCGATACATCATCCTTTTTGAAAATCTCTTGCGTCAACGTTAACTCTCTCCGTGCACATTTACACGATATTGAACTACTATTATCTGATTGTTCGACTCATATCTTGGCAGTCACAGAAACTTGGCTAACTCCTCTCATTGATTCCTCTTGTGTATCCATAAATGATTATTATTTTGTAAGAAATGACCGATCGCTTTATGTTGAAGGAGAGTCGCGCTACGTACAAGGTGGAGGTGTAGGATGCTACCTACACAAATCTTTGTCATACAGCATCCTTGAATGCTCAATATCTTCGAACATTAATACACCCGAGTATATTTTTCTTGACATTAAATCGTCTTCGAGGAACCTACTACTTGTAATAATGTACCGGCGTCCGCGCGGCCATCTTTTCGCAGAATTTTTAGTGAAATTTAATGCTTATATTTCTACTTATAAAAACATTATAGTAACCGGCGACTTAAACTGTAATTTACTTGAAAATACATTTGATTCAGTTTATCTCAAAGATTTTATTAATGACTATTCGCTCTATTCTGTACCTTTCGGTCCGACTCATTATTCTGGAACTTCTCACTCTCAACTCGATGTTATGATTGTAGATTCTCGTGATAAGGTTATTGGCTTCTCTAAATTTACTTCCCCAATCGCTGCTGGGCACAGTCTTATTACCATCAATTACGAATTTACAAACCTAAACAGTGTACCCAACATTATAACCTATCGCAACTTTTCTCAATGTGATTACTCTGCTTTGGAAAGCGATCTCTCTTCTCTACTTCACCACAAGCTTCCTATTTTATCTGTATCTGGGCTCAACTCCTGTTTACCTAACCCTGATCAGAGTGATCTTACACTATATGTAAAAATTCTTTACGATTGTATAACAGAAGTTCTAGATAAGCATGCTCCCTTCGTTACTAAGCGTATTCTCTACCTCTCTATTCCGTGGCTTACGCCTGATCTACGTGCTAGAATTAAAGAACGAGATAAATTATATATGCGGGCTAAACGAACGCGAAATCAGGCTCTTTTTGTTCAGTATCGTAATTTGCGGCGTGAAATAAAAAAATTACTTAAGGAAAAAAAAAAAGTTATCTAGCGGACCTTGTACGCGAGCATACCAGTCCAAACAAGCTATGGTCTTGCCTACGGAAACTAGGTCTTGCCAATCCATCTTCACAGTCTGCTCTTCCTCATTTTACTCCAGCTGTATTAAATCGTCATTTCGCTCAAATATCATCCTCTCATCCTTCTTGCGACTTTCAAACTTTCAACAACATTATACTGCGCCCATTATCTTCACACCCCACCTTCATCTTCTCTGAAATCACCTGTAACGAAGTCATCTCTGGTTTAAATAATGTATTGCTTAAATCACGCGGACTTAGTCCTGATCACCTCCCCATGTCCCACCTTAAGCCCATATTCTCAATATTAGCCCCTTATCTCACGACCATTTTCAACCTCTCCTTCACCTCTGAAAAATTTCCGCTCATATGGAAATCATCTTATATTATCCCATTAAAGAAAATTGCAAATCCTCTCAGCCCATCCGATACTCGACCAATTACTAATCCCCCTCATCTCGCTAAGATTATCGACTCCATCGCCACGAAACAAATCACGAAATTCCTAGAGGATAATAGCCTTCTTCATTCCAAACAATGTGGTTTTCGCAAATTTCACAGTACCCAAACTGCATTGCTTCATCTCATGGATGATGTCCGCATGGGTGTTGATCGAGGGGAAATCACGATCTTAGTATTGTTCGACTTCTCTAAAGCCTTCGATACTCTGAGTCATCGTGTAATCCTGACATGCCTGCGTGACATTGGGTTTGAGGAGTCGGCGTTGAGATGGATCCACTCATTTTTGACAGACCGTTCACATACGATAATCGGACTAGACGGCAAAACATCTGACCCTGAGTTCATTTCATCGGGTGTACCACAAGGTTCAAGCCTCGGACCAATCTTATTCATTACTGTCATAAATACACTATTTTCGAGGCTTAAATATTGCGGTGACACTACCATCATCTTCGCTGACGACACTCAATTCTACCTGTCCACCCCCATCAGCCGTCTAAATGAAACCATCCATAATATCAATAATGACATTGCCGAACTTGTTAAATGGTCGGAAGAATATGGACTCACACTTAATCTGCGCAAGACCCAGGCCATTATCCTCGGATCATCGCAGAATCTTACCAACATCAAAAAGCTCTCCTTACCACCTCTTACTATTGGGCAGATCATCATACCGTTCGTAAGCGAAGTCAAAGATCTTGGTGTAATAATTACGTCTGACCTTACATGGAATCGCCATATTAATACCATATCGTCTAAAGTACACAATGTCCTTTACCGGCTCAGATTTCGTGGTGCGTTTCTCCCTTCATCCATCAAACTTTCTCTCGTTAACTCATTAGTCATCCCACACCTTGATTACGCTTCCCTTGTCACAGCTGATCTCACCGGTTATCTTAATACCAAATTGCAACGCCTCAAAAATATAGCTCTACGCTATGTTTATCGCTTGCGTCGCGATGAGAGGTTATCACCTTTCCGACAGAAAGCAAACTGGCTTACTGTAGCATCCAGGCGTCAGCTATTCCTTGGGAACCTTACCTACCAAATCATCACCACTTCACAGCCTTCCTATCTAGCTGACAGGTTCATTCCACTAAGTGATTCCGTACGTCGATCATCACGTCATTTGTCTTCTCGCTTCTCTCTCGCAACCCCACGTACCAACCTCTTCGCTCGCTCATTCTGGATCACAGCAATAGGCTTCTGGAACTCTCTCCCTCGTCATTTTCACTCACTTACTTCCCTTGCATCTTTTCGTCTCTACCTCTTCTCCTATTTGTCTAGAGCAGACCAGAGCTAGGACTCTATGTTATATTGTATTCGCGAGAAGCATTCTGTTAGTAAATAAGTTGTAGTTAAGTATTGATATTAATATTAGTTTCTAATACAAGTCTAGTTGTCATAAAATCTATATTAATTAGTTATTTCTACGCGTTATTGTTTCATTCTTTATCTTTTTTTCTTAATCTGTAATTATAAATTCATCTCTATGTTAGCGATTTACTGCCTTATAGCAGAGATACCACTGTATTATACACTGCTACATCCTGTCCGAAACATTGTAACGGCAGGATGTTCTGTCAGATTTGCCCACGGCCCGTAGTGGCCAGGGCAATAATAAATATGTCTTCAATCAATCAATCTCTCTCTCCCTCTCTCTCTCTCTCTCTCTCTCTCTCTCTCTCTCTCTTTTTACTATCCTGGTACTGTTCCATTTCTCAAAAGCCTTCGACTCCTTAAACCATGTCGTGATTCTAACCCGCCTTCGAGACATAGGCTTTGAGGAATCAACATTGAGAGGGCTGCATTCTTATCTCTCAAATCGCTCTCACACAATAATTGGTCTGGATGGTTTCACATCTAATCCTGAGTATACTACATCCGGCGTTCCGCAAGGTTCAAGCTTAGGCCCCATATTATTCAGTATTGTTATCAATACCTTATTCTCGAGACTTAAATACTGCAGACACACTACCATCATCTTTGCTGATGATACGCAATTTTATCTCTCGACCCCGATATGTCATCTAAATGAAACGATACGCAATATTAACAGTGACATTGCTGAGCTTGTGAGGTGATCCCATGATTATGGACTCACTTTAAATACGCGTAAAACTCAGGCCATCATCCCAGGTTCACCTCAGAATTTAGCCCTTATGAAGAATCTCACCATACCACAAATTATTGCCGAGTCGGATGTAATACCTTATTCACATGAAGTAAAAGATCTTGGTGTTATAATAACATCCGACCTAACATGGAATCGCCATGTTAGTACCATATCATCTAAAGTACATAATGTTCTTTACAGGCTTAAATTTCGTGGTGCTTTTCTTCCACTGCAGATCAAACTCACACTCGTCAACGCATTAGTCATCCCACACCTCGATTACGCATCTTTAGTTATAGCCGATTCAACAGCATATCTTAACACTAAATTACAACGCCTTCAAAACATGGCCCTGAGGTATGTATATCGCCTGCGCCGGGATGAAAGACTTGCGCCGTATCATCAGAAAGCCAACTGGCTACCCATAACATCTAGGCGACAGTACTTTCTCGGTAGCCTCACTCATCAAATCATCCATACCTCCCAACCTTCCTACTTTGTTGACAGATTCATTCCTCTAGACCATTCCATTCGCCGATCTTCTCGCTTACAATCATCTCAATATCAACTTCCAATTCCTCGTACCAACATCTTTGCTCACTCTTTCTGGATCACAGCCATACAGTTTTGGAACTCCCTGCCACGCCGCCTTCACACATTTACATCTCTCGCAACATTTCGTACTAACTTATTAACATATCTTCTTAGGGCTGATCAACCGTAAGTTTGTTACGTTTTCTATTTTTATGTTTTAACTATGCGAGCGACTTCTAATCATATTTACTACTTACGTGTAGCTTAAGTGCAATCTTGTTATTTTTTATTTACAATGTAGTATATATAAAGATGTATAATGTGTTTAGCGCCTTATAGCAGAGATTATACAGGGTGATCCAAAAGTCCCGGAACAGCAAAATATCTCAGCGGGAGTGCATTTTCGGGGAAAATGTTTTAGACAAAAGTTTAAGGATTTTTCCCTGGCTATTTAATGGCGATATTGAATTTGACCTTGAACATGACCTTGAAGGTTATTTCAAGGTCAAGTTAATTTTTTTAAATGGGAACCCCTATTTTTTTTCACGGATTCGGAAAGAGCACAAAATTTTACGTCCGAATATGCTATGGCCGTTTTTTTCGGCAAGGTCATTTCAAGGTGAAACTTAAAACTCCCGTGACGGCGAAATATCTCAGAGGGTGTGCATTTCTTTGGAAATTGTTTCAGACAAAAGTTTAAGGATTTTTCCCGGGCTATTTAATGGTAGCACAGAATTTGACCAGGAAAAATCCTTAAACTTTTGTCTGAAACAATTTCCAACGAAATGCACACCCTCTGAGATATTTCGCCGTTACGGGAGTTTTAAGTTTCACCTTGAAATGACCTTGCCGGAAAAATCGATCATATCATACTCGGACGTAGAATTTCCCGCTCTTTCAGAATCCATGAAAAAAAATAGGGGTTCCCATTTAAAAAAATTAACTTGACCTTGAAATAACCTTCAAGGTCATGTTCAAGGTCAAATTCAATATCGCCATTAAATAGCCAGGGAAAAATCCTGAAACTTTTGTCTGAAACATTTTCCTCGAAAATGCACTCCCGCTGAGATATTTTGCTGTTCCGGGACTTTTGGATCACCCTGTATAGTTTTAAGGTTTAAGTTGTATTATGTATCGCTTATCCTGACCGAAACATTGTAACGGCAGGATATTGAGTTGATGTGTCCACGGCTCGTAGTGACCAGGACACTAATAAATAAGTCTTCAATCAATCAATATCTCTCTCTCTCTCTCTCTCTCTCCCAAAGACGGAAGACAATAGACATCTATTCGTGGATGTGCAACCAAATGTACCAAACCATTAAATCCTGTGTCTTACTGACCGTTCATCTCCGGGTTGCGAACCTTTGGACTTCTTGTTCCTCGGGTGGCCAGCCACGGCAGATCTCGGCGTCCCGAGTCCCCGCGCGTGTCACCCTCCGGGTACTATCCATCGAAAGGCGAATTTCCGGCAGATTTTTCCATGTACCCCAAGTACATCTGGTTTGCGAACTTCCGGACTTCTTGTTCTCCGGCAGGCCAGCCACGGCAGATCTCGCCGCCCCGAGTCACCACGCGTGTAACCTTCCGGGTACTTTCCATCCGAAAGCGAATCGCCAGCAGGCAAATGTACCATACTCCAAAATGGAGTCCTATGTCCGATTTCGAGTTGTACCAAACTCTTTACTCCAAATATGTACGAAACCTCCGACTCCAAAACACGCCAACGTTCCGAATCTAAATGTACCTTGCTCCGATTTTAGGATACCTTGCTCCGAATCGAAATTTCACATATCGATTATTTCTTTTCAGAGTAAATTAATGCGAGACTCCACAAATACCGTTATATACCATTATTTGCATCATCTATGCCATCGCGATATATAAAGGACTCGTACACAGTACCTATATAGGCACTCTTCTACTGCGGCTGCCACAAAATTTTATTTTACCTTTTCGCGAATGATTGTTTTCCTTCCTGCCTCAACTTATACATTCAATGCTTCTGAATCGTTTTGAACATACAGCAAGTATACATTTTCTTAAAGTAGTTCACGTCGCAGATCTGCAAGCTCCGTTTATATCGCCATCGGTATATTACATCGACGGGTTGTTCTGGATTCACGAATAGATCAAGTACTGTGTTTCAAACACACTCAGGTTTGGTATCAATTTCATTTGAAATTTCATTTCGTCATATGGCGGCTGACTCGACACTAACAAATCCATAGGTTTTCAAATGTTTTTCCGTAAAGGTCGTCATAAACCAATGATTCCGCTCTCGATCTTTACCAAATACGACCGTCGCACTATGTAGCGGATCAGCTCGTAATCGTCGACTCTTTCGATCGACTGCCTCAATGGTTTTCAAACAATCCCATAAGAAACAAAAGAAGGCTCAACGTTCTAACAAATAATAAGATTAATGGGCTTATATTTTGGATTCGTATCCAAAATACGTAATGAAATTTAAATCGATTCCAATTCGATTCATCACGTCGTCATCACCATCCAAATAATTGGACTTATAATTCAAGAAAAATGCAAATACAAATACGTCAGGCCCGCGATCCACTTTCCAAACAGGGACCCGGGCACCATCAACATTGACGCCTATCATGACCTTCACAAACATGATCAGTCATTTATATTATTATGAGTTACATTACGTTACTACTATTCAAATTGTCATTCGCGCACTTTGAAATGAAATCGATACCAAACCGTTCACGAAAAGGTCCAAACATTTCTTTCTCATTTGTAATTAGAATTATAACCCCATTATATATTCATGCTACTTCGTTCACATATTTAAATACAAATCAAAGTTCTTTAATCTATATGATAAAGTCAATAATCAATCGCCATCATATTTTCTTCAAATATCAATGGCCATACTGAACTTTCGAAACACCGCTTAAAATGTGACATTCTTTAGAATATGTACCAATAAATATTATCTTTCATCAAACTTCTGTTTGAGAAAGTGGGGGTGATGTTTCCACAAACATCGGACAAAACATGATGTTTTACTAACACTTATTTAAGGCGGTGTTATTTCGATTATCTTTCAATGCACCAAATTTATGTTCAAAAACTGAAACTTTATTCGCTCGAAGCAAACGTCTCGACGGAAATATCTTTAGAAGAATTGGAACTGTTCGCAACAGTTTCGTTTCAACATTTATAAAGGCGCGGTGTTCTTACGGACATCTAGAGAAAGATGATGTTCGTCAGAACACTTGTCAAAGGCGCTGACTGGTATTTGTTATTCAACAAACTCGAAAGGATCGATATTTCGACTTAAATCGCTGACTGACAATGTGGAATAAAAAACTTTGCCAAACGTATTGTGAAGCGATTTTGACGTAATCGGATGCCTAATATACGTCATCCAACTTCGTACTATCCTCACATTTAATTATTAAAATTTACAATTATTGACTTAACAATTTGTCGTTATATTTCTACGTATATGTGCACGTATTTATGTGTGATTTTCCATAAATAGAATTTAGAATTTTAAATATTTATCGCAATTCTAAAATTTGTTCCATTTCTTATTCATTATTAATATTATTTAGTTATTCAATCTGTAATTAGAATAAATTAATCTTCGTCAATATTAGTGAATTCAAACAGAGCTTGTAGAACTAATTACATTTCATAATGTACATCATGTACTTCATGGGACGTCAATATCGGAACTACAATTGATTACAATAGAATCTCTATTTAAATTCCGACTGACTTCTCGAGGAGTATTTCGAGAAGCACCAACCTTTTTATGCTCAAAAAACAAAGGAGCATCTAAATTAAAAAACATGAACCCGGTCAACCTACAGATTCTATGTTTTCGTTTTAGCCATAACTCCGAAATTCGAAATTCGAATTTCCCGAAGGCGATGTTTTTGTAGAAACCTCAATTACACAAACGGTGTTGTTTTGAATATGTATGAAACGTGTTATATTTTCAACATCTCTCAAACTACATTTTTACCATATACTCTTAAAGTCAATATTCTTTTGAATATCAACCAAATCGATATTTAGTAAACCGTTGTCTCTTTCGCGTAACTATCAATGATATTTTTCTAACCTTAAAAGGTGTATCTAAATAAATCTTATTTAAAAATATTTCCGATATTGTCATCCCATAATTATCCTTATCCTATCCGCAAAACCTATTTCCCATCGCGAGAAATCTCATTTACCTACGTGTGTATCGGTACGCTATACCGAACGTCGCGTTCCTACCGAATTCGAGGTTCATTTTCCAAATATCAAGTCGAAATACGTTATTCCTGTTCGATCGCTTCAACGGTGTTCTAAAAACAATGGCAATCCTAACCTCCTAACCCGAGTAAGAAAAATGTATTCCGCTCCGAACTAAACTAATGGGAATAGCATTTACTGACAGTCGACTGGACTTTCAAACTTAACAAAATAATACAACTCCTATTTTACGAGTGCTTGAAATTGAGGCTAGGGTTACGAAACGATTCATTAGAAATGCCAAATGTTTAAAGTTATATAGAGTCATTTCTCGACACTTCGAAACGATCTAGCATCTCTAGTGCAAAGAGAGATGTTCGAATTTTAAAGTCGGCGTCGCGGAGGGCGACAAAACACGATCGCGCGTCACGAGCATATAGTGGAGTCGTTAACGCAAAGCGAACGCGTTTATCATATATTAAAAACCGCATGCTACAATCTACTATACACTAACAGGCCAGCTTCATTTTGAGAGGTACCCCCATTCGGGTGCGCAATTGCGTAGGGAAAACTACATTTGTGGAAAAAACCTACACCGTGTACCGCAGTCGATAAAACATCGATTCTGTCCGGAACACATATGTTTATTTGAAATGTTCTTTTTTTAGCTATGTATATTAAAATTATATGCATGCAAGTGTGAAGAAGAAATAGAATAGAGAATTAAGAGGAGAGATAACAGAGATACAAATAAAAATTTGTTTGTTATAGTAGTGACATGTTGGAATTTTATTATATGTTATAGCGACATGTTGGTATTCTGCTCATTATGGTGAAGTGTGGTTATTATAGATGGTCAAAATATTGGTTAGGACAGAGTAAGCAATGCACATTATAAAGTTAGTGTTTTTACAATTTGTGAGGTTAGGATTAACAAAATAGAGTGAGTATTCAGTTTGTGTTCGGTTGATAAATTTAGGCTGTGTATTTATTTTTCTCTTATTAATTAGGTTCCAATTCTAGAGTGAGAAATAGATAACAATTTTTTGGGGGAGACTGAATGTGAATTAGAAAGAATATAAAATGGCGACGGATGTGAAAGATCATCGTCAATTCCGTGCATTTTCTACAAAAGTGCAAGTCGATGGTTCCGTAGCGCAGTATGATTTCTGGACGTGGCGGGAATTTTCGAAAGCGTTCCGTCAGTTCATTGTCGGCAAGATTAACGAGGAGGATCTAGAAGACGAGCTGAAGAGCCGCACACAGGGTAAGAAGGAAACAATTGGATCCTTCATATCCTGCATCCGTCATATTGTCAGCTACTTTAAGAGACCGCCCTCACTCGACAAACAACTACGCATTGTATTCTGAAATCTAACCTCAGAATATAAAGCATATTTAGCCGAAAAAGAGATTGATGATTTCTCAACACTAGAAAGATGAGGCAGGAGGTATGAATGATTGCGCAATATGGATAAACGATATAGGGAACCGCCACCCAAAGATAAAACGCGACTGCCAGGTAGTGCGTACATGCGATGAGTTGGCTCCCTACGTATATCTGCTGTGGAAGAGGACTAAAATTGAGATAGGAGAAAGTAGCGACCCCCTCGACATTTACTGTGAACACAATGTAAGCTGAGCGGAGAGGAATTTATGTGTCAGGTTCGTTCACGCCCGTTCATTCACGCCCGTTCGCGGCATGGCGTAGAAAGACCGGAACGTGGAAATAGACACAGCCTAATAAATTTGTGTACTCTACAATTGTGACGTGTGAAACCGTACGAGCTGCACATTGGTGATGTAGTGAGTAAGCCTACGGAGCCATTAAGCGTTACTCCAGTCTGTACGTGCACGCCCTAACAATGAAATTATTCTATAACAGGGATCTGCGGGCAATCGCTTATTGGCTGTATTATCGAACGTCCCTCCTCTATGACGCCTACAGCTTGGAATGTTTCATCTTGCATTCTTTACACCACGGACTAGCGAGTATTATCGAATCTTCCCAAAATCAATTCTAACCCTCCCCCACCTGTCCTATGACTTTTAGGATTCTTGATTCCCCCCCCCCCCCGGAAAACGATGCGAGTTGACATAAAATTGTGACTGGTTACAAGTTAGGTTAGTATTTTGCGCTAAAATGTCCTCACATCAAAAAGATCACCGTTAAAAGTGTGTGGCGCCAAAACGGCAGCGCTAAAACGTCCGGCGCCAAAACGTCCGGCGCCAAAACGTCCGGAGCCAAAACGTCCTGTACCCCGACCAGGTAGATTTAGGGAAAACGCCTTTAATAGAGCATCATATTAATGTGGAGGGCGCGACACCAATTAAGCATAGGCCGCGTCGCATGTCACCTATTATGCTTGAAAAAGCGCAGGAATAAATGAGGGAATTAGCCGAAAAAGGATTGATAGAAAGATCGGCAAGGGATTGGAGTAGTGCTCCGGGACTAGTGAAGAAAAGGGTTGGTAGCATGCGAATGTGTATAGACTATCGACTCCTACACAGTGTCACCAGGAAAGATGCCTATCCCATACACAATATGGATTCTATATTGGATAAAGATGGCGTCAAAACTTGTCTAAGATAGACATAAGACAAGCGTACTATGAAGTTGCGATGGATCCCGAGAGCAAAAACTATACTGCTTTTGCAGTTCCGGGATCAGGTCTATGTCAATTTACTAGGATGCCCTACGGATGGACGAATGCCTCAATGACTTTTCAGCGACTAATTGACGCGTTGTTTGGTCCAGAATTCGAGTCCCACATATTTGGGAATTTAAACGACATAATTGTTTGCGACAGAGGGTTATAATTGGTCTGAGGGAAGCTAGTACAGGGTGGATTACTGATAGAGCTCCAACAATAGAATTTTGAAATTGTGCATCGCAAAAGCGCATGGCATCATGTGCCCGACGCACTCTCCTGAGTGTGAGAGAACGAAGAAGGAGTTGCAGCCTTCGAGACTATTGCGGACCCCAAATATCTCAAGTTGAGGGACGAGGTGGTAGCAAATCCGGCTAAATGCCCTGGGTGGCGACTAGAGGAATGTATTCTTTATAGATGGCGACGGGA
Organism: Trichopria drosophilae; assembly: GCA_030407085.1. NCBI lineage: Eukaryota > Metazoa > Arthropoda > Insecta > Hymenoptera > Diapriidae > Trichopria > Trichopria drosophilae. The sequence goes on along the minus strand of CM059587.1, from coordinate 47,092,262 downwards.
TGAGTTGTTAGACCCGATAGGATTGGAGTTGGAAGGATGGAAATTAGTTCTGCCAAAAGAGTTGCGTAAGAGAGTGATGACGGATGCCCACGTAGAAGCATCCTCTTGTTATCTCGGAATACAGAACACCTATGATCGGGTGGCCAGAGAATACTATTGGAAAGGGATGTGATACGATGTTTATACTCGTGAAGGAATGCAATGAGCGCCAACGAAAGGTTTAATGGGTAAACGCATCGTCGAGCATCCTTGGGCAGTAGTGGCGGCTGATATGATGGAATTTCCATCCAGCAAAGGGCAAAACAAATATCTTCTTCTACTCAAGATGAATTGAATTAAAGCCCTTAAGGACAGCGGATGGTAATGCTGTAGCTCGTGCTCTTGAGGAATTAATTGTGTTTCGCTGAAAAACACCGGATTTCTTCCTAACAGATAATGGGAAGGAATTCGACAATAAAGAGGTAAAAGCGATTTAAAGGAATACCGGATAAAGCATGTTACAACCCTTCGTACCACCCTCAAGCCAATCCGGTCGAACGAAGTAATCGAATTCTGAAGACGGTGATAGCGATATATGTAAAGGCAGATCATCGAGATTGGGACAAGCATTTGCGCGAATTCAGACACGCAGTCATTACTGCCAATCTATCTTTGACAAACGTTTCACCTGTCTTCTTAAATTTCGGTCGATATTACCCCAACCGGTAAAAAGTTTGCGACGAGAGGTAGAGAGGAGAGGGCCCAAGATATAGGTAGATTATGTACTTTGGGCAGACTGAATTCAGAGACTAGACGCGTTAAAAGAGTTGGTAGCTACATATGTGGATAAGGCGCGAGAAAGTCAAGAGTGAGCTTATAATCGGGGGAAACGCAGGCAACATGTAATGTAAAGGATCAGGTACCGTGGTAGACTCATGTACTATCCAACGCGGCCCAAAGTTTTTCTAAAAAGCTTGCCCCAAATTTGATGGGCCATACAAGATAACCGCAATCCTATCTCCATCAGTGTATCGATTAGAGATGCTCGATAGCAGAATTAATACGAAAGTAAACGTATCGGATATAAAACAATACATACCTCTCCGTAAAGGGAACGCAACATAGAACCGGATTGGCGACGAATAGTAGCGTAGCGACAATAGAAGTAAGGACAGGAGTCAACGTCTACATCATTACGTTTACACGTTTTTGCGTTGTCTGTGCCATCTGTGCAGTCAGTGATGTTAGTGACGTTAACGAAAAGTAGAGAGTTAAATAGGAATTCTTTGTTAACCCTTTGCGGCACAGTGGTTCCAATTGGAACCACCTTTTTGTAAACAATTTTTTACGAATTTGAAGTAGTTTTTATTCCATTTATCCGCTAATTTTTTTTTGTTACATGTTATTGGGATGTTAAAATATCAAAATGTATGCACAGATTATGTAAAATTATTGTCATTTTGTTAATAATTAATAAACAAAGTGTAAAAAGTGCCATTTTTAGATAAAAAAGTCATTATTGACGAACCTTTTAGAGAAAATCTTACGAAGCTGCGTACTTGGAGGTTTTTGGGGCGGCTGATTACGAATCTGATTTCAGATTGTCAAAATTCAAAATGGCGGATCCAAAATGGCCGATCGAAAAGTAAAAAATTACCCGATCGAGATGAAAATAGGTAGTTCGGTGTTTTTGGGACCACTGTTTGCAAATATGAATTCAGATTTTGAAAATTCACAATGGCGGATTCGAGATAGCCGACTGAAATTCCGCCATTTTGAATTTTCAAAATCTGAGTTCAGATTCGTAATCAGCGACACCAAAAACCCCCGAGTACACACTTTCATCTTGATCATGTAATATTTAACATTTTGTCGGCCATCTTGAATGCGCCATTTTGAATTTACCAAATCTGGAATAAGATCCGTAATCAGTGGTCCTAATAACCCCCGAGTATCGAGTTTCATCTCGAACAGGTAATTTTTTACATTATTGTCAGCCATATTGAATCCGTCATTTTGAATTTTCAAAATCTGAGATCAGATTCGTAATCAGAGACCCCAAAAACCCCCGAGTACCCAGTTTCATTAAAAATGGTTCACAAGAAAAATGTATGCCGCAAAGGGTTAAATCGAAATGACCGAGAATTGCAGCTCCTGGGCAGACGTGGCAGAAGAAGAGATGGCCCTGGAGAGCTCTGCTGTCGTCCAGGAACTGGAGGAGCTAGTGCGAGTCTCTGAAGGGGGAGGGGAACCGGAGGAGTAGGCGGCAGCCGCCGTATATGCGGAGCCTCCCATTCCACCTGAATTGGCGGCACAGTTGGCGGAGGATTACCCTGCCCAACTCGGGAGCGTGTCGAGAATGAGCGGGACAACCCGTGGAATCGGGCAGGCAGGTATGCCTCTGGAGGAATTATGGATGGAAGAGGAGGACGTGCAACCGGTGAATTCCCGCAGGAAACATCGTCGGAGGGCTCATTACAACCCTCGATGACATTTTACTGAGGACTATGAAACGGGATCCACTCTTCCTAATCTGGCTCCAGAGAGTCCCCTGGAGATAGAACTGTCGCGCCGGATAATACGAACGGTAGTGGTGTTGCCGCCAACTGCTGAGGTGGAGTCGATTTCTAATACAGCGGTTCCACCTCCTCCTACCACGGAGCTCCATACCCCTCGTATGTGACTATTTCACAAGCAAGAAGATAAACGGAGAGGGCAATGTTTGGGGCCTCGTGTCAATCCCATTTGAACGCCAAGTCGGACGTTCTTTAATCGCTGGCAGGGAGGGCATGGGCCACGGAATTGTCCTCGACGATCTGTGGCAAGATATTGCCATAACTTTGGCCGCCGGGGGAAGACCTTCGTTCCTGCCCTCACTGCTCCCAACCACAGCGGGAATTTTTACAGCGACAACAGGCTGAGGCAACGCCGTCTGGACTAACAGCGTGGGAGCGAAACCGGGACCGCAAACATCGCTCCTTCCCAACGTCGCGTCGGGGAGAAAACGCGGGGAATGATACCCGGGGGACGGTGGACCCGCCAAATAGAGAAAGCATTGCAAAGAATAGTTTAATTTAGGGACAGTAAGAGTAAGAGAGAGCGAGCGCGTTACAGGCAGCAAGCGCAGTAGAGGAAGAGAGACACGAGATGATAGCGAGTCGCGACTAGGTGATCAACAACTGCCCGAATTGTTTATATCTCCGGCCGTAGATTTTTGGTAGTGCGAGAAAGAGAGGTATAAACATACTGTGCGTTAGACAAAGATGCCGCGAATACAATTGAAATGAACGAACCGTTTATACAATAGAAAGATTACCATTATAAAGATTATACGATATAAAGAACACCATTAGAGGAATAAAGAAAGCACTATCGTGCATAGTAAAATGTGACGAAGTCTTAAGAAAAATTTCAAACTTTCGGATTTTCTTTCTTCAATAAAAAAATGATAAATGAGAAAAATTAATGATTCAAAGTAACAAGCAAAAAAAGTACAAATTTGTATTCTGCAAATTAATAAAAATTAATTCTCTAAAATGCAAATTAAATTATATACTAATATATAATAAAGTAAAATTATACTACATTATATTAGCAACGGGGAATATTTAAATTAAGGAAAAATTATAAAATTTTAATAAAAAAAAAATTGCTGATCTTTTAATTTATGATAAATATGATATATTTTGTATTTCTGAGTCGTGGCTCAATAGTAATAATACAGATGAAGACTACCAAATTGATGGTTATAAACTAGTAAGAGTCGACAGTCTCCATTCAAGGAAGGGGGGGGGGTCGCAATTTATATTAGATCACATTTTAATTTTTCTTTTCTTACAGTACATTTAGACGAATTTGGTGTGGATTATTGTTCAATTTCATAACATTAAATATGCGGTAGGTGTTCTGTACAGACCATATAGAGTCTCCTTAAATTGTTTGGATAATATGGATCCCATTTTGTACTCTTTGTCTACTTCTGTGGATCACATCCTTATTTTAGGAGATTTAAATGTCGATTTATACAACATCATTTCGTGTGCTACAATAAAACTTCTTGAATGGATTCGGTTAAATGATCTTCTCCAAATTATAAATTCTTCAATGAGAGTTACGGCTACAACATCGACCTTACTTTATATCATCTTAATTTCATCCAAGGTTGAAATTATTGATGTCTTTGCTACTGAGGAGCACGAGATTTCTGATCACTTTTTAGTCGGTTTTCTTGTTTCCTGTCCTAGGCCAGAAAAAAAGCATACGTTTATCCAAGCACGTGATTTTAAGAACTTTGATGCTAAACAATTTGATTTGATGGCTGCTTGTTATCCCTGGAGGGAAGTTTTTAATTATCAAAGTATTGACGATAAATTGGCATATTTGAATTATCTAATTGTAAGTATCTTTGACATATTTACTCCAGGAAACTCTTCCGCGTGTCCAAACCTCATGCTTCTTGGATAACGGATACGGTTAAGACATGAGTTTTTAAACATTGGTTGCCGGAAATTTTAAATATTATTAATGGCATAATTAGTTCTAAGGTATTTTCTAAGATTTGTAAACATGCGGTCGTACGCCCTATTCCCAAAGCGTCAAAACCTAATACATTTTCTGATTTGCGACCGATTAGTCGTCTACCTATTTTTTTAAAACTAGTTGAAAGCATTCTGTATGATCAAATTTTAGATCATTGTAACAAGTACGATATCTTCCCAGCGTATCAATCTGGATTTAGAAAATCCTTTAGCTGCGAAACAGCTCTTCTTGATGTTTCTGAGGACATACTTTCGAGCATTGATTATCAACTGTTATGTCTTACTGGTTTGCCAGACTTTTCCCGGGCATTTGATATGATGAACCACGATCTTATTGTTGCCAAGTTATCATTTTTATTCTATGGTTTTTCTGGTACAGCTTGTGACTTAATGAAATCGTATCTTCATCGACGCTCCCAATCACTTTCCATCTTTGGTAACAGTGCGATATCTGAGACAAAAATTTTAACTTGTCCCCAGGGTGCTAAACTAAGCCTCTTACTTTTTATAATATATATAGCTGACGTTTATAGTTTATGCTCGAATGTTTTCTTCAAAACATATGCTGACGATACGCAAATACTGTTACCTTTTAGTCCGCGCGCTGCATCGGAAGCATTTTCTAGATTTAATGCTGACCTGAATTACATCGCAAATTGGGCAAATGATAACGCACTTATCCTTAACCTGTTAAAGTCTAAAGTACTCATAATCGGTAATGCGAAACTTCGTAAGACCATCGATCATAGTCCAGTTGCAATTATTGAAAATGGCAGAGGTATCCGAATAGTCTCTGAGGCAAGAGACCTTGGCTTGATCATAGACACTGACTGGTCCTTTTCCCAGTATATAAATAAAAAGAGTGCAATTTGTTTTGCCTATTTGCGCCGATTGTTACCATGGAGGATTGTTCTCCTATCGAAAGTAAAGCTTAAGCTTTCTGAAGCTCTAGTTCTCTCGCACTTGCTTTTTTGCATTTGCGTATATGGGCCATGTCTCAGTGAAATCAACTGGCGTAAGGTTCAGGCAGTGTAAAATTCTTGCCTTCGCTATGTATATGGTGTACGTAATTTGATCATATTTCTCCTGCTATGAAAAGATCCGGCTGGCTCTCAATGAAAAAATAGGATGAATGTTGCATTAACCAGTATGATTTGCCGGGTCCTCGATTCGGAGGCTCCGGGTTACCTTTATCATCGTATTACCATAAAGTGTACTGTGAAGATGTTAGACACATATATGGACAATTCATCATTGAAAGGATCAATCATAGAAAGGCAGAAGAATGATTACGATATATTTTTCAATCATGTGTTTAATCACCCGACGTTTGGCTTAATAATGCTTGATGCTCGATGTGACGAGTTGCGAATGTTCGATTAGAGTTCTCGTGGTAGTAAAATTTCCAATATTCTACAGTAGGGTGCCATTTTTTTAGTTGATAATCGATGAGGATATTACATGAAAAATATCTGAAACATATTATTTTCTTTTACGCCTACATTTACTGTGGCAAAAATTTGCGATAATATGACGACGATGAAATGGAAGGCATCCAAAAAACTTGGCATCATGCTTGCCGTAACCTTTCAATAACTCTTCCCATGGGCTTAAAGATTTAAGGTCTATTTCCGTATCTCTTCGTTCAAAACTTCCTGCTAACGGTACTTTTATTGGCGAATCAAAATTATGTCTTGAATGGAGAGATCTGCCGGATATTTTAATTATATATGTCGTAGGCAAATAGGCAAATCCGTAAGCAAGTTTAATTCCTAGGCATTAAGCTAACTGCCGGCATATAGACAAATGCACGATGACTTTGTTTAGTTTCGTCTTTTTGCCTAGGCATTAAGTATAACGCCCGGATATAAGCTTAGTGCCCAGAGCAGATTCGGCATTTAGAATTATATACAATTAAGAGCTCGCACGCAAAACCGACACAGGCACACAACATTGTTCGTTACTAAATTTTGTAAGTACCGTAATTATATATGCGTTCGACACTTCTCTGGGTTTGCGGATGACGTGAGCGTCCGTAGACCATTTTACTGTGTGGCCAAATAAAAACAAGCTCTTTGACGACGTTAGCAGCAAATTCTCTACCATTGTCACTTTGTAAGGTGACTGGTGCACTAAAAGTGAAGAAGATTTTTGACAATTCATCTGCCATATTTGATGCATTTTTTAACTTGAGAGGGCATAGATGTAAAAACTTTGTGGCATGATCCTGATAGTTCATGAGCCAATTATATACTCCATTAGGGCAAGATTAAAAGTTAATCAAATCAACTTGACCGCGTACGTTGAATCTATGAGAAATATTTGGTTTCACAACTACTCCTTTTTTAGAAATTTCTGTTTTTAGGTTGCATGTCTCACACAAACTAGTAAATATTTCACAAGTACCCCTAGGGTATGCGCCATTTCTTCTTTGAATAATAATGAATTTTGTCATGTCCGCCATGACCAGTTTGACTATGTGCTTCCATCAGTTTTGGACAGTAATTATCAAACGGTACAATGTAAATAAGATTTTCACTTACACTACGTCGTTTTAAAACTATATAACATTCAGAACCTATACGTAGTACTTCATATTTTATTAAATACTGATAAAAGACAGCAATTGTATTAGTTCCATTAATCAAAATTAATTTTACTTTTTCAAATTTATATTTATTGGATATTAATCTATTTCCACTTTCATATTCTATTTTCTCCTTAATTTTTGTTTCGAATTCGCGACGATTCTATAAGTTTTCTTCCATATTAATACAGGAAAATAATATAAACTCGCGATGAAAATGAAACTCTTCTCCCCCTTAACTTTAAGTTAGAGAAGTTCACACTCTAGTCGACACAGTCAACACAACTATTATAGTATGTGTATTAATGTATTTCTAGGTAAGTACGGTTTCATAACAACGAAAACAATATCAAATGTAGTGAAGCGTAGTTGGTATATTTAAGGCCAGGTCATCATGGAAAATTTTGAAAAAATCGAAAATATTTTTTGTAAATCGCTAGGACATGTGAAGCAGGACATTATACAAGAGATCATGATGGTAGTGCCGGTATTATAGAAGTTGAAGGAGTGCAAGACATGTTTATGAGATCTGTGGAGACGTACGGTGTTATGTACGAATATTATATCGGTGACGGTGACAATAAAACTTTCATGCGGCACAAAGAAATTGAACCGTATGGTCAGGCTCTCAAAGCGAAGGAAAAAGCATGTGTTGTACACGTAGGCAAGAGTATATATAGACGTGGAAAAGAAGCAAAAAAAAAAAGAATAATAAGCAATACTTTTTCTGATTGGTTGGTCTACTGTCTAAACTTACCTTTACTTTATTCCAATATTTCAAAAGCAGCTTGATGATAATCGTTATAATTAAACAACGGCTTTTTGACAACGTACTATCCTAACTATTTTCAGAAATTTCGTCATCATCGGAAACATTTCTAGCCAGTTGACTATCCTCAACGGCACGATTTTCAGGCTCTATCACTACATATATACATATATATATATATATATATATATATATATATTATATATATATATATATATATATATATATATATATATAATATAGAGTATATGATTTAGCTGTAGAAAATACCTCCCTTAATGCAAGAAAATGCAATATAAGTGATAGAGCCTGAAAATCGTGCCGTTGAGATGTGGCTGTTGTGACTAGTCAGTAATATATACGGGTCAGTACGAGCCATACTCAATTATGTTTCGACCACATAAATATCAGAATTCAGACTACGGACTATCACCTTGCACAATATCGTCATAGGTGTATTAGAATTTCTTGAATTAAGTCATGCAGAAGCGAGTGATACATTTGAGAGCAATGCATGCAGGTTCTCTCGCGTTTACATTATTTCGCTCTGTGGCGAAAACACAGATAATTTATACGTAAATTCTGTTTTTTTTTTTATGAAATCCCATTGTTGGGGGCAGTGACATATGTAACATGTTCATTGTACGCGATGGTCCTCGCAGGGGACTTGTGGAAGAGAGCGGAGCGGGTAACTCCATCCGTAAGGAAGAGGGAGGGGTCGAAGCGCCCGAACTCGAGGAGGAGCAATGCTTTTGAAAGATCCGCTTCTCTTAGCAAGTTTTGAGAATTGACGAGCTCACGGACCCGATCGTTCGGTTGGTCTGTTACCGTCGAATGCCTGATCGTAAAACGACTCGAGATACTCACCGTACTGAGGAGCTGGGGTGCGTTGTCAAGCCCATACCAGGTGGGTTCCACACGGGGGAGCGCTTCGGCGTGCCATGTCCACCTGGTAGCCATCCGCAAATAGGGTTGGATTCTGGCGGGCCGTGGCAATGTTAGAAAGGTTCTCTGAACCAACAGAAGTATCAAGGCAGGCAGCTTGTTACTAATAATTTGGGAGCCGACTTGTTGTTCCTTTTTCAAGGGGCACAACCGGCGGTGTGGTGCATACTCAAATATTGTCCCATCCCCCTGGGGGGGGGGGGGGGTCCTTCAACCGGTCGGTAGGTAGGGCACCTAAAATACGACGTATAGGTGTACGCGATGGTTTTGTTACTTCGTAGGTTTAAATTCGCGCGACGGTAAATTTGAAGAGAGGAAGAGAGGACGGAAGAAAGGAAGAGAGGCAGTAAAAAACAAAGTCATCAAGAGACGGATAAAGTCGGCAGAACGAGGGGCATTTCGGCGAAGCACTCGGCGCAGGTCGCAGAGTTTCGGTTTCGGCGCGGGTCGTCGAGTTTCGGCGCAAGAACGGGAGGTGATAGTACCGCATTGTCGGTCGGCTATTGTCGGCGGAGCTCGATAGCGCTCGGCGCGAAAGGAGACGGGCTGGTGTGAGAACGACGGACACCTAAGACAGACTGATTTTCGATCTTAGCGGCAGGCCTCGCTAGTCCGTTCTTCATTTTTTTTGGACACTTGAATCCACGCTAATTCCACTGGTGCTTCTAGGTCGTTCAGGTTTTGCAGAGATCCATGCAGCCGATCAAGTTGCAGATCACGCCGATAATCGCCATCTTGTTGTTTGCCACGTGGGTCGCCCAGTTCATCATCGGACGAGGCGAGGTTTCACACGACCACGCTGAAATATTCAAGTATTTCTCATTTATTTTATTAAGTGTCTCTCTTCCTCGGAGACGGTAAAAAAGAAAAATCAACAAATTCACCCTATTACGACCTGATGGTCGTAACAGCGCGAGTAGTGGATTACGATTCTTAATTAACCCTTTTACAGATCGAAGGTTCTGGGCAATCCACCAGAAAAAGTGACGATATATTTAAGCATTCTCGGGGTCGCTGATTACGAATCCGTGGTCAGATTTGAAAAATTAAAAATGGCGGCTTCAATATGGCGACCGTCGAACTGAAAATTTCAATTTTTTTAAACATAAAAAATATTACCATATTTTACGCAAAATTCTGAGTAAAAAATGTCTCTTGCGATTTTTGTCTAAAGTGCATACATTCCAAGGAAAAAATTCCGATAGACCGCTTAGAATTCACAAAGATTGAAAGGTTTTCGTTGTCGCTCATTACGAAACCTGTGGGAGATTTGCGACATTGAAGTTGGCGGAATCTGTATGGTGGAGCTGTTTTGAATTTCAATAAATATATTATAGATCACATATAATAACTTCGTTCGAAAAATACTCTGATTCTTCAAATTTGTAAATGCCTTCCACTTCCTTGGTTTCAGTAACTAATTTATCTACTTACGCACAATACCACGTGACGGTTGAAGTTCGGTCTTTCATGTACTGTTCGTTTGTTAATTGTCATCTTATTTTCGCAAAACATATTTGTAAAACAAAGAAAAAAATAAAAACATCCAAACTAAACTTTTTTTTCCTTATCTTAGAAGTGTTTTTCGACTGTAATAAAGATCAATTTGAAAATTAATGACGATGGTCTAAAATTATTTTCACGTCTCTAAAAGCCCTGAGTTTCGAATAAAATCATAAAGTGACGGGTCTCTAATTTTACACATATCACGAAATTTTGGTACATCTAAATTTTGGAAGTATGGAGGACCGAAGTGCGAAAAGCGAAGGCGTATTTTATGCAAACTTGTAAATTTTGAAATTGCCAACCTACCAGTTTTTTCAAATCCCAAAGCGGTCTTCTGCGATCGAATTGTAATATTCATAAAAGTGCTAAGCTCTTGGAAGGTTGTGTAGGTATATATGAAATGGCTGGGTGAAATTCCATGCGTCCGGCAACTTCACAGTTATATGAGTTATTTTAGGTGACCTGCCTCCCTCGCAGGTTAAGTATACCCTCCTTTTCGGGGCGGGTACTGATTGGACCGTGTACCAACGCCGCTGGTTGTGACCCTGAATGGTGCCAACCAGTAAGCTAGCAGATTTATTGGATACAAGCCGGTGTCCGGATGAACGTGTCCGGATATTGTAAGCTACAAATGTCATTCGCTCTTTTATATATCACTGCATTAATCTGCCAGATACAGGGCGGAGTCTGTGAATTGGCGATTTTCCAACCTTACGATATTCAAGATCTGAACGCCTCTTAATCACTATGACATCAAGTATGCTGGTCCTATATTGGACGTAGTGCTTACGCGGGATACATTGCACTGTTTACGCGCCACGTAGTAAACGCGATCCATCTGGAACTTGTCTTGGAATATTAAAATCCTGCATTGATAGCTACAGTTAGATTACAAACATTTGAACTTCTATAATAATAAAGTCAGTGAGATTACTAATAGAGTATGTAGTAATTGGCCATTAAACTGACCTACATTTCTAAGTGTCGCACCACGCTAGTGCATATAATGAAAAGTATGTTGATAGATTCTACCACCATGTATCAACTTAGAAAATTAATACTTAAGTCAAAGAAATTGTGGTATTGAATATTATGGCATTTTATAAACTTAAATTTGATAAATACTTTCATTATTAATGGGGAGGGGATCTGGCTCTGGGTGGATCTCGCCTTGTATATGTGCTACCCTTGTGTTGTCCAGATCGTCTAATCCGAGAACCGACCTACGAATAAATAATCGTAATTCATTAAACTGGTGGAAAATTCCTTGCCCTTGGTCCGTATATTCAATATTTATGACGTGTTCATATTACTGCCATTACTGTATCCGGACAAGTTAGCGTATGTGAAGAAAACTTTAAGACATTTTACGGAGTAGGTTGAGTAGAAGGTGGGAAGTAGCGTTAAGATATAGGATTAACAAATTATAATTTATTCACAATCAGATAAACTACTCGTCTCTTTTTTCAAATGTAAACCTTTTAACTGAATAACTACTGATATGGCGATGATTAAATTAATAATGACAGATAATTACCCATATCGAATGCCTTTATGGGTAATATGACTTAAACCTTCCAATCTAATGCCGATCAGAAGGCCTATATGGAAGCCAGTGAAAGGCGTAACAGGTTTTAATTTCTTATTCTTTTAGCTGTCATAAATTATAAGTTTGGTTATATACCCTACTAAATAACTTGGTATCAGAATACCGACAAAATACCCATCATGGACATAACAATTATTTCCGAATGTAAGCATCACAGAATTCAAACTCCTTTCGCTGCGAATCGATAATTGGACACTAAGGTGTCGGATAAGTATAAAAAATTACGGCGATCTCTTTGTTTTGTTTGATTTGATGCAAAAACTTAAACAATGTTCTTTAGATTTTTTTAGTTTAGCCTTGCACATTTATTACAATTACTCTCTTATACTATACGATAATCACTTTTCTAATTTGTTCAACTTATTTACCCAACATTGTTCCTTCCTAATAATATAACTTAAAAGGTTCTTTGAGCATTACCTCTTTATTTCATAAGTAGTCCGAATCATAATAATAATAATGATAACAATAATAATAACAATAAGGTGGGGGGGGGGGGCGAGATGGTTACGACGGCTAAGGCGTCCGCCTTGTTTCGTAACTTGAACGTCTCCGAAGGTTCCTGGTTCCATTCTCCGCGCAGAAAATTTTCTGCTCGTTGAATTGAACTCACTACCGACACTTCAAATACCGACCTCATGGTTTGGGGCGTGGTTGCAGTTTAATTTCACGCTGATCTGGTAGACATTTGAGCAAAACATTGCTCACTTTTCGTACAGATTGAGAGACATAAGAAATCAATGTTGTTGTTAAAGTTATTATTAAAATAATAATAATAATAACAATAACAACAACAATAATAATGACTTTATTGTACTAAATAAGTTGTAAAAAATAAATAAATTGTAATATATGTTTGCAACTAAATTAACATTTTCACTTAAGTATAAACGTAGAATCATATTTTTTCTAGGTTTTCCACGAAATACCAACAAGCTCATTGATGTTAACGAACTATGATCCATTTTATTCTCCACTGCTTTCGAGACTTGATGCAGTATTCTCTAGACTGGGTCATCTTACAGAGAGTTGTAGAGAACTTGCAGTTTGTGCTATGTATAAGAGTCCAGCACGGTTTGCCCCGTATTCGAATCTTGTATCCGCGCAACTTTCCCGAGAGCTTAATGAACTTCGGAAACCTAGTGCAGATAATCCGAACGTTTTACGATTTTTTCGGTATATGAAAGCTGCAAAAGATGGACAAGATGGGGTAAAGTGTGAAAGTATTTATACTAAATGCAATGATGCTCAAAGCGATAATGCACTGATACAAAATCAAGCAATGATAGCGACATATCAAGATATTAACAAACTTGTTCATGCTAGAAATAATTAGCTTTTTACGGAACGGTTATAGCTATGCGATTTGTAGATTAATTATATGTGAATTATAATAATTATAAATTAAGTGTTATGTAATGTCATAGTAATCTACGTTTCAAAGATAATTTCATTGCTAATACTCTGAAAAGGAAGAACTATATGGTTATAAGACTACCATTACGAGTTATATTAAAATTTTGTCGGAAAATCCGTCGTTGAACTACTTTGTGTAAGTTCTTTTCAAGCCTTGTATTATCAATGTAAATTATAATAAGTTAACTTATACAATAAATTACTCGAATGTTAAATAACATAATTAAATTTACTGTTGTAGAATATGTTCTTATAAAATTCATATCGAACAGTAGGCGTACTACCAAGCGAAAATCCGCCTCTATCCTTTCAATTATTTTCCACCCATGTTTAAGAACATTTTAAACAAGCTACATGAAAATGGATCGATTTACAATTTTAAGTTGACGTAAATACTCCGAATACCCCTTGACCATTGAAATTAATTGTAAATTTCCCACAAGTTTCTTTGCGTATAACGATCGGGATTTTTGAAAGTATAAGTATAATATCGGATAATTTTGAAGGTCTTTGAGTATTGCAACTGTAAACTAGTGTTGGCGTGGCGCCTCCCTCGCTCAGAAAATTCTACTCTATGGCGAGTCGGCTATTCCTTAATACTCGTTCGTTTACCAACATCTTCAGTTTTATTATAAAGTTATACCGATATTTATTTGTATACTTACACAAAGAAGAAGAGGGGGAGGGGAGTCCGAATATATTTAGGTCTAAGTGGCGTCGATAGATGTATTATACTCATATAGTGTTTCTCACATGTCAAAAAAAATGAAAATGCTTTATACCTATGACTTCAATCCCGACCACAATACAGCCGTATCAATAAATAATACTTGTAAAACACTTACGTGATGCACTTGTATTGCTATATACTATTCGATGCATAGTTTTGATATAAAAATGTGTAAATTACGATACCTAACGTTTTGTTTTGTGGCTGGAATATTTTTTGAATATTTATACAGGTAGTGTGCATGCATAATCCCCTCTCCGGGTAATATTAGTCGTCAATCTTAGAAATACCATGATCGTAAGAATCCACAAAATTCTTTTGAATATTTTGACCATTTACTCATCGTCCTCATTACAGAAATATTGAAAGATATACAATCTGTAGAGAAAATGTTATTTTTCTTTTTTCATAAAGACTTTCAGGATTTGTTCATCGCATGCTTACGACTTTTTTAAAGCATATGTGGAAAAAAGGTTCAACAAAGAGTCGACTTTTAAAAAAATCTATCTTTTCACGGGATTTGCAATTCCTTAAAACTCCAACCGAAGACGTTGGTGCGAGTGGGCTCATTTGAAAGATCTTCTTTAGATGAATAAAAATACTAGTAGGTGTGCTGCGATAACTTTTCCCGGAATTATTGGATTTTTAAAATGTTAAATCAAGTCATCTCAAATCGCAATATGGGTCGAGTGACCTATTTTATAGGTCTTGTTTGCAAAGTACTTTTGAGACGAATTCAAATCATCTGACATTTAGGACGATCAGATTGTTTCTACGGCAAAATCCTTAAGATATTAGACACTGTATTCAGGAACAGCTAAACAAATTTTTAATAGGATTATAATTCAAAAAATCGAGAAACATGTTTGATATTTAATTGGAGCAACATTTCACATTAATTAACTATTTCAATGGAGGTTAAATCCTCATTGCGCAAGGCTAAAGGAACAAATATGATTACCTCTAGTGTGTCTTCGATCATTACTCTTATACAGCTAAGGTCTGGGCAGTTTTCCGGAAATTCGAACTCGTGCCCTCTTCTTTTCATTTTTCCTTGCCAAATTTTTCGCCTGAAGAATTGAATAGTCAATATAGCATTGCCGCCTCTTCGTATGCAGCATGTAGTGATACACATCTCCTTAAAATTCTGCAGATTCCCATCGAACCCAATATGCCCACCTTTACATTCCATGAGAGATTCAACCGTATAAAGTGCAACATATTCAAACTCCTTCGCTAAATCTAAAGGTCACAGTCTGGATAGATCGCAACTGCTTTATCTTCAACGAATCATCTCCATCATCATCACACCGCTCATCGGTATCTTCAATATATCGTTAGCTGGTAGATAGGCATATATCCAGATCTATAGAAATTATCTTATATCATTCTCTTGAATAAGATTGTAACACTACTCACACGTGTCGATACTCGTTTAATTGCGAATCCTTCAGATATTGAAAAACTCTTGGATGCTCTGACTACTGGAAGAATAGTTGCATACCATGAATCTAACAGCCTTTTGTACACCAGACAATGTGGGTTGCGGAAGTATCACAGTGTCCAAACCGCACTTCTTTAACTTACAGATTACATGCAGCGGGAGGTTCAACTAGGCCTTGTCACCATTCTAGTGTTATTCGATATTTCGCCATACTGTAGATTTACTCTTACTTAACTGGATGTTTCCACACTATTACAGGTCTCGATGTTTTATATGCTCAGGAAATTTCCACCTGTACTAGTATTCCTCAAGAAACCAGTCTTGCCCCGCTCTTATTTATTATCATTAATAATATTTTATTCTCGTGTCTACTGCACATCAATAGTGTTTGCTGATGGCATACAATTTCAGTTGTCGATACCTACTAGTCGTATTCATTAAATAGTTCAATCGTTGAACACTTATATCGAAATTGTTCATAGTTGATCATAAGATTGTGGAGTTCATATCAACATCAAGAAGACTAAAGCAATCATCCTAGGTACAAATCATTTAAAATGATTATGTAGGAATATTTTACACGAATCAACGGATATCAAGCACGTTAAATATAATTAATACGTGTACTTTTTACAGTACATGTGTTCCGAAAATTAGCAATCGAGCGTAATTGCTAAGGTGCGTCATGCACAACAAGAGATTCGAGACTATCTCTCACTCACTCATAGCTCGGTATAGACATAATTCACGCAACGCCATCTATTTATTAATTACGTACTCACGCATTCAAAACTTTAAATTCAAAATTGTCATTCACTTGGGACAACGGATCCCACAATCGGCCATCCTGAACAATTATTCGCCTCGAATGATAACAATATTCTACGCCCACTTTTTAACATACTCTACACATGTACTTTTAGTCTTAGGACCTTCACCGGCACCTTTTTGCGTTACATCATATGTATCGTTTCCCTTAACCTTTACAATCTTATATGGTCCAACGTATTTAGCTCGAAGCTTGCTACCGGGTATCATCTGGGTACGCTTAATTGCCACCATATCTCCTACAACATACTTCGTAGATTCTCGTCGTCGAAGATTGTAGCTGCGTTTATTCTCTTCTTGAACTTGCTGAATTTGTCGTTTGGTTCGATGACGCAGATC
Organism: Trichopria drosophilae; assembly: GCA_030407085.1. Lineage (NCBI taxonomy): Eukaryota > Metazoa > Arthropoda > Insecta > Hymenoptera > Diapriidae > Trichopria > Trichopria drosophilae. Next base: position 47,075,572 of record CM059587.1, on the reverse strand, counting down.
ATGACATGATTCCTCAAACTGATTTCGCCATTCTAATTGCAGAAGTTCCCGCAGATTGACATCATCCGAATGTCGCATCTCTGTACCAAACCGGAGCTGAAATGGAGTTGTCCCAATACTTCTATTAAAAGTCGAGTTTAACACCCTTTGCAATTGATCGACGTGCTGGTACCATTTACATGGGTCGCTCAGTGACATCTTGGTAAGAACCGGAATAATAATTCTATTAATACGCTCGATTTGACCATTTGCCCTTGGCAAGCCAGACGTAACAGGATGATATTTAATTTTTTCTTGATCACAGTAATCTTGAAATTCTTGAGTCGTAAAAGCCTTCCCTTGATCCGAAATAACAACAGCCGGGCTCCCAAAAATATTCTTTTGCTCATTCAATCTATCTATCACTTCTCGAGATGTCGTCGACTTAGTCGGATACAACCAAACGAATTTCGTGAATGAACAGATCACAGAAAAGATATGATTATAATTCTTACTAGTCGATTCAAGTGGTCCAATATGGTCCACGTGATAAGTATGGAGCGGTAACTCGGTCTTATAAATAGGATGTAAATATCCTTCTTAGCGCCCTGCCTTTCGATTGGCTACGATACAAGGGATGCAATTGGAGATAAACTGTTCGATCTTAGATGTTAGTAACGGGATGTAATAATTACGTTTTATTATTTCCTCGGTTCTCTTTGTTGCAAAATGTCCTCGATGATGAGCCATGCGAATAATATCATTTTCCATTGTTCTAGGGACTACCAAGAGCTCATCTCCTTGTACTAATTTGTATAGTAAATTATTATTCAATATATAACCATCTTTAGTTTTATTTTGAACGTCATCAATAATTTTCTGAATTTCCGAATCGTGCTTTGGGCATTCTCTATTTTTGCTGCAATAGAGTCGTCAGTGAACATTGCTGGGTAACGACTTAAAGCATCAACGTGCTTCAACCGGCTACCTACGCGGTGTTCAATAGTATAATTGTATTCTTCCAAGTCCTGTGCCCATCTCCAAATTTTGGGGGATATATCTTTTTTTCCATTGTTTGTTTAAAAGCAGAACAATCAGTTACAATTTTAAACTGCACTCCCAATAGGTAAACACGAAGCTTCCTTAATGCTATTACGATGGCTAAAACTTCTAAATCATAACTTGAGTAATTCTGCTCAGTGGGTGAGGTCTTACGACTCAAGTAATGTGCCGGGTGTAACATATGATCATTAGGAGAACGCTGAAGCAACACTGCGCCAAAGCCGTCTTTACATGCGTCAGTGTGCAACTCTGTCTCATGAGTACGGTCAAAAAACTTTAATACCGGTCTATCCGCCTACTGTTTTTTTAACATCTCGAACGTATTACTTTCCTTAAAACCATATTGACATTCCCTATCCTTCTTCAAAAGATCGCTCAATGGCTTAGCTATAATTGAATATGAATTAATGAACTTTCTAAAATAGCCAGTAAGACCTAGGAAACTTTGTACATCCTTTACAGATTCAGGTGTAGGAAAATTCAATACAGCTTTAACTTTCTCAACAGATGGATAAATTCTACCATTTTCAACGATCTGACCAAGAAATTCGACTCGCGTGGTCAAGAAGTTACATTTCTTTTTGTTTAGTTGCAGACCATACTCACTAGCGACCCGTAACACCGATTCTAGATTTTCAATCGCTTCTTGTTTATTTGATGCCAACACAATAATATCATCAAAATAAACTAGTGCTATTTTTTTACTCATTAAAGGTCGAAATATGTGGTTCACAAACCTTTGAAACACGGACGGGGAATTACACAATCCAAAAGGAACTTTGAGAAACTGGTACTGTCCGCGATTCGTTACAAAAGAAGTATATTTTCGGCTTTCGTTAGCTACGGTTACGTGAAAGAACCCATTTTTCAGATCTAACGTACTAAATATAGTCGCATCTTTCAAGGTATCGATCTGATCTTCTATGAATGGTATCGGATATTTATCTTTCTCTATGAATTTATTGATACGGCGATAATCTATACACACTCGTGGTGAGCCGTCTTTATTTTTTGTCACAACTACCGGACTTGCATATTCAGACGAGCATGGTTCAATTATTCCATCTTTTAACCACTCATTTGCCTGTCTATCAACAATATCACGTTCAAATTCGGGCAATCGACGCGGTCCGCTAAAAATCGGCTTATTGTCCTTTAAAGTAATACATAAACTTATATCTGTCTCTTTGGTTTTAAGAGACTTGTAGTGTGTCAAAATATTGTTGACTTTTTCACGCGTAATTGAATCATCTATAGAGTTAACTGTACTGTTAATCTCGTTTGGAAATTAATATCCATTAAAAAACTGGTCTGTACGTTTTTTATAACATCAATACCGTTCTCATTAAATTTTAACTCGGCAAAAGCTAAAATATTACGACCAACTACATAGCTCATAGCCATTGCTTCTTTGGGTACAATTTGAAAATCTAAATAATATAAGTCACCGTCAATTATTATTCTAAACTATTAAATTAATTAAAATATATAAAGTATAATAACCGGAAACAGAATAATCGATCAGAAATTATATTATTAGACTTAGCGCAATTGCACTATTGCTTCGTCGCTTGTTTCGTCGTTTCGAAAAGGATCCAACTGCCTTTGTTATTGTTGATGTCCAAATTGAAATTGCGTCCTTCTCATAAAATGGCCGTTTTCGTTTTCCAGATAATTCCGAATCGATATTGGAATTTTCTTATGGGATCGTCGTCTGCTACGTCTTCCAAATCGTCGTTACGCCTTTCCTTTACACATAATTGAGGGGCCGGATCGTAGAACCGTCCCTGTGGGATTTTAGTTGTCCCCTGGATTTCTCCGGCTATAACTCAGCCAATTTTTAAACTTTTCACGTGTAATTTTAACTGAATACTTCTTATAGTATTCTGAGAATAATAATACAAACAAAAAAATATTTTAAAAAGATATAACATTGCTTTTTGCTTCTAATAAACAATGGTTTATAGATGGATACTTTCATTTGCTACGGGATCAATAATTCGATTACTAATATATACTTTAGACAACGGTTTCTTATATTTTCGGGGTCGCCGATTACGAATCTGATATCGAATTGTCAAAATTCAAAATGGCGGATCCAATATGGCGGACGAAAGTTATGAAACTAATCGGATTCGTTTGAAACGTTTTGCACGGGGGTTTTCGAGGTCGCCGATTACGAATCTGATATCGGATAGTCAACATTCAAAATGGCGGATCCAATATGGCGGACGAAAGTTATGAAACCAATCGGATTCTTTTGAAATATAATGCACGGGGGTTTTCGAGGTCGCCGATTACGAATCTGATATCAGAATGTCAAAATTCAAATTGGCGGATCCAATATGGCGGACGAAAGTTATGGAACCAACCAGATTCTTTTGAAACGTATTGCACGGGGGTCTTCGAGGTAGCCGATTACGAATCTGATATCGGATTGTCAAAATTCAAAATGGCGGATACAACATGGCCGACGGATTTTGTAAAATCAACTGGATTGCTCTTGAAACTTATTACTAGGGTTTTTTGGGGTTGTTGATTACAAAAGAAAACTTCGAAAAACTATCATTAACAGTGGTAATAACTATTAAAACTGGTATTTTTCAGCCAGTTCGCAAGACTGTCTGATTTTATTTTTGTTAAAAAAAGGCACGAAATAAGAAAGCCAGGTTAATAATATTATTACGTATATATTTTATAATTACAGTGAAATTTATAATAATTTGTACGTTCATATTTTACAATGACTACAATCATCAAATCATAACATAATCATTCACAATAGTTGAGAATGCACAAAATATTATTCATGATTTTGAGAAATCCTTTAAAGGTATTTAACAATACCAAAGTGTGTAAAGATAAGCGAAGCTCATGTTATTCATTATTTACCTACCGGTGAAGTAGAGTTCTTTAACAACTACAAGAATGAAAGTCCATCTAAAGTCATGTTTAAGCCGAAAATAAAACTCATAGATATTAAGGGGTCTGTCTAGTAGCTCGCGCCGAAAAAAACGCGATTTTCGTGATTATTTCTTGGGATACTGGATAAAGGTAATGATATAAAAGTTACTAGGCTTAGTAAATGCACTCTTGAAATACATAAAAAAATTTTGTTCTTTTGTTTTATACATGTATTATGACCAAAAACGTCAACCAAACGCAACACCTCGAAAAGTAGGTAGGTCCGCCTTGTTGATAAAATCTCGGAGCTGTGTTGTCTGAAACAAAAAAATTAAAGTGCTTTAGGTTTGGTATGACAATGGCAATGTCCCCTATGAATTTTGTTCAATTATTTTAAAAAATAAAAAAATTGTGAAGAAAAAACAAAAAATTTTCAAAAAACCGTTTTTTTTTCGCCGACTTTTGAAAAAAATAATATTAATTAATTTATTAAATTCAAAATTTTGGAAAAAAATTTATAGGGGACATAGCGATAGGTTTAAAGAATATGTGGTTCAAATTTCATAAGGATCGGTCGAGTAGTTTCGAAAATTTCATCAACAAAGCGAGTAAAAGCGTTGTTTCGAGAAAAACGTACAGGATTAGTTGAGTGTGTAACAGATTGTTACACACAGGATATTTTGGTCATTTTTAAACCAATCGAGTTGAAATTTTCCATAAAACTTCTTTGAATGTAGAGGAACAAAAGTTTCACTGACAGTTTGCTCAACTCGAAACTTCCCTCGATGCTTTTTGTCCGCGAAGCGATAAGTTTGCGGTCACCAATCTAACGTTCACCAATTTAGCGTTATTAACAATTAAAAAATATTTAAAAATAACAACTATATATAATTTTTATATTGCGGACGTCATCGCTTGACCATCAGGAGTAGGTAAAAAAAATTGCAAGCTGTTTCAGGCATAATTGAACGAAATATGACGATTTATATCTTAAAATATAATTAAATTTATGATTAACGATTTTAGTGGTTTTTATTTTTTATTGTGAAAGCTATTCGTCGAATCAAAAAATTTCTTTTGAAAAAAACATGCGTCTCGTCATTCTCGAAAACGGCTACACGGAGAAAACATTCGAGCGTATACTGTGTTAGTAAACAGAGCTGCTACTCGAAATGTGTGGCCTCTCTTGTTCTGCGAATCGTATAGCTTTTGCTCTTGCCTAGCACGGCAGCCGTGCTAGACCGCGACAAGTGTCGTACGAAAGTCTGGCATCGCTGCCGTTAGAAAAGAGAGAAGTACGGCAATGCTGCTAGATGTACGTATGACATTTGTCGCGAGTCTAGCACGGTTACCGTGCTAGAAGGCAAGGGTGAGCGCTCTGCTATAGCCCTGGCGACTGTTATCTAAAAGTTCTCTCCGTGTAGGGGCCAACTGGTTTCGACAGTTCGAGCGTCGATCGAGTTCTACGATGAAGGTGCTCAATTGCTAACATTGCTAAGGTGCGTCATGCACCACAAGAGGTTCGAGACTGTCTCTCACTCACTCATAGCTCGGTATAGACATAATTCACGCAACGCCATCTATTTATTAATTACATACTCACGCATTCAAAACTTTAAATTCGAAATTGTCATTCACTTGGGACAACGGATCCCACAATTATACTCTTTTTCTGTATCATATTATATATTTGGAAATTTGTATTTCATTATTATACCAATAATTTTCGACCGATAGTATTTATAATGGTGCGCTATCCGTAAATTATTAATGTATGCGAAACATAGCTATCCAAGTCTTACTATTCTAATTTCCGAAGTTTTATAAATTTTGCGATCTAGTAGTACTAATTATTATGTACAATATTTTTTATTATGCGGAACGTGTGAGTGAATATCTTATTCAAATTCATATAATTTAATGTACTAATTGTCCAACCGACCCTCTCGTTAAGGTAATAATAAATGGTGTCAATCAACGAATGAATCTATTCCCTATTCTAATTAAATGAATTTTATGAAAGTTCTGACTTTCATTTACATCTATAAGTCTACCGACAGCTTTTGCAATGTTCACCAAGTGAAGAATGCAGGTTTAGATGTAGTACATCATATAGCTCTGAAAAGAGTTGATTTTATGAATCGTCTTGAATGGGGTTTCTTTAGGCATTAAAGTGAATAAATTTGCATTTGATAACATAATACGTGATCGTAAATGTCGTCAATCCAACAAATTCTTTAACTGTTGTACGCTCACTACTTAGCGGAAAGCAATCGATTATAAAAAGCGCTAATGGTATTTTCAATTATTTTTATGGCAATCAAACCAATTTCGTTAAAAATTGGTTGCCATATATCCGCGAAATGTTAAGGTTTTATTACACAATGTAAATGACCACCTAATGAACCACGTTTTAGCAGGTAGATCGTAAAATTGTAGATCGTGACTTAAATTGTTGAAAGTGATTTCACACTACTGTTTTCAAGTTATTCAGCATTGAAATTAACCAATGGAAACAAGAGCTTGGCGATTATCGCGAATAGTAATATTGTTGGCGAATGCCGAGAATGAATATGAAGAAAATGCACATCGTCAATAAGCTGCGCTTTGTTGTTTTCCGACAGAAACCATGACGTCCGAAAAAGACTGTCACAAATATGGGATTAGAGATGACTAACCGGCAACGCATGTCTGACGTCAGACAGAAAATCGAAAAATGGCATTCGACTAATAACGGGTAGTATATTAAACCAACCATAAAATAAAATATAATTTTACAGGTAATAAATGCGAAATAATTTCGAGTTGAATGGGTAACTTGGCAAAATATTATGTGTACATTTTATAACGAAAAATTAAAAATGAAAGATGCACAGTTAATCATGTGAATTAAAGTTCAGAAGATATCACAACAAATTATAGTTTAACTAATATCAGTGAGCAATTAGCATAAAAAATGAATAAATCGTTTTGAAATTTTATTCTATGTGGTAATACATATCTATTTAGAAAAAATGAATAATAATTTAAAAATATTAATTAACCTCTTTCAAAAGAATAATGTTTTCATTTAGTTTTACAACTTTATGCATCGGATCAAAATTACAAAAAAACAGACAATTATACTTTAATAAGACCTTCTGTACTTATGTCACTTATTTTTTGTTGTTCAACGAAATTAAATTTTATCGATATAATGAACTATTTATTATGATCGCGACATGCTGGAGCGTTTATGGTAATTATGAATTTTTGTTATGGAGTTGCTCGAAATTCCTTGGTATCTTAAGAAAAATGCAATCGTCCCAAGGTTTTCACCGCTGCAATGAAATATTTACTTCGATTCAAACATTCAGCTCCTACGTGATTGATCATCCATGATAAGTACAAATATATTATAAATTGATTCATTGACCGTTCGAAAATGTAATAATAATTTAATTGTTGGTATTTACGGTCTTATGGACCTGGGACGAAACGTGTATCTACAATAGACACTACTAAAATCCAATTTGACGCCCCGAATTTGCGGCCGTAAAGTCTCTTGTAAATTCCCTTTCCGTTCGCGTTTCGCGAAGGTTTCGAGTTCCAATTCGAGTCCGAGTCCGTGCAATTTTTTCTGCTTACGCCGAGGGTTTGGAATAACCAGGGAACCTTACCGGGCGAAGGTAGGAATTTGGGACCACTGCCGACCTCCGTCGGCATTTATCGGTACCGTCAGCGTCCTATCCGCGGTCGGTACGTTGTGGGTCTTATCTCGGACAAAGATGGGATAATCCCCGCGTCGTACTCGCTACGGCATTGACCGCCGAATCTGCTGGTGGTACCGATATTGGGGTAGGGGAGATTGGCTCTGAGTGGATGTTGTATCTGCCTAGTTATGTCCTGTATTGTTATGACTAAATTGTCATTAAAGCGGGGGGAAATCATATGTCCTTTGTCCTTTGTCCTTTGTCATTTAATCCCGTATAACGAAAAATTATGTTCGTGACATGGGTGTAAAGAACATTTGCACCCTCAAGCGATCCCTATCCACGAGGATTTTTTCAGTAAATAATACTTACAAAATATCTGTATGCTCTTTTCGACTGCAGCAAAGCCTTTGATATTGTCGATCACGCTATATTACTACAAACAATGAGAGTTGCGGGATTCTCCAACTCATTCATTATGTGGTTTGCATCTTATCTTGGGGGACATTTCCAGGTTGTTAGCGGACCAAATGGAATTACATCATCATGGTTATCAGTGAGGGCTGGAGTGCCACAGGGCTCTGTCCTGGGGACCCTCCACTTCTCGCTGTTCATCAACGACTTGCCTCCCATACGTCAACACACATCTTACGCTATATTCGCAGATATGTGGTACAGATACATAAGAAAAGTTTGAGTAACTACTTGATCTTCCCCATCTTGATTGTGCTGTGTTTCTCTTAAAGATTTTTATTGTGCCGGTTACCACGGGGCGTTAGGTTACGATACACTGAAAGTTTTTACCTGCGATGTTAAATCAAACTTGTGCACTATAGTATTTTTGAGTGAAGTTACTTTATCATTAATATCCTGAAATGTTGTTATATCATTTCAAATGGTGGATTTAGCTATCAGATCAAATGCATCATTGTCAAACTTTTTGAAATCGCGTACTTGAATAAAATTCAATTTGTTTTGGTATCTAGGGCATGAAAAGAAGCAGCCAACTAGAGAGTGATCAGAAAATTCAAGTTTGTCAGTAATGAAAACATCCAAAATTTTAACTAAAGATGATACTAGGATAATATCAAGCAATGGCGAAGTAGTGGTTGTAATTCGACGCGCAGATTTGACTATGTGCCGCAAATCACTGGCTCGAATTCATTCAATAAGTTTTTTGGGTCCTGAAGAATTATTTTTAAGCTAATATATTTAAGTCACCGAGAATAAATATTTGATAGGTACAGGACAGTGATGACGTTAATTTAGTATAAACACCATCAAAATAATTTAAAGAAACAAGGACAGGTCTGTACAGCACACCAAAAGCATATTTGAGTCTATGAAAATGTATGATAGTCCACAATTTTTCGAGTCCGAACGCATAACCATTTACATTAACTAAAGAATATGAAAATATTGATTTAATATACATAGCAACCCCTATCCCTTGAAGGGATTCGGTCAGCTCTTAAGAAATTGTATCCTATAATTTCATAGTCTTCATCCAAGTTATTACACTTTAACCAAGTTTCAGAAAATATCGAAATTTTCAGAGATAAAGGGATCTCTAATTTGCAGAAAATGAGCTGACCATGAACGGACATTTAGATAATTGTGATTTTTATATTTTGCAACCGTTCATTGAGATGATGAAGAAGCTGTAGAAAGTTCATGAAATTGAATTATTTTCTCTCTTGACTTGCTCTTCCTCAAATTAGGCGACGGAGGCATCAGGTCAGGAATAACATCGGTTTTCTCTCGTAGTATGCATCTCTGTGATTTATGGCGTCAAATGTCAATTAAATCGAGATCAAAAGAAATTGTCAAAAGTTGGATCGATTTTATTGGCGAAAATTGCTTTAAGTTTACGCATTTCTTAAATTAATAAATCGTGTAGCAATAATGGAGTTGTTTTCGGAACTAGTAGATGGTTAAGATGGAGAGACACTAAATAATGGTTTGTTGATTTCTCCAGGTGGCACTTGGAATACATCTACTATTTGTTTCCTTAGTTGTTTAGCAAGTACAAGCACAACGTCTAGCATATTTTCGCCTTGCTATTCCGGAAAATTTGAGATAACAAGTACGTTGTTCGTATTCAGCACGGATTTTATGTTGATCGAGGTCACGACGAATAGTGCAAATATCAAATCTATTTGTAACAACCGACTCAGCTAAACGGCCGACTTTGTCAGAAAGAGAGAGAGAGAGAGAGAGAGAGAGATTTAAAACGTTATCCATTTTGTCATCTAGTCGCTTAAGAAATTCCATAATATCATTATTAAGCGTGGGATTAGACGAAGCATCAGAAAATTCACTTTACAGGGTCATTGTATTTGGTGTAGATCGTGTAGGTTAGACAAAGGCACCATCGCTTTGCGTTTCTTGTCAATAGTTCGTTTCGTGGTAATGCAACAAATTCAACAAAGTCACCGAGGAGAGCCAGGCATGTACTGAAATATAGCGTTATTAACAGATTTCAGTGGAATGGAAGGGGTTCTTCGATTCCAGGTGAACCGTATGAGTCGATTCGTAGCGCAGGCCAGTATGTACAGATGGTAATTGTATAGGTATAGGAGGTATGATTTAGCTTCTAGTGCAAATATGTTAAAATAGAAGTACATATTGATACTTCCTTAATAATTCTTGAATGTGTTGGTTTCAGACACAGAGTTTCTTAATGCATAAGGATTAGCAGCTGTTCTTTAAAATTAATTTTCTAGTCTTACCAAATTAACCACTCTGCAGCATTTACATGCAATTTAACACCTTTCATCAGCTGGCTTTAATTTTTAAATGCACTCCTTTCAAACTATTAAAAATCACTATTGCACAAACTAAAAGAGTGTAGGAGGCATCTCACCATAGTTGAACGTGTATCAATGAACGAACAAAAACAAAAATTCAAAAGTGCCACGAACACTTTAAAAATGTTACATAGCACCAAAATTTAAATTAAGTATACAAGACCAAAATATAGCAGACACTCAACGATACTAAGAACAACAAGATGAATTTGTAAAATAAAATATAAATATATCGGAGTACTGTGTTAAAACAAAATAATGCTACGAAGGTCAGTTAAACACTGATGAAAATATTAAAACTATAAAACTAAATGAAAACATTCTTTTGAAAGAGGTTAATTAATATTTTACAATTGATTATTCATTTTTCCTAAATAGAGATTTATGACCACATAGAATAATATTTCAAAACGATTTATTGATTTTGTTATGCTAATTGCTCACTGATATTATTTAAACTATAATTTGTTGTGATATCTTCTGAATTTTAATTCACTTCATCAACTGTGCATCTTTTATTTTTAATTTTTCGTTATAAAATGTACACATAATATTTTACCAACATGATTTGATTCGAACATAATACATTTCCGAAATTTAAGCGAACTATCTTAGACAACAAGATGACTTACTCTCATTATTCAGATCAATGTTTAAAAAACCAAAAATAATAACGCCATTACTGAAATTTCCCAAGTGCAACAATTCTTCGTTATCAGCAAGAAGTGATATGGTAGTCGCACGATATATAACGGACAAAAGTAAAGGAGTACCGCGCTTTGATTTCAGATGAAAGAAGCTCAACGTGGTTAGGTACACTTTTATAAGCAGCTATGATGATATCTTAAAGAGGAGAGGGACCATAGATATCCACCCCACCCCCTCCTCTACTAGATCTTATTGAAAAGACTAATAAAAATCTATCATATGATAGGTTGTTCAAAATCCTCCATAATTTGATATTCACCAGACTTTCTTTAAGCTGATGCGTTACTTCTGGAAACGACTTCGCTTTCATGTTTTGGCAGGGGTACAATTTTGCTGGATCAATATAATCTCGATCTAGTTGATGTTCTATCATATCTTTTTCATTTTTTAAGCATTAATTTAATACAAAACTTTCCAAAACAGAAAGTGATCTGTAGGCTGTTGATTGCTGTATAAAGTTATATATACAGTATAAGTATAAGCATATTTGTATTTATGTTAAAATTTCTATAAATAAAGGTAGAGGGTAAGGTTAGGTATTATATATAGAGCGAAGCATCTGTACACGGAGCTGACATTAACGGATCTTTCGTGAGCCCCTAACATGGGTAAAGAACTAATTCGCTTGGTGACTGGGGGTCTCCCCATTCCTATTAGTACATGCATGTGTAAGAACGTTCATGTTTGCTTTTGAAGGTGTGAAGAATCCATGTTCGCCTTTGCCAGCTTTGAGCGCTTTAACAAAGCGGTAAATTCAAATAAGCATCTTTTTTATTTCGTTATTATTATTATTCTTATTGTTAAAAAAGAAATATTAATTACTTCAAAACAGAAATGTAGAATCATAGTTATCCGTCTAAGAGTTTTTCTTATGGAAAAACAAGGCGAAAGAACGAATTTATTTAGTACATGCAGAAATGTATAAAAATGGGGTATAGGACGTTTTGCCTCCACCATTTTGGATCCAAGACGATTTGGCTCCGCCGTTTTGGCGCCAGGGACGTTTTGGCGCCACACACTTTTAACGGTGACCTTTTTGGTGCGAGGACATTTTAGCGCAAAATACTAAAAAACCTATAACCAGTCATAATTTATTGTCCAACACGCATCCTGTTCCCGGAAGGGAGGGTCCAGTATCATAAAAATCATAGGACAGGTGGGGTAGGGTTTAAATTGATTTTGGGAAGATTCGGTGATACTCACTAGTCCGTGGTGTAAAGAATGCACGATGAAACATTCCAAGTTGTAGACGTCATAGAGGAGGGACATTCGATAATAAAGCCAATAAGCGATTGCTCGCAGATCCCTCTTACAGAACAATTTCATTGTTAGGGCGTGCGCGTCCAGACTAGAGTAACGTTTAATGGCTCCATAGGCTCACTCATTACATCACAAATGTGCAACTCGTACTGTTTCACACGTTAAAATTGTAGAGGACACAAATTTATTTGGCTGTGGCTATTTCCACGTTCGACTCGTTCTACACCTGCGCAAAACAACCCGACGACAAAACGGTGGAGCCAAAACGTCCTGACCACAAAAAAATGATACGTTCATTTAACATCAATGTAGAATTTTCATAGACAATGCCGGACGGTACTCAATATATCTCAAGCTTATTAAAACAATACATTAAAAATCTGCTCTAAAAACGTTTTCATTTTATTTAATGTCTAAAAAAAGTATTGTATGTACTTCTTTTGTTTTCAATTAAAACTAGTGTTGGCGTGGTGCCTCGCTCGCTTCGCTCGCTCAGAAACTTCGACCCAGTGGAGAGTCGGCTATTGCTTAAGACTCGTTTGTTTACTAACAGCTTTCAATTATATTATAAAATTATATTGATATTTGGGGGTCCAATCATATTTAGGTCCAAGTGGCTTCGATAGATGTGTTACAACAATATAGTGTTTCTTATATGTATGAAAATTGAAAATGAGCATTTTTAAAACTTCGACCCCGACAACAGGCCAGCCGAAGTATTAATAAATAAAAGTTGCAAAACACTTACTTCATGCACTTGTATTCTAATAGACTATTCGATGCATATTACATGTTTACTGTGTTTTACTAATTACTGTCTGTATTATTATGATATTATATATACAATATATATATACATATAATTCGTTAAAGATATCTTGAAAGTCTCGAAAAGATGTATGACGGATATCTTATAGATATCTATAAGACATCTTTTAGATATATCGAAATAGTTATTTTCGTATCAAGGGCGTAAAAGAACTTTGCGACCGTAGGTGGTCACCGCGCCCGAGGAGCTGGCAAAGACTACCCCGGGGGGGGGGGGGGGGGGGGGCTGGGGGTCGAAACGTCGAAATTTGATGAAAAACAATAGGGTAATTTTTTTGCCGCGATGACCAAATTCAATACTGTTTCGGACAATAATCATAAACATTTTAAACCAGTTTTTATGGCATTATCGTTGACTTTACGAAGAAAATGCATGCAACCTTTTTTGTAAAGAATTTGATGCTCTATCTTTTTTTGTTGGAAACATTTTTTAATAAAATTTGTATTTTTAAAAATAAATGCAAAAAACTACAAAGAAACTTAATTGGGGCAAATTTTGTTTAGTAATGGACGGGTGGATCTGCCCCAAAATCTAATCAGATCTAAGTTATGCCAAGACGCGTATTTTAAAAAAAAATTTATGTCAATACGCTTATCCGTTCGCGAGTTATCGCGAGATAAAAAAACGGGACGTACGGACGTACGTACGTACAAGATCACGGACACCAATTTTTTTATTGTTGATTTGGGTTCCTTAGGGTCTGAAACGTCGAAATTGATGAAAAATTATATGGTAATTTTTTTGCCCGAAGTGACCAAATTCAATACTTCGTCCAGACTTAGTCTGGGTCGAAGTAATATTAGGAATGAAAATGTAGATATGTATTTATATATGATCATGTGTGTTTAAATAAGACACATTAAAAGATTAACTGAATCCTACTCTTCATTAACAACATTCTTTAGTACGCTATCCAGTTCTGCAACATTCTTGACACCGATCACTACATCATTATATTTATTTCTGTATATGTTTTTGTGGCTTTATACAGGGTGTACGAAAAGTCCCGGGACGGTTGAATAACTTTCGAAAGAATAAAAATTTCAAAAATCGCCGAAACACGTGATTCGATTTTTCAAACAAGCTATCTTTTCAGGGGGGGTTTCGGCCCCCAACCTCAAGGGGGCGGGGGGCACGAGGGGGGCCAAAATTCTTAAATGGCAACATGGTTTGAGTGGGGGCTGATTTGAAAGGTATTTTCGAGACGAATTCAGATCACTGGTCATAGAGGGCGCTGCGATCATTTTTCGGAGAGATTTTTAACTTTTTCAGATCACAAGTAAAAGAGCTTTTCAATGCAACGTTCAGAAACGGGTTGACACCCGTTTAAGAATATTGTTTTACACGATTTTAAGTTTTTTAAGTTTTTTAAGAATATTGAATTACACGATTCGGCGACTTCGAAATTTTCATTTTTACAAACGTTAGTACGTCTAAGATCTGAAAAAGTAAAAAATCTCTGCGAAAAATGATCGCAGCGCCCTCTATGACCAGTGATCTGAATTCATCTCGAAAATACCTTTCAAATGAGCCCCCACTCAAACTATGTTGCCATTTAAGATTTTTGGCCCCCCTCGTGCCCCCCGCCCCCCTTGAGGTTGGGGGGCCGAAACCCCCCCTCAAAAGATAGCTTGTTTGAAAAATCGAATCATGTGTTTCGGCGATTTTTGAAATTTTTATTCTGTCGAAAGTTATTCAACCGTCCCGGGACTTTTCGTACACCCTGTATATCCTATATTAAGACAAAAAAAAATATATACTTATAAGGATTATATGTTTAAGAAGCAAACATATTTATGTATTGTAACGTGGCAACACGTTACAGCTGTAGATCTGCGCGAGAATCAATCCGAAGGGGGTGCTGCAGTGCCTATATTGGGGAGGGGGGGGGGGGGCTGTCGATCGTGGCGCTAATCTTTTTGGCACTGATGCTCGCGGGGGTCACATCAAGGGGTAAATGGGGGGACTGCTGAAGTGGCGCTGGTTTTTTGGATATGGCTCCAAACCGCGGGTTGGTATAGTAACATAATAGGGGGGACTGTCGTTCGAGGCGCTAAGTTTGTAAGGGACTACACTGACCCGTGGCGAGGGATTACCGCTCCGCACCGAAACGGACTTTATTTTGCCGGGAGGCTTTATCTGGGGAACGATAACGATCACTATAAGGGGGGGACTGCTGTTCGAAGCGCTAATTTTTTAGATATCCTACATTGCGTTGTGAGTTTTGAGATTCCGGAGATCGCAAAAAGTAAATTAAATTAAGTTAAATTAAGTTATGGTAAATTAAAGTAAGTTAAATTAAGTTAAAGTAAGTTAAATTAAGTAAACATCTTCTTAGGAAAATGGGGGGGAGATTACATCATGCATCGTATAAGTTCGTCTTGGTTTTCATCCGAAACTGAAAAGAAAATTTTTTCGTTTAAATTCTTTTCTTTTGCATTGTTTAAGATTTTTGGATATCGTGTAGTAGCGGGTTTGAGTCATTATAAAAATTAGTACGCATAGTTGGGCATTTTTCACATCATTTTGGAATATTAATTTCTTTAGCAGGTTCTCGGTATTTTGGTAATTTCGTAAACAGATTATATTTTGCATCGCGGATAATATTATATCGTTTATTGTTTTGAAATTCTCGTTAATATTTGAACATAAAGAGCCCGATTAGAACGGTTCTCGTCGCTTTGTTATGATGGTTACGGGATAAACAAAGGCATATGTTGTTTTGGTAGAGGTATCGAGACAATGGATGTTTACGGCTTACCGCTTCTGGAAGTCTCTAGAAGGTTCCAGAATGCGTGAGGGGAATCGAGAGAATAGGGGAAGAGACACCGCGGGGATCGCGTTCTGGCACATCGGCGACGAGCCTCCGGCCATTCTCGTGCAGTCTGCAGCAGCGGCAGGATCTCTGGGCTTTGGCAGGTAGGCATCGGAAGGTACAGGTACGACGAATTTCGGAAGCCTTCGCGTTCTTTTTTCGATAACAGCCTTCTGGAATTCGTATATAGTTCTCGCTCGCGTGGTCGGCTGAAGTGTTCCTTAGAATGGTTCCGGGTTCGTAATACAACGTGATAGCGCCGTTATAAATAGTTTTCTTCGGTAATTCGTAGATTCTTCCCAAATTGATTAGCATCATTGCTTTTTTTCGCGAGTATAATTATCTGTGGACGAAGTGAGGGTATCGTCATCAAATGAATCGATAAATATTAATAAAAGATTCGTGTTTTCGGACTTTTCTCGTGGTACAGGTTCTTTGTGGAACAAAATACGCCTTAATCACTTTAAAGATAAAATTGCTGCCGTCCATGACTTTACGGCAAACTAAAATTGTTAATTAATCAAATTGAATTTAACTGCTCTCGTCTTTGATAATTCTTCAATGAGAATAATAAATAATTTAAACAAAAGTAATATTGCTATGGCCTTTGATTCGCTCAGAGGGAATAATTTTACTTAAATTAATATAAACTTAATGGTTCACGTCCTTGAAACTTCTTCAAGGAGAATAATAAATAATTTAAACAAAAGTAATATTGCTATCGCCTTTGATTCGCTCAGAGGGAATAATGTTACTTAATTAAATATAAACTTAATGGTTCACGTCCTTGAAACTTCTTCAAGGAGAATAATAAATAATTCAAACAAAAGTAATATTGCTATCGACTTTGATACGCTCAGAGGGAATAATGTTACTTAATAAAATATAAACTTAATGGTTCACGTCCTTGAAACTTCTGCAAGGAGAATAATAAATAATTTAAACAAAAGTAATATTGCTATCGCCTTGGATTAGCTCAGAGGGAATAATGTTACTTAATTAAATATAAACTTAACGGTTCACGTCCTTGAAACTTCTTCAAGGAGAATAATAAATAATTTAAACAAAAGTAATATGGCTATCGCCTTTGATTCGCTCAGAGGAAATACTGTTACTTAATTAAATATAAACTTAATGGTTCACGTCCTTGAAACTTCTTCAAGGAAAATAATAAATAATTTAATCAAAAGTAACATTGCTATCGCCTTTGATTCGCTCAGAGGGAATAATGTTACTTAATAAAATATAAACTTAAGGCTGCACGACCTTAAAACTTCTTCAAGGAGAATAATAAATGATTTAAACAAAAGTAATATTGCTATCGCCTTTGATACGCTCAGAGGGAATAATGTTACTTAATAAAATAAAAACTTAAGGGTTCACGTCCTTGAAACTTCTTCAAGGAGAATAATAAATAATTTAAACAAAAGTAATATTGCTAACGCCTTTGATTCGCTCAGAGGGAATAATGTTACTTAATAAAATATAAACTTAAGGGTTCACGTCCTTGAAACTTCTTCAAGGAGAATAATAAATAATTTAAACAAAAGTAATATTGCTATCGCCTTTGATTCGCTCAGAGGGAATAATGTTACTTAATTAAATATAAACTTAATGGTTCACGCCCTTGAAACTTCTTCAAGAAGAATAATAAATAATTTAACCCTTTGAGCCATGCATTTTTCTTTACACGGAAAATGGCTGAAAATTGTTACTCCGGGGTTTTCAGGGTCGCTGATCACGAATCCGTTGTCCAATTTTCAAAATTCAAAATGGCGGATCCAATATGGCGGACTAAAGTGCCAAAATGTGATACGATCGCATCGAAATTTGGTTTTGGGGGGGTTTTCGAGGTCGCTGATTACGAATCTGCCCTAAGATTTTCAAAATTCAAAATGACGGAATCAATATGGCTGACCTAAAGTCCAAAAAGTTATGCGATCGCAGCGAAATTTGGATTCGGGATTTTTTCGCACGACCAGCATACGGTCGTTCTGCATTTAGACATAACGCAACAATTGTGATGTTGCGTTATGTCTAAATGCAGAACGAAATTGCTTCGTTGACTTTCATACGAAATAATTGCAAACATAAAAATCTTCTCTACAAATTGAAAAAAAAAATCAATTCTAAAAAGCAAAAAAAAACAATAAAATCCAAAAGCAAAAAAAAACAATAAAATAAAAAAAAAAAAAAAAAAAAATAAAACCAAAAAGCAAAAGAAAAAACAAAAAAAACAAAAAAACAAAAAAAAAACAATAAAATCAAAAAGCAAAAAAAAACAATAAAAAATGGAGACAATAACCGCCACGTCCACGTATCGTGTCTCTGGGTTAGGCTGAGAGCGGTTGTAAATATTCTCACGTTAGTTTTTACTTTTTATGTTTCACATGAGAGCCCTTATTTAGAATTTAATAAATTTTAGGACAGATTGATATTTGAAGACCCTAAAAATTTAAAAGTAGAAAATTTCAGACAAGATTCGAGATCAGCAACCAAAAAAATCCCTGAAACCCGATTTCACCGCAATCGCATAACTTTTTGGATTTATGGTCCACCATATTGGATCCGCCATTTTGAATTTTAAATCTGAAGGCAGATTCGTGATCAGCGACCTCCAAAACCCCCCGAAACCGAATTTCGCTGCGATCGCATAACTTTTTGGACATTTGGTCCGCCATATTGGATCCGCCATTTTGAATTTTGAAAATCTGGGGGTCAGATCGTGATCAGCGACCCCAAAAACCCTCTAGATATGATTTTTTGACCCTGTTTATTGTATTCTTCTATCTCCCATGCATTTATTGTAAAAAAAACGTGTTTTTTTTTATTCGATTTTTTATATAAACAATATAATAAACAATTTGTGTGAATTACCCGTTGAAACATGTTTATTAACATATTAGTGAAACGCATACACAAAAAGCCGCATGAAAAAAGACGTTTTAGGCACTGAAAGAGGAAGAAAATGGGAACGAAAATGGTGGTATTTCAAAGTCCCGCCGTGCCGCAAAGGGTTAAACAAAAGTAATATTGCTATCGCCTTTGATTAGCTCAGAGGGAATAATGTTACTTAATGAAATATAAACTTAAGGGTTCACGTCCTTGAAACTTCTTCAAGGAGAATAATAAATAATTTAAACAAAAGTAATATTGCTATCGCCTTTGATTCGCTCAGAGGGAATACTGTTACTTAATAAAATATAAACTTAAGGGTTCACGTCCTTGAAACTTCTCCAAGGAGAATAATAAATAATTTAAACAAAAGTAATATTGCTATCGCCTTTGATTAGCTCAGAGGGAATAATGTTACTTAATTAAATATAAACTTAACGGTTCACGTCCTTGAAACTTCTTCAAGGAGAATAATAAATAATTTAAACAAAAGTAATATTGCTATCGCCTTTGATTCGCTCACAGGGAATAATGTTACTTAATAAAATATAAACTTAAGGGTTCACGTCCTTGAAACTTCTTCAAGGAGAATAATAAATAATTTAAATAAAAGTAACATTGCTATCGCCTTTGATTCGCTCACAGGGAATAATGTTACTTAATTAAATATAAACTTAACGGTTCACGTCCTTGAAACTTCTTCAAGGAGAATAATAAATAATTTAAACAAAAGTAACATTGCTATCGCCTTTGATTCGCTCAGAGGGAATAATGTTACTTAATTAAATATAAACTTAACGGTTCACGTCCTTGAAACTTCTTCAAGGAGAATAATAAATAATTTAAACAAAAGTAACATTGCTATCGCCATTGATTCGCTCAGAGGGAATAATGTTACTTAATTAAATATAAACTTAATGGTTCACGTCCTTGAAACTTCTTCAAGGAGAATAATAAATAATTCAAATAAAGTAATATTGCTATCGCCTTTGATACGCTCAGAGGGAATAATGTTACTTAATAAAATATAAACTTAATGGTTCACGTCCTTGAAACTTCTGCAAGGAGAATAATAAATAATTTAAACAAAAGTAATATTGCTATCGCCTTGGATTAGCTCAGAGGGAATAATGTTACTTAATTAAATATAAACTTAACGGTTCACGTCCTTGAAACTTCTTCAAGGAGAATAATAAATAATTTAAACAAAAGTAATATGGCTATCGCCTTTGATTCGCTCAGAGGAAATACTGTTACTTAATTAAATATAAACTTAATGGTTCACGTCCTTGAAACTTCTTCAAGGAAAATAATAAATAATTTAATCAAAAGTAACATTGCTATCGCCTTTGATTCGCTCAGAGGGAATAATGTTACTTAATAAAATATAAACTTAAGGCTGCACGACCTTAAAACTTCTTCAAGGAGAATAATAAATGATTTAAACAAAAGTAATATTGCTATCGCCTTTGATTCGCTCAGAGGGAATAATTTTACTTAAATTAATATAAACTTAATGGTTCACGTCCTTGAAACTTCTTCAAGGAGAATAATAAATGATTTAAACAAAAGTAATATTGCTATCGCATTTGATTCGCTCAGAGGGAATAATGTTACTTAATTAAATATAAACTTAATGGTTCACGTCCTTGAAACTTCTTCAAGGAGAATAATAAATAATTCAAACAAAAGTAATATTGCTATCGCCTTTGATACGCTCAGAGGGAATAATGTTACTTAATAAAATATAAACTTAATGGTTCACGTCCTTGAAACTTCTGCAAGGAGAATAATAAATAATTTAAACAAAAGTAATATTGCTATCGCCTTTGATTCGCTCAGAGGGAATAATGTTACTTAATTAAATATAAACTTAATGGTTCACGTCCTTGAAACTTCTTCAAGGAGAATAATAAATAATTTAAACAAAAGTAATATTGCTATCGTCTTTGATTCGCTCAGAGGGAATAATTTTACTTAATTTAATATAAACCTTATGGTTCACGTCCTTGAAACTTCTTCAAGGAGAATATTAAATAATTTAAACAAAAGTAATATTGCTATCGCCTTTGATTCGCTCAGAGGGAATAATGTTACTTAATTAAATATAAACAAAAAAATAGGGGGTTGAAGATGTTGTGTAACCTCCCGTGTGTCGGACTCCCTCACCTTTGATGTTAACGGCAAGGTTTACCGACTAAAACCCTAACCTCCCTTGGCCCTCCAGAATCCACGTGTGCAGTCTGCAGCAGAAAAGTGGCTCCGATATCCATCTCCTCCGCTGCAGACTGCACCGGGCCATTTCGTTTGCAACTGTAACTACTCCTTCTACCATTGGGTAAGTGGTTACAGGATCTCGTGTGACCTCAGTAGACGGAGAGATCCCAGTAGCACTGCTTTCTGCATTCGGCCTGCGATGGAATTTGCATGTTCCCGACAGGCCGGAATGCTTTTGATGTTTTGGAGGAATGTTGGTCTCATTCCTCCCAGCACTCCAATTATCAGCACGACGAGCTTGATTTTGAATCCTCGATACAGCTTGCGAATCTCGAACAGGAGTTCCTGATATTTCATCCGTTTTTCGTCCTCTTTGCTGACTATATTTGTTTCTGCTGGTGCAGAAAACTCGATGACGAAGATGGATTTGTCATCGAAGTCAACCAGGACGATGTCAAGCTTATTGGCTGATATTTGCCTGCTCGTCGGGAATCAGTAATTCCAGTATATTCGGCACGACTCATTCCCGACTACGGATTCAATATCAGCGGGGACGTACGGCAAAACTGGGGTTGCATCAATATCATAAGTGCTGCGAAGATGGTAATACAGCACTCGAAGAGCCGCATTGTGACGTTCGATGTATGCTGAAACTGCATATATTGGGCATGCTGCCAAAAGATGCATTAGTGTTTCAGCATGACATCTACACAATCTACAAAGCGTACTCTGTACCGCCTGGTGTAAGATGTTCTGGCGATACGCTAAGTTATTGATGACCCCATCCTGGCACGCGAAGATAAAACCCTCAGTCTCGGATTTCAAGCCGGCTGATCTTAAGAAGGAGAAGGTCATCTCTGCCGACAAGCCAAGTTGTTGGACATTTCGAAAGAATTGTCCATGCAACGGCTTATCGATATGCCTTCCCTCCAACATACGAAGTTGTTCCTTCCGTATGTTAGCCCTGAGACGCACTGGGCACAGATTGATGACTGATTCAGCCTCCTGTGCACCACTACGTTCCACGTTGAAAACCAGACCGAGGTTTCGTGCCGCTCGTTCCGCCGCGTGGTACAAAAACGCCCCCTTCCCCTGAATTTCATGCTGATGTACTAGCATCATCAGGGGATCCTCCGTTCGATTAATCACGTAGCAAGCTGTTTCGAGGACCAATCGGTCATGCATACACTCCAGGCTTAAAAGGACACGACCTCCCATATTTCGGGGCAAATACAGTCGTTCCACGGAAGATCTTGGGTGCAAACTGCGTTGCATACAAATCATCTTCCGTGTGCTTCGGTCAAGATCCCTTAGCTCGTCAACGTTCCACTTCAGTGCTCCAAAAGAATAGAGCACTGGTGATACGGCCAACATATTCGTGGCTGCCACCTTATTTCTCCCGGTCAATTCTGATGACCAGATCTGACGGAGAATGCGCCGGTATTTCTTAATGATGGTGGTTTTAGCAGCCTGCACATCCTGGACATGCCTTTGAGGTACGCCCAGGTATGTGTAGGCTTCTTCGGCGCTAAGGTGGCGGATGACATTTCCGTTGACGAGCTCCATATCGTTGTTATGGGAGCCTGACCTTCCTCTGCAAATGAACGACTGCACACTTGTCCAATCCGAATTCCATGCCGATATCTCTCGAGTATGTGAGGGCGATGTTCAGAGATCGATGTAATTGATCTTCGCCTGATGCGTATAATTTAAGATCGTCCATATAGAAAAGATGGGTGATCTTATGTACACGTTCACCAGGCGGTCCACACATGTACCCTTGAGATTTCCGGAGAGCAACGGATAGAGGCAATAGTGAGATGCAGAAGAGCGGAGGACTCAGAGAATCTCCTTGATAGACACCTCTTTGGAATTGAACCAGTCTAGACATGGTTCGACGCTTGCCCGATGTCATGACAAAGCGTGTTTTCCAAAGAGGCATCAGGTCTTCTACAATTCTCACTATGTTTGGGTGGACATGGAGGCGTTTGAGCAACAAGCTTAAAAGCTCGTGCGATGTTCAGTCATACGCCTTCATGTAATCCAGCCAGGCTATTGACAGGTTACGCTTGTACTGGACTGCGTCCTGACAAACACACCTGTCGATAAGCAAGTTGTCCTTGCAGCCGGATACACCCATTTTGCAGCCTCGTTGTTCTACTATCCGTTGCCACACCGGTTTCACGGATTTCTCAATACGTTCGTTCAAGATGTTAGTGAACAATTTGTATAACGTATTGAGACACGTGATCGGTCTATGGTTTTTCGGATCGGACAAGTCTCCCGATTTTAGGATCAGTGTCGTTCGGCCCTCCACCAGCCAGTGCGGAATGGGTTGGTCTCCATTTATGTAGTCGTACAACTCGGTGAAGATTTCAATACCTGGAGTGTCTGCATTAAGCTTAGATGTTCTCTCGTAGATGCTCCCCCAGAATTCCTCAACTGCGGCCATCGACGGAAACTCGCTTGAGGCTGCGATACGATGTTTGAAGAGGTTGGAAGGATTCGTCCAAAATATTGCATTTTGTCTTATTCCATCCTCCCGTCTTTGCAGCCTCTTTTTGGTATCCGCCAAAACCCGAATTTTATCCGCCAAACGTTGCTTGATGTTGAGCAACTTCAGCTTGTTCAGTGTGTGATAGTACGTCCGCAGTCGTTGTGCACGCACGCACGCACGCACGCGCATACACACACAAATAATTGTATTTTAGGGCGTGGTTTTTACCTAGTACTGACTCGCTGCTGGGGTAATACCGATTGCAAGTACTGCTTCTATACCAATTCTTGGACTTCGTATATAATAAAATTTACATGAAGAAATGTATAGATATATTTACACATTACACCAATACGCATATAGCTAATCTATAAGAGCATAACATATACATTTTCCGCAATCTTATATAATAGAATTTTCATCTTCACTACGACTATGTCATAAGAACTCGAGTAGCAAATAGTGAAATAATGCAGGAGGGCCAGTTATTTCTTTACATCGATATTGGGACTCCAGGGTAGCGTAAAATACCAGTACAATGCCAGTAAAATATACGGTACTGTGCCAGTACAGTCGCAGTACTGGAAGTCAGTACCCAGCCGGTGTTACCTTCCAGTACAATACCGGTATGATGCCGGTGCTTTGTCGGTATAAAGCCAGTACCACGCCAGTACAGTATAGCCAGTACTGGCGTGGTACTACGCCGGTAGTCAAGTTCCACCTGGGCGCGAGTTCCTCGCGCTCATCACAGTTGATGAGCAAAACTGCCAATATTTGAAAAAAATCTATCTCGGCTTCTATTGATCGTAGAAGTTTTTTTTTTTAATGAAATTGTGCGAAATTTCCCTAGCTACAATTTTTGTATGTTTCTTTTTTTCGATTAAAGTGATATTTTTCTAGTTATTTCAGAAAAACCTATTTTTTGGACACATAGCAGCTTGTACGGATAAGGAATTTTGAGACGGTAAAAAGTACAAGATAAGCCTGTTTCCAAATTTTTAGCCCGCTACTAATTTTTAAATACAAATCGCAAAGTATCGGCCTACTTTCGTGGGCTATAATGCAATTATTTCAAACAAATTTTTAAAAACAAAAAAATTGCCAAGTATCGCTGCTGCCCTAACAATGAGCACTACGGATTGAACATGAAATTTTGTAAGTGTGTAATATACACTACAAATTATACTAATTTTCATTTTAGATTTTTTTAAAAGATGAAATTACGACCAATTTTATAATGGAAGTCATATCGAACTTTAATGAAATACCGTTGACATACTACATTTTCTACGTTCCACTTTTATTTTTAATAAAATAGTAAATGCATATCCGAAATCCCAAACCTCGGTTAAAAGCAATATACAATTTGTTGCATTAAAGCCAAAATAAAAATGAATAAAAACCAAAATATAAATGAATAAAAATGCATTGAAAATTTAAATCCATTTAAATTCATTTTCTTTTACTGGGATATGCACTATATCCGAAACACAAAATAGACAGTGAATACAGATTGTACTAAAAAATTAATTTTGAGAATCGACCACATAAAAATCGATTGCAATAAAATAAAAAACTAACATTTGGTTGAAACATAATATAGGTAAAGTGTGATATTATTCTATGAATAAAATGTCGTTGATATATGCAGCCTTTCTATATAATCTTTAAAAAATATAGTAAACGCGTATCCGAATTTCAACAAAATGAAATAGTGTTCTATGGCTCAAGAATCGACGCACGATCCACGAAGTTATTTATTATATATACGCATGTGTGCATCCCTTTTACACGCCAGTATTGTTTGTGTGAGTGTTATGAGGGAAGCGGCACCGTTAAGCACCGGTAAAAACAGAAAAATTTCCTGTCATTTTTCACCTTGTGTCCGCCATTGTCCGCTTCGAATCGTAGATGCAAAAATACGGCTTCAATTCGATATAAAACGACTTAAAATTATTTCGAATAGAAGCCGGCTAATGTTAAGAATGGACGAATTTTCCCCTTTTTTGCAAGAATGCTACGGTTAATGAGTAATTAATCGTTTTTGTGGTGCTCACTAATACACGTAAATCCTGTGTACGTTTTTTACGGTCTTAAACCAATTTTTTGGCAAAGAGGGCGAAATACGCCATTCTTGGATGAAAAGGCCTCCTGAATAATACGTTTCCAGCACGATTCCATAAAAATTGAAGACGTATTTTGCATTCTACTATTACTTCCGGTCTGGAAGTTCCAAAGCCGCCACCATGGCGTTTGAGTGCTCTGAGAGAACATCCTTAATTCTTCCTTTTTGTAACCCCTCTCTATGTTCTTCCTCTTTCTTCTTATTGATTTCTAATTCTTCTCTGACCCCTGTTATTACCCCCCCCCCTCCACATTTATCTTCCTTTTTTCATCTCCTTTTTTGCCTTTTGATTTCTCCATTTCCACTCATTTGGCAGCTTTTGTTTCAACCCTTCCCAATCCTTCTCTTATATGCACGTTTCATCCCTATTTCATTAAATTTCATAAGTTATCCACCACGTAAAATTGTATATTTTGTGCGCAGTTGCAAAATTTAATATTATGCTACTTTTCGCCGCCATTTTTAATTACACAATCAGCTATAATAAATTTGCCCAAGAACGTATTTTCGACAACTCCTTTACACTTAAAAGTTTGTATCTCAGTGATGAAATATTCATATTATCATTTGTGTCCCTCATATTGCAAGATATGGTCTTAATAAAAATATCTGAATATTATGTGATCCCGTTAATAAAATAACACCTAGACAATGTTGCATTACAAAACATAATTAACCGATTTTGCATTTCGGTCCCGAAAAAGATCAGTTTTTACAGTTATACTAGCTATCTTTTATAAGTTTAAAATATTGAGCCGTATGTATTTTACAAAATGTAGATTTTTACATTATATCGATTTCTAAATCCTTTGTCCCTCATATAGGCCGCAAGTTTAATGAAAAACTGAAATCAGATTCGTATTCAACATCCCCGAAAACCCCCGAGTAACGAGTTTTAAGCAAATATCGATTTTCTTACAAAACTGTATAAATAATAAGTTTCCCGTATATGTATGCACGGAATTATTCTTAACCCATTTTTTATCAAAAAATTGTAATTTTTGGGTACATTTTTGTTTATAATTTATCTGTTCTTGTTGTTTTTTTATCTTGAATCCGTCATCTTGGATTTCATCAATCAACCTTACCAACATTTTGAAGACGTCAGAAACCAATAATAATTTTATATGATGGGTTCCGTATTCGACGCTAAGGTGAAATTTCTCGGGGATGTGCGGCAGAGGGAGGGGTGGAAAAGTCGACCGGCAAGCTGGTTTTTCGAGATTTTCTTGTTCTCCGCGTACTGGTAAGCAGGTATCTTGCCTGGACACACTTCAACGCTAAATTTTAAGGCTTTACGAAGGAAACTTATAATTAAAATTCGGTGGGGGTTTGACCAGTGACGTATTTCGTCAGTTACACAGAATCACAAACTGAACTCGGGAAGCGAGCTTCCGTGTCAGTCGAATCTTGCCGTTCAATTGAGACATGCGTTTTGTAATCTGCCGACTCCCCGATATCTGTGTCAGATTTCGCGGAGTCACCA
The DNA here is from genome assembly GCA_030407085.1 of Trichopria drosophilae. Classification (NCBI taxonomy): domain Eukaryota; kingdom Metazoa; phylum Arthropoda; class Insecta; order Hymenoptera; family Diapriidae; genus Trichopria; species Trichopria drosophilae. The sequence continues at coordinate 47,048,293 of CM059587.1, read as the reverse complement.
GATCACTTGCAGCCTCGTAAACGGCACAATTGACTTGCCACAGGTCGCAGTCATCTGGAAGAGCATCCAGAAGTAGGCTATTTGCTCTGTCTAAGTCTCGTTGTTTAGGCAAAATTTTTGTTGTCAAATTTTGCCTAAACACGAGTGTCGTGCTTTCGTAATGTGGAGCATCTCTCCCAGCACCGCGTACGGGCTCAGTTGTTATTGCCCGCACATCCGGTACCGGTTGACAGCTGGGAACAACGAAACCCGTCCGCCTCAGATAGGCCACATAATCTCTCAGTTGTTGTTGAGAAAAGCGATCTGCCAGTTCGGGATGCATTACTGCAAACCGACTATGCATTCGCGCCATGTAGCCTCTCTGTTGCGGACAGCTCTCCTCGTAGCAGCGCATAAGATCTTACCTGAGATCCTCCGTCCACTGAAATCGTCCGTGGGCATTAGTGCGTTGTTGTCCGGGGACACCTGTTTCGGCTCCTCCACCTCGGGACTGGGCTGCATCCGAAGCAGCCCGATGGTCAGGAGCCCTGCGCGTTCTATTCATAGTAACCGCATCAAATACAGGAAGTAGTGTGGTTAGCCCCACTCCCCGTTGTTATGCCTCTCTCGTTTGTCTCTTACCTCGCCATCCACTGGGGTTGGTTACCCAATCTATGGCAAGGTTGCTAAGAGTCCAGGGCCCACCGGCTTTAATAAGCACACGTGGAGGTGAGAGTAGGCCATTTGGGAAGATAGGCTAAGATGCAGCTTTTTGCATAGCCGCATTGTGTTACGCGTCATTCCCTTTGGGCTTCATTTTATTATTATTATTACTATTATTATTGTTAATACTATATGTACATATTTACATATTTACATTGTGGGGCATTCCATGTGAAATCACCAACGCTTCGGAGTCAACTTTTCAGAACTTATTCAAACTTGAACTACGTTTAGAATGCGTGTACGCCATCCTTTTTCTTCTTGTGACATAAACAAAGGTTGTTCGCAAAAGCATTTTCTTTAATTTCGCAAAGTTTCAGTTTGTTATCTCTGAAACTGGCTTTGTAATGTAATGAAAACCGAGCGCATGAGTGTCCGTGCTATTGTTGTGAATGAATTCATTTATTAAAAAGGGCAAAAAACATCGGTTTTTAAAAAATTCATTAAGACTTTCTATTGGACCAATTCGAACAAATAAAAAAAGACAATTTTCATCTTTTTGTCTACTTTTGGAAAAAAAAATATGTTGATTTATTACAATGCAATAGGTGGTTTATACAAAACAAAATGTGAACGCGAATTTGGTCGGTTTTTATGTTATCTTTGACCATTTACTAATTTATGAGTTTTGTATATTTGAAGACCATACTAGGCTCATTTCGATTGTCTGGAAAAAAAACGTTTAATTTCCTTATTAACTTTTTGTCAGGTTTAGAACGAATATTTAGATAATTTTAATTATTCAAGTATAAGCCTTCATACGTGTATAATATTCGTTCTAAACCTGACAAAAAGTGAAGCTTTGATATAATTGTGTACGCAACATGCAAAATAGATGCGTATTAACACAAATATCTCCGGTAATACCGCGTTTTGTATGAAAAAATAACGCCAAATCGAGGTTGAAACAAAAATTATTGCGTCGAAACAAGGCTTAGGGGCAGAACCAATCTTTGGGGGGGGGGGGGTTCTACTATGTTTGGGCGGAATTTTTCCAAAGTTATAAAAGAATTCATATATGTAGAAATTGGTGACAATATGTCCAATTTCGCGATTTTCGAAAATTGACCTAACTTCAAAAGGCTATAACTTCGGTTCTTCTAGGTAAAATTGAATGAATAAAAAAGAAAATTAAACGTTTTTTTCCAGACAAACGAAATGATCCAGTATGGTCTTCAAATATACAAAACTCATAAGTAGTAAATGGTCAAAGATAACATAAAAACCGACCAAATTCGCGTTCATATTTTGTTTTGTATAAACCACCTATTGCATTGTGTTGTATTGCAGTGTATCTCGGGCTGTAGGACACATAAAGGGCTACAAATTGGTGGAATGCCTTCTTTCAGTATGTAATTTAATATAAAAAATCGGCATAAAAATCAGCTGACCCCTATGTGCAATGTTTTTGAAAAGTTGGCTGGAATGACCCATATATATGAGTCACGCTTTCTGAAGTGGGCCACCAAAAATCGACCCATCGAATTTCCTATTTTTTATTGACGATTTCTGATGATCCATATGTTATAAGAAATATCCCCAAATATTTTTAAAAAATATTAATTTTTGCAAAAGTTATCAACAATTGAATTGTAAGGGGATTTTTTTTAAATGACAATTTCTCAGCAACTAGTTGATAAAAATTAATGAAAATTGAATGGTATGTTCATAATTAGTAGTATAATAGAAAACCGTATCGTTTGCAAGAAAAAATGTAATTTATTATTAACTAATTAATTTTGCAATAAATAAATGACTATTAAACCGACTTCTCCTTGTGTTAAACAAAATTTTTTTTTTGAAAATATTCCTTAAAGTATACACTAATCGATCGTCCAAAAATATTTCTGTGCTCTCGATCCCAAAAAAAGATATGAATTTTCGAACGTCGACGTATATACGCGCCCAGCGTGCTAGACGTCGGCCGAGACCGGGATGCAGCGCCAGTTAGCCCTTGCCTACTAATTCACTTAGGTTTTCATTTAAGAATTTCATAACAGATCTATGCGTTTTTTAAATAACTACGCATGATTATTTACTTATTTACATCGATTATTCATTTATTATTTTACTATTTTTAGAGTTGTAACGGAAAAGCTAAGTTTTGCTCCTTAAAGCCTAAAATAACAGCATTCCGTTATGCCCTAAGCTCCGGCAACGGTAGTCCTGATTAGGATAACATATAGTTATACATCTAGGGAGTTTTCAGGACTAGCGGGCTGGAGAGGCTCGGAGAGCTGGCAACGTCGCGACCCTACAGGTGTGTGGCATGGAAAAACCGGCGAGAAGATCAGACCTCGACAACTTGCGGCGATAACCGGATGATCTGAACGCGGAGAATTCCGTTCTTTTTTTTGTATCCAGTTTTGCGGAATTCTGAGTGTGTGTGTGGGTGACGAACGGACGTCCATAATCTCGAGGCGTCCAAAGTGTATTAAGTGGACGGCCTATTTAGGTGGACTGTACGCGGACCCAACAAATAAAGTCAGGCCCCAAGAACTGTATTGGTGTGTTGGAGTGATTCGCCACCTGTTTATGTAAGTACCAGTTTTCTCTGGTACCTTGTCTCAGGTTATAATAAAATTTAAGTCAGCGCGATTGTTTCCGATCCTTTTATTCAATTTTACGTTCCCTTCGCCTTCCTTCTCGCGTTTGTCCAAATTGTGCTCCCTTCCAGGTCAGCACTTTGTAACTGTCGGCGCGAGACCGACTTCTTTTGGAGTTTGACGTATAGACGTCTCACTAAAATTAATAAAAATCTAAAAGACAGTTACAGAGTTATAGATTCAGAGTAGCTTGAAAAAATTTTACATTCTAAAGAATTTGAATCGACCAACACTTTTGCGTGTTTTTTATATTCTGATAACGTACAAAAATCGAAATTAATTTTTTATTCAAAATAATACGAATTACTTACAAATTCCTATTGCTTCAAACAAACCATTTTTGTTTTGAACTTTTTAAAATGTAAGAATTTTATTAATCGCTCTTAATTTACAGTTGTACCCGTACGGAAAAAAAGTCGATAAAAATATATGTAACTTATATGTCATATATTACATTTTTCGCCGAAAATATATGCATTATATATGTTAAATATATGTCGGATATAATTTTACACGTACATGTGCATTAGGGTGTATCGAAATTTTTTTTTTTTGCTCGCTATGATTTTAAATGAAAGTGTACTTCGAAAAAAGCTCAAAAAGATTTTTTTTTTGCAATGTATACCGACGGAGCACCGAGCCCTCAAAAATGCCATTTTTCGCACTTTTTTTATATAAACCCTTGTAACTTTTGCCTGTTTTGACGAAAGTTTCTCAATTTTTTACACAGAGAGCCCACACCTATATGAAAACTATCCCACATATAATTGGATTTAGATATACCATACTGCACCACAAAAAAAAATGACGAAAACTATTTTTTCGCATTTTCTTAATACTTTTTAATCCATACATTTTTCTTCACACGAGAATGAACTGAAATTTCATATTCGGGTATTGTAGGGGTAGCTGATGATGAATCCGTTGTCAGATTCATCATCAGCGACCTCAAAACCCCGGAGTACCTAGTTTTAGGAAGATCATATAATTTTGCACAATTTGGCGCCGTCGGATTGATCCGCCATTTTGAATCTTTGTTGCGAACTGAATCGATGTTTTATCAAGTGCGGTACCCGGCGTAGGTTTTTCCCTTCAAGGTGGTTTACCCTACGCCATTGCACACCCGAATGGGGGTACCTCTATTGTTTAATGAAGGTGACCTGTTAGGTAATTATACAGGGTGATCCAAAAGTCCCGGAACAGCAAAATATCTCAGCGGGAGTGCATTTTCGAGGAAAATGTTTCAGACAAAAGTTTCAGGATTTTTCCCTGGCTATTTAATGGCGATATTGAATTTGACCTTGAACATGACCTTGAAGGTTATTTCAAGGTCAAGTTAATTTTTTTAAATGGGAACCCCTATTTTTTTTCATGGATTCTGAAAGAGCGGGAAATTCTACGTCCGAGTATGATATGATCGATTTTTCCGGCAAGGTCATTTCAAGGTGAAACTTAAAACTCCCGTAACGGCGAAATATCTCAGAGGGTGTGCATTTCTTTGGAAATTGTTTCAGACAAAAGTTTAAGGATTTTTCCTGGGATATTTAATGGTAGCACAGAATTTGACCTTGAACATGACCTTGAAGGTTATTTCAAGGTCAAGTTTGTTTTTTTTAATGGAAACTGCTATTTTTTTCACGGATTCGGAGAGAGCACAAAATTTTACGTCCAAATAAGCTATGGCCGTTTTTTTCGGCAATGTCATTTCAAGGCCAAACTACTCCCGGAACAGCGAATTAACTCAGCAAGAGGCACCATTGAATTTAACCTTGAAAATTACCTTGAGGCTTATTCTAAGCTCAAGACTATTTTTTTTTTAATTGGAACCCCGTTTCATTTTCGTAACGTTTCCAGAGTTTCCAGAGTGCAATGCATTATCGCCGTCACGGGAGTTTTAAGTTTCACCTTGAAATGACCTTGCCGAAAAAAACGGCCATAGCATATTCGGACGTAAAATTTTGTGCTCTTTCCGAATCCGTGAAAAAAAATAGGGGTTCCTATTTAAAAAAATTAACTTGACCTTGAAATAACCTTCAAGGTCATGTTCAAGGTCAAATTCAATATCGCCATTAAATAGCCAGGGAAAAATCCTGAAACTTTTGTCTGAAACATTTTCCTCGAAAATGCACTCCCGCTGAGATATTTTGCTGTTCCGGGACTTTTGGATCACCCTGTATGTAAAAGCCCTTCTCAATTGTGACGATTCCGTTAGTTTGTACTTTAGATATTGAGACATCGATTAGCGTTCGAACCATTAGGTCGGTAATTATGAGAAAACTGAATATCGATTTTGTGACAGATTATGTAGTTTCGGACGGAAGGTTAGCTTACGCGATGACGTACGGGATCGTCGCCGAAACAGGATCGGAATAAAATAGTTAATAGTTGTTGTCCGATCAAATTGTTGGCTTTTATTTATCGTGATTCCACCCGTCTTGAACAACCTTTAAAAGTAGTAACAGATTAATCAGCGACCCCGAAAACCTTATATTATATAAGAATATTATGCGACAAGCATAATTAGATTAGAGGTAAAGCAGATAGTTTTATGTTTGCGCTTACGTTTACTGAAATTCAATATAAATCGAGAATATCGAAATATCGCGGTTTGATCTGCTATCTCACCTATTCGCCCTGTTAAGTTAGAGTCCCTCTATGTTAAGTGGCTCTGATGCGATGTCTGGTGGCCAAAGTTGGAAACTTTGAGAGCCCGAAAGATGCCGTTCAAATGTAAGTGTCAAAGTCAAAACACTCAAAACATGAATACTTTAACTATTTTCAATGAATTTCACAAACCATTTTCAATATATTTTATTAATTCACCGAATGTAATTAAAGGATTCATGTTTTGAGTGTTTTGATTCTGACACACAAATTTAAACGACGTTTTTCGGGCCCCCAAAGTTTCCAACTGTTAAGTCGTCATATTTATGTACACAAGGCGTTATATAAAATATGAATATTATGTAATTATGCGATACGAGCGCCTCTCGTCTACGTGACGATAACTGTAAGTTGTACCAGTCAGTCGCACTCGAGCCGTGCAGTGCAGCACACGAAACAATTCACACGCGTGATAATGTACCATTTTGCCGTCGAATAAATGGTCTTGAAACAACTTAAAGTTTTCTCTGCTAACGTGTATCTCTTTTGCCCTGTCATCGCACTCAATGTGCAACACCAACTTTGGCCACCAGCCGTCGCATCGAAGCCACTTAACAGGGCGAACAAAGCAGTGTTGTACTATACTTGTCTAGACAAGTATATTGTCCATTATAAAGCATTTTTTATCATTTATTTACTAACACACACTTAATTGACATTCTCAAGATTCTCGATTATATCGAAATTCACTAAACGTTGACGTAAGTGTAAACCTAAAAAATATCTACCCCGTGGAAATGACCCCTTGCTTGCGTTCGATTTGAATGAATCGTCCCCCAATCGTACCCCAATCGTACCCATCGAAAGGCTGGAAATTTCGAGTCTCCAAATCGAGTTCGAGATCTCGAAACCTGCCAGCTCACGAGTTACCCGACGAAATAGCGAAATTATATTAATGAGCCTTGTTTCTATTTTAAACACTATTTACTATTTATATTAATAAACGCACTTACGTTTTTCAACTTGTGAAACCTGTGTGATTTTACGGAATTTCGTCGGATGCATCGCAAGCTGACAGGTTTCGATATCTCGAACTCGATTTGGAGACTCGAAATTTCCAACCTTTCGATGGGCACGATTGGGGGAGACGATTGCGGGTGTGTTCGGAAATGCTTTCAGTAAGCTTTCAGTAATCATGGATCTTTGTCTGACACATGGAGTTAGAAAAGATGCAATGTTTACTGAATTTACTGAAAGCCTTTCCGAACAATCTCTGGGGGACGATTCATCCAAATCGAACGCAAGCCTTAGGGCCGTGGCAGACAAGTCGCCGTGAAGCCTTTACCGTTACCGTAAGCCTCTATAGCTACCGCTACCGTAAGTAACGCAGATAGAATCCTTTAACGTAAACCCCTCACGACCCCTAGCGGAAAGTTGTCTGACGCGGCCTTTATACTTACGTCTTACGTCGTTTTTATGTCATGGCCCTAAACTGAAATCGCGTGCCTGGATGAGTCCGTTATACACAGGTTATACGGTAGTAGATTTTGGTAGTATCTTCTGGAACTTGTATGTTTACTTTTCGGTGTTTTAAAGTTGTGGGGTTCTCCGCTTGATTTTGTAGACAAACGAATGTTTTCCGCATTGTATGTGACACAATTGGTGAGTAATGTATAGTGTAAACATTAATTTGTGTATTCGAATCGAATAATGTAACTTGACAAGTTTATGTAAAATCTTTAACCTCAAAAGGAGAAAATTCCTACATTGCAAGCTACAAATTACAAGTGTTTGTACTTTCTCCTTTGCACATTCTTATTATTTTTGTTATAATTTATTCATTTTGAGGTTGGAGGTTTTAAACAAGATTATAAAATTGCAATATCAAATACGGTTGTATAAACTATAACAATATTTCTATTTTAAGAGTGAGTAAATTACAGGAAGCAGTGATCGATAGTTGTTTGTTATTGAATAATTATATTAATTTTATGAGATCGCACAAGATCTTTTGTACAAATTTAAACAATTTATACTTTTTAGACCCAGAATGAATACAATAGTTCATAGAGTGCCAGATCATAATCAGATTCTGCTCCCTGCTATTCTTCCGAGAACTCACCTTCCAATTATTCGTGACGTTATAAGTTACTTTTTATATTTAAAATCGCGAAACACTACAAAATCTGACTATGAAATACAAAATATGATTGCTCAAAAGTTGCAAAATATTTGGATGTCACTTTGTATTCCAACAATACAAATGAAATCAATCGTCAACAAAATTAAATCTTATTATGATATTTTCAACAAGATTATGAAACACCAAAAGAAAAGAAAGGGCTCTGATTCGGCAAAAAATAAAATCAACGAATTTTTACAGTTGTCAAGTAATTTATTCGAAATTGCCCAATGTAGATGTCCAAAAGACTTTGATTGTTTGTGTGATGACAATGCCAAAATTTCTCTCAAAATGAGAGACTTTTTAGAGGATCAAAGATCAACGAGACAAAAAACCATGCTTCAAGCTAAGCGATCCATGAAATGTATGGAACAATCGTCACAAAATAATACTTATGTTTCTCAGTCACAAAACTCAAACTCTGTATCTGAACCAAGTTCGCAACCTAATTCTGATGCTGGATCTATATTTAACAATGAATCTCCATCCATGGTAAATTAAAAAAAAATGTTCTATACTAACATTAACTAATAATATTGTTTGTTGTAGAGTTTATCTGAAATCGATACAAAACAAATGAGAGTAAAGTTAGCTAATGTTGCGATGGCAATTGACATGACAGGAGTGTCTATACGAAATGCATGTATACTTGCTAACGCCGTACTTCAAGATTTTGGAATCATCACACCTTCTGACACGTCACATGTTATAGGCAAATCCAAAATTGTGCGGGAGCAGAAAAGATTTCATGAGTCATTGACAAATGCAGATATTGACTGCAATGTTAAGAATGCTATTTTCTTTGATGGTCGAAAAGACAAAACACTGTTTCAAGAGAAGAAAGGAAAAAAATATTATCGTTTAGAAAAACATGAGGAACACATCACTATCTTAAAGGATCCAAAGGAAGCTTATCTCTGTCACGTGACCCCAGAATCCGGCAGTGCAAATGATGTACTAATGGCCATATACAATTATTTTATCCAGTCGAAATTTGATTTAGAAAACATAGGTAATATTTATTTTAAGCAAATATAGATGGCTCCCGTTCATATAATTTTGTTTGAAATGTCAGTCCAACACGAAATTATCTGAGAATACGGCGTTATACGATTTATATGTTAAATTCTGAGCAAGAAAAATGTATCACACAAGACAGTGCAACATAAATTTGACAGGACGCGTAGGTTAATAGGAAAACTTGGTACAAGATAAATTTATGTTGCGCTGTCTTTTCCGGAAGATTTTCATTGCTCTGAAATTTTACATAAAATTGTATAACACCGATTTCTCAGATGATTTCATATTGAATTGACATTTCATATAATATTATATGAACGGGAGCCGTCGATATCATCATAAAACATTATCAACTATGTACGACATAATTGGCGAAACTTAATGTCACAAATTACTACAAAATTTTTGCGAATTCAAAGTAGTTTTTATCCTGTTTGTTTGTAGTTTTATATTTCTGGGTTACAATATCCAAATTCATTTGCAAAGTTTTTAAAATTATTGTTAATTTGTTGATAATTAATAAACAAATTTAAAGAATGGCCTTTCTAAATTAATAAATCCATTATTGAAAAATCTTTCAGAAATAACCTTATAAAATTTGGTATACTAGGGTTTTAAGGGATGCTGATTATGACTCTTAATTCAGATTTTGAAAATTTAAAATCGAAGATCTAAGAATGGCAACCAAAATATGCAAATCACATAAAAACAACTTTTTAAGGATAGGATTTCGAGAAATACGTTTTTTGGTCTTTTTTCCTTAAGAGTTGTCTTTACATTTTCGTCGGTATCTCAAATAAGAAGCATGAAATTAGGTAGAAACATTATGTCAAATTAAAGATAGTTTTATGACCTACAGTTTTTTCTAACATTGTTTTATGAATAGTTAAGTAATTCAACAGTTATAGCCCATACTATATATAAAAATTAATTTTCTAGATCAAAATATTGATCACTATATTTTTTTTTTTTCCAGAAATTAAAACAAAAGCGTTTTCATAGGAGTGTAGGTTTGCTCTCTAGCTTTCGAATGGCACCAAAAACTTGTCAAAATAATTACCCGCCAAAAAGTTGTCAGTAAATAACCTTACTATGTCCAACCTGCAGCGAAGTCCCCTACTGAATCGATTGGAAAACAATGTCAGACGAGATTGTAAGCTATGGAATAGCCTTGAATTTAATATGGTTCAAAATTATTTTTTTAACACTCCATGCGTAAAATTCAATTTTACGAACTAGGGCGAAATTTTCATGTACGTAAAATCGAGTTCTACGCACGTCGTGTTAAAAAGGTAGCGTTCGGGCAAGTGGAATCGATTCCTAATCGTGTCCCGATCATGGCCGCGAGTTGCAAATATACGTCAAAATGCCGTCTTTTCTGAGACGGCTTTAAAACGACATGTCACTGTGATGACAAATAGGCGTTCGCAATCGTGAGGTCTTGAAACCGTCTCAGAAAAGACGGGATTTTGACGTATATTTTCAACTCGCGGCCACGATCGGGACACGATTGGGAATTGATTCCACCGATTCCGACCTGCCCGAACGCTCCCAAAATATCGTATGGAACATGGGCGAAATATCGATCTCCGTCTCGTGGAATTGTCACCCTCGCTCCGCTCGGGCGGTAAACTTCGTACTCGACGAAGATCGAAATTTTCGCCCTTGTTGCATAAAATACTATTTTGAACTTTCGTCTATAAATACGTGACAAACAAAAATGTAAATTAGGATACCTACTCAATTACTCAAAACTATATTTATTTATCAATTTTCGTTTTAAATACCTCTTTTTATTCGAAAAAATGTAAAATAGAGCATATATTTAGACGTTATATATTTTTATTGCAAAAATTCATCTAAAATTTTTTTTACACTTGGGTCGACCATCTTAAAGTATTTTGAATTTTCAAAGTCAGATTCGTAGTTAGCAACACTGAATACCCCAGGTAATAATAAATTTCAATGGTTTTATATGTAAAGGAAAATGCATGCCACAAAGAGTTAATTTATATTTCTAATTATTTTTTTCAATTTAAATGTTAAAATACAATTATCTGTTATACTCTTTTTTAAAGTCTCAATTATTCATACCATTTTATTTGAAATAATTAATATTATGATGATCATTCAGATGCTGTAGGATGTGATGGCACACCAGTTAATACAGGTTATAAGAATGGGGTTATTCGCAAAATGGAGGAAAAATTATGCAGACCATTACACTGGTTTGTGTGTCAAATTCATGCAAATGAACTACTTCTGCGGCACTTATTCCAGCATTATGATGGACGCACAACTGGTCCGAAAACAACGGCAGGACCAATCGGCAAAGCAATAGAGAATTGTGAAACACTGTCAATTGTAAAATTCAAAGTCATTGATATGCCTGCTGATCTTTCTAATATTGATATTAACAATTTGAGCAAAGATCAGCAATATTTGTTAGAAATTAGCATATCTGTAACAAACGGAAAAGTTTCGGAAGATTTAGCGAATAGAAATCCGGGGCCGATTTCACATGCAAGATGGTTGACGACAGCTAATCGTATTTTAAGATTATATGTATCAACTGCAAAACCAAACAGCAAATTAGTAAATCTAGTCCATCTTGTGATGAAAGTTTATGTCCCGGTTTGGTTTTCTATAAGAAAAAATTCGAAATGTTTTGACAGCCCATATAACTTATTACAAACTGTAGTATTATCTTGTTGTCTTACAGATGAAGTCAGAAAAGTTATTGACCCTGTTATTCAACGGAATGCATTTTATAGTCATCCAGAAAATATACTACTTGCCATGATCGTTGACGAGCGTTTAGATATTAGAGTAAATGCGATGAATAAAATTGTGAAAAGTAGACATATTGAGATTAAACAAGAATCAAATTATCACAAAATTCGAGTTTTTCGTATTCCGGAAATCAACTTCAACGCAAAAGACTATACTGACTTGATTAAGTGGGACTCCGTCACGGAACCACCTTTTTTGAAACATTTTGAAGAAGATGAATTGAAGGACTTAATCATGACAAACCCGGTGAAACTCAAAATGTTACTCGATATTCCATGCCACTCGCAAGCCGTCGAAAGACATATAAAATTGGTGACAGAAGCTTCAACATCTGTATGCGGTTATGAGTCTCGACAAATGCGCATTCTTGGCAAAATAAAGTCTAGGTCAATTACGCCTTTTTACAATACAAAAGCAGATTTTGTTGTACAGAATCTTTAGTTACATGACATAAAATTGCTTTAAAATTAATATTTTTTCTCCGTCATTATTGGAATAACCAAAATTTCATTGTATTAACAATATTTTATTGTATAAAATTAATATGTAAGAAAACTGACAAATGTTATTATAAAATATAAGCAAACTAGCTAAAAATTATCACTTCTTCATTCAAAATTTCTTACTCCAAAAACTATTCAACTTATTTTTGTAAAATCTCGTATAATACAGTATTTTTGGGGTGGCTGATTACAAACCAGTTACCAGATTTCAAAAATTCAAAATGATGGATCAATCTGACAGCGCCAATTGTAAAAAATTACATGATTTGGCTAAAAGTAGGTACTCCGGGGTTTTTGAGGTCGCTGAGATCTGACAACGGATTCATCATCAGCAACCCCTAAAATACCCGAATATGAAATTTCAGTTCATTCGCGTGTGAAGAAAAATGTATGGATTAAAAAGTATTAAGAAAATGCGAAAAAATAGTTTTCGACATTTTTTTTTGTGGTTCAGTATGGTATATCTAAATCCAATTATATGTGGGATAGTTTTCATATAGGTGTGGGCTCTCTGTGTAAGAAATTGAGAAACTTTCGTCAAAACAGGCAAAAGTTACAAGGGTCTAAATAAAAAAAGTGCGAAAAATGGCATTTTTGAAGGCTCGGTGCTCCGTCGGTATACATTGCAAAAAGGTCTACAACCTCTTTTTGAGCTTTTTTCGAAGTACACTTTAATTTAAAATCATAGCGAGCAAAAAAAAAATTTTTTCGATACACCCTAATGTGCATACATATATCAACATATATGCCACATATTGCATTTTTCGCCGAAAATATATGTACACTTATTGAGCATATATGTCGTATATATTTATTTTCCGTGCGGGTAAAAATAGTAAAACATAAATAAATAATAAATGTAAATAAGTTATTAATAATCATGCATAACTATATAAAAAATGCATAGAACTTTTATGAAATTCTTAAATAAAAACCTAAGCGAATTAGTAGGCAAGGGGCGCTGCGCCACGGTCTCGGCCGACGTCTAGCACGCTGGGCGCGTATATACGTCGACTTTCGAAAATTCATATCTTTTTTTGGGATCGAGAGGACAGAAATATTTTTGCACGATCGATTAGTGTATACTTTAAGGAATAGTTAAAAAAAAAATAGTCATTTGTTTATTGCAAAATTAATTTGTTAATAATAAATTACATTTTTTTCCTGCAAACGATATGGTTTTCTATTATACTACTAATTATGAACATGCCATTCAATTTTCATTAATTTTTATCAAGTTGCTGAGAAATCGTCATTTAAAAAAAAAATCGCCTTAAAATTCAAGTGTTGATAACTTTTGCAAAAATTAATATTTTTTAAAACTATTTGGGGATATTTCTTATAACATATGGATCTTCAGAAATCGTCAATAAAAAATAAGCAATTCGATGACTCGATTTTTGGTGGCCCACTTCAGAAAGTTTGACTCGTATATATGGGTCATTCCATCCAACTTTTCAAAAACATTGCGCATGGGGGTCGGCTGATTTTTATGCCGATTTTTTATATTAAATTACATACTGAAACAATAAATTCACATAAAAACAATATTTAATAATTTACCTAACTTTACAGAAAGAAGCAGAAATAGTTAAATTATCCTAACTTATGTACCTCCTTATCGTTCAAACATTTGGTACAGGTAAAATGTTACACGTGAAATCATGGTGAGCTACTCACGAAAACATTTCACGTGAATTCACGTGCATGATTTTATAGTGAGCTCAATACACGTCGCATTACGCTGCACCCACGACTTCAGTCGTGAGTTATATCCTTACACGTGAATTACGTATGATTTCATTACGATCGCATTTTGCTATCTGGGTGTTACGATTTTTATGTTTATCGTAATGCAATTTTTATCGGGATCAGGAGTTGTAAGATGATTCTCGGTAGCTGAGAATCGTTTTTGGGATCTTCCGCATAAAGGGGATCGACACCCCAAGTGACGAAATACTGGCGAATTTAGTAATAATAACTTTGATTTATTTTTGGTAATGCCAACTACAGGTCGTACAGATCATCCGGGTATATAAATACTAAGTCCGGTATTGATTCGCGGAGAGTCGCGGATTAATGTGTCGCGAAGCTTCTAAGTCCCGAGATCTCTGCACCGAGATCTTCACGGCGTCAATCGCGGGGCGACTCTAACGGAGATGTTCACTTGATCATTAACGGGGCGACTCTGATTTCGGGCAATGCGATTGCCCTTTTTATATGGTAGATGTCGATGAGATCATCGTCCTTTTTGATGGACACCTGCACTTGTTGTTTGCCACGTGCCATCTTCCACGAATCGCTCACCCCTTTTGACTTATCGGTAACCTTGGCGATTCGGGGAACGTGTGCTATTGTGTGCGTGTGTGAGTCACAATCTTAAGGATTGTGTTACTTCGAGCTTCGGCGTGGCACATTCTTTTCTTGACCGTTTGGGCTTGCAGCTAGAGGAACCCGTGGTTCCCAGTGTAGGTTACAGCACGTGTGCAATATATGTGCGACGCCGAATCGGGCTCTTCGGTGTGTGTGTGTCTAGTCGATCTTACAAAGACAAGTATTGTCTATGTTACGATGGCTATGTGCGTAGCCAGCATCCGTAACACGCCCGGGGTTGAAAAAATTGACGATCCACCGTCAATCAATGGTCGTACGAAAAATTAATATGCAACTTAAATTATACGCGTGACCTTCAGTTGGTTATTGTTAGTAAGAAAAATTTTACATTATTGTCTTATTGGGTCATCTTATACATTCCAAAGTATCTTAATCTGTGGTTAGTGATATATTTTTCTTATATATATATATATGCGCTTGCTTAGGCGTTCGTATTGAATTTCTTATAAAATGACATGTTATGACGCATCCCGTAGTGTGCATACATAAAAAAGTCCGCTGTAGCCCTATGGCGCCGCCTTGTCTCGTTTGGACGCCGGGCTAGCCGTAACGTGGTCTGTGTTCATAAGTCTATTTATATCTTACATACACACTTGACACTACACATCACTAACACTGCTATTATGCTATTGCGCATTATGTTGTCTATGGCGTTGTAAAAATGCATTACTGAGTTTTGTTACTCCATGGAGATTTCACTGTTGACATTTCCATGGAACAACCAAACATGACGATTGTTGTGAATACTTCTATGTATCATAATTGAACAGATTTATGTGAATTATAATTGAAACACTTATGTGTATTATAATTGGTATAATCCTTGAAACACCTATGTTTAGTATAATTGAAATGCTTATTGAAATACTTATTGATACACTTATGTGTATTATAATTGAAATACTTCTTGAAATACCTATGTATATTATAATTGAAAAACTTGTTGAAATACTCGTATGTATGAATGAAATTTTCAAAAAACTTTGGTTTGAATATTATCTCTAATTTTGGTTTGATTATTATTCATCGGTTTTTTTTTTAAAATCTTATATACGCAGAACTTCTGTATCATCTTGTTCACGTATTCTTAATATAATCATGTCCTAATGACCGTTTGATATAAGAATAAAAAATAATTTTTATTTTCGTACAACAAATGGCACATACAGACGTTCACTTTGTTAAGGCTGATTTTGGATACCTGCGTTTCGTAGCAAATTTTTATATCCTGGGTTATTTGGTGTATTTAAAAAAAAATGTCCAAAATTTATATTTAGTACATCAATTGTGTGTCGATGTATTGAGGAGAAAAGTGGAAGGATGAAGATCATAAGAAAACGCGTGCGCGAGTTACTCCTATGCTGCACTTGGGCCTCTCCGGCTTATTCTCTTCTTCTCTCTCTTAAGTGTGAGGCCCACTCTACAGGTTTCGCTTTCCTCGCGTATCGCATTTTTCGATAATGTTTTACTGGTAATGTAACTTGAGAGTTTCAAGTGTTTATATGATTCTTTCGCTTTTCTACTCTATCCGTGTGGTCCTAAACAATAGGGATTCTGTTCTAGAAATAGCTTGAAAAAATGTTATCTTTCCACTTGAGTTAAGCAAGTGTGGATTGATTCAGTATCGATAGTTGCACTTTCGTCTTCCTACGTTTCGATCTCGTTTTCAGTTCTTATTGTGCTTTCTAAGATGATGCGTCGACTGGTGTGTTCAGAGTGGATTATAGTGCTACTGAATCATCGGCGCTCCTCTGCGTGCAGATTTCTTCTGTAAGTGAGAGAGAGTGTTTTCTTTGAAAAAAAAATAAAAAATGTTTAGTGAAAATTTAACAAGTGTTTTCTATTTGTTCTTCGTCGTTTATGATTCTTCCCGTGCATTCCGGGGGAGGCGTTGGTGCCCTCCCGGCGTCGTGGTGTTGTTTCAGTGCTTGTATTATACTGTTCTGAAATCGTCAGCTTATATCTGGTCCACGGATTCTGTGATTGTATAACGGAGGAATGATGGTAAATTCTAAAGATGCGTAAAAATGTAGTGCATCCTTTCATTTCTCCAATGTTCCGAGTATGTGTATCTTTACGTGTGGGTTAGTCGGTTATCCACTTTTTTATGTTTAATATATATTTTTCTCTATCTTATATTAATTTTCTATAAACAAATATCCATCAACTTTTTATATTTTTTTTGTATCATTATCGTTGGTGTATATATTTTTCTACGTCTTATTTTAATTTTCTATAGACAAATATCCGTTAAGTTTTTATTTATATTTTTTTTTGTATCATTATCGTATATATCTTTTTTCCACATGTTTTTTTAATTTCCTATAGACAAATATCCATCAACGGGTCATGGTTCTTTTTTACTTTATCAATGTGTACTATTTTGTTTTTTCGCGCATTGATACGTAATTTTATATTTCGTGAGCCACATATTTCAATAATTTCATAGGGCCCAGTGTATTCGTCGTCTACCTTGCCTTTCCGGGGTTCTTTTAATAATAATACCATTTCACCTTCGCGAAAATGGCAAATATTCAATTTTTGATCATAATATTTTTTCGACCTATGTTTCATTTGTGAGAGATTCATCGCGGCTAACGTCCGTGCTTCCGTGATTCTCTCGGTCAATTCTGCCAAATAATCGTCGTATGTAATGAGCTTCTCGCGGGTGGCGTGTGCACTTGGCAATCGTGCGTTTGTCCCGTATACAAGCTCGTGTGGCGAGTAGTTTGTCCCTTCGTGAACACTCGTGTTGTATGAGAACATGGCGTATGGAAGCCAAATGTCCCAATCGCTACGTTTCTAAGGGAGTATTTCGTGAGTAGGTCTTGTATGGTTAATACATACCCATTTCCACTCTCAGTGATATCTGTTGGTCCCCATATATCAAGGGCCCACGGTGTGTCTGGAGCAACTTTAATTGACACTGTTTTGCATATGGGATTTTTTTGTGGTTTATTGTTCTCCTATTTCCTACAAACAATTTAAGACCAAAAACGTAATTATCCGTCGGGCGGAAATTGAGAAAAGTGGATTTTATTTCTTGAATTTTTAAAATTTTGAATTTTTTTAAATAATTCTCTTTAAATTTCTTTAAAAACTGTAATAAATTATTTTAATAGTTAATTTTTGTAAAAATATATGTTTTGTAAAAAACAAGTCCATACAATTAAAATTTAATTATTTTTAAACACTTCATTGGCATGTTAAAGTTGTAAACTGTAATCGATATGAGTAGAATCGATGGTAAATCATATCGATATCATGTGATATTCTTTTCAAGTGTCGATATTCAATTGTTTAATAACCTATAATTAATAGTTTATCGTGGTATCCACTGTACATGAATCGTTTGTTAAATGCCGTTCGTGAATTTAATGGGCTGCATATTTAAATATTAAATAAATATTTATTAAATAAAATTTATTTCACTACGCAGAACTACGTGCCTTCTTAATTTATTTAATTTAAAATTCCGAAAAAGTTTTGATTAATATACAGGGTGATCGGCCAACCATTACCCAGCGGCTAACTCTAGATTCTACAGATAATTCTGAGCAACTTTTTCCTCTGAAAAGATTTCCGGGAAGGTAGAGTTTTTAAGTTATTCAACACTAAAATTTAGGGGGAAAAATCACTATTTTTTAAATATCTCGGCTCTGTATGAAGGTATCTTAGCGAACCGAAGCTCATTTTAAAGATATTTTCAAGCTATACAAGTTGCCTCTGTTGGTTTTTGACCTACAATGAATATTTCTCTTGTTATAGCCATAAAAACGGGGGTAAATGCCGATTTTTCAGGTTTTTCGCGTCTAACTCGTTTCGACACATAGCTATCGAAATATCACACTGGAAAAAGTTGTAGGCCTTGAAAACACAAACATTTTTTGTCCTCTAATACGATGCGATTAAATTAAAACTGAACCCTATTTGTACTCGTTTTCATAACATTTTGTTATTAATATCGATTTATTTGTCGAACTGTATTTTGTCAACTTTACGAGGCTCTTGTAGGGTTCAGTTTTAATTTAATCGCATCGTATTAGAGGACAAAAAATGTTTGTGTTTTCAAGGCCTACAACTTTTTCCAGTGTGATATTTCGATAGCTATGTGTCCAAACGAGTTAGACGCGAAAACCCTGAAAAATCGGTATTTACCCCCGTTTTTATGGCTATAACAAGAGAAATATTCATTGCAGGTCAAAAATCAACAGATACAACTTGTATAGCTTGAAAATATCTTTAAAATGAGCTTCAGTTCGTTAAGATACCTTCATACAGAGCCGAGATATTTCAAAAAAAGTGATTTTTCCCCCTAAATTTTAGTGTTGAATAACTTAAAAACTCTACCTTCCCGGAAATCTTTTCAGAGGAAAAAGTTGCTCAGAATTATCTGTACAATCTACAGTTAGCCGCTGGGTAATGGTTGGCCGATCACCCTGTATACCACTAGATTTTAAATTATAATTAAAAAGTATAGAAAAATGTTTTTATAAATTAACTAATATTGATTATATTAATGTAGTTTCTACAAAATATATGTATAATATAAACTTACAACTAAATTCCTTTTTTATAATTTTTAGAAAAAAAATTAATCGCAATTTATCAAAGAAATTAAAAATGGCGAATTTCAAATAATAAAATCCACTTTTCTCAATTTCCGCCCGACGGATAATTACGTTTTTGGTCTTAAATTGTTTGTAGGAAATAAGAGAACAATAAACCACAAAAAAATCCAATATGCAAAACAGTGTCAATTAAAGTTGCTCCAGACACACCGTGGGCCACTTTGTCAAATGCGTTTCGTGGTGTGTCTGTAATGACCATTGGTAATCGTGTTTTTACGCGTACGAGTTTTTTCCTTTGACATCCGGCACATCTTTTTACGTATTCCATGACGTCACTTTTCATGTTTCGCCAAAAAAAATTTTCGCATAAGCGACGATACGTTTTGGTCACTCCTTTGTGACCTCCTATAACTGAATCATGGTGTTCTTTTATTATGGCGAATCGCTCGCTTACTGGAGGTATGGAACCGTTGTCCTTACAAAAGGTAATCGTTAGTTCTCGTCGGCCAAGTAGTGATTGAATTGTATCTTGGATATCTCGCCATTGAATATGTTGGAACATGTCGCGATCCTGCCCGATTATTATGGATGAAATCTCAAATTTTGTTAAAAGGGCATCCAATACATTGATGGATTTGACAATGTTTGATTTCAAGGCTCGATCATCAAGGTTTTGTTTAATGACAAGTCCGAAGAGTCGGGTCTTACCTTTTTTATGTACAATCACTTCACCGATTTTTAATCGTTTGAGCGACAATTCGTCGGGATTAATTAAATGTCGTTCCACGAGGCCTAGACCGATTTCGCTATCTAAGTGTCCATTGGCCGTGGTAAAGTAGACAATATGTCCCTTTTTACTGAATACGTGATCGTTGATAGTATTTATTCTTAGTTTAGAATCGACTGGCTCGTAAAAGTCTTCGTTTCTCCCAGCGTCTATCGGATCGTAGGACTTCTGTTTACGTTTCGGGGCATTCCCTCCACGTTGCTGTGTGGGGGTGATTGTCGTCGAGACGTTGGGATCGCGACCTGCCTCAATCGGCTCCGTTGCGTTCGGCAAATTCCCGACGTACGATGACCTATGTCCTACCGTCGCGTCTGATAGTCCCAACATGCCTATGTACTCGGGCAAGAGTGGGGTGTAGTGTAGCCTATCGAGATGTAGATGGTGCGTTTGGTGTGCATTTTCCGGTTTTATGTGATAAAATTGTGTTTTATCTGTCGGACTATGCTCATGTACGCAAATATTTGTATTGAAATGTCGTGCAAATATCATTAAAATGTTATCGTCGCCGAATTCCGACGTAGATTCCAGTATGGAAAATGCACGTACATATTCAGCAGAGGATAATAGAAAATCGCTGTCCTTCAGCGTTTCTCTTAATTTTTGAGGGCTCATGTTTAACTTTTGCAATTTGATTAAGGAGGTAAAAAGGCAATTTCCGTCTTTTGCTATATCAGTATACTCCTTTAGTGTTTTGTAGGGTTCCATACACGAGTTTGAGAGTGAATAATTTAAATGACGAGACAATTCATCGTTCTCAGACGCACGCATGGTTGTCTCGTCGACCTGCATTTCGTTTTCTCCGATTTCGTTAGGTTCAACGGGGATTTCGTCGAGTTCCATCGACTCGTCGAGGATTTTCGTTTCGTCCCGATCTCCGGGCCGTTCGTCGGTGCTCGGGTGAGCGTGTCCCTCTCCGTCGATGGTAGCTTCTCTAGCTCTCTGCGCTTGCGAGTAAGAACTATTTTTAGATGGGCCCTTCTCCTTGGGCGTCGAATGGGGAAGTAAACGTATAGTTTCTTCGGGCGGGTCGAGGGAAAAATCCGACGACCAAGAGTCTTCTAGGTCCTCGTTGTCCGACGTATGACTTTTTCGATTTTTCATTTTCGTCTTTTTCTTCGAGTTTTCTCTGACGCTTAGCTCTTCCATTTCGGAATACGTGGTTTCTGTATCTGCTTGTGACGTAAGTTCGTCCTCAGTAGGGAATTCTTCTATTTCCCTCCAACGGTCTCGAACATCAGCTAACCGTTTCTTATAGTTTAATTTCGTTCCTGCTACGGATACCACTTCATTTTTTACTATATTTGGTTTTTCTTTTATCTGAGTTCGCTTTACTGTAGCGTCAATTTTCAAATAATCCGGCACTTGTAGTTTTTCTACTTCCGTTATATATTGTTTTCTTTGTTTTTTCTTCACCGGTGTAGGAGATTTTTTCATTGAAGTTGATCCGTCTTGCTGTCTCGACCGAGTTTTTCCTTTATGGTTTCCTAATTTCATGTAGGCTGGCAATTCGAGTTTTTCGACCTCGGTTATGTATTTCTTTCGAGGTGTCTTTTCAACTCCCAGCATTTCTACATTGGAACTCTGGCTCTCTTTGTCGCAGTCAGTCACGTTGTCTTCAACATCTCCATACGTAGCGGTTTCTTCATCGAAATCCTTACCACGTTTTTTCGGAGCAGGATTTCCTGACCCGTCACCATCTGAGACTCGCAGTCTCTTAGCGTTTCTTGATCGTTTTTTGTTTTCTTTATCATTTTTACCGCCTTTAATTGGCATACACGATTTTTCAGTTTTTCGTGCGTTTTTTAATTTTTTAATCGTTTTATTCTCTTTATTTATTTTATTATCGACCATATCTATTTCATCGTTACATTCATTTTCATTTTCGAGGTCGGATATATCGATTGGGTTACGCGATAATGCGTCCGCGTTTACATTACGTTTCCCCTCTTTATATACCACATCGTATTCGTAATCTTCGAATTTTATGCGAAAACGGTGTAATCTCAAATTCATATCCTTCATAGTTTTAAGGAATCTTAGCGGTTGATGATCTGTAACGAGAGTGAATTTTCGACCATACAAATATGGACGGAACTGTTCTACGGCGAACACTGCAGCTAACATTTCTTTTTCCGATGTAGTGTATCGCGTTTCTGCTCCTTTCAAACTTCGTGATGCGTATGCAACTGGTAGATCCTCACCAATCTTGCCTTGCGATAAAATAGCGCCAAGTGCTACTCCCGAGGCGTCCGTAGTGACAACGAACGGCTTGTCGAAATTAGGTAACTGTAAGATTGGTGTATTACATAACAGATCCTTTAGTTTCTCAAACGCTTCTATCTGCTCGGTACCCCATGTAAACTTGACATCCTGACGTAATAAGATAATTAACGGGTGGGCAATTTTTGAGAATCCCTCAACAAATCGTCTATAATATCCCGCTAGTCCAAGAAATTGTTTAACGTTTTTTCGATTTTTGGGGACCGGATATTTCCTTACCGCTTCGATCTTTTTCGCATCCGGCTGAACTGTATTATTACCAATAGTGTGCCCCAAGTACGCGGCTTCCTTGCGTAGGAACTGACATTTATCGGGTTCCAACGTAAGATTTGCGTCTTGAAGTCGTTTCATGAGGCGTCTAAATTTAACCTCACGTTCATACAAATTTTTTGCGTAAATAATTATGTCATCGAGATATACTAGCAGCTCTATACCTTGTAAGCCACTTAATACTAGATCCATAAGTCGCTGAAAATCGCTGGGGCCGTTTTTTATTCCCATCGGCATTCTTACATATTGATAGTGACCGTTTGGAGTCGAAAACGCAGTTTTATGTGCATCTCGCTCATCCATCATTATCTGATGGAACCCAGATTTAAGGTCGAGAGTTGTAAAATACACGGACTGACCTAATTGGTCCAAAACGTCAGTAATATTCGGAATAGGATAAGCATCCCCAATTGTTTTCTCATTGAGATCGCGAAAATCGATAACTAAACGCCATCGCTTTTCGCCGTTAGGACCTGGTTTCTTAGGGACCATCCAAGCTGGAGAGTCATATGGAGAGCAGGAAGGTTTAATCAATCCTGCCTCGAGCTGCTCGTCCACTTGTCGCTGCATTGCGGTTTTTATAGCAGGTGGGTGCCGGAAACGTTTAGCGCGTATCGGCACATCATTTGTGGTATGAATGCGGTGTTTGAATACGGAAGTCGCGCCTAATGGTTCCCCTGGTAGGTGAAACACGTGAGCGTAGTCGTGAACGAGATTCTCCACATGTTTTCTTTCCTCGTCCGACAAGCCGTCCACATTTATCCGCTTCAAAACATCGTTATTTCTCTGTTTATCATGTCCCATAGCCACTTGTATTTTTGCGTGATTTTGTTTTTTCCGATTATTTTCGTAATTCTTAAGATCCTGCATGGATTTTATAACATTATTGTCGCTTTGTATATTTTCTGCTACTTCGCATTCTTCCAGTTCAATTTGTGGGACGGTAAATTTTATTTCATAGTCATTCGTATTTATGACATACAGATATGCATATCCATCGCGATTTTTTACTAGGGCATTACCAAAAAATAAACCACTGCAGATGTTGACTTTTGGTACAAATCCGAAGTCTAAGTTGTTTAGATCTTCTACGCGAACTACTCTGCGACTTCTTGGCGAAATCTGTATGAATTTTTCATTAATAAATGGGATTATATCATTTCTTATATGTATGCAATCTTGTTCGTAATCTATTTTTGCTCCGAGAGTTCGGAAAAAAGGATTTCCCATGATTCCATTTTCATCGATAGGGAAGTCATCTCTCACTATTTGTAACTCTATAATTTCATCATTAAATTGTACTTCTGCACAACCTAGCGTACCGATTATTCCTTTGCCGATTCCGCTTAAATCGAATTTGATATCCTGATTGGGGTACAGATCTCGACGTAATTTACTCAGTTTTATAAGATTTATTTCTGCTCCGGAATCGACCAAGAATATTCCGTTTCCGTAATGCAGATCGGGGCTAGAAATATCTATTCGTGGACATTCTGAAAAACTAACATGCCCGAAATGGACTCTGGCCGTTCCGCTTTTACGGCGCGCACTTTCCGAGTGGAATTTTTGTCTCGGGCGTCGCTCGACGTTGTTGTTTGCTGTCGAGCGCCCCTGCAGTTTAAATGATTGTGATTTTGGCTGTAGGATGAAATGTTTTTGTCGTTTATCGGTGTCTTGATTATTCCCGTATTTATTTCTCTGCCATCTATCATTAGTCTGATGAGACGAATGATAATTTCCCGAGAACGAACGGTTTCCAGAAAAACTTGCGAGGTTTTCCCTATTTCGGTCATTCCGGAATTTTAATTCGTCCCGGGGATCGTTATTAAAAAAAGTTTGGTTATTTTCTGCAAACATATTTTTCAACCTATCCTGAAATTTTCCTTCCGAAATCTTTTTTTCACGCCGTTTCTAAAAGAACATGTTTCACTGCCGTGACCTATTCGCTGGCAAAACTCGCATTTTTGTTGATTAAATCTTTGCGCCGGACAGTTATCTCTGGTGTGACCTATGCGATCGCACCAAGTGCAATGTCTCTGCATGTCCTGGGTATCTAAATTCCTATTTTTTAGAGTTCGGCATTGTTTTCGAGAGTGCCCTATTCTTTTACAATAACTACACTGAATGTCGTTATAAATTCGCCATTCACGATCGATTTCATAACGTCCTGGACGGTCTAAATAGTCATACTGATATTGCGGACCTTTCGAAACTAAATGAGCAAACGCTTGATAATATCTTTCTCCGCGACCTCCTAGCATAGGATCGGATCCTGCGTCTTTCGCGCCGTATTTTTCAGTTAGTTTTCTAGCGTGTTCTACGGCAGCCTCGAGCGTATCTGGATTCAACTGCGTGAGGCGTACTTCCATAGGGCCTTTCGCGCAGTAAATGAAATGGTCCTTTCCGTCACGATTTGCCAAAGTTAATAATCTCTGACCGGCAACTGCGTCAAAATCTCTCGACGAGTTTATGGCTTTCTCGAGAGCACGATAATCGCGTAATAAACGGTAACCAAAATCTTCTAAACTTTCGCGGGGTCCGGGGTAAGTATTTTTTAATCCCGCTAGCAACTAGAGCGGATCACTAGAGATGCCGTAGGCAGATTTTAGATCGGCCAGAAAGGCTTCTACTGTTGCGTATGTCGAAATTTTTTCGCAAAAAATTTTTGCTTTCCCGATAAGCTTTTTTCTCATCATATGTAGGTAGATCCGGGTTTCGTCGGCCGATAATAATCCGAATCCATCGCGACACGCACTTTCGAAGTCTGAGAATTTTTCGCGGGTGCCGTCAAATTCCGGCACACTGCTCACTGCCTCCGCAATTGGTGGTGCTCGTGCTACCACATATACCGGACCTGCGGGGGCCACTTGGTGGCTACCGCTTGTCGTTATTCCGCTGTTATAGTCCGCCATTTTTTGTATATTTTTGTTTGAAAGTCGCTATTATTAATTTCTGATTCGCGTTTGTTTCATATTCAAAATTTCCCTTTTTTTTGTTAAAAAATGTTCGCACGATGTAACAAATAAATTTGATAATATTCAAAGTTAGTTAAAAGAATATTTCGAAGTTAATTATAACAATATTTCAAGGGTAATTGTGACAGTATTTCAACATTAATTGAATAAGCACTCCAAAATGAATTACAATAGTGTTTCAAAATGAATTGTAATAGTTTTCCTTTTTAAATCAACAATATTTCAAAGTTCATAAAATTCACAACAATCGTTAAATAGTTTACAAATTTTCTCTCTTTTTGTTCGTGAAATTTAAATATGCTTCTGAGCAAAAGATTGATAAATTATTCCAAAGTTTTTTTTTTTTTGAAAATTTGTACAGAAATGCAAATTTACTTACGTAGCTGCACTCATGAAGTAGACAATCAGCATCCTCGATGTCTTCTCTGCTCTAGTTGATGCGTTGAGCTTCCTCAAGTTACTGGACAGTCCCTCAGGTTAGTGAAGCGCCCTCGTGAATCTTGAATTGGATAAGGCCTCCTCCGCGTTCTGGAGCAATGAATCCAGGATAGCTGCGTCTCCAAACAGCTCGTGTTCATTCACAACTTTATTTTACGCGAACCGGACTCCGTTTACCCGTTCTGATTTCCTTGAAAAGTTATTTTTGGAGTTCACCAGTCACTTGCGGATCCCACCGCTGCCACCATTTTTTATGTTACGATTTTTATGTTTATCGTAATGCAATTTTTATCAGGATTAGGAGTTGTAAGGGATGATTCTCGGTAGCTGAGAATCGTTTCTGGGATCTTCCGCATAAAGGGGATTGACACCCCAAGTGACAAAAATAGCGGCGAATTTAGTAATAATAACTTTCTTTTTATTAAGAGGAATGCCAACCATAGGTCGTACACTATCAGAACGAACGGGTATATAGAAACTAAGTCCTGTGTTGATTCGCGGAGAGTCGCGGATTAACGTGTCGTGAAGTCTCTAAGTTCCCGAATTCCTCACTGAATTCGTCGAGCTATGTGCTAAGTTATGTGCGCGCGACTTTGACGGAGATCTTTACGACGCGACTCTAACGGAGATCTTCACGGCGTCATTCACGGGGCGACTCTGCACCGAGATCTTCACGGCGTCATTCGCGGGGCGACTCTGACCCGAGATCTTCACGCTGTCATTCATGGTGCGACTCTGATTTCGGGCAATGCGATTGCCCTTTTTTTATATGATAGATGTCGATGAGATCATCGTCCTTCGCGATGAACACCTGCACTTGTTGGGCACGTGTACTATTGTGTGCGCGTGTGAGTCACAATCTTATGGATTGTCTTACTTCGAGCTTCGGCGTGGCACATTTCTTTCTTGACCGATTGGGCTTGCAGCTAGAGAAACCCGTGGTTCCCCGTGTAAGTTAAAGCACGTGTGCAATCTATGTACGACGCCAAATCGGGCCCTTCGGTGTGTGTGTGTGTGTGTGTGTGTGTGTGTGTGTGTGTGTGTGTGTGTGTGTGTGTGTGTATGTGTGTGTGTGTGTCTGTCTTGTCAATCGTACAAATACAAGTATTGTTCATTATGTGCGTAGCCAGCATCCGTAACACGCCAATCAATGCTCGTACAAAAAAATCAATACGCAACTTAAATTATACGCGTGACCTCCAGTTAACTATTGTTAGTAGATAAAATGTTACATTATTGTCTTATTGGGTCATCTTATACATTCCAAAGTATCTTAATCTATGGTCAGTGATACATTTCTTTTATATATATTTATATGCGCTTAGGCGTTCGTATTGCATTACTTATAAAGTGGCATGTTATGACCCATCCCGTAGTGTGCATACACAGAAAATGATTATGTCACGCATCGTTAAGAGTCCGCTGTAGCCCTATGGCGCCTCCTTGTCTCGTTCGGACGCCGGGCTACCCGTAACGTGGTCTGTGTTCGGAAGTCTATTTATATCTTATACACACTTGACACTCCACATCAGTAACACTGTATATTATGCTATTGCGCTCTATGTTGTCTATGGCTTTGTAAAAATGCATTTCTGAGTTTTGCTACTCCATGGAGATTTCACTATTGATACTTTGTGACCCCCCCCAAAAAACCGAACCCCCAAAATCTCGAAACCAACTAAATCCGAACCTACCCAGAAAATGCCCAAACCGTCGTCGTCGCTCGCAACCGCCCGCAACCGCAACGCCCACCAATAAAACCTCAACCAACCACATCCCCGGGGTCACAAGACCTTACGACGCGCACGATGTTATTAAGGGCGCCAGGCATGCCGAAGCATGCCGAATTTATAGGCGCGCCGCAAGGCGATGGTGTGCCCGCCATGCTCAGCCCCGAGATCCACTCGGCACGGGAGAGGGCGGTATTCGTGCGCAGTCAAAACCGAAACCCAAACTCGGCGATATAAGATAGCGGTCACGGCCAACGAGGACGGGGTTCAAAACGACGACTACGTAAATCGAGGTCCCAGACGTTGTCCCTCGGCAGGGGTACGGCCGGGACTTCCTAATCGCGGTGCCTTGCGACGGACTCAATCAGGACTTTTCGGACGCGGCGCCTGGCGACGAACTCGACAAGGACTTTTCGCAAAATACGGTGCCCGGGGACGACCTCCCCGGGACTTTCTAAGAGGCCTTGCCCGTCGACGAACTCAGCGAGGACTTCCAAGACGCACTGCCTCGTGACGGACTCGAGCGGGACTTTATACGCGGTGCCCCGCGAAAACCCTGCCAAGAGACGACTGGTCCACCGTCCCGCTAAACTCAATATTCAAAACCCCCACGATTCCACGGTAATAACGCGCAAAAAAAAAACAAACGGAACTGAACCACCCATAAACCCTACGGATATCTTGAATACTGCGGAGCGATATTAACCCTAGAAAACGCGCCCTATTCTGACGAAGCATTAAGCAAAATGTGGGTTGCCCCTTAAGGGCCGAGAGCCTTCGAATCAAAAGAATACAAAAAAAAACCACGGGACGCACCTCCACAGCGGGTGCCCGTAGCACACGCCAAATACTGGCCGAGAATACCTTTATGACAAAGAAATAAGATTCACGAGTTTTACGCGTTTGCACCAAGGAGACGCCCGTAACCACAGTTATCACATACGGGTAAATGTGCGACGTAACCGAAACTGGCAGACGAAAAGGAGACGATGAAACGACAAAATTTTGGGTTGCCCCGTAGGGGCCGAGAGCCGCCGAAATAAAAGATACAAAAAGCGCGCCACACCTCTACCATGGGTGTTCTTAGCCGCCATGGCCGATAACCCAAACATAAGAAAATAATATTCAATAGTTCGGTGCACCCTCACGGGTGTCGGTAACCCAGATTCCTACCCGATCCTATTATACCGGAACAACCGCGGAAGAGACGTAACGCGTCCTCTCGGTACCGACTAGTCGACCCGACGCTCCCCGTCTGTCCTTTTATGTACGTCTCGGGCCATCTCGATTAGATTTTCGAACGCGCTGCTTGGACATGCCTCCGCGGAAACCGCGCTCGCCCGCACATAAACACTTAGCCGTGGGGGATCCTTTGTCTCACAAATTCAGCGCCACCTTCCGAAATGTTATTATTTAGCTTAATCCTTTTAATTAAGTAACATTATTCCCTCTGAGCGAATCAAAGGCGATAGCAACATTACTTTTGTTTATATTGTTTATTAATCTCCTTGAAGACGTTGCAAGGTCGCAAACCATTAAGTGTCTTTTTAATTAAGTAACATTATTCCCTCTGAGCGAATCAAAGGCGATAGCAATATTACTTTTGTTAAATTATTTATTATTCTCCTTGAAGAAAGTTCAAGGCCGTAAACCATTAAGTTTATATTTAATTAAGTAACATTATTCCCTCTGAGCGAATCAAAGGCGATAGCAATGTTACTTTTGTTTAAATTATTTATTATTTTCCTTGAATAAGTTTCAAGGACGTGAACCGTTAAATTTATATTTAATTAAGCAACATGATTCCCTCTGAGCGAATCAAAGGCGATAGCAATGTTACTTTTGTTTAAATTATTTATTATTTTCCTTGAATAAGTTTCAAGGACGTGAACCGTTAAGTTTATATTTAATTAAGTAACATTATTCCCTCTGAGCGAGTCAAAGGCGATAGCAATGTTACTTTTGTTTAAATTATTTATTATTTTCCTTGAATAAGTTTCAAGGACGTGAACCGTTAAATTTATATTTAATTAAGTAACATTATTCCCTCTGAGCGAATCAAAGGCGATAGCAATGTTACTTTTGTTTAAATTATTTATTAATCTCCTTGAAGGATTATCAAAGACGAGAGCAGTTAAATTCAATTTGATTAATTAACAATTTTAGTTTGCTGTAATAAGTCACGGACGGTAGCAATGTTATCTTTAAAGTGATTAAGGCGTATTTTGTTCGACAAAGAACCTCTACCACGAGAAAAGTCCAAAAACCCGAATCTTTTATTAATATTTATCGATTCATTTGATGACGATACCCGCACTTCGTCCACAGAAAGTTACACTCGCGAAAGAACAATGATGCTATTCAATTTACGAAGAAGCTACGAATTACAAAAAAAAACTATTTATTACGTCGCGATCACGTTGTGTTACGAACCCGGAACCATTTTAAGGAGCACTTCAGCCGACCACGCGAGCGAGAACTATATACGAATTCCGGAAGGCTGTTATCGAGAAAAAAAGAACGCGAAGCCTTCCGAAATTCGTCGTACCTGTACCTTCCGATGCCCACCTGCCAAGGCCCAGAGATCCTGCCGCTGCTGCAGACCGCACGAGAATGGCCGGGGCTCGTCGCCGCCGTGCCGGAACGCGATCCTCGCCGCCCGCCGGCGCCAGAGACGGAGCGCGCTGATTAGCTCCCGCGGTACCGCGTGACTACCGCGGCTTTCCCCGCGGTGTCTCTTCCCCTTTTCTCTCGATTCCCCTCACGCGTTCTGGAACCTTCTAGAGACTTCCAGAAGCGGTAAGCCGTAAACATCCATTGTCTCGATACCTCTATCAAAACAACAGATGCCCTTGTTTATCCCGTAACCATCATAACAAAGCGACGAGATCCTTCCTAATCGGGCTCTTTATGTTCAAATATTAACGAGAATTTCAACACAATAAACGATATAATATTATCCGCGATGTAAAATATAATCTGTTTACGAAATCACCAAAATACCGAGAAACTTCTAACGAAATTAATATTCTAAAATGATGTGAAAAATGCCCAAGTATGCGTACTAATTTTTATAATGACTCAAACCCGCTACTACACGATATCCAAAAATCTTAAACAATGCAAAAGAAAAGAATTCAAACGATAAAATTTTCTTTTCAGTTTCGGATGAAAACCAAGACGAACCTGTACGATGTATGATGTAATCTCCCCCCCATTTTCCTAAAAGATGTTTACTTAATTTAACTTACCTTAACCTAATTTTAACGTACTTTAACTTACCATAACTTAATTTAACTTACTCTAATTTATCCTAACTTCCTGTAACTTAATTTAAGTTACTCTAATTTATCCTAACTTAATGTAACTTAATTTAACGTACTCTAAATTACCCTAACTTAATTTAGCTTAATTTTACTTAATTTAATTTACTTTTTGCGACCTCCGAAATCTCAAGATTCACAACGCGATGTAGGATATCTAAAAAATTAGCGCCTTCACAGCAGTCCCCCCTTTATATCAAAGAATATCCTTATTCCCCGGATAAAGCCTCCCGGCAAGACAAAGTCTATAATTTCTACGGCACTCCGGCCGCCATTGCTCAAAATCACAAAACCAAAACTCAAAAAACCATACGAAACGTCACTGTAAAATTAGCGCTTCGAACAGCAGTCCCCCCCTTATAGTGATCGTTATCGATACGGCGTGATGGTCGTGCGGACTAAGGCGTCAGTCTTAGTCCGCCCGAACTGAACGTCGCGAAGGGCCCGAGTTCGAATCCCCGTCCTGCAATTTTCTCTGCTTATGTCCAGTGTGGAATAACCGGGGAACTTTGCTGGGCGAAGGTACGAATTTGGGACCGCTGCCGACCCCCGTCGGCAGTTATCGGTACCGTCAGCGTCTTATCCGCGGTCGGTACGTCATGGGTCTTATCTCGGATAAAGAGGGGATAAGCCCCGCGTCGTACTCGCTAAGGCACAGACCGCCGAATCTGCTGGTGGTACCGATATTGGGGTAGGGGGGACTGGCTCTGGGTGGGTGTTGTGTTGTATATGCCTAGTTCTGTCATTGTACTGTCTGTCTCTGTCCTGTACCACTCCACCCGAGAGCCGACCCGCAAATAGACAAATCGTCATTAACGCGGGGGAAATAACCTGTCCTTTGTCCTTGATCGTTATCGTTCCCCAGATAAAGCCTCCCGGCAAGACAAAGTCCGTCTCGGTACGGAGCGGTGATCCCTTGCCACAGGTCAGTGCAGTCCCTTACAAAAATTAGCGCCACGAACGACAGTCTCCCCTATGATGGAACTACACCAACCCGTGGTTTGGAGCCATATCCAAAAAACCAGCGCCACTACAGCAGTCCCCCCATTTACCCCTTGATATGACCCCCGCGAGCAACAGTGCCAAGAAAAGATTAGCGCCACGATCGACAGTCCCCCCAATATAGGCACTGCAGCACCCCCTTCGGATTGAGTCTCGCGCAGATCTACAGCTGTAACGTGTTGCCACGTTACAACTTCCATGGAACAACCAAATATGTCGATTGTTGTGAACACTTCTATGTATCATAATTGAAACACATTTATGTGAGTTATAATTGGATTACTTATTGTATTATAATTGAAATACTTATATGTATTATAATTGAAAATACTTATTGAAACACTTATGTGTATTATAATTGCAATATTCTTTGAAATACTTATGTGTAGTGTAATTGAAATGCTTATTGAAACACTTCTTGAAACACTTATTCAAACACTTGTGTATATTATACTTGAAATACTTATTGAAATACCTATGTGTATTATAATTTGAAATATTTGTTGAAATCCTCGTATGTATGATGGAAATTTCCCCCAAAAAATGTTGATGTGAATATTTTCCTAAAGGTTAAGTTTGTTAAAGAAGAAAAATCTTATATGCGCAGAACTTCTGTATCACCTTGTTCGCGTATTCTTAATATAATCATATTCGTTTGATATAAGAATAAAAAAATAATTTTTATTTTCGTACAACTAATGGCACATACAGGGTGAGTATCTATGATTCGAATATAGGGCAAGCCGTGTTATCGATTGAGCGATTGTGATTGGTCGATTCAAGTGGTAAGGTCTCTTGCCATTGGTCACGATGGACATGGAACAAACGTTATATGCTGTACTTCATAATCTAGTATGTCATTTGGCTGTAAATCAGTAAAATGTAATCTAACCTACAATACTTGTGCATCACAATGTTACACTACGTTGCGCAAAAACATTTTTAGAATTTTTATTTGAGCACAATATTACGAAAAAATATTACAAGAAAAATGTTCCCTAACCTACAACGTCAATAGTCAGTTCAATTTAAGGACTATTGACGTGTTTGTAGGTTAGATTACAGTTTACTGATTTACAGTCAACTGGCATACTGGATTATGAAGTACAGCAAAAAATGTTTGTTCCATATCCGTGTAGTGCGTGTGCACCGTCGTGACCAATGGCAAGACACCTTACGGCTTGAATCGACCAATCACAATCGCTCAATCGATGACACGGCGTGCCCTATATTCGGATCATAGATAATCACCCTGTATAGACGTTCAGTTTGTTGAAGCGGATTTTGTATATCTGCGTTCCGCAGCAAATCTTTATATCCTGGGTTATTTGGTATATTTATTAACAAATAGTAGTTTTCGATACAAGTGCGTATGCGTAAAGAACTTTACACATACACACGTGTGCCGAAATATTGTTTACGTATGGCTTTTCCGTGCGTAAAGTATAATCGAGTGCGTAAAGTTTACTTTACCGAAAAGACGTACATAAACAAAATTTCCAAAATTTATATTCAGTACATCAACTGAGTGTCGATATATTGAGGATAAAAGTGGAAGGGGTGAAGATCATAAGGAAACGCGTGCGCGTGTTACTCCTATGCTGCACTTGGGCCTCTCCGGCTTATTCTCTTCTTCTTAAGTGTGTTTATTTGTGAGGCCCACCCTTCTGGTTTCGCTTTCCCAGCTTATCGCACCTTGCGATAGTATTTGTTGGTAATGTAACTTGAGAGTTTCAAGTGTTTATATGATTCTTTCGCTTTTTTACACGATCCGTGTGGTCCTAGACAATAGGGATTCTGTTCTAGAAATAGCTTGTTTAAAAAAAATGTTATCTTTCCACTTGAGCGAATCAAGTGTGGATTGATTCAGTATCGATAGTTGCATTTTCGTCTTCTTACAATTCGATCTCGTCCAAATCTTTCATTCAGTTCTTATTGTGCTTTCCAAGATGATGCGTCGGCTGGTGGGTTCAGAGTGGATTACAGTGCCTACCGAATCATCAGCGCTCCTCTGCGCGCGGATTTCTTCCATATGCGTCGTGGAGAGCGGAGTGAGAAGAAGTCTTCTCCTTAATTAAAAAGAATAAAAATGTTCAGTGATATTTAATGAGTGTTTTCTATTTGTTTTTCGTCGTGTATGATTCTTCCCGTGTGTTTTTTTGTCTTTATCCTGTTATCTTTATCTTAACTGCGGTTTTTTTTCGTTATTATGTTGATCTGCATTCGCCAGCTGATATCTGGTCCATGGATTCTGTGATTACATAACGGAGGAATGATGGTAAGTTCCAAAGATGCGTGAAGGTGTAGTGCTTTCATTTCTCCAATGTTCCGAGTATGTGTCTCTTTACATGTGGGTTAGGCAGTTGTCCAATTTTTTGTTTGTTAACAATTTCTATATCTATATATATTTTTCCTCTTTTCGCGCGTATAGCGCATTTCTTTCCCTGTTCGTTCGATTTTCTCTTCGTGCGTGCTGCGTTTCTTATTAACACTTGTTCGCTAAAGTATTCTTATTAGTTTAATGCTAAAATATGTCTATCGTTTCAACATATATTTTTCTATATCTTATATTAATTTTCTATTAATAAATATCCATTAACTTTTTATTTATATGTTTTTTGTATCATTATTGTCCGTATATATCTTTTATCTACATATTATTTCAATTTTCTATAAACAAATATCCATCAACGGCTCGTGGTTCTTTTTTACTTTATCAATGTATACTATTTTATTTTTTTGTGCATTGATTCGTAATTTGATATTTCATGAGCCACATATTTCGATAATTTCATAGGGCCCAGCGTATTTGTCGTCCACCTTACCTTTCCGGGGTTCTTTTAATAATAATACCATTTCACCTTCGCGAAAATGGCAAATATTCAATTTTCGGTCATGATATTTTTTCGACCGATGTTTCATTTGTGAGAGATTCATCGCGGCTAACGTCCGTGCTTCCGTGATTCTCTCGGTCAATTCTGCCAAATAATCGTCGTATGTAATGAGCTTCTCGCGGGTGGCGTGTGCACTTGGCAATCGTGCGTTTGTCCCATATACAAGCTCGTGTGGCGAGTAGTTTGTCCCTTCGTGAACGCTCGTATTGTATGAAAACATGGCAAATGGAAGCCACATGTTCCAATCGCTACGTTTCTCAACAAAATTCTTCAGGTAGTCGACCATCACCTGGTGACTCCTTTCTAGGCTCCCGTTGCTTTGCGGGTGGTAAGCAGATGTCACGAACGTTTTAATTTTAAAAATTTTAGCAAATTCTTTCATGATCTTTGCAATAAAGCAACAACCTTGGTCGGTAAGAATGGATACAGGGGCTCCAAAACTGAAAATAAAATGTTTTGCAGATGCTTTCGCGACTTCTACTGCGGATGCCTCCGCTAGCGGAATTCCAAGGGAGTATTTCGTGAGTAGGTCTTGTATAGTTAATACATACTGATTCCCACTCTCGGTGATGTCTGTTGATCCCCATATATCAAGGGCCACTTTGTCAAATGCGTTTCGTGGTGTGTCTGTAATGACCATTGGTAACCGTGTTTTTTACGGGCACGAGTTTTTCCTTTGACATCCGGCACATCTTTTTACGTATTCCGTGACGTCACATTTCATGTTTCTCCAGAAAAAGGTTTCGCATAAGCGAAGGTACGTTTTGGTCACTCCTTTGTGACCCCCTATAACCGAATCATGGTGTTCTTTTATTATAGCGAACCGCTCACTTATCGGTGGTATGGAACGGATGTCCTTACAAAAGGTAATCGTTAGATCTCGTCGGCCAAGTAGTGATTGTATTATATCTTGGATATCTGGCCATTGAATATAATATGTTGGAACATGTCGCAATCCTGCCCGATTATTATGGATGAAATTTTAAATTTTGTTAAAAGGGCATCCAATACATTAATGGATTTGACAATGTTTGATTTCAAGGCTCGATCATTAAGGTTTTGTTTAATGACAAGTCCGAAGAGTCG
Organism: Trichopria drosophilae; assembly: GCA_030407085.1. Lineage (NCBI taxonomy): Eukaryota > Metazoa > Arthropoda > Insecta > Hymenoptera > Diapriidae > Trichopria > Trichopria drosophilae. The sequence goes on along the minus strand of CM059587.1, from coordinate 47,012,133 downwards.
GGTCTTACCTTTTTTATGTACTATCACTTCACCGATTTTTAATCGTTTGAGCGACAATTCGTCGGGATGAATTAAGTGTCGTTCCACGAGGCCTAGACCGATTTCGCTGTCTAAATGTCCATTGGCCGTGGTAAAATAGACAATATGTCCCTTTTTACCGAATACATGATCATTGATAGTATTTATTCTTAGTTTAGTTAATTGACAGGCTCGTAAAAGTCTTCATTTCTCCTAGCGTTTATGGGACCGTAGAACTTCTGTTTACGTTTCGGGCCATTCCCTCTACGTTGCTGTGTGGGAGTGATCGTCGTCGAGACGTTGGGGTCGTGACCTGCTTCAATCGGCTCCGTTGCGTTCGGGAAATTCCCGACGTACGATGACGTAAGCCCTAGCGTCGCGTCTGTCAGTCCCAACATGTCTATGTACTCGGGCAAGAGTGGGGTGTAGTGTAGCCTATCGAGATGTAGATGGTGCGTTTGGTGTGCATTTTCCGGTTTTATGTGATAAAATTGTGTTTTATCTGTCGGACTATGCTCATGTACGCAAATATTTGTATTGAAATGTTGTGCGAATATCATTAAAATGTTATCGTTCCGATGTAGATTCCAGTATGGAAAATGGACGTACATATTCAGCGCAGGATAAGAGAAAATCGCTGTTCTTCAGTGTTTCTCTTAGTACTTGAGGGCTCATGTTTAACTGTTGCAATTGGATTAAGGAGGTAAAAAGGCAATTTCCGTCTTTTGCTACATCAGTATACTCCTTTAGAGTTTTGTAGGGTTCCATGCATGAGTTTGAAAGTGAATAATTTAAATGCCGAGACAATTCATCGTTCTCAGACGCACGCATGGTCCTCTCGTCGTCCTGCATTTCGTTTTCTCCGATTTCGTTAAGTTCAGCGGGGATTTCGTCGAGTTCCATCGACTCGTCGAGAATTTTCGTTTCGTCCCGATCTCCGGGCCATTCGTCGGTGCTCGGGTGAGCGTGTCCCTCTCCGTGGATGGTAGCTTCTCTAGCTCTCTGCGCTTGCGAGTAAGAACTATTTTTAGATGGGCCTTTCTCCTTGGGCGTCGAATGGGGAAGTAAACGTATAGTTTTTTTCGGGCGGGTCGAGGGAAAAATCCGACGACCATGAATCTTCTAGGCCCTCGTTGTCCGGCGTATGACTTTTTTGATTTTTCATTTTCGTCTTTTTCTTCGAGTTTTCTCTGACGCTTAGTTCTTCCATTTCGGAATACGTGGTTTCTGTATCCGGTTGTGACGTAAGTTCGTCCTCAGTAGGGAATTCTTCTATTTCCCTCTAACGGTTTCGAACATCAGCTAACCAATTTTTATAGTTTAATTTCGTTCCTGCTTCGGATAGCACTTCATTTTTTATTATTTTGGGTTTTTCTTTTATCTGAGTTCGCTTTACTGTAGGGTCAATTTTCAAATAATCCGGCACTTATAGTTTTTCTACTTCCGTTATATATTGTTTTCTTTGATTTTTCTTCACCGCTATAGGAGGTTTTTTCATTGAAGTTGATCCGTCTTGCTGTCTCGACCGAATTTTTTCTTTATAATTTCCTAATTTCATATAGGCTGACAATTCGAGTGTTTCGACCTCGGTTATGTATTTCTTTCGAGCTGTCTTTTCAACTCCCAGCATTTTTACATTGGAACTTGGCTCTCTTTGTCGCAGTCAGTCACAGTTTTTCGTGCGTTTTTTAATTTTTTTATCATTTTTTTCTCTTTATTTATTTTATTATCGACCATATCATTTTCATTTTCATTTTCGTGGTCGGATCTATCGATTGGGTTACGCGATAGTGCGTCCGCGTTGACATTACGTTTCCCCTCTTCATATACCACATCGTATTCGTAATCTTCTAATTTTATGCGAAAACGGTGTAGTCTCAAATTCATATCCTTCATAGTTTTAAGGAATCTTAGCGGTTGATGATCCGTTACGAGAGTGAATTTTCGACCCTACAAATATGGACGGAACTGTTCTACGGCGAACACCGCAGCTAGCATTTCCTTTTCCGATGTAGTGTATCGGGTTTCTGCTCCTTTCAAACTTCGTGATGCGTAGGCGATTGGTAGATCCTCACCAATCTTGCCTTGCGATAAAATAGCGTCAAGTGCTACTCCCGAGGCGTCCGTAGAGACAGCGAACGGCTCGTCGAAATTTGGTGTATTACATAACAGATCCTTTAGTTTCTCAAACGCTTCTATCTGCTAATAAGATAATTAACGGGTGAGCGATTTTTGACAATCCCTCAACAAATCGTCTATAATATCCCGCTAGTCCAAGAAATTGTTTAACGTTTTTTCGATTTTTGGGGACCGGATATTTCCTTACCGCTTCGATCTTTTTCGCATCCGGCTGAACTGTATTATTACCAATAGTGTGCCCCAAGTACGCGGCTTCCTTGCGTAGGAACTGACATTTATCGGGTTCCAACGTAAGATTTGCGTCTTGAAGTCGTTTCATGAGGCGTCTAAATTTAACCTCACGTTCATACAAATTTTTTGCGTAAATAATTATGTCATCGAGATATACTAGCAGCTCTATACCTTGTAAGCCACTTAATACTAGATCCATAAGTCGCTGAAAATCGCTGGGGCCGTTTTTTATTCCCATCGGCATTCTTACATATTGATAGTGACCGTTTGGAGTCGAAAACGCAGTTTTATGTGCATCTCGCTCATCCATCATTATCTGATGGAACCCAGATTTAAGGTTGAGAGTTGTAAAATACACGGACTGACCTAATTGGTCCAAAACGTCAGTAATATTCGGAATTGGATAAGTATCCCCAATTGTTTTCTCATTGAGATCGCGAAAATCGATAACTAAACGCCATCGCTTTTCGCCGTTAGGGCGTGGTTTCTTAGGGACAACTCAAGCAGGAGAGTCGTATGGAGAGCAGGGCGGTTTAATCAATCCTGCCTTGAGCTGCTCGTCCACTTGTCGCTGCATTTCGGTTTTTATAGCGGGTGGGTGCCGGAAACGTTTAGCGCCTATTGGCACTATCATTTGTGGTATGAATGCGGTGTTTGAAGACGGAAGACGCGCCGAACGGTTCCCCTGGTAGGTGAAACATGTGAGCGTAGTCGTGAACGAGATTCTCCACATGTTTTCTTTCCTCGTCCGACAATCCGTCCCAATTTATCCGCTTTAAAACATCATCATTTCTTTGTTTATCATGTCCCATAGTCACTTGTATTTATGCGTGATTTTGTTTTTTCCGATTATCTTCGTAATTCTTGAGGTCCTGCATGGTTTTTGTAACATGATTTTCCCTCTGTAGATTTTCTGCTACTTAGCATTCTTCCAGTTCAATTTGTGGGACGGTAAATTTGATTTCATAGTCGATCGTATTTATGACTTACAGATATGCGTATCCATCGCGATTTTTTACTGGGGCATTACCAAAAAATAAACCACTGCAGATGTTGACTTTCGGTCCAAATCCGAAGTCCATGTTGTTTAGAACGTCTACCGTAATGCAGATCGGGGCTAGAAATGTCTATTCGCGGACATTCTGAAAAGCTAACATGCCCGAAATGGACCCTGGCCGTTCCGCTTTTACGGCGCGCATTTTCCGAGTGGAGTTTTTGTCTCGGGCGTCGCTCGACATCGCTGGTTGCTGTCGAGCGCCCCTGGAGTTTAAATGATGGTGATTTCGGCTATAGGATGAATTGTTTTCTCGTTTATCCGTGTCTTCATTATTCCCGTTTTTATTTATTTATCTGCCATCTATCATTAGTCCGATGAGACGAATGGTAATTTCCCGAGAACGAACAATTCTCAGAAAAATTTGGGAGATTTTCCCCATTCCGGAATTTCGATTCGTCCCCGCGATCATTATTAAAAGAGGTTTGGTTATTTTCTGCAAACCTATTTTTTGACCTATCCTGAAATTTTGCCTCTGAAATCTTTTTTTCACGCCGTTTCTAAAAATACATGTTTCACTGACGTGACCCATTCACTGGCAAAACTCGCATTTTTGTTGATTCAATCTTTGCGCGGGACAATTATCACTGGTGTGAGTTATGCGATCGCACCAAGTGTAATATCTCTCTATGTCCAGGGTATCGAAATTCCTATTTTTTAGAGTTCGACATTGTTTCCGAGAGTACCCCATTCTTTTACAATAACTACGCTGTATGTCGTTATAATTTCGCCATTCAGGATCGATTTTGTAATGTCCTGGCCGGTCCAAATAGTCACGCTGATATTGCGGACCTTCCGAAACTAAATGAGCAGAGGCATGATAATATCTTTCTCCGTGACCTCCTAACATAGGATCGGATCCTGCGTCTTTCGCGCTGTATTTTTGAGTTAGTTTTCTAGCGTGTTCTACGACAGCCTCGAGCGTATCTGGATTTAGCTGCGTGAGACGTACTTCGATAGGATTTCAATTAAGTCAACAGTACCATCGAAACCTGAAATCTTCATACGGAGAGACTTTCATTAATACTTGCAGTATTTATTCTGAACTAAAAACTATTTACATCTATTGTGGTCCAGTATAAGTAATGAAAGTAAAAATTAAAAGATTTCAGGCCTCAAATACAATTAGAAGGGCTGAAAGTAAACGTCAAGAAAAATATTATTCTCATTTTATCGATGATACATTTAAAGCCACAGCTATATTTACGATGACAGTTTTATTAGCACTAACAGAATTGATTCAAAAGCAAACCATTAATATCTCTTAGTAGCATATATGTACTAGTAGTCGTGAAAACTGAAAAGTTATGAATCTCAAATATAAGCGGCGAGATGGTCGTGCGGGCTAAGGCGTCAGTCCCGAAGGTCCCGAGTTCGAACCCGTCCGTTCAATTTTCTCTGCTATTTTTTAGTTAGTTTTCTAGCGTGTTCTACGACAGCCTCGAGCGTATTTGGATTTAGCTGCGTGAGACGCACTTCGATAGGATCTTTCGCGCAGTAAATGAAATGGTCCCTACCGTCACGATTTGCCAAAGTTAATAATCTTTGACCGGCAACTGCGTCAAAATCTCTCGACGCGTTTATGGCTTTCTCGAGAGCGCGATAATCGCGTAATAGACGGTAACCAAAAATCTTCTAATCTTTCGCGGGGTTCGGGGTAAGTATTTTTTAATCCCGCTAGCAACTTGAGCGGATCATTAGAAATGCCATAGGCAGATTTTAGATCGGCAAGAAAATCGCTTCTACTGTCGCGTATGTCGAAATTTTTACGCAGAAAATTTAGGTAAGCTTTTTCCTCATCATGTGTAGATAGATCCGGGTTTCGTCGACCGATAATAATGTGAATCCGTCGCGACACGCACTTTCGAAGTCTGAGAATTTTTCGCGGGTGCCGTCAAATTCTGGCACACTGCTTACTGCTTCCGCAATTGGTGGTGCTCGTGCTACTACATATATCGGACCTGCGGGGGCCACTTGGTGGCTATCGCTTGTCATTCCGCTTTTATAGTCCCCCATTTTTTGTATTTTTTTCGAAAGTCGCTATTATTAATTTCTGATTCGCGTTTGTTTTGTATTCAGAATTTTCCCTTTTTTTCTAAAAATTGTTCGCACGATGTAACAAATCGTAATTTTGTTAATATACAAAGTTAGTTAAAATAATATTTCGGAGTTAATTACAACAATATTTCAAAGTTAATTGTGACAGTATTTCAAAGTTCATTGAGACAGTATTTCAACATTAATTGAATAAGCACTTCAAAATGAATTACAATAGTGTTTCAAAATGAATTGTAATAGTTTTTTAAAAATCAACAATATTTCAAAGTTCATAACCTTCACAACAATCGTTAAATAGTTTACAAATTTTCTCTCCTTTTTTTGTTCGTGAAATTTAAATATGATTCGGAGCAAAAGATTGATAAATTATTCCATAGTTTCTTTTTTTTTTTTGAGAAAATTTGTGCAGAAATGCAAATTTACTTACGTAGCTGCACTCATGAAGTAGGCTATCAGCGTCCTCGATGTCTTCTCTGCTCTACCTGATGCGTTGAGCTTCCTCAAGTTACTGGACAGTCCCTCAGGTTAGTGAAGCGCCCTCGTGAATCTTGAATTGGATAAGGCCTCCTGCTTGTTCTGGAGCAATGAATCCTGAATAGCTGAGTCTCGAAACAGCTTGTGTTCATTCACAACTTTCTGTACGGAAAGTTATTTTTCGCGAACTGGGCTCCGTTTACCCGTTCTGATATTTTTGAAAAGTTATTTTTGAAGTTCACCAGTCACTTGCAGATCCTACCGCTTCCACCATTTTTCATGTTACGATTTTTATGCTTTCTTAATTAAATTCTCACGAGGATCAGAAGTCACAAAATTGATTCTCGGTAGCTGAGAAACGTTTCTGGGATCTTCCGCATAAAGGGGATTGACACCCCAAATGACAAAAATAGCGACGAATTTAGGAATAATAGCTTTCTTTTTATTAAGAGGAATGCCAACCATAGGTCGTACACTATCAGAACGAACGGGTATATAGAAACTAAGACCTGTGTTGATTCGCGGAGAGTCGCGGATTAACGTGTCGTGAAGTCTCTAAGTTTCCGAATTCCTCACTGAATTCGTCGAGCTATGTGCTAAGTTATGTGCGCGCGACTCTGACGGAGATCTTCACGGTGTCATTCGCGGGGCGACTGTGACCCGAGAACTTCTAGGTGTCATTCACGGTGCGACTCTGATTTCGGGCAATGCGATTGCCCTTTTTATATGGTGGATGTCGATGAGATCATCGTCCTGCGCGATGGACACCTACACTTGTTGTTTGCCACGTGCCATCTTCCACGAATCGCTCACCCCTTTGACTTATTGGTGACCTCGGCGATTCGGGACACGTGTACTATTGTGTGCGCGTGTGAGTTACAATCTTATGGATTGTCTTACTTCGAGCTTCGGCGTGGCACATCCTTTCTTGACCGATTGGACTTGTAGCTAGAGGAACCCGTGGTTCCCCGTGTAAGTTAAAGCACGTGTGCAATCTATGTGCGACGCCGAATCGGGCCCTTCGGTGTGTGTGTGTGTGTGTGTGTGTGTGTGTGTGTGTGTGTGTGTGTGTGTGTGTGTGTGTGTGTGTGTGTGTGTGTGTGTCTTATCGATCTTACAAAGACAAGTATTGTCTATGTTACGAGTGCTATTATGTGCGTAGCCAGCATCCGTAACATTATACATATTCAACTGGTTCAATTTAAAAAAATATTTCTAAAGAATGTTATTTAACCATCAATAGAAGATTTTAGGTACAAAACTTTCTTTCGGTGAGATTTTTACCATCAATACATAATTTTAAATCTAAAACCTTCTTTCCGCCAATGTTTTATTATTAGTGGAAGATTTTATGTCCAGAACTTTCTTTCGGTGAGTATTATACTACCAATACAAAATTTTACATTTGAAACTATTTTACGAAACATAAATTTATATTTTTATAATTTATTATTACGTGACCCACTAAAATTTAATTATGGATTGGGCAACATTGTCCGTTTCAATAAATAACAACTAATAAGCAAAATCTTTCAACGGAAGTTTAACCATTAACAGAAGACGTTAGGTACAAAACTGTTTTTCGGTGCGAGTTTTACCATTGACAAAAAATTTTACATCTGAAGTCTCTTCTTTCGACCAAAGTTTTACTATAGAGCAAAGTATGAAACGTTTTTTCATTGCGGGTATTACCATCCACAGATGATTTTTTATTTGAAACCTTCTTTCGACCACAGTTTTACAGTAAAAGACAGATTAGATGTAATTAATTTATTTACCATCTACTATATCAAATGCTAATATCCATAAATCTACACGAGTCAGTTGACTTGTTCGCATTTAAAGTATTTAAATGTGTTTTTATCAAGTATAAAAATGAAAGTGAAAATTGCAATGTTTGCTGGCCTCAAATATAATGAAAGTACTCACCAAACAAAAACAGTATTTCAATTAAGTCAACAGTACCATCGAAACCTGAAATCTTCATACGAATATGCCATCTAGGTCGCGCACTTCGCAGTTTTAAGTGGTTGTCATAGAATTCGGTGTCTAAGACTGCCAGGACTCCGAAAATTCTGTCTAGGTCTCGCGCACAGTAGTTTTGAGTAGGTACATATCAAAAGCGTTTTTTAAAATGTATTTGCCGTTCGCCTGAACGTTCTACATAAAGCAGTGTTCATAAAAGTAATTGTTTGTGAGTGGTTAAAAAACACGTCTTCATTTTTTATACAAATGTTGATAGTTTTTCCGAATGTCAAATGATCGTCTCCAATATCAACAACGAAAACCATCTGTACAGCAAACGTACTTTAATTAACAGTTACCCAGGCGTGGAAACAATTGCTTCGTCATATCAACTTCCCGGAAAATAAAGCATTTTATCTTTTATGTCAATTTTTTCCGTATTATTACATAATATATTATTACAAGTGGCCTTGCAACATAACTTATGGTAGGCCATTTTCAATTAGTTTCTTATAGTTATGCTTTTTGTGACATGTTATTATTACCACTAATAATCACATGTTTTAACTGCCGATGTTTTGATTCTAATCTCATTCCCGAGTAGTATATAGATGGTCCATTGCGCTTAATTACACGAACATAATGGAATATCATATGAAATTTACATTTCAGTGGTCCATATAATTTTATATACATAGAAAAAAATTCCGGAATCAAAAACTCTAGTGAAGTTATGTGACCTTTTGTACTAAACGAGGAGATGTTAATAGGCCTAGTATTTTACGAAGCGACAAGTACAAATTCCAAGTTTCGTTTTCTTCAGGTACCTTTTCACCAACAAATATGCCAAAATATCTACAAAATCACACCACTTCTGCATTCATTTTTAATTTTTTACTCTTCGCTTTTCATTGGTGGTATTTTATTTCCACTTTCAATTGGACCATATTGAAACATCTGTAATGCGGAATTCAAAAAATGAAAAGAAAATAGATTCTGTTTGTAAATTAAGTCATTGCATATATTTACAATCGTATAATTCGCAGTACCCGCAAATATGTCATGCATTATATCTGCATAAATATTTTCACATAAGTGAAATTCCTTAATTTGATGAAAAATATTTACTTCCTTAATTCCACTCTCTGAATGAATATTTTGTTTGCAAGCCTCATCATATTGTCGTACAGTTGCAATTAAAGTTTCGTTTTCTCGTGTCATATATTGCTCATTTCTTTAACCGACGTACCCACCTACACCCAGGAGCAACGATTCTATCCCTATATATCTCTTTTTATCTTTGTGTTTCATGTACATATACATGAGGAGTTGGGGTGCAAAACCTGCCCAGTTCGTTTTACGCAGTTTTGAGAAAAACGCGGAAAACTGTTTGCCGCTAACAATGGAAAGATAGCAGATTCATAAGTTTACAGCTCAATTTTAAAGGGTAAATGTTTTTTTTTTCTGCATATCCACAGTCTCTAAACATTCAAAGAACTATATGTGATGTATGTTTATATGATTATCTCAGTTTTTTATTTTTTTGGTCTTGGCAGGTTTTGCACCCCAACGCCTAACATAGGGAAAGTTAAAGAGACAAGATACCGATAGGGAAACAATCGTTGCTCTTGGGTGTACGCCAAAGAAAACACCGTAGTTACCACAAACTATGCAGGCGTTGAGGAACGCGTAGATTCGTCATAGTTACGAACATGTCCAAATCAAAGGTGTGTAGCTAACTTTAGCTCGGCCACGATTCACGACATTTCATGGTAGATTTTTTTCTCCGTGTACGCTAAATGTATACGTCTTAAGATGTCAACACGAGTGCGACAGGGACCAACTTATACAGAACACGGAGACAAAACGAAAATATGCATCGACAGAAGACTCCAAACTCAAATAAAAATTATATATACTTAATCTAATTAAGGAACAAGGACAACGCTATAGGAATGAAAGGGACAGAAGAAATATTTTCACTTATCGATACCAATCTAACCAATTAACGAAAAATGGGCGAATTATAATGAAATGGAACGCAATTTTTAATGTTTTGCAGGTGAGGGTGTGAATCAACAATATTTCGTCACAATCCCTACTTGAGAAAGGAAATTAAAAAGTTTAGCGCTTTCGTGGGTGGAGTCAAAAGCTCCGAATGTTCAAAACTCCGAATAATTCAAATATACGAATTTCAAAAATTGAATGATAGTTATCCAAATTTTTGAATGCCAGAAAGGTCGAAAATCTGAATGAAAAAAATCCGAATCCCTTATTTCTGAAGGGTTTTACAGCAGATCGGATTTTCGATAATTAGGATCCGCACATTCGCATTTCCATTATGCGGATTTCGATTATTCGTTTTTTCATTTATACGGATTTTTGAACAATAGGATATTCCATTTTTCAGGTTGAAAATTTCAAACTATTCTTAAGGCGAAATATGGAACTTAATGACATTTATACGATTTAAAAAATAATATGTAATTGGACAAAATCGGAATTGTAAAAAGAATGCAAAAAATCGCAATAGCCCAATAAATAAGCATACAAAAAAGAGATAATATAAAGTTTAAAATAATAACATTATTTTCTATTCTACGGAATGAAAATAAATCGTTAGATTAGCAACAAAACAAATTTACATCAACGAGAATAGGTAATTATAATAAGACCAAGTTATTAGTTACAACAATTATTTTTAGGCAGTTGAACGATTTATTTTGTACTTATTGGCCTTCTTAAGTATGCGATATATAATCCAGAATAATGTTGGAAATTGGGAGTAAAACAAATCACCACCCTGGCAAAACAGCATCGATTGTAAATAATTAATTTTTTAAATTAATTTATGATATAATAAGTGACTTATTCCAACGAATAAGGTGTCCCTGGTAAAAATGAAGCGTACACTTTAAATGTACGGGAAATGTGTGCGAAGTGTACGTACCCTTCATGTACTTTTAAGTTCCCTTTCGCTTGCCGAGAGTATAGGAGTGAATTTGGACATTTTAAGAGTACTCGCGTACGTACACCTTATGGAACGTATACTTCGAGAGTGAATTAAAGGTACGCATAGACACTTTTGATAGTCATATTTAAGTATAGCATATTCTTATTAGGAATGTAACAAGGCATACGGGAGTGTAATTAATGAAGCGTTATTCGAGATGAAATAAAGCGTACGAATATTTTGTTTCGATCGTTCATTTCTCTAATCGGATGTAAATGTACACCTCTTGTTAAGAAATAATTAATGCATTCATATACTAAATAAAGCGTTTAGTACGCCTTTATAAAAAGGAATGACTCAGACCTTCATACTATTTAAAGCTTTGTAAATTAGAGCATATTCAAGAGATCTTAATATAAAAATATAAACACATCAGGAATACAACAAGTTTCGTCGAACACCAGAAGCAAGATTACAGGGCGGGAATGTAACAAATGAAATATCAAACAAAATTAGCAGTTATTATTTATTTCTTTCCGTATATAGTGTGTGGTTTTTCAATTTCAATACAAGTACAAGTTTGAATTAAATATTTTATTTAATAATAATTACGTTATATATATTTATATATGTGTCTAGGCGCAGTGTGGCATACTTATATTTACAATCATATTTATCTTTTACTCAGAACTCATAGCATTAATCTCCAGAACGCCCGTACGGAATCCAAACAAATTCATGTTCGCTATTTCACATCAAAATGCATTTTTCCCGTTCACTATAAATACATAATACGTACGCACATTTGTAGATTGTGCGAAAGTTCGAAGACATTCGGATATGTACACATTTCGAAAACATTATTCTTTTTTGAGTTTCGGACATTTTCAAAATTCATTTATATATGTTTGTATTAATCTACTTGAGGTCATCCGCTTTCATTAACCATCGAAATTTTATCAGATTTCGCGTATCTCTTTTCGTTTTCGAGATAATTAAGAATTTTTCGATATAATATGCAGAAAATTTGATTTTACGCACCGTTTTTAGCGCCAGGCACTCGTGCGCCGCGGTCATCGCACATGCATAACATCATATTTGACCCAAAAAAAAAACGGCGCATAAATTTTACGCATAATATATCGAAAAATATCGTTCGACACGCGTGCGTAAGAATTCGATTTTACGCACCGGCCTATCTAATCGCATGTTAAAAACGGTGCGTAAAATCGTATTTTACGCACTAGTATCAAAAAATACTATTTTAAAATTTTAACATGTAACACAAATATCGTATGACCAGTGGTTTGTGTCGCGCGAGGTCGTTGATCGCGTAAAGCATCCTTGTTGAGGAGCGATACGTGGATAGGTGACTGCTTGAAATCTCAGCTTTTTTTAAAATAATTTATTTATCGTGTACGCTTACATTTTTACCAAGGGTGCCTAGCCTGGTCTTAATTCTGTGTCTATTACAACCTATAGCCTCGTGCATAACTGTTGTTGAAAAATGAGACATTTGTCTGGCACATGACCTCCACACAATTATATGTCTCGATTATTGGCTTAATTTATTGTTTTATGAGTCATAATAATACTCTGAACTTGTTCCACAAATACAATACGATGTTCAGGGGTCAAACATGACATGAAATTATCTCTTTGAGCCAAAATATTTTCTTTACACGGAAAAATGCTGAAATTTGTTATGACGACACCAACACGGTGGACCGAATTTCTAAAAAGTTACTTTAATCTGCTGAAATTCCGTATTCCGGGGTTTTAGAGGTCGCTGATAGGTCGAAATTCGCTATAGCTTCCCGCACGGCAAAAATATATATCCAGGGATATATCCCGCATATATATAAGATAGGCAGTATATATTTCGGCAAAAAGTATACTATCCGCTTTATATGCGAGATATATCCACTATGACCGTCCCGAATGTGTTTCAGGATATATCCCTTTTATATGCAGATTATATCTTCTGATATTTACAACATATATCTTATTATGTACACTACCGTGCAAAAGTCTTTGGACACCAGATTATTTAAGGTTTTCGTCGCTATATTCTTTTCTGAACGAATGAATATTTCCCAAAAATACAGTTTAGAACTTGTTTATTATAGAAGACACGCATTCAACACCAATATATAGCAATTACATGGGACACGGAGTAAATTACATCAAACTTTCTTTTCATCGAGAAAAACCCACCTTTCGCTTACCGAAATATGCAGATTTTAGTACATCTGAACCACAGGAATAGCAGAAATGTTTCTTGACACATTCACAATAAACAAACGACGATCAACATTAGCTTTAAGTATATTTTGTATCAATATTGTCATACTCAGTAAACCCAACCTTTGAGACATATAAGTCTAAAACGACATTTGACATAGCGCATTGTTACTGCTGTAGTCAAAACATATTCAGATTATTTTAAAAGCTGCTATCACCTACTTCCGTTAATATTCAGAGCTTTAAATCAAATATTTCTTACGTTTTTTGCTTATTGTATACGAAAAATTAAGTGTCCAAAGACTTTTGCACGGTAGTGTATGTCACATATATATGCACCCGTATGTGTCTTCGGCAATATTCAATATATATCCAGTATATATCCAACATCTATATCTGCAATAGCTCTAGGTATAAGAAATTTCTATGCTTCATATATCTTTATTCGATAAGTATAATACTAGCATTGTTTTCTTTTAAGTAACATGGACATTTATTCTGTTTGTTATTATTTCCGTGAGTTAGTATTTAGTAAAGTAAAGTTTACGCACTCGTTTTCACTTTTCGTACCGAAAACCGTTGCGTAAGTAATATGTCGATACTTGTAAAGTACTTTACGCACACGCACTTGTATCGAAAACTATATATATAAACATAATTTGTCGAACACATTGTGTAGATATTTCTTCGTTAGTTACAAAATAAATAATTTTGTTATACTGCCAGACGTTGCATTATAAAGACACGAAAATTATACGCGGAGTACCAGGATGGTGACAAGTTAGAACAGGGGTTCCCAACTTTTTCAGCTCGTGGTTCTCTTGGCAATTCCTGTGGCTCCCCATTGAAAATAATGTTATCTTTCTCGTCGTCGTCTTCGTCCTTGTCATCCTCGTTCTCGGTTTCTTCGTCGTCCTCGTCATTGCCGTTCTCAGTATCGACGACGACCACGACGACGACGACGACGACCACGACCACGACGACCACGACGACGACGACCACGACGACGAATACGATGGCGATGACGACGACGGCGACTACGACGACGACGACCACGACCACGACGACGTTAACGATGATGTATAAACGCGTTAGAAGAAAATGCCACATTTGGGGAATTCTATGTAAAGAACCACTTATTTAGACATTTTTAAACATTTTTGTAATCATTCCATATTGTCATACGGATATGCAAATGTTGAATTTTAGCCCATACAAAAAATGTTTATCCCTTCATTACAAATTTCTAGAGAATTCTTTTATTTATGCGAATTTTCAGTATTGTCTTTTTTGTTATATTACTATTAATACGGGTAATTTGTAAACATAGATTTTATAGATTGTTTCACGGGCTTTTTCGTGAAAATATTTATTTAAAGCTCTGAATATTAACGGAAGTAGGTGATAGCAGCGTTTGAAATAATCTGAATATGTTTTGACTACAGCAGTAACAATGCGCTATGTCAAATGTCGTTTTAGACTTATATGTCTCAAAGGTTGGATTTACTGAGTATGACAATATTGATACAAAATATACTTAAAGCTAATGTTGATCGTCGTTTGTTTGTGAATGTGTCAAGAAACATTTCTGCTGTTCCTGTGGTTCAGATGTACTAAAATCTGCATATTTCGGTAAGCGAAAGGTGGGTTTTTCGATGAAAAGAAAGTTTGATGTAATTTACTCCGTGTCCCATGTAATTGCTATATATTGATGTTGAATGTGTGTCTTCTATAATAAACAAGTTCTAAACTGTATTTTTGGGAAATATTCATTCGTTCAGAAAAGAATATGGCGACGAAAACCTTAAATAATCTGGTGTCCAAAGACTTTTGCACGGTAGTGTATATACAGGCATGTATTTATGATCGTAGAACATGTGAGATGAGCTACGATCTCATAAGAAAGAACCATTGACGCGGTTGAGACCGGTAACAACTCCCACGTTTTGGGATTATTTGTGTTTTTTGTTTGTTTCACAATCCACTTTTGATTATCCGAGGTTCTCTCGAGATAATCCTAGGGAAACAATTTTTTTTGCGCGTAGCGACTCAAACGCCTATCTGGCCACCCTAGGTGGTCGGATAACGCGTAGGAGTCAGTAGCGGCGCAACACTTCCACTCCTTTTCTTTTATAATATCTCACAATTTTTTTTTTTAGTATTTTCCAGCAATATTTTCATACCCCTTTTCTTTCTCCTTTTTTCCAGTGCCGAAGCCACGCAGCTTCTTTCGAAGGCAGAAACGAGAACGCGAGCGAGCCCCCAGGGAAGCCGCCCTCAATCCTCTCCCCGAACTTTGAACCAATCGAGCCCCCGAATCACTACCTCGTCCTAAACCCTTTATTCCTTCTTTGCACCCTCCCGGGTTTTTTGACCAGTTCAGGGTCATTCGACCAGTCGATCCTCGTCCTCCTTCACCTTCAACGGACCCATTTTCTGCAATACCTCTCGATATACCACTTACCTCGCAAGAGCTATTCGCCCCGGTACTATTGTTTTCCACGGAGGACCTAATCCCCCGTTTTTGTAAAAGCAGGTTTAATAAAAAATAAACGTTCCTAGTATCTTTACCCAACTGTTTTTATATATTTTTGTCTTCAACGAAGAACTTTTAACGGAGGATAAAGGATTTGGAATTTTACCCCGCTTTAATGACTTAGATGCCTATTCGCGGGTCGGCTCTCGGGTGGAGAGGTATAGGATGGACAACACATAGACATTATACATGACGGAACAGGACAACACAACACCCACCCAGAGCCAGTCCCCCTTCCCCGATATCGGTACCACCAGCAGATTCGGCGGTCTGTGCCTTAGCGAGTACGACGCGGGGCTTATCCCCTCTTTATCCGAGATAAGACCCACGACGTACCGACCGCGGATAAGATGCTGACGGTACCGATAACTGCCGACGGGGGTCGGCAGCGGTCCCAAATTCGTACCTTT
Organism: Trichopria drosophilae; assembly: GCA_030407085.1. NCBI lineage: Eukaryota > Metazoa > Arthropoda > Insecta > Hymenoptera > Diapriidae > Trichopria > Trichopria drosophilae. Next base: position 46,996,051 of record CM059587.1, on the reverse strand, counting down.
GCCCAGCAAAGTTCCCCGGTTATTCCACACTGGACATAAGCAGAGAAAATTGCACGGACGGGGATTCGAACTCGGGACCTTCGCGACGTTCAGTTCTGGCGGACTAAGACTGACGCCTTAGCCCGCACGACCATCACGCCGACGAAGAACTTTTACTCCCTGGCATCAAAAACTACTATTTTGTCATAACGTGTGTAAAATGCGGTACTTCACATTTTTTTTTTACTTTTTTTTTCCAATTTTAGGGCCTCGAGTCGAAGAAGAGGGGCAATATTGTTCGACTTGTTGGGTGCCTCCGTCCCCGTGTTGCATACGATATTTTATGTAACGAAGGCAGAATAATGGGGGTTTTCATCTCTGGCACATTTTCTGCCTTCGTTACATAAAATATCGTATGCACCATGGGGGCGGGGACTTGTTAACTCGGGCCCTACAATTGCTGTCGTAGTTCAAAATTCCCTCCTTCGCCTCTTTCTGCATAATATACTATTACGTGCAACAAATTTTTCTGAACGAACGTGCTTACGTTCACAGAAAATTTTTTTTTTTATTTGCATCGAAAATTACTTCTTTTTTTTTAACTTCCATTTTAGTTTGTTGTATGGACAAATACTGTAATAATGAGCTAGTAAATAAATTCCATTAACATATTGACAGGTGGAACTTGGAGGAACTGGCAGTGGTATGAATGTGAGTCGTACCCAGTGGAATTATGCCAAAGAAGCAAGATCGTTTACGGCAATAGCAACAAGGTCAGGTTAAGTATTGATTTTTTACACAATATGTACCTTTGTATCGAATATGGAATCGCCATACGTATAATACATTGAATTTATGATTTCAATTCCGAGATACATGGTGTTAAAATCTCGAAGGGGAGTCGACATACTTTCACGAAATTACAAATATGCATGCATGCTTCCAGACAATTACGCAACTGCGCGACATTGCTTGTATCAATTCTTGAGTAGGTACATTTGCATGATACATGTTAAAACGTTTATTGAGTTTTCCTTTTTTTTGGACACTTCCATCGCGGATGCAACGAACTTCAACGTAAGCTACACTCCGAGATGGAATCAGCGATTATTCGGGCCATGTTAGACCCCACAGGAAAGGACAAGGAACAAAAGGAAAGAAGACCGCCTACAATTTTTGAGGATGAAGAATGTTGTCTTCCCCAATATTCTCAAACCCAAGAGCGAAGTTCCCTATATTTACGCAGTTTCCAAGAAGCGGAAGACCTTCAGTTCTAATTCCCATTTTCAAACCAATTTAAAAATATATGTTATATCATCGTACTGAGTCGCTTCAAATTTATTTGTCAAAAAATATCACATTACAAAAATTTCATCGTTTTTTTTTATAATGGAACAGCATTCCACAAAGATTGTGATATTCATTAGATTAAGCTTGTAAGAATTATTTGTAAGAATTATTTATTTATAATAAACATTGAAAACGCAATTGCATTTTTATATTACCTCTAAGTCTGACAAACCCTGAAGAATGTACGTCACTTGTATACAGATACACTGTTTATTATACGTTCGTGACACTTTGTAGCGATTATTCTCTCAATTTACTTTTGAAAATTTCTATAAAAAAAATGTTCCATTACCAGAATGGAATTTGGCAGATGAATCTTATAAAATAGTAGTTTTCGATACAAGTGCGTGTGCGTAAAGTACAAATATCGAAATATTATTTACGCAACGGTTTTCGGTGTGTAAAGTAAAAACGAGTGTGTAAAGGTTACGGATGGGTTGGCGGTCGAAGAATCAACTCCTCAGACTTGAATTTATAGTCGTTTCTTAAGATCTGTGCAATTCTTATCTTTGCATAAAAGGATACGGCTAATGATTAGTGACTACGGAATTCTATATAAGTCTTCCTTTAACGTAAAAAGGAAAATGGTATGCGTGAAGGTAGGTATTGCTTCATCGTCAGATATATTTTACGAATGCAGAAAAGTCGCCCAGGAAAAATTCAGAAAAGTTGTCTGCACATAGAGACAATACACCTAAGATATACACAAGAAAAATAGATACAATAAAATGCTACTACTATTATACACAAGACACATGAGTGCATTTGGACAATATTCTCAAACAGCTGCTGGAAAACTGTTTATTTCTTCTATATGGAATATAAGTGGGATATATCTCGCATATACGGAAAATGTATTTTTATTTAAATATATTGGATATTAATCGGATATATCTTACATCTGCGAAAAATTTGTTTTCTGAGTTATAAATGGGATATATCTCGGATATATTACATATGTATGATTGGATATATCCTGAGATATATAAATTCGGCAAAAAGTATACTATCCGCCATATAAGTCGGATATATCTTGCATATATATCAACCCTATCTATTTATATGCCAGATATATATCGCATATTTCCAGGATATATCTCAGGATATATCTTTCGGATATATATTTTTCCATGCGGGTTTGCTCCAGAAATAATGAAAATGTGACTTTGCGTAGCTTAAAGTAGGTGAAAAAGCCTCAAATTACCTCCATTTACCCGAAGAAAAGTTTAGTTGGACGTGGCTGATGAATTATGTGTTAAAATTTTAAATATAAGTTATAAGTGTATATTTATAAAAATTTAATGTAATTGTAATAAATATAAGTAATTTATTTATGCGTTTACAAACTTAAAAATAAATCAAGTTGTCTTTCTTCTCCGTTGCTTCATCACTTTTTGTAAAACATTAATAAGTACTAATGACAACTTACGATATATCAATTTTACATTTTTCAGTATAGTCAGGATTACAATGTCTTAAATCGACTTAACCCTTACTTCCGACGGTTATTTTAAAGCCTTTTCCTCCCATTACCTGGGTCAAATATGTCCTGCCGCTTGAAAATACTTTTGAATTTTCGCACAATTTGAATCTTCTCTGGGCCGAATACGACGGGATTAAGGGTTAAAATAACTGCTAAAATGTTTATATTAAAAACCTAAAATCAAGAAAAAATTAGATAAATCTGCAAAGATAAGTTACTGACAAATATTTTACTAATTTACGTTGTCTAAATTGTATTAAAACAAGTTGGTACTCGGATAATTTTAACTCGATGTATTAACTCGCACTGTGCTGCTTACTGTGTATTTACAGTATTGGTTACATATATTTATTCCCTCAGTTTGCCAAGTCCTTCAGCTTGAATTTACAAAATTTGCTATCGGATTTGTCTTCAATGATCGGGAAAACCAATGAGTACCCAATTTTAACTTGTTCCAATATCCTTTTACGTATTCAGTCCAATTTCTTACAAATTCGGTCTGCCATATTGGATTCGCCATCTTGAATTCAGAATATCTGTTGAAGGATTCGTGATCAGTAACTTAAAATACCCCGAGTAACAAATTTAAACTGTTGTTCGCATAAAGAAATATGTTTCGAAGATATATTTTTATGTTACGTTATATACCTCCCTGTGCTGGAACCTTTCTTTAAGTTCCGTTGTTTATACATTTTATATGTTTAGGAATCGGCTCAGATTTTAAATGTGTGCCAGTGGATAAGAATTTTTTGTTCTTAAAGTGTAAAGTTCAAAGTTCTGTGGATTTATCTATATATATTTCTAATATATTGTCGTTTTAAATTATCCGTTGTATATAGTAAACGTGTTTCTCTTTCGGTGAAACAATATGGAGAAAATAAATTATTGTATAATGGCTTACTTGGGAGGTTGCGGGATCACTGATTATTTTCAATGTATACGCACCTGTACTATATTTCATTTTTCCCCTCATTCTGCATCCGCCATTTTTAAGGTTATAAATGCGAGGTCATATTTATTATTAGTGATCTCGAAAACCTCTGAATACTTAATTTCAACTGTTCTACGCGTAAAGAAAAGTCAACTTGGTTATCAGAGCAGTACTGCACATGACATTTGATTAGGCTAGTTGAATGTTGATAACGGGAACTGCTTAGAAAGTATCATCATAATTTAAAAATCGATGTTTTCGATTTATTCATTTCTAAAAGTAATGATTTTTATTTTTTTAGGTTTAATATTTCTAGTATTTTATTAAGCTTGTGCCAACTACTGAATGAGATGTTCAAATTGATGTCCTTCAGCAACATGACAATATCCCAATCGTGCATAGAAGTTATCATTTACTTTTTGCAGCGTTTCTTGAGATATCGAATTAGAACATTGAATTATTCTTTCCATTAACTCATTAATGTCTATAGGCTTTGTTTCGTACACCTTGTTTGGAAGTTAATTAGCTTTACTAAAATAGGTAGTTAGGATTATAATAAAATACAAGGAATAAACGAGGATTGGTTAGCTAAATAATTCGCACACTTTCGCGATAACTTTACGCACTTGCCTAGGCATAAAAACTCCAACGGACTAGGGAGAAATGCCCGGGCAAGTGGATATCTTTATTAAATCACAAAGTACAAAGAAAGTACAATTTAACGCGCGGAATTCGATCGCACACATTCATACACAAACCCAACGACCAGACTCTTACCTCGTGTCGCGGCACACTTAACCTATACGGATCTTCCTTGCTTCCTAAGTGCAGTCCGGGAGATGGCACGCAAAAAAAACTCACACGTGGCCAAATCTCCCACTTTTACTGCACGCAAAATAATCGGCAGTACCCGCACGCTAAGACCGCTGATAACAATCAATCAAAAAATCGTCACACCAACAACTCGCGAGAGACCGTACCGTCAACCGAAAACTATTCCGCGTCGAAGCCGGAACTCAACTGCCGGCACGCTCGCGGGGCCAGACGCAACTCGTCGCGAGATCCCCTCCAAATATGCGCGCGCATCTCATTTGCGCCTTCGCGGCGACAATCGGCGGCATAGGGCCTTATCGAGATGCAAAATAACCAAACATTCCGCCCGCCTTCGTCCGACGGACGACAATCTACCCTGCAACTAACCTTCTCCGTCTAGATGGAGTGGGCACAGTCGAGCGATGTGTCGCTTAAATGAAGCGGTGGCAGTCTTCACTGTTACTACTCGGACCAGGCTGTCTGGGCCCTGGTGGATCTCAGTGATTAGACCTAGAGGCCATTTTGATGGCGGATAACGATCGTCCTTTATGAGAACTAGTCGACCCACAACAAAATTCTCATGTGGAACTCTCGACTTTTCGTGCTCTTGCAAGTGAAGGAGGTATTCTGAGGACCAGCGCTTCCAAAACTGATTCCTAATGGGCTGAAGCAACTGGAACCTACTCAAGCGATTCTGAGGAACGTGGGGAATATCGGCGTCTGGGAGTAATCCAGAGGAACTTCCGTTCAGGAGATGGAAGGAAGTCAACGCATGAAGGTCGTCTGAATCCGTACTAAGGGCGCTCAATGTACGCGAATTAAGACAAGCCTCAATTTCTACAAGTGGACAGCCCCTGAAATGTGAGGGTGTGTTCACCCACCGCCCGTTTTAAATGATGCTTGACGGATTTGACCTCAGCTTCCCACAAACCGCCATAATGGGGAGCTCTTGGTGGAATGAAAGTCCACTCGGTGCCATCGTCAGCGAGAAGTGAAGCAAGCCGGTGGTAGAACTCCGAATCCCGATGAAACATATGCTTACGTTCAGCATTCACCCCTTTGAAGTTAGTGGCGTTGTCGCTCTAAAGCCGGTGGCAAATTCTACGTCTACCTACAAACCGTCGATACGCGCAAATGAAGGAAGCAGTCGTAAGGTCGCTAACCAGTTCAAGATGAATGGCCTGTGTGAAGAAGCAGGCGAAAACTGCGATATACCCCTTATACGACTTGTGCCCTCGACCCTTTGTCGTACACACCTGAATGGGACCTGCGTAGTCTAGACACGATATAGCAAATGGGCGTCCGATAGTCACCCGATCGGCAGGAAGATCAACCATCAACTGCTGGGCCGTTTGCGGCCTAACCCGCTGACACGTTACGCACTTTCTTATAATAGATTTAACAAGAGGATTTCTGCCAAGAATCCAGACCTGTTGTATTAAAATGCTGGATGTCAAAGTGGGGCCACCGTGCAAACAAAAATGATGTGAATGCTGAACAAATAATCTGCTAAGCGTGGAATTTTGCGAAATTATCATATATAAAAAAATTATGCTTTTATTCAGACGTAAGATTAGAGTGGGACAATCTACCTCCTACGCGCAGAAGCCCATCGTGATCCAAGAACGGATTTAACTTCAGGAGGCGACTACGCTTCGGTAATTCTTGCCCTGACTTTAGTAGGTTTATTTCGTCGACGAAATCACTAACCTGTGCTAATCGAATGACTGCGAGTCGTGCATCAGATAACTCATCGGAAGTGATGAACGAAGGTAGTCGATCCTTGCCTTGGGCGCGCCTACGCAGATTAACCAGCGGTGGCTTACGCAAGGCTACTATACGAATTAACTGAGTCAACGAGGAGAAACGATTAAAAAGAGTCCTAGTACAATGAGGTCTACGCCATCATAGATCACTCCGAGCCAGATCAACAGGCTCGCAACCACGAGTAACTAAATCTGCCGGATTCTCCTTAGTGGGCATGTGCGACCAAGTGGCAGAGGGTAGGTCCGTTTGGATATAAGATACTCCATTTGCGACAAATGTCTTCCAATTGCATGGGTGTTTGCGTAGCCACATAAGCACAATTTGGCTGTCAGACCATGCGAAGACAGGAAGAGAACGAAGAAAATCCAGCTTTCTAACGTGAGTGGTAAGTGTTACCAGCAGAGCCGACCCACATAGCTCCAAATTCGGGATACTAAAGCCGACTTCAGATACGTCGCTCAATTTCTAGCGACTGTCGCCAAAAAGTTGGATTTTTCTAACTACAAGCGGCACGTCGCCAGCACAGGTTAGGCTAGTAAAGTGTCGCCCAGAAAAATCTCTAGGTAATGCCTATGCTTTACAAGGGCTAGAAAATCTGTCGCTCGAGCGACGAGCGAATGAGCGACTATATGTGACGGAAGCTTAATGGTTTTAACCGGCGCGACCTTAGATTTAGCAGAGATCATTGAGATATGGACCCGACCGTCACTCTTCTTAACCCGCAAGTATACTACAGCAGAATATGCACGAGAGGAAGCGTCTGAAAATCCCTGGATCTCACACGAACGGGCAGCTGTAACTCCCAGCCAACGATCGACGGACAGTAAAGTCAATGCGTACAAAGAGTCGCAGTAGGCATGCCAGCGTTCACGAAATTCAGTGGGCAGTAGAGAATTCCAATGGCATTTCTGGATCCATAGAGCCTGCATTAGAATTTTTGCCATCACCATAACTGGATCAAGCCACCCTAGGGGATCGAATAAGCGAGAAATAGCGGAAAGGATACCTCACTCAGTTGAGGCTGTCGCCAACTCTTCAATATCTTCGGCTTGGAACCTAAACTGATCTCGCATAGGGTTCCACTGAACACCGAGTGTTTTCACCAAGGAATCTGTTACAATAGCTTTCGAGGAACCTTGCTCTACCTGAGGAGGAAGGAGGTCGGGGTGATTGGCAGACCACTTATCCAATCCTATCCGCGCAGAGTCTAGCAACGAGACGTTTCGCTTCATGAAAGCAGTGGGCAAATCGTCCGTTCCTGCAAAGGTATCGTCTACGTATGTCTCCGATTGGAGACATGCAGCGCCTAGTGGAAATCGAGTGCCTTCATCACGAACTAACTGTTGAAGGGCCATCTTCTGGCTTCAGTGTACGGGCAGTTGAGGGTACCTCCTCGAGTTGCCAAAACCGCTGGATTGATTGATCGAGGTTGCATGTACTACAATGCAAAACTTGTGTGGTCAAAGGAACGTCTTTCTCCGCCCGCCGTGAAGCATCCACAGGCAAAGAACCAGAAATAACCCAGCCAAAGGCGCTATTTTTTAGCAATGAGACGCGAAGAAGGAATGCGCTTCAATCCCGACCGAAGCAATAGTCCGTAGGCATCGGCACCTGAAATTATATCTATCTTATTTGAAACGCAAAATTCCGGATCCGCCAAGGAAAATCCTTCTAACTGCGAGAAATCGAAATTGTCAATAGTTTCCGCCGGCATATACGATGTGAGCCTGGGAAGAACGAGAGCTTCCGTTTCAAGCTGAAATTCAGAATCGATTTGGGATCGCAGAGCAAAATAGGTTTTCGATTGGGCAGTGCTTGCGGTACTGGCGCCCAATCCTGATAGCGACACATTAGTGCGCTGCTTTGGCAGCCCTAGAAGTTGTACAATTAATTCTGATACAAATGATGATTCAGATCCCTGGTCCAAAAAAGCTCGAACGCAGGTATTATTGCCATTTGGTCCTATCACCTGGACCTGTGCAGTAGCGAGGTTAACTTTACGCCGCGTTGATGGAAAGCTCAAAGCATGCAAACTAACAGCAGGCTTGTCAACTGTTGTCCTATTATCGCGAAGTTGGACCGTTGAAGCGTATGATTCTTACGTTGACAGACCGAGCAACGTCCAGAAGAAGGACAGGCGTTTACTCGATGCTGTCCAAGACAATTATAACACAATTGCAAACGCTTAACCGAAGAAACGCGATCACAGGGACTTTGATTCTGAAATTATTGGCACATTATAAGAGAGTGGGGCTTGGAACAAAGAGGGCACCTTAAAGAACCTCTATCAGAAAAGCGAGCAGTACTAGCATGCAAAACTTTTCGCGGTTGAGGGCCTGCCGCAGGTGTTGAGAATGGGCGCTTTTCTACTCTACGCTCCACGATGGACATTCCAAGAGCCTGCGTTCTCTTTTCAAGAAACTTGACGAGATCCGAGAACTTTGGAAGCGAATTCAGAAAATCATCATCCTCTTGGATCGAAGAATCCCTTTCACTCAATTCTGCCTCCCAGAGCTTTCTCGAATCCGAATCCAACTTCCCAGAGAGCATAAACACGAGTCAGACGTCCCAGTGTTCCACTGGCAATTTAAGGATAGACAAGGAACGTACAATACTTTGAGCTACGTCGACGAAGGAGCGTAGCTCGGAGGCTGATTCCTTTTTTACATGTGAGATTTCCATAAAGGAAGTAAGCAGCTTGTTAATTATCAAGCGAGGGTTAAAATAGCGGGTTTTGAGAGCTTGCCATGTGCTGGCATAGTTGGCACTCGTAGTAGCGACATCTTTAAAGAGGTCTGCCGCTTTAATTTCCTTCTCCCACGCAAGCTGTATAGCTATAAGTTTCTTTGAAGATAAAGGAGCCATAGTAGGATACACGAGGAAACGTAATTATACTATTCGTAACTAGATTATTACAATCGTCAGAAACGCAAAGAATCAGTATTTTTACACCGTGAAAGGTTTACTTGCGACGATAAGGACGACGAAGATCAGAAATCTGCCATTGATAGTCCCAAACCCGTGTTAAAGAGGAGGGTGCAAAGAATTTTGTGTGCTATGTTGAATATTGGTTTCTGAGATGAAAAATGTCAAACGACGAATACTTCTGCGACAAGTGGACGCAACGGCATCTACGCCTAGTGTTTTATATTCGCCTCGAAAAGTGCCCCCTTGGGGCGGGGGGGGGGGTGGAACCCCGCAGAAAAAATAGATTTTTTGAAAAATCGTTTCACGTGTTACAGCTATTTTCGAAACATCTTTTCTTTCAAAAGTAACAGGACCGTTTCCATACTTTTCGGACACCCTGTATAATGTATATAATGTATTTTGTAAATACAACTATAATAGATATATTTACAAAATACGTCTATTATAGATTTTCCATCTGCACTTCAATAGATACGAAAATAAACAATAAATTCTCAGAAAATCCCTCCATGACGAAGTTAACTCTTTCAGTCACGCAATTATGATAATTTACAAAACATTATGATCGCTATTGAAAATAGGGTTTCTGGGGTTGCTGAATACGAATCCGGGGTTAGTTTGGCAAAATATTAAAAATTCAAAATGGCGGATCCAATATGGCGGACGACTTTTTCAAAAAATGATTCAAATCACTTGAAACTAGTTACTCGGGGGTTTTTGGGGTAGCTGTAAGTAAGAATCCCTAATTCGACAATTTCACGTCAACTTTACTAATCTGACATTAGAATCGTAATCAGCGACCTCAAAAACCCCTAAGTAACTAATATTAAGTGAATCCGTTATATTTTTAAACATTCATCCGCCACATTGGATCCGCCATTTTGAATTTTTGAAAACCAATATCGGATTTGTAAACAGTGTCCCCAAAAACCTCCGATTATCAATTTCCAAGCAAATCTGATGAGTTTTTATACGTTTTTCATCCACCTCAAAAGGTGGTCGCTATATCGACCACTGTAACTGAAAGGGTTAACAATTAACTTACAAAGAAAATTTGACATCAATTTTTTCTCACAAATGCGAAAACTAGTACATAAAGCTTGAATAGAATTACACTTATAAGTTCCTATAAACTGATAAATTTTTTTAGAAAAAACGTGTTCTACTTTAGAAGAACTTTTTGTTCGTTTTATAAAGAAGATAAACAGTATTGCTAAAAATAGTTATTAATGTGGCTTCGTGGCTCAGGCGGTTAACGCACTGGACTACGAAGTCGTAGGTCGTGAGTTCGATCCCCGTCTGGTGAACAATTTTTCGATTTCGTGTCCAAGCAGCAGCTCGCTGGTAAGACTAGCCACGTTGTTTGTGTTTACGTTTCGAAAGTAGTGTTTATCTGGCGGAAATCGACTCATGACCGCCGCTGTACTTGGTGTAGGTTTCTGCAGTCCTACATTTCATACACAAATGTGAAGTATGGCGCCATCTTTCTAAGTCGATCTGCAGCTCTCGCAAAATCATAGTAAATAATACGGCAAAAACAATTAAGTAAAAAGGGCGATTCCGCCCGTTAATTAATAAATAAAATAAAAATAAATATGCTTTACTTTTCACGATAATTCAAAGATAATATTAAAAAAGATAGTGAAATTGAAATTGAAATCTTAAAAACCGCAGATTTTAAGAGTTTAAACAAAAAATTGAAATTATTTTTTTCTCCTCAGAAACAAAAAAAAAAACTCAGTGAAATTTTTATGGTAAGTAATACTTGTGATTATGTATAAAACCTGAAAATTTGGAGAAAAAATAGATGATCTTTTTGAGAAAAAGAATGTTTTTTTTATAAAAAATCGATTTATTGGTTATGGATATTGTTTGTTTTTTCAAGATATATTATTAAAGAGTAAAAAATGAAACAAAATAAGCCTAGAAGCAACTGAAAAGTTTAAAAATTGAGGTAGATCCGAAACTTTGAATAACAAATTCACGAAAAACTTAAATAATTCGGAAACAGTGCATACAAATTTTTTATGAAAATTTAAAAGAACACTTGTTTCTTTATTTTCCGATTATGGTCTAACATATTTCATCATGAAGTTAATTCTTAACATACCATCGGACTACCTGCATGATTTGAGATGGATTCAATCAGAAACAAAGCAAAGTTTTGAAGCTGTCCAAAACTGGTACAGAAAACGTCCTATTTCATTTAACCTATCCATTTATTGTTTAAGTATACGAATATAAAGTGTGGAGTATAACGAGTCTGATGGTGGTACCATACTTTAATTTATAAATGAATTAAAAAGTTAGGATTCATCAAAGTGTGAAAATCTCTTATCCGTGCATTAATTGGCACATTCTCCCTACATAAATTGGATCACTCCAAAAAAGCATAACATTTTATTTTCAAATGTTATATTTATTTCCTATATCAGTATGGTCAAAAGAAAAAGGAAAAACAAAGACGGTAAAGTGGGACGTCCAAAAAAAATTCCACGAATACGTCCAAGCAGTGGCCCAAAACGTGTCTCGATTGACACTGCTTCTAAAAGCACGTAATATAGGAGAGCACGAGAGTTACTGCAATTGGCAGACAATAATAGCCACGTTTTAGAATTAGCATTAACAATTAATAAAAGGAGACAGATTGGGATAAATGAGGATATTACAACGAACGAATACACATGACACACAAACGAAAGTGCTCTGGTGTTTTACCTAGAAAATAATTATACAAAAAGTATGTATAAAGCACTTGTCCATGATTGTGTATCGCGGAATGTTAGATTGTATCCGCCTTACGAGAAGATTCAAGAGGCCATGAGTAATTGCAGAATAAATGAGAAAGAATATTCACTATCTGAAATTGAGGTTTCAGTGTCTTTGCAAAGTATTTTAAATAAAACTGCTGAACTATTATGCAATTCAGTTGCCAGCAACTGGGAAACAGCATCTTCAAAACTTCCAGTTACATATTACTCTTGGTTTCGATAGCTCTGCAGGGCATCTCAACCCTCACCAAAAATACGAAAATACGCAGGAAGATAATATGAATACGCACAATTATGTGTTTGTAACTAGATTTATGATAACACGTTTACGTAGTAACACACCGGGATATGAGTGGATAAACCACACTCCTCAGAGAATCCGATATTGTCGCCCACTACGACTTTCCTTTGAAAAAGAAAACGATGCAACTATCTTGAAAGAATACGCTCGATTAGCGGATGAAATTAATTCCTTAAAAGAATATTCATTTTACATGGACAAAGACAAGAAGGCCACAGTCTCATGGGTTGTGTCAAAAACCTTATTTGATGTAAGTGTGTAACACGCTTGTGGGCAATAAAGCCACAAGTAGATGTCCAATGTGCCTACGCACTTATCACAATTTTGGGAGGACCGAAGATAATTTCGAGCCAAGTGATTCGTCGTTAACTTTTGGAATCGGCCTACTACACTGCGAAATTAAAAGTTTTGAACATCTGTTATACTTATCCTACAGAAATATCGAAACATTAAGAGTCTGAGATATTAAGAATGAGTTTAAAGGTACGACAATCACTGTTGTAGCATTATGGAATGTATTTTTATATAGATGCGACCTTTTATTTTTCACTTATTGCTTTTAAGCTCCATTATTATTACGTCTACAAAACTTATGACAAGTAGAATATATCATGATTTAGCTTTCACGTTAAAAAAGTTATCCTTTTACCCTTTGCAGTTTTCGTATTACAGATATTGTTTTAGAGACTCGTAAGTGGGAGTAAGTACATATACACACATGTAACTATATATTATATATATGTACGTACGTACGAAATGTGGTGAAGAGGGGAAGTCACTTTTCTACTGTGAATTTCCGTAGTGCGAGATTCTACTGTATTCTTTAAAATATTCTTGTCATGAATTACTAATCAAATTTTTCTCAACTCTGTAATATTGGAATAAATTAACATAAACCAACTGACACTTATGTGCCAGAATATCCCGGTATCTCCTATTGTACATTACATTTAGTTTTTATTGGCATTTAGAAATTGATTTTTGATACTTCAGCTGCTCATATTTAATAGTATATGGGTAGGCAAAAAAACAAGTATTAACCCCTTCGCTGCGGATGACAAAGATCTTTGTCATTTAGGACTTTTCTCTGACTGCGGCAAAAACGCGAATCTTTGTCATGACATAAATTAGTCTAATGAAGTCAATAATATATCCAATTTAAAAAATTGACCATTCCTAGCCAGCCTAAGGTATACCGAACAAGATGCCATTGTACTTTTTCAAAAACATGTTGTCAAAAATAAATATACAAGTTCTTAAAATATGTTGTTTTTACGATTTTGTAAAAATCTTTGTCATGAGCTATGTCGCCGTATTATGTCAATTTCTGCATTAAATATTAATGAAATCGTTTGAAACTTGCTACTCAGGGGTTTTCGAGGACGCCGATTACAAATCTGATTATATATTTTGAAAATTCAAAATGGCGGATCCTATACCGCGGATTAATGTTAGCCTTCCCCCGTTAGCTTCGATAGATTCGTAATCAGTTCGAATTTTGATTCAGGCGTCCGCCATATTGAATTCGCCATTTTGAATTTTCCAAAAATGTAACTTCAGATTCGTAATCAGCAACCCCGAAAACCTCTGAGTAACAAGTGTCAGGCGAAATGATTGGTATTTAAAAAATTTGCCCGCAATATTGAATCTGCCATTTTAAATTTTCGAAATCTGACTTCAAATTCGTAATCGTCGTTCCAAGAAACCCCTATATACCAAGTTACAGTAAAATCTAACCAAATTTTTTTTTCCCGCATTTTGGGCACTTTTTGTGAAGTTCTCGCCGCAGCGAAGAGGTTAATGCAAGCGTGTTCTACTATTTACCACAAAAAATAATATGTATTCAATCTGCAATAATGTTATGTAATTTTTATCATAGTTAATCAAGGGTTTTTATTGGTAATTAAATAATCAAAAGTGGCGTTGATATACAATTTACTTTGCCGCTTGTGTTAAAAGAAAGTGGTGGGAAATTCGAACGAATAAAAAGCAATTTTAGTCTCTATTTGCTTGTTTCAACAATGAAAATCGACTTGGCTGCATTCTACAGAAGGAAAATTTTAACCAATTTTTTATTTAAAAGCCAAATCAAAATTTTCTTAATAGACCAAAGTTTTAAAACACGAGTTGGTGAATTTCAATTTAATCCCTGGCCTTTCTCGCCTCATTTTTGATAAATGGAGCCTTGTGATCCAAAACCTGCCAAGTCTAAAAAATTAATAATTCAATAAACCTTATACATACATTACCGGCCAAAGTTCGTGACCGCTCTGAATTTTCAAATTCGTCAAATAATACGTCATATTTCCTAATGCTTTGAAGATATTGAAAAACTCAGAAGATATCTGTTAAAGTCCACAAAAATAAAACTTTCAATTAATGTTTTCACCTTTACTTCAGATATTATCATTTCTTAGCTCTTAAATTTTCAACATGTTGAATTTTGCAACTTATTTCTTCAAACTTTTAACGCTGACAAAAAGTTGTTTCTATGCATTGCCAAGTTTTTTATGAATACTGCAATTCAAGAGCTTTAAAATCGCTTTCGTAAAAAGTCGCTTTGATTTTTTGTTCCAAAGTTATGATTTTTTGAAATTTTTCGATCTTACTTGTTATCAGTCAGAATTCGTTGAAAAAAGTTCATGAACGTACAGTATATTCATATTTCGCGAATCGCAACGATACATTTCTTTAAAAGATTATGAAAAATACTAAAATTTATAAAAGATAAAATTGTTTCCGGGATTTTTTTCTGACTCAAGGAGAAAAATAGAAAATTTTCAAAACATCGTACTATAGAACAAAAAATCGTAGCGGCTTTAAAAAAAATCATTTTAAAGGCCCGGAATTGTATTATTCATAAAAAAATTGTCAATGGCCAGTTAAATTGGTGCAACTTTTTGTCAGCGTTAAAAGTCGGAAGAAAAAAGTTGAAAAAATCAACATTTTGAATATTTTACAGCTAAGAAATGGTAATGTCTGTAGTAAAAGAGAAAGCATTAATTGAAAGTTTTATTTGTGTACTTTAAAAGATATCCTTTGAGTTTTCCAAAATCTTCAAAGAAGATTTGATTTAAATTTTGATTTTGATTTTGTCAGGAAAACAGATTTTATTGTTCTATATTTATCGATTTAAAAAAAAATTCTTTTTTCATGTTTTATTCATTTTTTATTATTTTTATTATCTTAATTCTTAACTAATAATAATTATTAACATATTTGCTAAAACCATTATTATTAAGTAATAATTATTGATTATAAATTATGCCTGGGCATTAAAAATTTGATAAGTAACATTTATTTCAATTCACAGTCTGTGTTTATATGGCGCTCAATACAATGCCCCTGATGAGGATTTGAAAAAAGTTGAAACGTTGGGTTTGTAACTGCCCGTTATAGGACATAATTTTAGAAGTGTAACGGCCATATTGAAATAAATGTTACTTATTAATTTCACACTTCATTATTGACAAGAATTATTTACATTAAATATTTGATAATAGAAATATTAAAGGTAAGAAAAATGTAAGCTTTAGGTAGTAAAAACAAAATTTTTTCCAGCTTCCACATTTCATGCATGCAATACTAGCTAAATTCTAGTGATCGTACCTTGGTAGAGAAAAAAAGTCTTTTTTTATTAACAAGTAGGTCTTTCTAAAAAAAGTGGAGAATACGATCATCTTTGATGCAGTAGATTTTTTGAATGCGATTAATAGTGAATAATCTAAAAATTTATTTCCTTTACCTATACACAGAAAAAAATAAGTCTTAAAATTGTTACGTCTTAAATTTAACATCGTCTAAGGCTTAATTTCAGTCCAAAATTATGCTTATTTTCTTAAATTCCGTCAACGTTTAGGCTTAAAGTCTTATTTTAAGACAGCAAAACTGACATTTAGCCGATATTTTGGTTTGAAGTAAGATTTGTCCAACTTAGATGCCATAAGCTGGATAAATCTTATTTTAAGCCAAAATATTATCTAAATGTCAGCTTTTCTGTCTGAAAGTGAGATTTTAAGCCAAAACACTGACTGAATTTAAGAAAATCAGCGCAACTTTGAGCTGAAATTAAGCCTCATCAGACGCTGAATTTAAGATGTAACAATTTTAAGACTTATTTTTTTAATTGTAGCTAAAAAGAAATTCTTCTTAAAAATGGTATATCTCGGCTAAAAATTATCGTTTTTTACTCAACTGGAGGTCATATCATCAATCAATAAAATATCAGGAATTCCAAAATTTCATCGTAGATAATTTCAGAATGCATTCCAACTGAGATCTTGTGAATTAACTGAGATATTTTAAGATTTCAGTATATTTAAAGTAAAAATTATCAAAGTTTGAAATTGAATAACTCGTCGGAAAATTGATCGTTTTTGGTCGGACTAGGCTCATTGCATTCAGAAAATATCCAAGAAAAGATATTTCACTCGGTAGATTCTTACACCGACTGCGTTAAAAATGCCAGTAGAAATACGGAAAAAATGTTTTTCTTATATAAAATCAATAATAATTTTCTACGCTCGTGGGACACGTGCAGGAGTCGAGATAAAAATCTGAAAAAATTCAGAGAAGTTTTTTTTAATAATTTGGAACCGATTTGGGGGCGGCACGGTCATTTTTTGAAAATATTCAGTTTACCGACCACCTTAATATGTACAGGGTGACCCATTTTATGATGTGCGATGGTTAAGGTTGAGTCTACCAGCGGCGGGGGTCTGTGTTCTGGTTAGTGCTTGGGCGGGCCATATCGTGCGTTATAGGGTAGGCCAACCTATGAGGTGTCGTGGCTATCATCCTTGCACTGGCTAGACCATGGTCCTTGGTGCGCGAGGAGCTGGGTGCAATTTACTCGCGCCAAATGGGGGGTCGAATGAATAGGGATTCGGCGATGACCTTTAAGTATCGAGGTCACCAGCACCCTCCTGCTCCGCACGATGTGTGGTCCCCCGTCAGGGTAGGTAAGGAGTTAAAAGGAAATGCCTGGGGAGAAGTGATAGTCGTCAAACCAGGGCATATGGCAAAGAGACGAGACCTGGCGGGGATGCTGTTCCCTCCGCCAACGTAAGATTGACGAGACCTGGCGGGGATGCTTGTTCCCTCGGCCAACGTAAGATTGACGAGACCTGGCGGGAATGCTTGTTCCCTCCGCCAACGTAAGATTGACGAGACCTGGCGGGGATACTGTTCCCTCCGCCAACGTAAGATTGACCAGATATTCAATAGTATATAAATAATATATTATGAATTGTATTATTTTCAGGAATCGCGGAGGGGTTGCCTCTCTGGGAGACAATGGCCAGGGACGATTCTCCCGAACAAGGTACGAGTCCCCACAGAGGGGCAGCCCTAGACTGTCGTTCAAACCAGGGGGACAATGGCTACTTTGCGAGTAGGGAACATAGTCAAAAACCGTATAAATACGGCTGCAGGGCCACCATCAGTTAATATTCCGTCCGAAGGTCTATGGGGCTGCATCACGAGTAGAGTATCATTGTGGATGGTAGAGTATAGACAGGGTGGTTGAGGAGAAGACCAATAAGAGTCTGTTTGCCTTGATTTGCACGACGTGTTCCCATCAGCGTACGTTACACAACCTGTATTAATTACAAGTCCCAAGTTGAGGAACGAACATTGCCAGGTCCATTTCGTAGAGCTTCGTATTTTATTTATTTTTATTATTTATTTTATTTAGATCAACGGCTTAATTAAGCCTTTACATGAAGAAAAATACAAATAGAATGAGCGCACTTAGAAGTAACATAATACAAAACAATGAATAGTATCGAACAAGAAAAAACAAAAAGACGCTAGCAATTAAATACTGACAGTGAGAGGAGATACAATAAAGATAAAAAATAGAAATTCTATAAATTTTTATAGATACCGCTCGAGAGTAATACGTTTTATCGACTGCTTAAAATTAGTTAAGGAAGCGGTATTTCTGATGTCAGGAGGAATATTATTCCAGGATCTTCTTAGCCTTGCCACAGCTGCCTGGAAGTCAAAATTAGATCTATTACTTCCTTCCAACACAATTCTCGGATTTCTAATAGGGTAATTAAGTTGACGAGGAAGAAATAGTGAACGCAATTCATTACAATTAATTTGATGAGAAACTAATCCATATACGAATACCCGATCTGTCACAGAGTGAGATGAAGCAATAGTAGAAATATTAAACAAAACAGATATGTGTGAAAAATCATGATTATAGTAAGTCATCGGATTGGAAGTTTTAAAGGATAAAAACCGTAGAAATTTACGCTGTACAGCTTCCAGGCGATCAGCATATTTTGAATAGTGAGGAGTCCAGATAATGGGCCCGTACATCAGATGTGGCAAGACTAAGGACTTGTACAAGTAAATAATGGAGTGAACATCAGAAAAATCTTTCACCGATCTTTTCAAAAACCCCAGTGATGCATAAGCCTTCGAAACCGCATAATCGACATGATCAGAGAATTTAAGAGAGCAGTCAACAACAACACCAAGATCCAATATAGAACTAACCGATTCTAGAGATGTGTTATTTATACGATAATCAAACTCTATAATCCGTTCCTTTCGATAAAAGGAGATGGTTTTGCATTTATCTATATTCAATGGAAGGTGATTAACCGTTGACCACTCTCCTAACCTCTGAATGTCCCTCTGAAGCTTTGATGCATCCATGGGTGACTTAATCGTAAAATATAACTAATGTCGTCAGCAAAGAGCAACATCTTAGAAAACTCCACACTCTCTCTAATGTCATTTATAAAAAGTATAAATAAAAGCGGTCCAAGGTGCGAACCCTGTGGCACTCCAGATGTTGCCAAGTATGCATCAGAAAGATAATTTTTTAACCTAACTATAGAGTAACGATTCTCCAGATATGATGCAAACCATCTAAGTGGGTTACCACAAACTCCAACTAAAGACAATTTTTCCAAAAGTAAACCATGGTCAACCTTGTCAAAAGCCTTGGCAAAATCAAGATAAATCGCGTCAACTTGTAAACCCATCTCCAAAGCTCGAGATATATCATTACAAAAAATTAAAAGATTAGTAGTAGTGGACCGGTTTTTTTATGAACCCATATTGTTCGCCTATTATATTAATACTAATGAAATCAGCAAGTTTATCAGCAATAAAAAGGTCCAACAACTTAGGTATTAGGCTAATAATGGAGATGGGTCTATAATTTATAATATCATGTCTGTTCCCACTCTTAAAAATCGGAGTTACAAAAGATTTTTTCCAAGCTACTGGCATTACTCCTGATTCTAACGATCGGTTAAATAAAACAGATAATGGTTTACAAATATAAGGCATAATGTTAACGATAAAAGAGTACGGTAATGAATCAGGGCCAGGACTACTTGTTTCTTTAACCCTCGAACAAACATTACTCATCATCTTGGGAGTGATTAAAACCATATATCCAACTTATGAGAGCGAGAACTGTCATTGAAATTAAGATCGCTATACGAACTAGAGGGAATGTAAACAGACTTAAAATGGCGCGCAAACAATGATGGTATTTCTGCTTCCGTGGACGACTTAGAGCCACTTAAAAACATTTCATTCGGAAGACCATTAGAAGATTTAAGCTTGTTTACATACGACCAAAAGCTCTTAATATTTGATTTCGCCCGTGTTTGCACCAAATTAATGTAGCTTTTATATGCAACTTTCGAAGAACGAATACATTGGGCTCTTAAACGTTTAAACTCTATATAATCCGAACGCAGACCGAATTCACGCCAAATTCTATGTGCACGCTTCTTATTCTTAATTAGTTTAATCAGATCTTTATTAAACCAAGGCGGGTATAAATTCATAGACATTTTCTTTTTAGGTACATAAGTGTTAACAATATTAAAAATACATTTATAGAATTTATCAAGAGCGGAGTCCAATACAAAATCTGATAAAATATTATCCCAATTAACATTTGATAACTGCACAGAAATATTATCGTAGTCAGCCTTCATAAAGTCGTAGTCGATATTGGAGTACCTTAGCGGATGGAAGTTTTCCAGATTCACTACAAAACACGCAGGATCATGATGTGATTCCTTTGGAACTATACCCTCATAAGGTACATGTACTTCAATATCACTTGTCGAAACAAATGCCAGATCTAGCGTATATCCTTTGCTTAAGTTGACAGGATAAATCTGCCTAAGGCCTTGATAGGATGCCATATTTGCCAAGCTATAAAAGTTCTCTTTAATTATCCGGATGAAGGCAAACATGGTCCAAAGCAGAATCTGCATTCCAATGCGATTTAGGCAAATTGAAGTCACTCAATAAAATTATTTCATGATTCTGAAGGCGACCAATCAATGAATCAACATCCTCAGTAAAATGAGCAAATAAATCACTAGACGATCTAGGTGGTAAATACGAAACACCAATTAATAGATTTCTCCGATGTGAACGAACAGAAATAAATAAGTCTTCGACATCCTTATGCTTAATATCACAGTAAGATGACACCACTGAAGTTTTAACAGCTAACAATACACCGCCTCCATAGCCTTCACAGCCAGTTACACTAACTCTATCTTTCCTGTAGACATTGTATCCAAAGAAACCAAGCTCTCTGTCAAGGATACCAGGATGTAGATATGTCTCTGTTAAAGCTCTGATGTCCGGTTTGGGTGTCAATAAGTTTCGCATTACTCTTAGTTCAGACAATTTGGTACGAAGGCCATTAACATTTTGATAAAAAATAGACAAACCAGAAGCCGTTGATCTACAATCTAGTTTTCTTGCTGCGAAGGATATTTAGCATTTATAATAGATGGCGTGCCCTTAACATATTTAACTAATTTCTTGTAGCCTGGATTTGCAGAATTAAATTGCGTAACCTCTGCTTTTAAATTTTTGTAAAGGTTGCGTTGCAACAAGGTATGATCTCTACCATAAGAATAGTCAGAAAGCAGTTGTTTCCAATTGCGCAAGACATCCTCGACATTATTCCCAACCTGCAAATTCACAAGAACTGGTCTAGTTTTATTACTATTGGGTGCTCCAATTCTTTTGACATCATGATGCTCCAATTTGTACTCCTTAAGAATATCCTGTACTTTATTGAAATCTTCGGAAGTCGAATTAGTTTCCGGTATTTTAAATAAAAGAAGATTCTTCTCTCTCGATTGTCTCTCTATAACCTCTTTAATTAAAGATTCTGAATCCGCCCTTTTGGGTGCAGACTCCAAATTTGCCAGACGTTTGTCGAAATCAGCTTGATTAGCCTCAAGAGTACTGATCCTATGCAAAAAGTCACTCATGCATTTCTCAAGTTTATCCACGGAATCGTGCACTACCTTAATATCGCTTTGAATGCATGTGCGAAGATCTAAGAGCACAGATTTGAGCTCTTCCTTCGAAACTGCACTCGATCTACTATATCTGCCGTCACTCATGTTGCACAATGGTACACTAAATGCTTCACACTGGGCTTCTTGAGTAAGTAAACAAGAATTACTGTTCGAAGAAGTTGATAATTGTTGACTAGGCAGATCATACGTTGCAACAACTCTAGGCACACATCTAGTGGTACCATCAATTCTGAAATGCCTTTCGAAACAGGCTTTTTGGAAATAATACAGGCAGAAATCACACTTAACAGAATTCAGGAGATTCTTTATAGGTTTTTTATTCGCACACAGATAGCACTTAATGTCGGGAGATGTACACATCACTCCCAACATAACCCTATGAGCACGTGTTTTTGACGTTTTTAGGTTAGGTATCAATATCCAACCAAATCACAACAGATCTCGTACGATAAGAGTTTGAATAAATAATTATAGTACACTTTAAGTCCAATAACACTATGAATAAAATAAATTTTCAGTAAATAATCTCAAGATTAAAGAGTTTTTCAGAAATATTCAAGAGCCAAAGAATTTTACAACTGTAATTTAAGAGCGCCCTCTAATAACCATATTATTCACTCAACAGTACATCTACACCATTAAGATTCTACTACTTATAAAATTGCGGGTACAATTAGTGCACAACGCCTCAAATAGTGCATTTATGAACATAAGTTACAATAATGCATGTATTAATATTTCAGAGACTTTTAAGAAAAGAAAGGAAGGAGTACAACAAAATCAAGCAGTGTATTATTGCATGCTGATAAAATTTGAGAGTATTCTTTAACTCATTCCAAAGCACTGTTGTTCTTAGAAAATTTTCTATAAGTCTATAGTTTTTTAGAAAAAAAATAGTTATGTTTTATAAAGAATTTTGAGCTTCTAGGCGCCATTTTGAAAACTACCATTTCGAATTATGAATTCAGATATGGTACACATTAATCTTGGGGGTCCAAGGACGCAATATTTTCAACTTAGATATGTTTCCAACGCCATTTCGCGACGTGAAAGTGATGTTTTTATGAAAAACAAAACGTAAAAAATCATATTTTTTAAGAGAAAAACGTATATAACTAAAGTTATATTTTATCGAAATTTTATTGAAAGATTCTGAAAGAGCATACAATTTTACGTTAGAAACAGTGTAGCTCATATTTTTCTAAAGGCATTTATATAAAAATTCTCGATGTTCAAACTAATGCTGAAAATTCGTCCGCCTGAGCGTTAATGGGACATATATATATATATATATATATATATATATATATATATATATATATATATATATATATATATATATATATATATATATTATTCCCGATTTAATGCGGCTCGATTATTTCCTTTGGGGCTATCTAATAAGTCAAGTTTATTACGCGAAACCCAATAACCTGGAAGATCTTCAACAAAGGGTTATGCGAGAAGCGGCACTTATTTCTCCGAATATTATTAGAAAAGATGTGGAGAAAATCTACACACATTTAAGATATTACCAAATAGTAAACGAATACCAGTTTGAGCATATATTATGAATAGACTAATCGAAAATAGCCCGCACACACACACACACCCACACACACACACACACACTCACACACGCACACACGCACACACACACGCCGGAGTCTTGCTGGTTCCTTCTAACGCGCGCGTGCCCAGGTGGCGGTTCGGAGAATGCTGGTAATGGGTATCGCAGAAATAAAATATCCAACGCGAACCAAAGAACTAGCTAGGTGAAGGAACCCCGAATAAGAAACCAAAGATGGCAGAACAGAAGCATAATGAAGCTTACGGTGCAGGGATTGGATCTCCAGTACCGGCGTCGGGTACGAGTGCACAAGCGGGCCCTCCGGCGTCGTTATCAGGCAACCGCAGTGTTGTAGAGGATGGTCCTTCCAGCGCCTCCAGACAAAGTTGCAGCCCCTTGTGGACTTCATCATGGAGAAGAAAAACCTCCACAAGGAGCTCAGAAGTATGTCTAAAGGCACTCTTCGGGCCTTTAGCCAGTATGCCAAGGCTTTACTATATCCAATAAGACGTTTTTTACAATGTAACGGCAACTATACCATGAGTAAATCTAGTTGCAGTTACATTTTAAAAAAAGTCTTAAAATTGTTACATTTTAGACGGTCTTATGTTAAGCCAATGTATAATGTATAAGTATGTCCTTTTCTAGTCGGTCTTCTTTTTGTTACATCTTAAATTAAGTCAATATTCAGTGTTAATTAAAGACTTTTTTTATTTAGAATGTATAAGAGTTATTGAAATCGAGTTGGTAATATAATATACTGCTGGTTTTTATTTCCCTTACGGAAAAAAAAAAATCTGTATTGGCCATTTTGAATTTTGCAATTTCGATCTCAGAATTGTAACCAGGTTTTTATAAAACGTGATCATTCATATCACGAATATATTTAGTTAAACCTTATACGAATATGGGTTTTTCTTTATCAAATCATAACCTACACAATTCTCTCATATCATATATTTGTTACCGGTATGCTCCTAGTATACTGTCCCACACGGAAAAGAATATATCCGTATATATATCCTGAAATATAAATTAGAAATTTGTAAGATGTATCTAACCTATAGCTGGATACACCCAAGATATATCTGATTTTTAGATATTTACAGCGGATATATCTAACATATATCTCAGATAATGGCTTTTGACCGATATATATCCTCAGTGAACCAAGATATATCCGGGATATAAACTTTTTTCATACGGGATAGAGTATGCAGATTATATAATGAAAATTATAATCGTCGATGTCCTATTAAATATAGGAAAATAAAGGGACGAAAGGATTATTTTTTTTAGTGAGAAATCATTTTTGATATTACAAAATTATAAAACGTAACCTGACAACATATGTTTGATATGTTTAGGAGCGCTGTTGCAAAGCTCGCAAGCAGCAAAATTGGTCGAAATTACGTCAATTCGACTTCCGAATAGGTCCAAATGCCTAAGGGCCCTGACCTGATTAACGTCGAATCGACTTCTATTTCAGGTAAGTGGGGAATAAAAACACGGTAAATTTGAGGTAAATATTAGGTAATGGAAGGCATTTGGACTAATAAGGCATAGACCAATTTGGGAGAACGGACCTATAAGAAGTCTAATATTAGTAATAATTTGGTAACTTTGACCTAATTTAGACTTTTCGACTTATTGGATGCCTTGGTTAAAAAAGAAACTTCTGAGCGGATTTTCAATGCAACTTACGGGTTCGTACCTACATACCGAATTTGAATTTATTACTCAGAAATAAGTATTTTCATGAAATCACAACACACTCGCTTATATGATCTAAGATACACACCTACCTCTACCTGCCTTTAATTATTCGACGCCATATGATATACACAGATCAGTGTTCGCACGCATGCACGCATACATACTAATATTCGTAATACGATGAAACTTGCTTTCTTATATACGGACCTACTTATGCTCTTAGAGCTTGTGAGAAAGTTTCAGTATGTCAGAACATGCAATGCACGTGTTCCATACAGTACTTATACGCCACCCCTTGGTGGGAGTTCGAAACTGGTCGCTACGACTCTCGATACTTTGACTATCTTTGACAACTCAAACTTAATCGCAAAATAGTTACGCGCGCATAAGCTATTTATCCGGCTATTTTTAACGCGATTATGAAAATACGAATTGTATTTCCGTACAGGTCTTGTAGCTTTGTGTTCTTGTAAGTGTTGTTTTTGACAGGTTAACCTTAAATCATAGATATATTTTTTAAACTGAAAGAGGTTAATCTGTCAAAGGTGTATCATCCAGCAAACACATTTAAGCATTCAAAAGTTATTGGAAAAATAAAATTTGTTAAATGTCCAATGTGTTTGCTGAGTGTAGTGCCAATTGATGCTCCAGTGTGTTGCGCTTTGGCGGCGCAGTACACTCTAACAACTTCTATCCGACACGTTTCAACACACCCAATGATCTTTTCATCATTAGCGCTTTCACTCAACATCGGCTATTTTACAGGATCTAAATTGTTTTTTGACGATCATATTGATTTCATTTAAAATACCAAAGCCTAAAATTACCACAGATTTAGTGTGATTACACTCTGACAACTTTTATACATGAGATTTTAAAAGATGCAGTAATATTTTTATCCGGAGAGTTGACACACGACATTGACGACTTCACAGAACCGAAAGGGCTTTTTTCTCATGCTATTGAATTCTTATAAAAGAATAATATTGCAAATCATCACAAATTTACTAAAGTATTACTCCAGTACGTTATGTATGTCAAGTTTGGAAAAACGTGCTTCATGTGAAATAAGTACAGCGTCTTTTCAAATTTGATGTATAAAAGTTGCCAAAATAGAACAATGGCTGATCGGTGGTGGTTTTGTGATTTTATTTTTTGGGATACATGAATACAATCATCAAGATACAATTTCGGTCCAGTGAAATTGTTGATATTGTGTGAGAGCATTAAAGATGAAAAGATTACTGCGTCTTTTGAAATTAGGTTTATAAAAGTTATCAGAGTGGAGTTACAGTAAATCTGTAGTGATTTTGTGCTTCTGTATATTAAAACAAGTCAATACTATTATCAAAAAACCATTTATATTCTGTGAAATGGTTGAGGTTGTTTGAGTTTGAGAACAATCCTAGTGAAATGGTTACTTCGCCTTTTCAATTACAAAGTTGAAACTAGGAGCATATTCATATCGTGAGATTCAGAAAAGTAAAAGAAAATTTTGAGTACTGCGTTGCAATATATGACGACTGATCAATATTGCTATTTACGTATGAATTGACATCTTAGCATCGTTCATACTGTAATTACACTCTGACCATTTCTGTCTGTCAAGCTTCAAAACTGGCTGCAATTCTTTCATCATTAGGGCTCTCACTCAACATCGACTATTTTACAGGATCTAAAATGTTTTTTGATGATCGTTTTGATTTGTTTTAATATACAAAAGCATAAAATCACCACAGGTTTACTGTGATTACACTCTGACAAATTCCATAAGTCGGATCTTAAAAGACGCAGTAATAATTTCATCAATAGTGCTCCTACACGACATTGACAGATCATCGTAAAAAACTGTAAGAATAGTAATAATGTACTTGTTGGGACTTATATCATAATAAATAGGAACGAAAATAGGAAATTGGGTTATCATTTGACAGATTATCGACCACCAAATTGTTTGGAATTCACTACTGCTAGTGAGTGCTTGCCGTATTGGTAAATTTACTGCCGTAGACAGTTTGCATCACCCTGAAAGTTCATGTTGGGTCGCAACAAACCCTTCATACTTTTAAGTTCAGAATAGGGAATCTAGCAAAGGCATATTCACTTTCCTAACTTTTCTTTTCAAAACCATTGGACTTTTAAGGCAGAACACATGTTCATATTTGGTAAAATATGTAGTAAAATATAACCTATTTGTTAAAAACTTTCAGGACGATTTTAAAGTTGAAATTTGGTTCATTTTACTTGCAGAATATACCTCAAATACTTTCTTACTATCAGGACATTTTTCAAGTCGATATTTGGTTACTTTAACCTATGAAATAGACCTCAAGTACATATTTTGACTTAGAAGACATAATTTAGGTTGTAATTTGGCTATTTATTACTAAATAGAGCATTTCAACTATGGCCGGGGTCAGAATTCCTTAATTTGCTGCTTAGGCAGGATTTTCAGAATCGCTAATTACTAATCTGAACATATAGTTTTAAAATTTGAGACAGCGGAAACTCTATGGCGAACTAATATTCAGATAATCCTTTTATTCCGATTAATATAAATTCAGATTCTTAATCAGCGACCCCAAAAACCCCCGGGTAACAAGTTTTATAAAAATCAAATTACACTTTTCGCATTTTGATCCGACATTTTGAATCCGCGATAATGAATATCGAAATTCTAATGTCAGATTTGTTATCAGCGACCCCAAAAACCCCTGATTAAAAGATTTCATAAAAATCAAATGATTTTTCGTAATTTGGTCCACCATTTTGAATCCGCCATATAGAATTTTATAATTCTAAGGTCAGATTCGTAATCAGTGACCCCCAAAAATCCCCGAGTAACAAATTTCAGATCACATGTAATTATAATGTATTTTTTCACTGATAAATAAGACTACGTTGGTACTTGTTTCTCTAGACGAAAGTTTAGAATCAATATTCGTTGATAATTTTTCTTTACTCTGCAATAAATGACCTTGATTTTCGTGAAAGATTCTTCAATTCAACTTTTTATACATTAGTCTTTAGTGCGCCGTAAGGCATTACTTGTTGGGGGGGGGGGGGGGGGGTCTATGCTTCAGATGGCCCTGCGCCGATGTCTTGGCTGCTTAAGCACGGCCGATGTCGTGGCCTCTTCTTTCCTCTTCTCTTCTAATGGAATTCAGCCTATCGATAATGGACGTGGCAATGGTAACCACCGCCTCCCACCCCTCCTGTGAGATGAGCAGACATTCCCCAAAACCCTGAGGCGTGAGTGGTCCACCTCCTGACTGTCGGAACTGTTCCCCGCAGGGGACTTGTGGAAGAGAGCGGAGCGGGTAACTCCGTCCGCAAGGAAGAGGGAGGGGTCGAAGTGCCCGAACTCGAAGAGGAGCAAAGCTTTTGAAAGATCCGCTTCTCTTAGCAAGTTTTGAGAATTGGCGACCTCACGGACCCGATCGTTCGGCTGGTCTGTGCCGACGAATGCCTGATCGTGAAACGACTCGAGATACCCACCGTACTGGGGAGCTAGGGTGCGGTGTCAAGCCCCTACCGGCGGATTCCACACGGGGGAGCGTTACGACGTGCCGTGTCCGTCCGGTAGTAACCGCAAAGAGGGTTGGCCTCTAGCGGGCCGTGGGAACGTTAGAAAGGTTCTCTGAACCAACAGAAGCATTAAGGCAGGCAGCTTGTTGCTAATAATTTGGGAGCTGTAATTGTTGTAGGTTTGTTTAAACGTGCACAACCAGCGGTGCTAGCGCTTCACTCAAATTTGGCCCCAACGTCGTGGGAGGAGGCGCCCGAATGGCGGTAAGCTCTGGGCGCCATATAAATTTCTACTGTATGTATGTCGGAACTGTTCCCGTTCCACTGAGGATCTCGAGCGTGGCCCACGTCTTCCCGACTCCAGGGCAGACCGGACACTGCGCGCTTTGATAAATGGAGAAACGATATAAATAGCTGCGGAAACAGCCGTGCCCGGTTAGCATTTGGGTCAGATGGAGGGTGACGTGTCCGTGTCGTTTGCCGGTCCACCTGGTCTATGATCCTGCTGGACCATTTCGTGTGGTTATCCTCCCGGTCGGCGATGTTCTGCCATGTACCCCTGCCTTTACGGTGTACTGCGGCTCTCTCAGTTGCAAGGAGGTCTACAGGTGGAAGCCCTGCGACCACCGAGAGAGCGATATCCGATACAGTACGGTAGGCATGGGTAACTCTTAGAGCGGTTGTTCTGTAGTACCGCCAGCAAGCGGCTCTATAGCTGTTATGGGCGTTAGTAGCATCAGCCCAGATCGGTGCCCCGTAGAGGATGACGGAGTTTACTACCGATCACAGGAGGGCCGTCGCGGTTGCTTCGCCCCCTCCTCTTGTGGGTCTTGATGCTGGAGAGCGTATTGGCCACTTTGGCTGCCTTTGCGCCTACGTTCAAATTCAGGTGTTGTTTGAACGTCAGCCGCACATCTAGAGTGACCCCAAGATATTGGATAGCGTCCACCTTCCTGATCTGTGTATCTTCCACCGTGAAGGTGGCGTACAACCTTTTATTTGCTCTGGAGATGAGCACCGCTTCTGTCTTCTCTGCCGCCAGATCTAACCCATGGTTTCTCAACCACGTAGCTACTACCTTGATAGCTTCGTCTCCGCTAAATTGCACATCGTCGATGATCTTCGCGACGGCGATCAGTGCAAGGTCATCTGTGAAGCTACCATGGACACCACGTCTTGAAATGATTGCCTAAGCAGTCCATCATACAAGACGTTCCAGAGCATGGGTCCCAGAACTGAGTCCTGTGGCACGACTCCCGTGATGTTGTAGGAGTGCCTGCCGTCATCGGTCTCGTAATATAGGGTCCGATCTGTTAGGTAGCTTGAGATGGTAAGGCGGCACATTCAGATCTTCGAGTGCCGTGGTGAATGCGTTCCGAATATCCGGTGCAACGATGGCACACATGCATCTGGTATTATGGCTGCCACTCATGGCATTCTGGGAATAGGTGGCCGACGACATTGCCAAGGAAGGATGGACAAGATGGTGCGTTGGGTCCTCTGGGCTTGATCTTATTCATGAACGTTTTATACGGTCGCCCACATGGATCACAGTCCACCTTCTCACATGAGTCCTACTAGCACTTTCTTTTTGCGGCCTTGATAGCAATGCAATCTTGAGCCTCTTTCTTTTAATTACATAATCTGCGGCCAGTTGGCAATACCGGGGCTTATGAATTGCCCTCTGGTGCAGCCTTCGGGCCCGAAGGCACTCTCGGCTGATAGCTGCGATATCCTCGTTCCACCAGGAAACTGGCAGTCGGCCGCGAGGATTTGACTTCACGGCCATAGGCATCACAGGTCGCTGTTATGGCTCGGGGAAGACATCGGGATCTCTATTCTGCTATTCCCGCCACCCGCCACCTCCGTCTGTTCCAAGCTGTAGAGGAACATCTCTCTATCCAAGGTGGCCAGTGCCCATATCTCTTTCAACCAATTTTGCACGCCTCCTGCTGCTCTACCGGTCAGTTGGACCTGGTACGCCTGAACCCTTCCCCCATCAATTTTGGGTCGACGAAGGACGTAGTCAGGAGGTTCTTGCACTGTCGACGATGGTCTCCAGGGATCCTTCGAACTCGTCGATGGTAAGGCTAGGAGGTAGCAACTGTATAGTCTCATTCCAGCCACCTCCACTCACGTGATGCTGGGCACGGGGGTCGGCCTTCTTCTTGGATATGTGAAGATTCCCACACACCCAGATAGCCGCGTTGCTGGTGGAATCCTTCACCCAGCTCAGTTTACTAAGGCCCCGGTAAGCTTCGGATGACGGCGATATCGGCCTTCTCTTCTCGGACCAGCTGGAACAGTAGGTCTTGTGCCACCACACAGTGGTTGAGGTTTATCTGGAGTACCTTAGCCATTGTTGGTCAGAGCTCCAGCCTCCCGCGTTACCTGACGTTTGGCCACGCAATCCAGGATCTTGTGACCCTCTTTACCGCACCGGAAGCACTGCGCCGAGCGATCGACCGCATTCTTACAATGTCTCGCCAGGTGCCCAATCTTGTGACACTTGTAGCAGCGCGGAGATCCTTCACGCAGTCGGACCCGGCAGTTAACACAGCCAATTTTCAGCTTCCCCCTTTGCAGCAGCATGTTCGCCACTGCGTCGGGAAGCAACACATTGGCTGTCTGGGTTCCGCTATATGATCCCCTGAGCTTGATGTTCTCAGGGGTGACTGCTCCCGGTAGGGCCACCTCATTGATGGCCTGCGCCACCTCCTCCCAAGTTGTGGCCTCGGCCATGCCCTTGATGGTGATTACTTCCGTACGACAGCTGTCCCTTGGAGGATGGACGTGGCCGCTGTTTGGAGGTCCCTTTCTCCTAGGGTTCGCAATTCTGGTGTTGCTCTAATTTTTTTGAGTATGTCGACATACGACATCTCTTCTGATGCCTTAAACTTAATGGCACGAGGACGAGGGGGTCGAATGCCGGCTTTAGGTTTCGCCCCCCCCCCCTGTGTCGCCTACCGACATTCTCCACATCCTGCGGGTTTTCTCGCTGCTGACGCTGTTGCTGCTGCTGCTGTTGCGGCTGCTGCTGTTGCTGCTGTTGCGGCTGCTGCTGTTGCTGCTGCTACTGCTGCTGCTGCTGCCACAGCTTTTTTCCGTCCTTCCTCACTACAGTAGCCCAGTCCAGGTGTTCTGACTGGGCTTGGCACTGTCCTGAGACGAGATGATTTGCCGCTCCTATTCTATTCCCCTCTTCGCCTCCTTAGTCGCCGGTACCTTCTGCGGCGACGGCTGGTGGCGCTTGGAGAACTTTGGAGTCTTATGGAACAGGGCGAGGTTTGACTCGTCCTTACAAGCGGTCAACGCCTGCACGACCCCAGGGCTTTGCCGAGCCTTGTCATACTGACTAAAGGCCCGAAGAGTGCCTTTAGACATACTTTTAAGCTCCTTGTGGAGGTTCTTCATCTCCATGATGAAGTTCATAAGGGGTTGCAACTTTGCCTGGAAGTGACCATCCTCAATAACACTGCGGTTGCCTGATTACGACGCCGGAGAGCCCGCTTGTGCACTCGTACCCGATACCGGTACTGGGGATCCAACCTCTGCACCGTAAGCTTCATTATGCTTCTGCCATCTTTGGTTTCTTATTCGGGGTTCCTTCACCTAGCTAGTTCTTTGGTTCGCGTCGGATATTTTATTTCTGCGATACCCATTACCAGCATTCTCCGAACCGCCACCTGGGCACGCGCGCGTTAGAAGGAACCAGCAAGACTCCGGCGTGTGTGTGTGCGTGTGTGAGTGTGTGTGTGTGTGTGCGAGCTATTTTCGATTAGTCTATTCATAATGTATGCTCAAACTGGTATTCGTTTACTATTTGGTAATATCTTAAATGTGTGTAGATTTTCTCCACATCTTTTCTAATAATATTCGGAGAAATAAATGCCGCTTCTCGCATAACCCTTTGTTGAAGATCTTCCAGGTTATTGGGTTTCGCGTAATAAACTTGACTTATTAGATAGCCCCAAAGGAAATAATCGAGCCGCGTTAAATCGGGAATAATATATATATATATATATATGTCCCATTAACGCTCAGGCGGACGAATTTTCAGCATTAGTTTGAACATCGAGAATTTTTATATAAATGCCTTTAGAAAAATATGAGCTACACTGTTTCTAACGTAAAATTGTATGCTCTTTCAGAATCTTTCAATAAAATTTCGATAAAATATAACGCAAGTTATATACGTTTTTCTCTTAAAAAATATGTTTTTTTACATTTTGCTTTTCATAAAAATATCACTTTCATGTCGAAATGGCGTTGGAAACATATCTAAGTTGAAAATATCGCGTCCTTGGACCCCCAAGATTAAAGTGTACCATATCTGAATTCATAATTCGAGATGGTAGTTTTCAAAATGGCGCCTAGAAGCTCAAAATTCTTTTTAAAACATAACTATTTTTTTTTTAAGCTATAGACTTTAGAGAAAATTTTCTAAGAACAACAATGCTTTGGAATGAGTTAAACAATACTCTCAAATTTTATCAGCATGCAATAATATACTGCTTGATTTTTTTGTACTTCTTCCTTTCTTTTCTTAAAAGTCTCTGAAATATTAATATATATTAATACATGCATTATTGTAACTTATGTTTATAAATGCACTATTTGAAGCGTTGTGCACTAATTGTATCCGCAATTTTATAAGTAGTAGAATCTTAATGGTGTAGATGTACTGTTGAGTGAATAATACGAAGCTCTACGAAATGGACCTGGCAATGTTCGTTCCTCAACTTGGGACTTGTAATTAATACAGGTTGTGTAACGTACGCTGATGGGAACACGTCGTGCAAATCAAGGCAAACAGACTCTTATTGGTCTTCTCCTCAACCACCCTGTCTATACTCTACCATCCACAATGGTACTCTACTCGTGATGCAGCCCGATAGACCTTCGGACGGAATACTGACTGATGGTCTCTGATCATGTCGATTATGCGGTTTCGAAGGCTTATGCATCACTGGGGTTCTTGAAAAGATCGGTGAAAGATTTTTCTGATGTTCACTCCATTATTTACTTGTACAAGTCCTTAGTCTTGCCACATCTGATGTACGGGCCCATTATCTGGACTCCTCACTATTCAAAATATGCTGATCGCCTGGAAGCTGTACAGCGTAAATTTCTACGGCTTTTATCCTTTAAAACTTCCAATCCGATGACTTACTATAATCATGATTTTTCACACATATCTGTTTTGTTTAATATTTCTACTATTGCTTCATCTCACTCTGTGACAGATCGGGTATTCGTATATAGATTAGTTTCTCATCAAATTAATTGTAATGAATTGCGTTCACTATTTCTTCCTCGTCAACTTAATTACCCTATTAGAAATCCGAGAATTGTGTTGGAAGGAAGTAATAGATCTAATTTTGACTTCCAGGCAGCTGTGGCAAGGCTAAGAAGATCCTGGAATAATATTCCTCCTGACATCAGAAATACCGCTTCCTTAACTAATTTTAAGCAGTCGATAAAACGTATTACTCTCGAGCGGTATCTATAAAAATTTATAGAATTTCTATTTTTTATCTTTATTGTATCTCCTCTCACTGTCAGTATTTAATGGCTAGCGTCTTTTTGTTTTTTCTTGTTCGATACTATTCATTGTTTTGTATTATGTTACTTCTAAGTGCGCTCATTCTATTTGTATTTTTCATCATGTAAAGGCTTAATTAAGCCGTTGATCTAAATAAAATAAAAAATAAAAATAAAATAAAATACGAAGCTCTACGAAATGGACCTGGCAATGTTCGTTCCTCAACTTGGGACTTGTAATTAATACAGGTTGTGTAACGTACGCTGATGGGAACACGTCGTGCAAATCAAGGCAAACAGACTCTTATTGGTCTTCTCCTCAACCACCCTGTCTATACTCTGCCATCCACAATGGTACTCTACTCGTGATGCAGCCCGATAGACCTTCGGACGGAATACTGACTGATGGTGGCCCTGCAGCCGTATTTATACGGTTTGTGACTACGTTCCCCCCTCGCAAAGTAGCCATTGTCCCCCTGGTTTGAACGACAGTCTAGGGCTGCCCCTCTGAGGGGACTCGTACCTTGTTCGGGAGAATCGTCTGTGGCTATTGTCTCTCAGAGAGGCAACCCCTCCGCGATTCCTGAAAATAATACAATTCATAATATATTATTTATATAATAAAAATATTAATAAGGGTTCGGCTTTGTCCTACAAAGTTGGTTGCTGTTGATTTTCCTCGACGTTTCGAACGACTTGCGTTCATTTTCAAGAGGTTACTGTCCTTAATATTTTTATTATATATAACTTCTACATAAAAACACCGTGTAAATATTATTTATATACTATTGAGTATCGGGTCAATTGTACGTTGGCGGAGGGAACAGCATCCCCGCCGAGTCACGTCAATCTTGCGTTGGCGGAGGGAACAAGCATCCCCGCTAGGTCTCGTCAATCTTACGTTAGCGGAGGGAACAAGCATCCCCGCCAGGTCTCGTCAATCTTTTAATCTTTCTCAATTACATGATAAACGAACATTGCGCTGAACCCTACGCGATACTGATACGAAATGAAGATGTCGCAATGGATGAAAATTGTCTATTCGACTCACTTATCAAATTACATCACCTCAATATGACTCCGGTGGAATTGCGAAAAACTCTATTAAAATTCGGAAAATTGAACGATTGCGCAGAACCGAAAAACACACAAAAGATACTTCTGTCATTCAACGAATATGGTGACGACAACCACATTCGATTATTCGCCATGCACTTCGGCATAAATATCTGCGTACATTATAATGATGATCCAATCAAAACGCGATACTGTCATTTTAAAATATCCAACACAACGAAGTGGTAAAATCTACACTTAGAAAATGAACATTACACGCCATTTCTGAAATTAGTGGGCGAAGAACCATCAGAAGAAAGGTTTTCACCTGATCCAGGAGGCGGACACTCTGATTCAGGAAACGGATCACCTGATCCGGGAGGGGGACCCTCCGATCCAGGAGACGGTCCGCCCGATCCGAGAAATGGATCACAAAGATAATAATAATAATTCTAAAATGTCAGAAAACAAATGTGACACTGAAAATAGGCCAGAAAATCAGCCTCTGCCATGCTCAACAACTGACACTATTGAAGAAACAGACGAACACCAGCTCCAAACGTAGATACCGGGTTCCCTTGAATCTGGCGAACCCGCCATTACTATGTTAAATAAACATCTGACAAGTGAAAAGGGCCATGTAGCATTTTTCACGACCGCTGATTGTCTCCTTGACAGTGAGGTGGGAAGGCTACTGCAAGAGAAATCACTCATGACATCACAAAAATTAAACGATGGCACTCCTACAATTGGCGAAGTCATAGTAACCAAGACCTGGAGGCATTTCATGTTCTCCCTGATAGTAAAACCGACTATCAGCGAGAGAGCATCGAAATGCGCCATAAATTCATGTCTGAGGAAAATAA
This sequence comes from Trichopria drosophilae, assembly GCA_030407085.1. Classification (NCBI taxonomy): domain Eukaryota; kingdom Metazoa; phylum Arthropoda; class Insecta; order Hymenoptera; family Diapriidae; genus Trichopria; species Trichopria drosophilae. Next base: position 46,960,113 of record CM059587.1, on the reverse strand, counting down.
ATAGAACAATTAAAGAAACCGGTATAAAAATATTGCACATGGGATACGATCTCGACATAATGGCAAAACAACAGTGGCTGAGTATTCCAGAAAACATTAGGGCAAATATCAAGGTGAAATTATCCATTACCATATTCAAAGATTCACTAGCAGTACCTCGAGATATAGAACGATATTTGTTAATAAGAGAACACTATTGTTCTGCAATAGGCGGCCACAAGGGTGTAAATAAAACATACCGCCACCTATCTCGAAATTACTACTGGAAAAATATGCGTACCGACGTGACGGAAGTAATAAATCGGTGCTATGAGTGTCAGCACAAAAGTAAATATAAACAAAACACGACTACCAATGATGATTATCGGCACATCAACGACAGCGCTCGATAACGTAACCATGGACCTATCGGGTCCGACTACTATATCCCGAGACGGAAATAAATTCGTGCTCACAATACAGGACCTGTTAACAATGTTCTCTTTGGCAGTACCTCTCCCCGATGGAACAGCGCCATCGGTAGCAAAAGCGTTTGCCACCGAATTCATTTGCAAATTCGGAGCACCACGAGGGATACTAACAGACCAAGGCCAAAACTTTATGTCAGACACTATAAAAGAATTGGCCAAGCTATTCAATATAGCAAAATACAATACGTCCGCCTACTATCCCCAATCAAACGGGAGCATAGAGAGGAGCCATTGTGTCCTAATAGAATATCTTCGATGTTTTGTTAAAAACCACAAAGACTGGGACAAGTGGATTCCATACGCTGTGCTCGCGTACAACGCTAGCAAGCACGAGGGCACGAAATACTCTCCACACGAACTAGTATTCGGACAACGAGCCCGAGTACTTTCTAGCGTCGAACCGAGCGAAAAAATAGTGACATATCCGGATTACGCAGAGGAAGATCTTAAGAACATCCTCGAATTACAGACGTTAGCAGGACGAAACCTGAAGTAGGCCAAACATCGGTCAGAAGCATACTATGACCGCAAACAGAACATCAAATACTTGGGTGAATGTGTCATGTTGGAGAAAGAACCCCGACACGGGAAATTCGACGACACATTAGTCGGGCCATACGAAATAATTGAAATAGTTCGGCCCAGAAACGTCAAGATCCAACTGGATGAGACAAAAACAAAGGTCGTCCACATTGACAAACTAAGGAAAAATCATGAACCTCTCATTATCAATGAAGGGATCGGGTCACAACCGGAAAGCGACGCGTCAGAAATAGAAGCATAATCAAGGCGATCTGAAGGGATCGATGAGTAAAGACAGAACATAAATAACAAGAGTAAGACTAAACATAAATAATTTGATGGCTTTCCTTTTCTTCACAAAATAAAATACATATTTTTTATATATGATTGCAACAGCGCGAGCAGTGGGTTAGAAAAAAAAACGGAAGTAAAAGAAAATAATATGATACAACGTTTCGATTTCGACTAAAACTAAGAGACTGTTAACCAAATTTCATATTATTATCTATATTATTTGACATAAATAAGTTGAATTGAAAATATCTATGATCTTCATGAAAATAATTATATACAGTTTTCACGGTTGCATTTTTCGAAGAATCAAATGAAAGATTCTAAAGGTTCACTTAATATTACGTCAGATACAGTTGCTTGGAAATTTTTTAGGCCCATTTTTTTCTCAATAAATACAACAGGCGAAAGCTATTCTGAAAAATGAACAAAAAATCGCGATCATAAAAATGTTTTTCTTTTTACTATCATATTTCCAATTTTCGGATTTTCTTTGGCAAGATCAAAACGAATATTAATTAATAATAATTAAAGATTAAATGTATTTATACATTTTATAGATTTTCTTTGTGGTACAGGATGCATATCAATTTACACATAAAATACAACTTTGAAAGTCCGAAAAAGTGTATTAGAGTCACATTTCCAGTAAATTTTAAATAATGCTTGTACGAGGAATGTAATGCAATGTAATATAATGTAATGTAAGAGAAGGGAGATTGGTTATCACGGCAGTACTATAAATGAAACTATATTTTCAAATAAGTGTGGGGAGATAATGATAATGGCGTATGATTTTCACTCACACGTACGCTTGTTACAGGAAAATCGATGTAATGTACAAACATACCCGAATCCAGGAGAGCCCAGGATTGTACTCCGAGAAGATCGGGCCAATGAGGTTGGCACATACGGATTGGCGCATCGTGTCAAGAGTGCCGCTAGGGGCATACTTTGATAACAAGTAGCGATTCCTGGAAACGCTAACGAAATTGGAAATCCAATGTGATACATCACCGCAATCATGTGGATTAAACGAAAGGATACATCAAGCTTATATGCATCTAAAGGACATCTCAACAAGAAACATAAACGCCTTAGAAATCCTAACGGGTACACAAACTCGACGGAAACGCGCCGTGTTTGGTGCCGTCGGGAAAATCTCAAAAATCCTTTTCGGTACTGCCGAGGAGGAGATGGACCAGCTACGGGAACAAATGGGAGCGACAAACGACAGACTCTCCGAAACGTTCGTGAGTGAGCAAACCAAATTTATCGCCGTCGAATTTTCAGGCATCCGACATGAGTTGCAATTCGTCAATATATCACTTGAAGAGATCAGGTCACAACGCCAGCAAATCGAGTCCATCACCGAACAGGAGTGGCGAAATAACAAACTAGCACATATAATGGCAGTGCTGGAAGCGGAAATACATCGCTACGCATTGGAAGCAGACCAGCTCACAAACGCAGCTTACACCAGATTGCGATTTTCTCATATAGTTTCCAAGACTAACACTCGACTCACTCCTGGAAATTTCCCAAATAAAGATAGCATACATGAACTCATCCATAGTATACCTGCTCTATATTCCATTGGTGTCACACACACACACACACATATTTCACCACTTATGACCACAAGCCGATCCCAGTACCATAAAATATCGGAAACGAAACGCGATCAGCATTTATCAAACCATCAGCCCAATACTCAGGCATATCAGATGACCGGAAACAATACGTACGCCAGACATCAGAAAATTATCGAAGATGCAAACAGGGAAACGGAATCTACGTATGAAAAGGAGATTTACCAGTACATACGTCAGACAACAATAACGAGTGTGAAGTGAGACTAATCACTGAAATCAAATTCAGTAACTTTGATAACTGCGACGTCCGTATTATGATTCAGGAAGCAACTTTTTGGATGAAATTACGCACCGACAACATGTGGCTGTACTCAGCTGCAATGCCGGAACCAATGAGAATAATATGCGAAAATACAGTCGTACAAACCATAACATTGAATGGTACAGGAGAAATTGGGCTCACGCCAGGATGCAAGGCCCAAACGACTAAAACAACGCTGATAGCATCCCAGACCATCCACTCCATTTTCACTTTGGAACATTATGGATCTGTCATGCTGAATATCACGGACTTAATTCTAAAAGATACAATAGAAATGGGTGGACTAAAAGAAATTATCGGCCGCGAGGAGTCGAAACTTAGTGACCATCGCATCGCACCGGGAACACTGGATAGCAATATTAAGTTCCGTGAACTTATAAACCGGGCACGCGAACTAAGCCGAACAAGAAACATAAACGAACGAGTTCGCCTGATGGAAAGCGCTATAATATACGGTGGCTCATCGCTGACGTTCCTGATAATCATCGTGACACTAGTCCTCTTCTATACGTGCAGTCGATGCAAATTTAACATCGGGGTACGAAACAAACAAGTCATTGCTACATCATCAAGACGCACCAGAGGGCGTAAAGTGAAATTCAACGTACAAGACACTGAAGTGAATACCGGAAACATTAATGAGGCGGGAGAATTCCCGTCCGAACAGTGCGCGAGTGCGGAACAACAGAGGGTGGACCTGGATGTCATGCGTCCTTAGAATTAAGATTTTGGCAATAGCAGAAGAGGAGGTGTAATATCTTAAGAAGTATGTAAAACACTAACCATTTTACGCCAGCACCCACGCGAATAATAGGGAATACTAACCCACGTTCGTATATTAGTAGATACAGCCATCTCTACCGCTAACGCGAAACGATTACAATACGATGTCATTTATGTTCTCTTAACTAATCATCCGGCTGCCAACTATGATTAGGATGTGTAAGTATGGCGGAGGACCGCCGATTTTTCGGGGGATGGAGGTGTTACGACCGGTTGTTCATAGGTAGCCGTAGCCATATTAATTAGCATTTATTATAAGTTATTACGAAATATACTTTAGCATTTAACATTCATGTATGGTGATAGCGTTATAAGATAGGTTCCGGTCAAACGAAATATTCTTGGGACCGAGGAAAAAGCAAGGGGCGAACACAAAATTCTTACCAAAAAGCGTAAGCATTTTTCGACTGGGAACCTGCCGGGATTTCAGCTGAATTCGCGTAACATACGCCTCGACGTCAGTTACCTGTCGAGGCTAGCAGGTTCCCAGGGCGAAGGATTGCTGACCAGGCATGAGAAACGTCGGACGATCCGCGAACTCTCCGTCGACGGATCGAGAAAGACGTGGACACTCTGGGATTCAGTGCTAGACTCCCGGTGAGATCGCACCTCGCGCTCGTCCAGTTTCAATCTACTCGAGGGTCGAGAATTGAGGTCCATCGAGGACTTAGGCGGTTTTCGCGATTACCAAATAGCGACTTAGCCGCAGCCAACCGAGGCTACTGAACGCCGGGAAACACAAGTGTACGCCCCGTTCGTTCGACTTAGCGTGCCGATACTTATGTACGGGTGCTGGACGTACATAAATAAAACCACCACTTAAATAATATTCCCGTATATATTTTATGTTACCTCAAAATTTAACATTGAGGCTAATGTTTTTTAGTAATGGACGGATGCATCTACGCCAAGATCTAATCAGATCGAAGTTATGCCAAGACACGTATTTAAAAAAAAAATGTATGTCATTATGCTTATCCGTACGCGAGTTATCGCGACACAAAAAACGGGACTTACGGACGTACGTACGTACAAGATCACGAACACTAATTTTGGTATTGTTGAATTGGGCTCCTTAGGGTCTGAAACGTGGACATTTGATGAAAAACTATAGGGTAATTTTTATGCCCGAAGTGACCAAATTCAATACTTCGTCCATACCTAAGGTCTGGGTCGAAGTAATTATCTTAAATAGACATTAACCCGTTTCGTCCTGAAATGCCGTAAATGTTGACTTATTTCCTTCAGTTGCTTTCTTAGGGAAAAAAATCACTCAATCGTTTTGATATAACCATACCTATTGTATTTTTTCTCGAACTTTCTAAATCCGGTCTCAGATTGACGCTCTCCACCTCCAGTTTTTTAATATGGCAATTTAAACAATAAAATTGTGAATTTTAAACAAAATTTGTTCAAGTAATCGTATTTTTGAACAGGAAACCTTGTTCGGATCAAGCTAAATCTCTGTATCTGGCGGGGTAAATGGTTATACTAAAATATAGGATGGTTATTAATTCACCATTCAAAATGACGGCTTGCGGACCTCGGTGAACATTTGGTTGAAAAATTTCTGGACGTTCCAACTCATAAGCTACGAGTTTGTTTAAAAAAAATGTTGAGAATGAAACGTTCTTATAATTCATTGAGAAATATAGTGGAATATTTTCAGATTTTTTAAATAAAGTTTTGAGAAATTTTTGTTCAAAATTTTTTTCAAAATTGTAATTTATGTATGAAAAATTCTGAAAAAATGTAGTGCATTCTCTGATGAATTCTAAGAGTTTTTTGTTCTTTGCAATTTTTTCCAAAAGTTGATATTTCTATGTTTAAACCGCCATAGTAAAACAATGGCGGCAGATATGGTCAATCTGAAACCGAATTTAGAAAGTTCGAGAAAAAATACAATAGGTGTGGTTATATCAACACGAATGAGTGACTTGACTTGACTGAGAAAGCACCTGATGAAAATATGTCAAAGTTTACGGCATTTCAGGACGAAACGAGTTAAATAAGTATCAACAAACAGTGATTAGGGGAGCGCATTGTTATCCAGCGGTCCCGGGTTCGACTCCGTCTTACGGTGAATGTTTTTTTATTTTCTCTTGGCATTGCAAAAATGTGACACTATATACTAAAAAAAATAAACTAAACTGGTAACAAGTTTTGTTTCTTAGATTGACGCATAAGTAAATATATTCGTAATAACGCCTTCTAAGAACATGTGATCTAGTCCACAAAGATACATATAAAAATGTACGTAAATGTAAATCAGTCCGTGATAATCACCACTTCCATTTCAGCTAACAGTCTTTCTCTTGCAAGTACTAAATAAAACATTATATTTACATAGTGCTGAAAAAAATGCATTAACATTATTTGCCGAAAAAAAGAAAATATAAAAATTATATAAAACTGCCATAAAATGCGTTTATTATATATATTATATATTTATTATATATCTTTAACGGAAGCATTTTAGCAATGCATTACATCTTTCCATATCAATGCACAACCGAAAATAAAAATATGAAATTTCTGTTTTTTGTATGAAAATGACTCATTAATCCGTATTAATTGTTAATTTATCAAGAAAATAAATGAATATAAAAAATTAGACTTTAAATATCATGTGTTAATTTATATTATAACTATATTAGGTATTTTAATAGATTCTACAGATTACCGAAAGTGGAGAACAAAGTGGACGAAAATTAGAAGTTTGTATTTTTTGAGGAGAGCCAATCAAAGAAGTTAAGGTAATTGAAGCTTTAAAAGTGTGCTTTTCAATTAAAAGAATGATATAATTTAATTGATAGACCAAACTTTATTTTCTTCATGTACATTTAAAATAAAATTGGAATGTAAATGGTAAAGAGCAGGTGAATACACAGAGAGGTCGAATATTAATTCCAAATATACAGCTTTAAATTCGAATTTTCGAATTTTGTATTCATATGTTACGTCCCGACTAGCGATACTTACGTGTATGCCAGGTATGGGCCGTGGAAAGGGCGAGTCGACCAAGAGGTCATGGGCTAGCAAAAGAGTGGCCTGAATCACTAAAAATAAAAAAAATGTTCCCTGCGGTGCCGTCCTCCCTTGTAGTAAAAAAAAAGAAGGAATGTATATACTAAAAAAATATTGACGGGAGACTCAGCACTGTCGTCTCAAAAAACAAAATATTAATAAAAAATAAAGGGATTAGTGCTGAAGCACTAATCAAACTTTCGTCTCTTTACGGGCAGTGAGAATTATCTCACAAGGAATGTAGAGGAAAAGGAAACGGAAAAGGGGTAAAGGTAATAAAGGTTTACTTACTCTTTTTTTTTGGTTGACGTCAGTTTTTCGACGATTGGTCGCGCCCCGGCAATTGAATGGACTATTGAGAGGTCTTGATGTTGCCGATATAGCAGGTGAAGGACTTAGTTGGTCGGGCCACGCCAATTCAGTGGACTATTGAAGTCCTGATGTTGCCGATGCCAGGTGGAACACTAAGTTGTGTTTATGCCTTGGTCCATAGTAAAGGGGTTAAGGTGATTGGATGCCGAACCCTCGGAACGACGGGAATGGTAAAAAAATTCGGAACGATGAGGTAGGAATGCCGAACTCTCGGAACGAGTATGATTAGGTGTTAAGGGTGTAGGGAACGAGTGCCAGGAACAGAGTGTACTCAGAGAGTGGAATTCGGAGTGCAGAATAAAGAGAGTGATTGAATCTTTGATCGTGGTATTTATACTATGTGTCCCACCAAGAAAATTTTCGGGTTTTCATAGGTGGGGGAGGTTTCCTATTACGACAGTAGTCGTGAACATTTTTTTACTATTTTCTGGCGATTTTCAATTGCTGCTATTTACACTAATTTTTGTTGATTTTTTATGTTGAATAATTTTGTGATATTTGTGACAAAGTCACGATATTATCTAACGATATAAAATTGCTAGAATAATAATTATAATTAGGCAATAATAATACGCGTCGTAAGAACGGCAAGTTCTCTCTCGACCGTGGGAGCGAGAGGCATGCGAGTTGCGCCGGCCCGAGTAGTAGTAAGAGAAGGACGCTCGATCTCTCCCGTCGATCGCCGGTTTGTTGTGTCGGCGACGGGGTCTCCCATCGTGCGACGGAGAGGCGACGATCGGCCAGCTGACCACGCGTGTGTGCATGTATACAGGCGCTACACGCACCAGCGCGGTATATTACGCACCAAAGCACTATTCAAAATTTAAAGGAAATTGGCGAGAGAGGTGGAAAATCGTCATCGGTCAGTACCGATGACGATTTTCAAATTTAGTACGTTCGTGACCGCGACATAGTTGGCGAGGAATAAGGAAAAGTAGAGTTTTTGTGATACGGATAGTGATTCCGGGAGAGAGAGAGAGAGAGAGGAAGAGTGTGGGCGTAGTGGCTAGAGAGAGAGAGAGAGAGAGAGAGAGAGAGAGAGAGAGAGAGAGAGACTGACTGACTGACTGACTGAATGGCTTTATTTTGGCTTGAGGAATAACCTCTTGGGCCAACCAGTAAAAAAGCATACATAATAAAACTTAAGACTAGAGTAAATATAGTAAACAATAGAGATTTATAATAGAAAAGCGCAGTTTAACAATAGCTAAGCGTAAAAAAGCGAAAAAAAGGAATACAAACTTAGTAACTAACAGACAGAAAAATACTCAATTGATCTAGTGAATACTCTTGTACAGTACACGCTCATCGAAGTAATTAGATAATAAGCTCACGATACGGTCCGGATTAATAAATAATTTTTTAATTTAAATTTAAACGAGTTCAGACTAATGCTGTTTCGAATATCATCGGGAAGATCATTCCATAGCCGCGTGGAAGTGACAATAAAAGATTTTGCATACGATTCTAATCGATGAGTCGGTACACGAAGTTGCAACATAGAGCCAGGTCGGAGTGCTCTGGACGCGGTTACGATGCGCCACTGGTAACAATCGTACAGATATTGAGGGACGCCAGTGGTCAGAATCTTATAGGTAAGGATCCCTATTAAGTACAGCCGACGCGATCTGGTCGAGAGCCAGTTTAGTTTATTTCGGAACGGAGTAATATGTTCATCGCGCCGTAGATCAAAAATAAAGCGAATTCCCGCGTTGAACATACGTTCTACTTTGATTTTCTGAATGACATTAATGTCATTGTAGACAGCGCAGCAGTAGTCGAAGTAGGGTAAAATCAGTGAGGAAACAAGGTTTTTCCGAACGTCAGTTGGAAGTAAAGCCCGGTTATTACGTAGCTGGCGTAAAGTGGAGAAAACTCTATTAGACATTTTAACGAGGTGGTTCTTCCATGAAAGCGTCGCATCAAACTCGAGACCTAAGTTCCTCACCGATTTGACCCACGGTATTTCCGTGTTGTTGATAACGATAGGAGTGATCGAATCAAAATTAAGTGTGTTTAGGTAGATAGCGCTACCGACTATTAGAGCCTTAGTTTTGTTAAGGTTCAGGGCGAGGTCATTAGTGTTCGCCCACTGACAAAAATGTGTGACGTCAGATGTTAATTTATTTATGGCCATATCCAGCTCAGAGACGCGACAGTTTAGAAAAATTTGTGTGTCGTCGGCAAATATCATATGGTCACAGTGCTGGAGAACCTTAGGTAGGTCGTTGATAAAGATGGAAAACAATAATGGTCCTAAACCGAACCTTGAGGTACTCCAGCACCCACCGGAAGCCACGATGATCTACTACCGTCGGGACCAGTGACTGCTTGGGATCGACAAGAGAGATATGATGCGAACCAACGGACGGCCGATTTTGAAAGGTTGGCAGTATTAAGTTTCTCTATAAGTAAGCTATGGCTAATTGTGTCGAAAGCGCGGCTGAAATCGAAGAGAATAATGATGGTTATCATGCGGTTGTCAATGGCTTGTCTGCAGAAATCAGAGACATATAAGAGCGCAATTTGTGTACTGTAACCCTTGCGAAACCCTGATTGGTGAGGATCAAACCAATCGTTATGATTTAGGAATCTTAGTAGTTGGTTAAAGACGGCACGTTCCAGGATTTTAGAGAGAGCTGGGAGAATGGCAACAAGGCGATAGTGAGCAGGAGAAGTGGGATTCGAAATTTTATTAATTGGAAGCAACAATGATTTTTTCCAGTCGGCGGGAAAAATAGACGTATTGAGAGATTCATTAAAGAGAGAGAGAGAGAGAGAGAGAGAGAGAGAGAGAGAGAGAGAGAGAGAGCCAGAAAGAGACAGAGAGCAGGAGCCGTGGGTGAGAGGATTTGCGAGAGAGAGAGAGAGTGAGGGAAACTGAGGTAAGTCGGCATAGCCGAAAAGTATAGTGATTTCGGTAATTAAATCGTCGAATAATAGGATCAGATGGGAAGTGACGTAAACTAAGGAAAAATCAAATTAAAAATTTTTTTTATTAATGAGTGGACGGAAAGTGGGGAGAGAGACACGGGAGACATTGTTTTTTTTTTGGTTTATCTGTAAAATAAGTGAAACAACTAATTATCACAACAGAAGTAGCGAGCGACTAAAGTAGAGTCGAAAGATAGTTTTTTTTAAGTAATTAGTAGATCGGATGTGGCGGGTAGACGTGGGTTGCGAGAAAAATATCGAGGAGGAGGGAGAGGTGACAAGGAAGGGAAGAACGGGAATTTCCACTTCCGGTAACGTGGGCCAAGGAAGAGAATAATCATAACCGTCCAGCGGAAACCGCATTTTCGGGTCGCGTCCAAATATTGAAAATTGTATGCAAATTGAATAACTATGTATATGTAAATTTTTAAGAAATGCAGAAAAATTCAACGTTACATATTTTTTTGGTAGTTCATACAAAAATGAACGGAAGTTGTAGGATTTATAGAACTATTGTTATAAAAAAAAAATGATTTTGGTAAAATACTAAAAAGTGCAACAATTTTGTTAATTAAAATTTGTTGCTGTAAAACTGTACATTTTTTGTAGATGTATTTTTGCAATTTTATATTAACAATTTTTCTACTTTTTCCGTTTATTTATGTAGGTTTATTTTTATAGATTCTACGAATATTAACGGTGGTGTTTTCTATTTTTTTAAACAAAAAATGGAATCCATATTTGTCTGAGCTGCCCTAGAATATGTTGGTTCTTTTTATAATAAAAACGGATGGTATTTATTTCTTTTTCTTATTTTTAGAGTTGACGTAAGCGTCGGGTGTGGTCGACTTGTATGTATGTGTGTATGTCTGTGATTTTTGATTGCCTTTAGGAATGTCTAAGAACAGTGGGCTATTGTACGTGTTTTTTTTTAGAATGTAGCATTTTAGAGTTTCTCTTTGATTTTAGCTCATGGAACAGTTTTTAAATAATAATGAATAAAGAAATTGTTTAGATTTTAAAATTATTTATTTCTTAATAGTAAAAAAAAAGGAAAATCGTCAGATGCGTATAATTTTTTGATTTGGTTTAATTTTCTTATTTGTAGGTAATACAGGGATTGACTTTGTCCGAGACTTGGAAAGGAAAAGGTGTTTGATTTACCATCGAATTTTTTTTTGGGTTTGTAGTTCATGGGACTTGGGGGCGCTATAATGGTATTCTCCATGTGGTTTCGGGGATTCCCGTAATTTGTAAATTTGGAAGGTTACGTAGGACGTAACACATATATTGAAATTAGATAATTGTTTTTTAATCAAGACTTTTAGGAGTGTCCCGCAGGGCGCAGAACAAATTGATTAATTTCACGGAATTTGCACGAACAATCCGAAGTACTCCACATATAAAGAAATATGTTCCACTTTTATATTTCAGTTGAAAATGTTATAACATAACCTCTTAAAACATTTGGAAATAAGTACCTTTAAAAATAAAAAACTTAGATATCCTAGTTATATTGATGAACAATTATGCATTGTGTATCTTTTCTATTTAGTTGGATAAATAAATGCGTTTCCTGTTCATGCAAAGCAAATATAATAATATTTTATTTAGTATTTTCATACATAATGAACATACTGATAATGTACCTACATAATACATTTAATAAGTTACAAATATGGTAGTATCAATATAGTGCTATAAATCACTATAGTTCCTTTTTCATCAACTACTAAATATACCAAAAATATCAAATAATCTTTAAAAGTATAAAAACTTGGCATATTCTTCGTTTTCACCTTAAATATATAAACAAAACTGAAAATGTGCACTTTTCGGATTTTCACGAACTTTAAATGTTGATCTCCGTTAAAGAAACTGAAAAATGGTACTTTTGGTATAATTAAATCAAACTTTCGTTTTCACTCGTCAAAAGTTCGGTGTTAGTTCCGATTCCAGTCTATGAGATATTGTAATAATTGCGATAATTGTAATGTACACAATTGTGTAATATTTATCTATATGTCATTATTAAACTGATAGCACTGACAATAAATGTCGTAATAAGTTTAAATGTGTACATGTTGATTATCAAAAAGAGGCGTGAAATACAATTAAATGATGAAACGAAATTACCAAGTGATGTTCGATCTTAATAATATAAACACCTCTTCTAAGATGATCAGCATGTAGTATCTCCGCCGCACAGGTGTTGCCTCAAGGTTCAAAGTTTGAAACAAAAAGAATTACTTCTATCGATTTTATAATTTATTCTTGTTTCTTGTTTTGATTTGCAATCTTGTGAACTTGGGTAGTTTGGAAATATAAAAAAAAATTGTTGCGGAGTTTTTAGATTTAACCATTTCAAGAAAATTTTATCATTGTTATTTGTACATGTCCATCTCTTTTTTTTTATATTATTTTTTTGTTATTTACTTATGAATTTCAAAAATTTTCTTTTTTTTTTTTTGGTAAATTTACGCACTGCCATCTACAACGAATGTAGGGCAAATTTTTACCTGCCTGTATGGATAATGGCTAGGCTCAGGCGCAACGCTTACTGACTAAAGATAAATATAAAAAGTGTAAAGAAAATTTATTTAGATTTGAGTCTACAGCCGTTGGTTTTGTTGTTATTTTAATCCCATGATTCTTCTTGAGTGTCTTCTGTTTTTCTTAATTCTTTTGTGGGTATGTTGATGCTTGATATGTTTTTTAGTTTTGATTCTAAGTTTTGGTATTCTTGACACTCCTTGCAGTCTTCTATATTTTTTATTATCGCTATTTTATTATTGCATAATTTACAGAATTGTGGGAAATGCGATATTTCTTGGCATGATGGACAAGTGTTGTTGTATTTATTTATTTCAATACGTCTGTGTCGAGGTTTCTTTTGGCCGAATCCTGTTTTTGTTTTTAAGTTTCTATGACACATTTTGCATATAGCATAGTTTTCTTTAATGTAATGTAGTGGTGTCCTTACGCATTTGAGGTCTACTAGGTTTTGGTGGTCCAAGTGATAATGGTTTAATATATTTCTTGATTGATTGTGTGTATTCCACTGTGGATAATATATATATTTTTTTTTTATTTCAAATTCCGGAAATTTTTAAGATTGCAAATTTTTAGAAATGGAGTTAGTATTTGTTAATTGGATACATGCAAGCAAAAAAAAATTTGTTTTTCTGTAAGTTGCTGGTTTTCGAATGTCTGTATCAAGAGAGAAAAAGGGTATAGTTTTATGGATTAGGCTAGAAAGGTAACTTAAAGGATCAGAAAGAGGAAAGAATTGGATAATTTTCAATTGTCATTTTTTTTCTTTTGTTGTGGTTTAGGTATGTCATAAATTGGTTCGTATTTGATTGTTGTGTGTCGGTCGTTGAGTTGTTTATTAGTTCCTTGTTTCATCGTCGTTTCTGTCTTTGGTGTTATTATTGGTTGTAATTCTTGGGATAATTCGTCTCTCCCATCTTTTTCCTTGAAGCTGACATGTGTGTTTTCCACTCGTTGTCTCGCAGTTGCGCATGTTTTTCTTTTGATTACTATTAGTGTAGCTGTTGCTATTATGATGTAGGTACCAATTATTAAACCTCCAATTACATAAGTTTCGTAAGAGATTTCTTTTGTTATTTCAAATGATGATGTGGGTGTGGTATGATTATTTTCACTAGGCATTTTTGTAGTTGAATATATACTGGAGAATGTTGATGGTAGTATATTTTGATTATTTGGTAGATTTTCAGTTGGAGTTGGTGGGGTTGTTGTTGTTGTTTGTATGTATTTTTCTGTGGGGATTTGTGGTGGTGACCAAATCGATACTCTACAGTCCTTATGTTGGTATTCTCCAATGTTGACATCTATTATGATTTCTGGCATGTTTTTATGTTGTTGTAATTTTATTTTTTTTGAAATAATTGGTGTTTTGTACTTGTTAAATCCCACTTCTCCATCTACCATTTCGATTTTACTATATTTGCACGGGTTTTGTATTTTATAATTTGTTAAATCTCTCTAAATTTGTTGAAATCTTTGTCTTGTTGATTTTAATTGTCTACATATTTCCGGAGTTAGTGTACATCTTGGTTTTTCGTCGATTGACCATTTAACCTTGTTTCCTTCACAGTAAGTCCTATTTATTTTAAACGTTTCATCACATTCGTTTATCAGTATTTGTTCTATGTTTTTAGTGTGAATTATTGAACATGAGCATATGAGTAGAAAGTAGTGTATGAGTGTATTGTTCATTTTCATGATAGATCTCTTCTTTATACTCGTTATGCCTGTTGAAAAGAAAAAAAAAATTTATTTTGTATCGTTTGTATGATATGTGGTTGTTTTTTTTTTATTATTATTATTACTAGATATATTTTTTTTATAACTAAGTCTGAGTGTGTTTGTTATTATTACTTTTTTAATGTGAATGCTCTATTGGTTTAGTCATTCTTTGTTGTTTCTTGTGGAAGTTTTGCTATTTCTATGCAAGGTTCTACTTGATTAGTTTCTAATGTCGGATATAGTGCTTTTGTGAGTAGTGGGTGAATATTTTCTTTTACGGGCGCTGTTGGTTTTTCGTCTTTGTTGTCATTAATAATTTTTATTTCATGTAGTTCTATTGTAGATACCGGTTGGTAATTTGTGTTATTTTCATTGTTATCAGGTTGGTTTTTTGTCTTAGAATTTCCGTTTGCTAGGTGGAGTAAAAGATGAGTAAGTGAATCCCAAATTGCTCCTATTAGAAAGAGAGACCAACCGTAGACGGTGTGTAGTGCGTATCCGTGAATTACTGTGTCGATAACGCCTTTGATTAATTTTATTATTAGCAATATCCCCATTATTCCTGCTGTTGTGGTTCCAAATATTAAGAAATTATTCCATAGTTTCTCGGTGGCTGATTTGAACATTTTCGCTATTGTATTTTCGTTTATCATGTTTGTTATAGAGGTACCTTGGTAATTTGTTGTTTGTCCAGTGATACCCCTGGCGATTGTGTTTAGTACCGCTGGTTTTTCCGCTGGAAACATTATATGTTCTTTCAGTTTCTTGAGGTCTTCCTAAGTGTATATTCCATTTGTTGCTAGGTTTTCTAAATTTATGTATTGCCAAGTTTGTTTTGTTTGGGGCTTCAGTTCTTCAGGTATTTTTGATTCCACTGGGTTTGGGAGTAGCTTATACCATATGTTGTTTACTGAGTACATTTGGTTTCCTTTATTAATCAGTATTCTTGTTTTTGGAGTCATCAACATGTAATTTTCCTGATATTTAACTGGTAGGTGTGAATAACATTCTTCTGTTTTCCTAATACTTACTTCTACTGGAATGCATTTCATTATACAGGGTCATCGAAAAGTATCGGACCCCCCTAATATCTTCAGTTAGAATGCACTTAGGAGAAAATGTCCAATAGCAAAGTTGTATGGTTTCAAGCGGGGAGTAAGATGATGACCTTGACTTTGACCTTGACCATGTCCTTCAAGGTCATTTCAAGGTCAATCTTATTTTTTTAAATAGAACCCCCTACATTTTATTGCATATTCTTATAGCTTATCTCGAGAGCTTTCCAAAACACTATAATAAAATATTTTTTTATTAAGTACTTTTTGAGTTATAAAGGTTTGAAGTTTTTCCAAAATGCATTCTTACTGAAAATATTAGGGGGATCCGATTAATGTATTTTCTTTAAACCAATTAATTGGTCTCATTATTCCGCGCACAAAAGTATTAAGGTTATGATTACTGAAAACTAAATAATATTTTACAAGATATTCTACATTTTGTGTCAAAAAATTGTTAACTTCAAACCTTTATAACTCAAAAAGTACTTAATAAAAAAATATTTTATTATAGTGTTTTGGAAAGCTCTCGAGATAAGCTATAAGAATATGCAATAAAATATAGGGGGTTCTATTTAAAAAACTAAGATTGACCTTGAAATGACCTTGAAGGACATGGTCAAGGTCAAAGTCAAGGTCATCATCTTACTCCCAGCTTGAAACCATACAACTTTGCTATTGGACATTTTCTCCTAAGTGCATTCTAACTGAAGATATTAGGGGGGTCCGATACTTTTCGATGATCCTGTATAGGCGACTTCACCTACTGCTACTGCCATGTATCCGGGTCCTTTCATTATATTGTACGCGAATTCGTCTGGGGAGCAGTGCTCTCAGATTGGGGTCCTTCCACCGCGCATCTGCCTCGCGCACCTTCCTTCGGCTTGCTTCGGCCGCTCCAGCTTGATGGCTCTTGAGACGGGAACGGAGCGCGGGCGGAGTTTATATAGCATGTCGCGCGAAACTATCAAACAAATGACGGGTGGTTGAAACTTAAATACAGCCTTTTGTTAAATATCAAATATGTCCTTGTGGCTCAGTGGTTTGCGTACTTGCTTCGCGCTCGTGTAATCGCAAGATCGCGTCGCGAAAGGTGAAAAATTTTTTTTTTTTCCGAATTCTATTTATTAATTCTATTTATTTTGACAACGATCATTTCTTTTATTCGAGACATTTTTTTATGTCAAAATTATGCCACACATATACTATATAAAAAATATTATTCAATAAAAATTTATTACAACACTGCTTGTTACTAATCTACGATGATTTCTCGAGATTAAAAAATAAGTGATATACAGTTTGTAATTGGGCAGTTTTAAATTTTAACGGGAAGCGTAGAATAATTATTATTCTTTTACTCGAACATTTTTTTATTCCGATATTATGTTACCCGTTTAATATTACCAATACCAGTACTAACACACTGGTTTTTAATTATAGCTAATAACATCTTTTATTTACTATGTATTTCAGTGCTTGTTTTTCATTATATTTTAACTAGTGATGTAATTAATACAGTACGTCTCATTATGTTAGCCGCATAAATGTATGTAGAATAACTGACAGTTTTGTTACTGATTTCTAGATGTTACTATCTACTTCATATCAATACAGATTTTTCATTACAAAATACTCTTTTATTGCATTTTGTTAAAAAAATTGACGGCTAATAATGTAAAATATTTATTCTCGACTAAAATGGGAATAATGTGGAGCTTAGTAATGCACATTGTTTAAAAAATGCGTAATAATTTATTCAGAAAATATAATTAACTCAATAATAGTACTGAATGCTGCTTGAAAATAAATTTTAATTAAGTGTGGTTCTTGGCTTGAATTTTCATAGAATTATAGATCTATATATAGAATACACACGTCGGCCAGAAATATTGTCACTATTGGTTATTGTTGCCATTAAAAACATGTGAAATTAAAACAATAAAAATTTGCTTTATAAAAATGGAATGTAGGCTAGTCCAGCCAGTCAAATGATTTTTATTCGCTCTATGCTGTTTACGTATGAACAGAAAATCAGTTTTCATCAAAAAGTAGATTACTAGAGGTAATCGTTACCCGCTGTTAAAGTACTTTATATATTAAATTATTAACAACAATCCATGGTATAACGGTCCTTATACTCTATGTTATTCTTATCTTCAGTAAGGAAGAAAAATTATACATATATATACGTTTCGGCCATTGATACAGGCCCTCATCAGAATTTATTACTAAAATTAAAAAAAAATTATAAACAATTACAAAAATAATTTTAACAAGAATGAATTATTCTAGAATTTTCGATTACATATCAGGTCTTACCGAAGGTTGAAAAATAGGCAGAAATTGGAAAATGTCACATTGTATAAAATCTATAATTAGTCTTATGAGGACTGAAAATAATCTATAAAAAAAGAAAAAGAATAAAATATTATAGAAGTTTTTTAATTTCGAACGTACCCACCCAACCAACCCTAAATTTAATAATTAAACAATAATTATATATAAAAAAATATTTAAATGTATACGTTAATAAATAAATGTTGAAAAAACCGTTATTCATACCTGATAAACTCAGAATTGTTTCTGACATGTGTCAGATTCATACACATATAGGTTTTTTTGTGTTGTATTTGAAAAAAACATATGCCATGTTCCGGCAAAAATCGACAACAATTCAATTGACAAACTATAAAACACATTAAAATGATTTAATAACACAAAAATTAAAACAAAACTTCTATTGAGAACAAATTTTTTGTCTAAAAATTATATCATTATAAAAACTTACTATGATTAACACAAAAAGAAACAATAATTAATAAAACGGACGAATAGCACTTGTACGGGGTACCTATGGGTTCTCCATTATCACCAGTGGTAGCAAATATTTTGATGGAATACCTTGAAAATATTTTAATTAAAAAACTTAATTTTGAACTACCTTTTTTTAAACGGTATGTTGACGATATCATCACAGCTATTCCGGTTGACACAGAAGAATATGTTTTAAAGATATTCAATTCTCAACATAAATTACATGGTTTTAATAACAGAATTAAATTTACCATCGAGAATGAAACCAATTGTAAAATTAGTTTTTTAGATCTACTTCTTATTAGAAATAATGACGGTTCTATTGACACAGACTGGTACCATAAAAATACATGGTCTGGAAGGTATCTTCACTTTGAATCTTCGCATCCGATTAATTACAAAATCAGCGTAATTTACGGACTGATTGATCGAGCGACAAAATTGTCTGAGATTCGATTCAGAGAGAAAAATCGCAATATTGTTAAAGATATACTTAGAGATAACGGTTATCCCAAAGATTTAGTATGTGAATGCATCAAAAAAAGAGTTCATCTATTGTACAATACCCATCAGTCATTTCAAAACTCCAGAAATAATGATTATAAAAAAACAACGAGTGTACCTTATATTAAAGGCTTAAGTGAAACTCTAGCGAAGAGGCTTAAAAAAGACAACATTAGGGTTGTACATAAACCATATAACACTAATGTTGGAAAAATTAAGCCTTTTAAAGATAAACTGGAGAAGATGAAAAAGTGGTGTGGTATATTTAATCCCATGTAAATTTTGCGATAAAGTATATATTGGCCAAACAGGCAGATTATTGAAAGATCGCATTAGAGAACATAAAAACAACATTTTTGAAGATCCAGAAAAATATACGGAATTAACACGACATCGCATAGACATGGATCACAATTTCGACTACAAAAATGTAAAAATTCTAGCTACCGAACCAAATTTATTAAAAAGAAGGCATTTAGAAAATTTTTTTATTAAACAAAACAATAAAACAGTTAATATCAGACATGAGATCTCCTTTTTACCGGATTCTTACACACCTTTATTAAAATTAAAATAAAAACGTATTTTTCAAAATCAAAATTTATATTCGAAAGCTAGAATTTAGTAGAAGGTGGTCATTCGTTACATTAAATTCCTTGGAATTAATTTATTATAGTTTAGCTCTTACGAATCATAATAACCGTTTAACACGATAATATTCAGTCTTTATTCAAACGTATACCTTGTAACATATATTGTTCAGGTAAAAGTGAAAAATGTCACAAGTGCTATTCGTCCGTTTTATTAATTATTGTTTCTTTTTGTGTTAATCATAGTAAGTTTTTATAATAATATAATTTTTAGACAAAAAATTTGTTCTCAATAGAAGTTTTGTTTTAATTTTTGTGTTATTAAATCATTTTAATGTGTTTTATAGTTTGTCAATTGAATTGTTGTCGATTTTTGCCGGAACATGGCATATGTTTTTTTCAAATACAACACAAAAAAACCTATATGTGTATGAATCTGACACATGTCAGAAACAATTCTGAGTTTATCAGGTATGAATAACGGTTTTTTCAACATTTATTTATTAACGTATACATTTAAATATTTTTTTATATATAATTATTGTTTAATTATTAAATTTAGGGTTGGTTGGGTGGGTACGTTCGAAATTAAAAAACTTCTATAATATTTTATTCTTTTTCTTTTTTTATAGATTATTTTCAGTCCTCATAAGACTAATTATAGATTTTATACAATGTGACATTTTCCAATTTCTGCCTATTTTTCAACCTTCGGTAAGACCTGATATGTAATCGAAAATTCTAGAATAATTCATTCTTGTTAAAATTATTTTTGTAATTGTTTATAATTTTTTTTTAATTTTAGTAATAAATTCTGATGAGGGCCTGTATCAATGGCCGAAACGTATATATATGTATAATTTTTCTTCCTTACTGAAGATAAGAATAACATAGAGTATAAGGACCGTTATACCATGGATTGTTGTTAATAATTTAATATATAAAGTACTTTAACAGCGGGTAACGATTACCTCTAGTAATCTACTTTTTGATGAAAACTGATTTTCTGTTCATACGTAAACAGCATAGAGCGAATAAAAATCATTTGACTGGCTGGACTAGCCTACATTCCATTTTTATAAAGCAAATTTTTATTGTTTTAATTTCACATGTTTTTAATGGCAACAATAACCAATAGTGACAATATTTCTGGCCGACGTGTGTATTCTATATATAGATCTATAATTCTATGAAAATTCAAGCCAAGAACCACACTTAATTAAAATTTATTTTCAAGCAGCATTCAGTACTATTATTGAGTTAATTATATTTTCTGAATAAATTATTACGCATTTTTTAAACAATGTGCATTACTAAGCTCCACATTATTCCCATTTTAGTCGAGAATAAATATTTTACATTATTAGCCGTCAATTTTTTTAACAAAATGCAATAAAAGAGTATTTTGTAATGAAAAATCTGTATTGATATGAAGTAGATAGTAACATCTAGAAATCAGTAACAAAACTGTCAGTTATTCTACATACATTTATGCGGCTAACATAATGAGACGTACTGTATTAATTACATCACTAGTTAAAATATAATGAAAAACAAGCACTGAAATACATAGTAAATAAAAGATGTTATTAGCTATAATTAAAAACCAGTGTGTTAGTACTGGTATTGGTAATATTAAACGGGTAACATAATATCGGAATAAAAAAATGTTCGAGTAAAAGAATAATAATTATTCTACGCTTCCCGTTAAAATTTAAAACTGCCCAATTACAAACTGTATATCACTTATTTTTTAATCTCGAGAAATCATCGTAGATTAGTAACAAGCAGTGTTGTAATAAATTTTTATTGAATAATATTTTTTATATAGTATATGTGTGGCATAATTTTGACATAAAAAAATGTCTCGAATAAAAGAAATGATCGTTGTCAAAATAAATAGAATTAATAAATAGAATTCGGAAAAAAAAAAATTTTTCACCTTTCGCGACGCGATCTTGCGATTACACGAGCGCGAAGCAAGTACGCAAACCACTGAGCCACAAGGACATATTTGATATTTAACAAAAGGCTGTATTTAAGTTTCAACCACCCGTCATTTGTTTGATAGTTTCGCGCGACATGCTATATAAACTCCGCCCGCGCTCCGTTCCCGTCTCAAGAGCCATCAAGCTGGAGCGGCCGAAGCAAGCCGAAGGAAGGTGCGCGAGGTAGATGCGCGGTGGAAGGACCCCAATCTGAGAGCACTGCTGGGGAGTGGTTGGCTAACGAAAGAGAGTTGCGTAAAACTTGTTTTTCTAGTGCGCACCGTTGTGACACTATATCATAGTATAGTTGTTTTATTTGATTTCTTAGATGTTTTTCGACATAAACAAATTTTGAGTTTACGTACGTAAAAATGTCGAGGTTTAAGGTATTAACTAGTCGTTTTTTTAAACCTTCGCCTTTGTTGGTTTCTAATATTAATAGTTTTGGGTGTTCTGTGAGAGCTAGTTCATATCCACAAATAAATTTTTTTCCTCGGACAGTTAAAGCGAACGTTATTTCTTCGGTTGTTAGAGAATATATTTTTGTTTTGTCTTCGTTATGTATTTTATCCACTGTACCTTCGTATAGCACATCGTATTTGTTAGATCCACAAAAATCTTGCGGGATTGGGTTCCAATATGTATTACCTCCTTCTAAATCTAAGCAGCTGTGGTCTGTGATTGGATATGAAACGCCTGATCTCAGGTGAATCCTATTTTCATTTAAATTTACTCTGGCTTTATATTTTTGTATTAATATTCTTGCAGTTCCTTGTACTATTACATCACTCCATGACCCATACGTATCTGCATATTCTGCCCCTTTGCAGGTACCGTCTACGTGGGTGGTTCCTGCCATTGTTAAACTAAATGTTTGTATGTAGTTTGCTTTTATTCCGTTTAAAATATTGATGTTAATCATTGTGGTTCCTGTGCGATGCATTTGTTCGCATTCTTCTCTTGAAACTTCTAGAACATAATTTGCTATACCATTTGTAACGGATGATGTGTGCATGCCACAATGACTGATTTGCCTATGTATATCTATTTTGCATTGCATTACTTCTATTTCTTCGTATTCTTTAATTTGTAGTATTTGAGCTCTGACTTTCTCTGTATGAATATGTGTTTTTTGTATTTCACATTCTTGTATGTTTAGTAAAGATATTGTAGAAATATTTGAGTTTTTCGATCCACAATCAAAGGCTATAAATGCTGCTGTTTTTAATATTGTTGATGTAATTAACAGGATGGTTTGTATGTATATTATTTTCATTTTCATTTTCGTTTGCTTGATCACTCCTTTCTGGACGTTTCTGAAATATGTATCTTATTTTTGCTATTTATTATTTGGTACAGCGTATTTATAAGCTTGTGTATATGTGTGTGTCTTTTTGTGTGTGTGTGTGTGCGTGTGTGTGTGTGTGTGCGTGTGTGTTTGTGTGTATGTGTGTGTGTTCTTAATTAAGATCATGCATTGGATTAGGAAGGTTGCTATTCATATCGGTATTTTTGAATATTTTAATCTATTAGGATGGACTATTCTGTCTTCATTTTTTATTTTAATTTTGACATTTCCATTTTCAAATATCTGCAAGATTTCATAAGGGCCTTGGTATTCATCGTCAAATTTATTTGTTTTGTGATTTTTTGGTAATGCGTCACCGATTTTTAGTGTTAACGGGTTTATGTTTTTATCGTAATAATGTTTGGATTTTAATTTTGCAGTTCTTAGATTTTGTTGAGCGTATTCTTGAATGTCATAAAGGTTTGAGGCTAAATCATGTACGTAGTCGGTGTAAGTAAGTCGAGTGTCGTCGTCTGTTGGTTTGGCCGATGGTAATTGTGCTGTTCTTCCAAACATTAATTCAAAAGGGGTATATTTTGTACCTTCATGAACGCTGGTATTATATGAAAATGTAGCTAATTCTAACCATTTATCCCAGTCCGTGTGTTTTTCTGAGAAGTGTTTTATATACTCTTTTATTACGTGATGTGATCTTTCTAAAGAGCCATTTGATTGGGGGTGAAATGATGTGGTTTTTATCTGTTTGATATTGAATAGTTTTGCCATTTTTTTCATTATTTTTCCTATTATCGTGCGCAAAGTACGAACTTACGGAGTACGCATTTCCGTGCGCAAAGTGCTCCGTTACTGATATTGAAGTTTTGCGTGCGGTAAAGTAGCGCTATAGGTATACAGACATGTAGAAGAGACCTGTCAAAACTTTCATTTGTTTTACTTTCAATCGCTGTTCTTCAGTACGGAAAACGATAGGTATATGTTAATTCTATCTAAAATAGTAATTTAATTGAAAATGTACCCGAAAACGCGAATGCGAATGAATATTTAAATTCATTAAAATTTATATAAAATATTAATAACAATTAATAGTAATAACGATAATAAATAATGTGTTACATAGATATTTATAAATTTAGTCTATTTATTTCAAAAGCATTTACAAAAACTGCTTTCGGTCGGGGGGGCTCTGCCCCCCCCCTTCTCCACCGCCCTTGCACCGCCACTTTAAATGTTGTATGTAGGTGTCGAACTTTGCGCAATTAATAGGAAAAATAGTATACGATACTCGTGCGCTGCGTAGGTGTTCCGACACTCGCTTATTTACCACCCTCGCTTCGCTCGGGCGGCAAACTCCGCTCGTGCGGGAACCACCCACTTTGCGCACTTGTATCGTAATATACTATTACTTAGAAAATTTTTGCCTTGGTCTGTTAACATTGTTTTCGGGGTTCCAAATACGCATATTAATCTTTTTATTAATGCTTCTGCGATATCTGAAGCGGTTGCTTTTTTTAGAGGGATTGCTATTAAATATTTTGTTAAGTTGTCCTGTATTGTGAGTATATTTTCGTAACCTTCTTCTGTTTTATTACTTGGGATTACAGTATCCATTGCTATTTTTTCGAGAGCTTGTTTAGGTGTGTCTGATATAATCATAGGTTGTTTAGTTTTTACTCTTGTTAATTTTTTTAATTGACATGATTTACAATTTTGGATGAATTTTTCTATATCTGATTTCATATTTTCCCAATAATATTGTTGTTTTATTCTTTTAAGCGTTTTGTTTATTCCTTTATGACCTCCTATTGGAGTTGAGTGCAATTCTGTCAATATTTGTAATATATCCTTCATTTCGGCGTGAATAATTTTCCCATTGCAGATTATTACTTTGGTATTTGAAGTTTCAAACTGTTTTTCGATTATTTTTATTACAGTTTCCCATTCTACTCCTTTTATTGTTTTTGTTTTAGATATGCTGATTGTTGATAATTGTAACTCGTTCACTTTTTCTTTTAGAAGTTTAATAAGTTTCTTTATATTTTTCTCTATTAGTAATTGACTTTCTCCTGTATCTGATACTATAGGTAATGCAATATGATATTTACTATTTACTTTTGTAACTGATATTTCGTTCAATTTTAAGTTTTGGAACTTGGGTAATTCGTTTCTAGTATTAAGTTTCTCTGAACCTGTGTCACATGGTTTCCCTTTAATGGTTAAAAAATATGTTAAATTGTCTTTTTGCATGTATAGGTGATTTGAAATTTCTATTACATTTTTGCTTCTGTGGAGAGTGTTATCGTGTGAATCATTTTTCTCTTTGTTTGTTTTGTCGTTTTCATCATCAGGGCTGGAATCTGATGAAATTTCATCATCTTCTTCGTCTGATGTTAAGTCGTCGTTATTAAATTGTTGTGAAAAGTCATCAGAAAGAGTGCTGTTATTTTGTATATCCGAATTCCGTTTTTCCGTTATTATGTTACTGTTGTCATCTATATAATCTATTTGGTCAAAGTGAACTTTAAAATTTTTAGGTGGTCTTCCACGTTTTTTATTTTGTTGTAAATTTTCAGTAAATTTTTGTTTGTTTTTACTGTTTGTAATTTCCAGTTTATCCGGTTGTCGAATGTTCCTAGTGCTCCTTCTTAATGGTTTTTCATATGACTCTATTTGAGTGATGGTTACAATTTTATTTGATTCTGTTGTTAGTTCTTCTTCTGTAAATGGTATGGAAGCGTTTTTTATTTCGTTATTATTTTCTTGGCTTTTGCCTATTCTTGATTCCTTTATATTGCAGTCTTTGATTTCATGATTAAGTTTGTAGCATTGAGGGCAAAATGGAATTTTGTTAGGGAGATTGTACTTGGGTTTTTTGTAGTTTATCTTTTTATCAGACTCGGGAATCGTAATTTTGTAAATTGAATTATAAGGTAAAGTGTATTCTTGAGGTTTTTGTGTATTTATAGTGTTCTTGCTTTTTTTGAATATTATATATGGTAATGTTCTCTCTGCCAGTGGTTTGTTGTTTTCAAAATAATTGTAATCTTTGTCTATGTTTCCTATGTAACCTAGACCTTTTTTGTCCGTTTGCATTTTTAACGTGATAGGTTTTTTTATTCCTTGGTTATGTTTGCCTATTCCTTTTCCTTTCCATCCCATTTTTTCCATAATTTTGCTTGCTGTTTTAAGTTTTGAGTTTTCTATTTTGTATAT
Organism: Trichopria drosophilae; assembly: GCA_030407085.1. NCBI lineage: Eukaryota > Metazoa > Arthropoda > Insecta > Hymenoptera > Diapriidae > Trichopria > Trichopria drosophilae. The sequence goes on along the minus strand of CM059587.1, from coordinate 46,934,049 downwards.
TTCCACCGGGTTTCTCGAAAGTGCGTCCACATTTACATTCAATCTTCCAGGTTTGTGCTTTACTTCGAATTCGTATTCTAAGAGGTTATACATCCACTTGGCTACTCTTGAGTTTGGGTCTTTTTTTGTTTTGAATGATTCGAGGGGTTTATTTTCTGTGTATACTTAAATTTACGGCCATATATATAGGGTCTAAAATGTTTAATCGCGTAGTATATACCTAAGGCTTCTTTGTCGTATGTTTCGTATTTTTGTTCGTGTTCATTTAAGACTCGAGAAGTGTACGATATTGGTCTATCTTGACCGATTTCACCTTGTGATAAAACCGCTCCGAGTGCGTAGACAGATGCATCTGTTGTGATTATAAAAGGTTTTTCAAAATCCGGATATTGTAGAACGGGGGCGTTACATAGTTTTTCTTTTAAGGTTTCGAATGAATCTATTTCATTTTTAGTCCATGTAAATGGAGTATCATTTTTCAAGAGGTTAGAAAGAGGTTTTGCTATTCGTGAAAAGTGTTCTATGAACCATCTGTAGTATCCCGCTAGTCCTAAGAATTGCCTGATATTTTTCTGATTTTTAGGCGTTGGGAATTTCTTTACGCAACTTATTTTGCTCGGGTCTGGTTTTAATCCTTCTTCTCCTATTATGTGACCGAGATAACATACTTCTTTCCTTAGAAATTCGCATTTATCCGGCTGTAACTTCAGGTTTGTTTCCCTGAGTTTGTTGAATAGTTTTTCGCATTTTATTTCATGTTCACGTAATGAAGATGAGTAAATTACGATATCATCTAAGTATACAAATAATTCGTTTCCCTGTAGTCCAGATAGGATTATATCCATCAGTCTCTGAAATGTTTCAGGGGCGTTCTTTAAACCGAAGGGCATGCGATCAAATTCGTAGTGCCCGTGTGGGGTTGAGAAAGCTGTTTTGTGTGAATCCTTCTTTTTTTTTTTTATTTGCAAAAATCCTGAGGCCAGATCGAATATTGAAAAGTATTTTGCTCCGCCTAATTGGTCTAATATATCGACTATATTTGGTATTGGGTAGGAATCTCCTATGGATTTTTCGTTCAATTTTCGAAAATCTAGGACCATGCGCCATCTTTTATTTCCTTGTGAATCTGCTTTTTTGGGAACAATCCAAATTGGTGAATTGTACGGTGATTGAGAGGGTTTGATAATTCCATTTTTTAGTTATTCCGTAACTTGTTTATTAATTTCATCCTTATGTATCGGTGGGAATCTATATTGTTTCGTGTTTATTGGGATATCATCAGTTGTGTTAATTTTATGTTTTATTAGGTGTGTTGATCCTAGTGGTTCGTCAGGTAGGTGAAATACGTCGGCATGGGCGTTTATGAGCTTGTTCACACTCTCTCTTTCTTCAGAATTAAGGTGTTCTAGTCTTAACAGATGTTTTACTTCAGTGGCACGTTTCATTGTTTTGGTGCAGTAAAGGATTATATTTTGTTTTATGCCAACTACTTTCGGCACATTTGTATTTGATGTTTCCTTTAAAAATTCTGAATAAGTATAAAATATGTCAGTTTCATTATACTTTTTTTGTTTTACGGAATGCGTGTTTGTTTCCTCGGTTTTTGATTTTTTTAATGGTGTCGTAAATATATCGTTGCTGAGATTTAAGGTTTATAGATTTTTGGGGGCGTCTTTTCTTCCCTTGGTGACGTCGTGTCTGTCACTGTAAATTTCCTTCCGCGTTTCGGCTTGGGTATGATCCCTTTTATAAGGTTCGTGTGTATATGTATATTCATTTTTATAGGTTTCTTTCGGATGTTCATTTTCATGTTTATCGTGTTCATTATAACATACTCTGATATTGCCATATTCGTTTTCATTTTTATATTCATTTTTATATTCATCCTTATTTTTATGGTCATTTGTATCTAAATGATTATTTATACTTTCATTTTCATATTCATTTTCATATTCATTTTCATATTCATTTTCGTATTCATTTTCATTTTTATATTCATTTTGATCATTTGTATTTGTGTGATCGTTTTTATAGGATTCATTTATATATTCATTTTCATATTTATTTTCGTATTCATTTTCATATTCATATTCATTTTTATATTCATTTTGATCATTTGTATTTGTATGATCGTTTTTATAGGATTCGTTTATATATTCATTTTCATATTCATTTTTATTTATTATTTCATTTTTATATACATTTTTAGCTTTATTTATAATTTCATTTTCGTTTATTATTTCATTTTCATATTTAGTTTGGTTTTCAATTTCGTTTTCATATTTATTTTCATTTATTGTTTTATTTTTGTTAATTATTTCTTTTTCATTGATTATTTCGTTTTTTTTTATAGTTTCGTCAGTGGTTTTGTTTTTAGGGTTGGTACGATTTTGTATTGTGTTTTGTGCATGGTTTTCAGTTCTTTCGAAGTTTTCATCTATTTCTTCAATTTCTATTGTTGGTATGTCTATTTCTATTTGGTCATTAGTTATGTTAAAAACTTATAGATAGGCTCGCCCGTCGTGGTTTTTTACTAGTGCTTCTCCTAGATATACTCCTTCTTGAATATTAATGCGTGGTATGTAACCGTATTTTATTTCTTCATTTTTTACATTAATAAAAAGAGTTGATATTGTTCCAGCAGGGATCGTAGTGGTTTCTGGTGTGTTAAAATATTTTTTATTATTTTTCCATTGGATAGAGTTGTTTTTATAATCTACAGTCGCTTCATTGTCTTTTGGAATTCTGATCCCAAAATACCTTCACAATCTATTGGAAAATTGTATCTGACTACGTGGAATGGCGTGTCGTTCCCTAATATTTCAATTATTACAACTCCCATTGTTCTAACTGGTTGTTCAGTGATGCCTTTTAGATCGATTAGGTCCGATTCATCTATTAATGTTTCTCCTTTTAAGTTTTCTAGTTTTATGATATTTACACTAGCTCCGGTATCAACCATTAAGTTTATTTCTGAACATAAATCTTTTGAATTTATTTTAATTAGTGGGGCTTCGTGTTTATTTAGATTAACTGTTTTTATTTCTCTTGAGTTCTTTCTGATTTCGTTACGAGATTTATTTGGCGCTTCTGTGTGGTCTCCATCTGTGCGCCTATTTTGAGGAGACCATTTTCGTTTCCCGAATGTTTTTCATTGATTTCTCTAAAAACTTCTGCTCGCATAAGTTCCCTGCAGTCTTTCCAGAGATGGCCTATGGATTTACAGAAGGTACATTGTATTGTTTGTTCGTTTGTTCTATTTCGATGCATTGTCTGTTCGCTTGGTCTATTCCGTTGGTCATAATTTGGGTTTTTGAAATTTGGATTTTGTGGGTTTTGGAACCTCTTTTGTTGGTTATAGGGTTGTGTTTGGTAATGATTAGGGGCGGTGCTATTCATATAGCGTTGCGATTGGCTGTTTATATATTCTTGTCTGTTGAAGTGGGTCCTCTATAGGTTAGGTGCTGCATTTCTTTGATAATTTTGAATGTTTTCTAATTTCTAATTTTTCTATTTGAATGGCTTTATGTATGGCTGTTGGTAAGTTTGCTATTTCTATTTTGATTAGGCGTATTTCTATATCTGGTTTTAGGCCGGTTAAAAAAGTTTCCAAAATTTCTTTTTCTGTTCTGTCCTTTTCTACGTCTGTGATTTCATCATTATCGCTTAGAGCTTTATAGGTTTCCGTTATTCTATCTCCTGCATTCCTGACACGGTTGGCATATTCGACAACACTTTCAAAATCGAATTGGTGCATACCTATTAGTTCCTGTCTAATTTCTGTAACTGAATTTGCGGGGGCGTAAACTTCTCGCAAGCTTTTTAATAATTCTGCTACTGTTTTAAACGTATTATTCTTTATTGCTCGTCGCGCCTCGCCTCTAAGTCTGCTCTTTATTAGTTTAACTAAGTCTTCTTCGGAGTCTTCGGGTAACATGTCTCTTGCTTCCTCGCATCCAACAACGAAAGCATAAAATGTCTTAGGATTTCCGTCGTATCTTGGTACACTTTCGATCGCGTGATTAAGGGTTAGTCTATCTCTATTGTTAGCCATTTCTACTTCGTCTTCTAGTTCTACTGGATGATTGGTATTATCTACAGTTTTAAATGTTTAGTCTTCACTACCTATGCTTTCTTCTCTATTTTTGTGTATGTTTTTAGTAGGTTTTACAGGTGTACTGGATTTGAATACAGGAATGTATCTTGAATACCAGTTTCCGAATTTCTCTTTTTGTTTAAGTTCTTTTTCCGGAGTTTTATTTGTTGACTCAAAATCGTGTACGAGGTCGCTAAATTCGTGAATTAATTCGTTTAGTTTTTCTGAAACGTTTTCTAATTGTATGTTTTGTGACGATATTTTATCCTCAACTTGTTTTAAGTGTATACTAGCTTGGTTTTTAGTTTTTAATTTTATTTGTTTGGAATCTTCTTTTTGTTCGTAGTCTAATTTTTGTTTATTGCTTAAATTATGTTCTAGGTTATGTTTTAAGTTAGGTTTTACGTTATATTTTATTTTATCTTTTGGGATACGTTCTAAATTTTGTTCTAAATTATGTTCTAAATTATATTCTGGAATATGTTCAAAATTATGTTCTAAATTAGATTCTAAATTATGTTCTAAATTATGTTTTGAAATATATTCTAAATTATGTTCTAAATTATGTTCTAAATTATGTTCTGAAATATGTTTTAAATTATGTTCTAAATTATGTTCTGAAATATGTTTTAAATTATGTTCTAAATTATGTTCTAAATTATGTTCTTTTAAGTTTTCTAGTTTTTTATTTTTACTTCTATGATCGTTAAAACCGTCAATATATAACAGGTTATATAACAGGTGTATATGTATATATATATATATATATATATTTTTATATATACATATATATATATATTTTTTTATATATATAAAAAAAACGTACAAAGTTTATGTATGTATATTTATTTCTATTACAATATGATAATTTACTCGTTGAGGAAAGAATTTAATTACAAAGTATCTTATATAAATAAATAAAAGATAGATAAAAGAATACTATTGCATTTTCGCTACTTAATGTCTAATTTTGAAAATCTTTAATTGATGTAAGTAGTGGGAAAAAAAGGAAAAAATTTTTTTACTATATCTAATAAAAAATTTGTTTGAAAACTAAAAAGAATTGTTTGAATTAAACAAAACAACAACAACAAAAAAAATTATATGAATTTAGTAGCTTAAATGTAATTCTATTCTCTTATGTGATTTTATTGAAATTTATCTGTTTTTAAAGAGTTTTCGTTCTTTGCCACTGTTATTATTTTATTTTGAATTTTGAATTGAAATTAAACGTTTAACTTAGACGTCATTTGTTAATATATAGAACTGAAAAGAAATTATTATTTTCAACAATAACTTATACTAAAGGTTATTAACTTTGATGAAATTATTTTGTTACTATATAGTACCAGTCATTACTAAAAAAAAAAAGATATTATTATTATATTTTATAAACAAAAATTTTTATTTAAGAAAAGGAAACATTTCTTTTCAAACTTTTCAATTTTCAGTCACTATTTGTCGATACTTTTTTTTATTATTTGAGACAAAACTAAAATGTGAAGAGAAAAAAGTTATTATTTTTTTAATACAACAATTTTTATTTAGTCATTTAAGAGAAAAGAATTTTTTTTTTGTTTCTTTTGCTCCCCCCCCCCCCCCCCCCCCCGTCTCAAAAATCTCTCATTGGCACAGGTCTCCGTTTATTATCGCTGTCACCATTTGTTATAGGCTAATCTGAAGCACTTTATTAAGTACCTCAGACTAGGAACCGAAAGGGCGGTCGACCAGAAGCGTCAACTCTAGGTTCTGGTAACGGAGGGCGACTGCGTCAAGGAGAGAAATCGGGGGAAGGAGGAGGAAAACAAATAGAGTTTAATAATATCTATGTTTTTAAAATAAGCTTTATTTTATAAATTTTTATGAAGAAGTGGATAGCGAGGAGGGTGCGAAGGCGGGGGTCGGCAGCGACAATCGGTTGATGGGTTGTTGATTCTGAAAAAATACAACAACCTAGAATTTTTGCAGAAGAAATGATGGTAAGGAATGTAAGGGGAGAGAAGTAAATGGTCTGATTACAAAAAGGGTCAAGGGAGAAAAATAAGACAGAACTTATTGTGGATACTTGCTAGTACTGAGGAAGGTTGAGAGCGTTGGGCGTTGTTGATCTTCGGAATGGTTCGACCCTGGGTAGTTCAGAGAACCGTCCGGTGCTTGGATCCTGGTTCCGGATTTTTGGTCGCTTCTTGAAGAGGATCGAGAGCGTCAGAGGTTGAGGTGGTTTGAATTTGAAGAACCGTGGTTGGATCCTGGTTCGTCCGGAAAATCTCACTTGTCGATTTCACCACTTTTAATCGCGCCCGAGTACCTTCCTCTTTGCTCGACTTGAACCTATAGAGTGGTTCAAGTGGGAATTCGGACGTTGAGACCGTGTTTTATTTAGAATATTCGGACGTTTAGACCGAGGTATTCCGGGAGGAATTCGGACGTTTAGACCGAGTTATTCCGGGATGAATTCGGACGTTTAGACCGAGTTTTTTTGAAGGAAAAAGGTGGAAGGATATGGCAAAGGTGTAGGGTGCTAGGTTAGGAGCAAAGAGACTCACTGACTGAAAATGACCGAATGACTGGAGAGAGGTGCGGTAGAAGCTTTTTTATACTTAAAAGAATAACTGTACCTTGTGAAATTTGGTCCCAAGGTGGGGCGCCAAATTTCACTCCGTAAAAAATGTTCAATATTCTACCGGATTATTATAAATTATGATTGCGCTATGTTTGGTGTCGAATTTATTATTGACTATTGCATAATAAAGTAAAAATAATTGGTACAAAAATGAATGGAAGTTGTAGCATGAGTAGAACAAAAGTTACTTATAAAAAAAGGAATTCTTATTAGTTATTCATTAAATTTTGATGTAGAAAATATGAAACATAGTTAATTTTTTAATTCGGACTTTCATTTTAACATATGTATTTATTATTTTATAAAGATAGAATTGATAATTTATTTAATACTGTGCTGCTACAACTACTCTTTGATATTTGTACCAGCCTTATAAAGAACATTGTTTGTGTCGAATTTTATACTAAAGGATTTTTTGTGTAATTGTTAAAAAAAAAGGTTTATTGTATTATGAAGTAATGTTTTCGCTGTACCAATATAATAATTTTATTATCATTTACGTGTTAATATCATTTTTCATAAATTTTACTATTTTTTAATATCAATTTTTATAAATAACAAGTTTTGTTATTTATAAAGTTTTTATACAAAAAGAATGTCAATGCTTCGTCGGTTGGATTTTGGCCGCGTTAGATGTACATTTCGGCACTTTTCTCGCATTCCATTTTTTACTGTTTTATGGCGCGTGACGAGGTATCTAAAGTTACGAAAAGGCTATTTTTTTTAGTTGTAATGGGAAAGTTTTCTAGTCGAAGAAATTGTAAGAGTTAGTTCGTAAATTATATATTGGAATTTGGAATTTTTACGGTAAATTTTATCTTTAACTGTAATGATGAAATTGTGTACATTTCTTAATGTAGAGAAAATCTTGTTTTTTATAGTTTTGATGTTTTTCCGACCGGATTTTCGGTTCATAATAAATTTATCGTTTTTGGTACAGCAGAGCAACTGACGTAAGCGTTTTAGTACGGTTCTTGGTACGTTAAGGGGGGTTCTCATAAATAATGTTTTTTAATGTTTTGATGTTTTTCCGACAGGATTTTCGGTTTCTAATAAATTTATCGTTTTTGGTACAGCAAAGCAACTGACGTAAGCGTTTTAGTGCGGTTCTTGGTACGTTAAGGGGGTTTCTCATAAATATTGTTTTTTAATGGGAGTTTCACCGTTACGAGGGACGTAACAGTTACATTTATAAATTGATTTCATTAGTGGCAAACCATTTACCTCAATTTCTTCTTTATTTGCACTTTTGTTGTAAAAAATTTTAACCAATGATGACAAATTTTTATCTGCTAGTAATGACCTAACGATAGTTTTTTTTCCTTTTCCAGCCAATTCAGACGTTGTATCGCAACCAGAAAAGCAATGCAAAAAACCAACTATATTTTTGTAAGGTTCGTGCTTGAAATTGTTAGAGGTGTAGAACGAATCTTTTACATTACCTGCGCCTGGTTTATGAAAATAAATGTCATAATTACTGGCATTTAACTCATGTAAAAGTACTAGAAGATCGATGTCTTGGCCCACAACTATAACAGATTTGTCCTTTTCTTTTGCTATTTCTATAGTTGTATTATAAATACATTATATTGTATTATATCAATTATAAATATAATAAATGTTCACTAATAATAGCAAATTTAAAGCACTAAATGACAAATTACGTTTTTTACGTTTTTTCAGAACAGGTATTTTTCAGTTTTTTGCAATTTTCGGCACTTTTTTGCATAGCAACATAAATATTTTATTTCGCCATCTTAATGTACACCTTTCAACGAAAAAAAATCCATCATAATACAATCAAAAATCTAAAATTTTAACGCGAGATTTTTCAGTTTAAGTTAGGGGTGATTTTTCGGATTTTCGTCAATCTAACATCGAAAAATTAATATTTTTATTCCAAACAATTACAGTTCGTTTGGGCCATACAAAGGAACGTTTCCACCAAATATGGTGAAAAAAAAATATTTTTTTGCAAGATAAAAAAAATAAAAATGAAAAAACTGGTTTTTCGAATTTATCTCGAAAATTTTGAGGTTATGTGCAAAAGATATTTTCAATGCCTACAACATTGCCATACAACATTTTTCTATAGGAGGTCAACTTTCGGCAGAAATTGCGAGAAACCACGTTCGACCCCTAAAACGCCCCCCGATTCCCTATCCTATGTATGATCAAATTGAATTTTTGTCCCCTTCATTTCGTTTATTATTATCTACCATTTCCATATAGTGGCGACCTGTTATTAATTTTATTTTTTATTGGCCTGGTTAAGACGTAACTGCACTGGACTACTTGTCGATCCATGAGTTGTACTTATGTTCAAAGCCCAACCATTTAACAAACGCTTTAGAACCTTTTTGACGTAGAATTTTTTCAATCAGGTAAGCATCTGGATTTTTAGTACGTTGCAGTTCATATTCATAAAATCCGCCTGATATTCGATTTCCATCCCTGTCTTCTAGTAAATATGTTACTGGACTCGTTTTCTTAACTTGTATTATTTTAAACACTTCAGTCGTCCAATTTGGTGTATACCCCTTTTCAAATATATGTTTAAATTTACTAATACGAACTTCTTGACCTAGTTCAAACTTTGGATGAATCTTTTCGTTCACAATTACATTATACACATGTTCCAATAGTTCTTTTTCATTGTCTTTATTAACATCTTGCGGCTTCATTTTAATAGTACGATGTGTGCTATTGTTATAATCATTAACCAAGTCTGGTAAGATATGGAGCCATTGATAATTACCATGAAGGCTAAACTGTGGCCACATTTTAATTTTCAATGTACGATTAAAGCGTTCGCAAATTGATGCTTTTAGATTACTGTATGTAGAATATAAATTAATATCACGTTTTTTCATTAAATTTTCGAATTTCGAATTATAAAATTCTTTTCCATGGTCGGTATGTAAATTTTTTGGAATTCGACCCATTTCGAATATCGAATTCATGGCAGCTGTGACGTCATCACCAGTTTTCTTTTTGCTGGGCGGGCCCATGCATACTTAGAGAATATATCAATGACAGTTAACAAGTATTTGTAACCCTTATTTTCATCTGCATATGGAATCATTTCTACAAGATCAGCTTGCCAAGTTTCATCTAATCCGCAAATATCTACTCGCCGTCTTGTATAATTTTTTCTTGCTGGTTTATGAAGCTCCTTCACGACTTCTCTCTTCTCTTTAGAAGTCATTGTTGTTAAACAGATAAGGCAACGTCTTGATTAAAACTGTTGGGTGGATTGTTGCAGATAGTTAATTTATTCACATTTTTCAGACCAACTAATTAATTCTTCCGTAAATAACATCAGTTATTTCATTAATCTTCTTTATGGCTTCACTGTTTTTATTGACATTTTGTTCTAGGAGAAAAATTAATTTCTCAGCATCATGAGCTACAGTACTCTCTCCCTTATGTCATAGGTATGTTTTTTTCATGTCTCCTTCTATATTAGCAATATCTACCGTAAGACTATCAATCAAACCATTATTTTTATTCAAATCATCTCTATTTTTCTTTACTTCCCGCTCTAAGACAGTGACGTTATTCGTAAGATTGCTAAGCGTGTAATTATTTTTATTTAAATTATTGGTATGTTTAGTTATTTCTTGATGTAATTCAATAGTATATTTTCCAATATCTGAAGATATAATCCGCCTCTTTTCTATTTCATTGTAATTTGTATTTATATCTTGTTGCATTTTATTTATACTTTTTTCAAAATATTCAATCTTCTCATTATTTTTAATTACACCTTTACACAGCTCACCTATTTGCTGTTTAATATCGCGAATAGATGTGTGGAACATTCTCAAAGTAATGGCATCACTCGAATCCGTCGGATTTCCGATATTACATAACTTTCTTTTCTTAAAATCATAAGAACCGTCTGTAGAAATTTCAACACTTTGAAATTCTTGCTTCCGTGCTCGTTGAGACGAACGTCCAAATACATCGATGCTCATTATGATACTGACGTAATTATCGCAAAATTAATAGATTATATTAGCTTCGCGCAACTCCTCAATGATCGATAAAATTTCATTCGAAAGACTCGAATTCCCCGCATCTTGCGATGCTATTAGAAGGCGCAAACGATCGACAAGTTCATTTGGATCATCCCAATGCACGTAATCAATTTTACGGTTTTGTCCAGCAATCATGTATTCAGGCAAATTACCACCCTTTTTATTCTTAAATTCTATTGTCGAATCGCCGATTCTTGTACGTAGTATCACCTTCTATGCGAACACCATATATTGTATCAATGATATCACTTCTCTCGTGAATATTCCTCATCAGTAAAGTCAGAAAATTATTTGATATCCTTTCTTCAGTATGATATGTAGGTGTTTTAATATCACTGCTAAATGTCTGATCTAAAGGGGTATTATATGCATCACGCATATCATCATCAATTTGGTTACCCTCCGAAATCCCCGACGACAAAATCACCGCGACAAAATCCCCGAATTCAAAATCCCCTATCACTAAAATCCCCGAGTTCAAAATCCTCTACCACTACAACACCCGAATTCAAAATCACCTTTCAAAACATCTACTTTTATTACAAGTTACCTCAGTCCATGGTGGAAGTATAAAGGTGCAGCGCTCTCGAGTAGTACAATTTCGGCTAATAAGCGTCCCACCAAAGATCAACAAAATTGGCGGAAGATTTCACTATCCCGCAGCATAAAAAAAGCTAACATACCTAACCTAACCTAACCTAACCTAACTTAACCTTATAATATATCTTAATTCTAAATACAAAATAAACAATATCAACTTTTAATACAGCTTCAATTGTAAATTCAGAGTTTTTTGTGAGAAGGGATTTTGACATCGGGGATTATAGGAGTAGAGGATTTTGACTTCGGGGATTATTGTACTTGGGGATTTTGACGCGGTGATTTTGTCGCGGGGATTTTGTCGTCGGGGATTTCGAGCGGTCAGCATCATCTTCATCATCATCATAATCGTTAACATTATTAATTTCCATACTATCCGCTACTTTATCCTGTGTATCATCAATTGCATGTTTACTGGTCGACATTGTTGAAGCGTCGGCTACACGGAAAAAATAATCCAGTGAAAATTCCCGAACTTGTTCTGATGTTAAGGATTTGAGAAAAATTTGACGAAAATCTCATGATTATCGGTAAATATGTTCGAAATGTTTCTGAGTAATTCCCGAACTGAAAATATATTTCACAGTTTGATTCGGAAATACGCTGAAAGTAAATATTACAGATGATTTCACATAAAATTAAGAAACAGTTCAATATTTATGTCATTAGTATTTAAGAAAATGTACATCTAACATGAAATAGTTTTTATTATATTACGATTGTGAGAAGTCGTGCATCCAGTTTATGAAAATTCCCGAACTTTTTTGTACTTCTCTACCTATATGTATATATTATATGCGTAAATACCGATACGCCAGACCATGTACATATATATATTCGTCGTGTTAAGCGACCGGTGGCGCCGCTACGCGGATTTCAGTAGAACTAATAACAGTTTCAAAACATACCATTTGAAAATTCGTGGATGACATTTCAATTTTATTTCATTTTCATCACAAAATATGAGTAGAATATTTAAGTGCAGTGTTACTAATTGTGAAAATAAATCATCTCAAAGTGGAATTATTTTTCACCGTCCTCCTAGCACCTTGCATATTCGTGAAAAAATGGCTACAAATATGCAATATTTTTCTCGGAGGATATGCAGGAACTAATATATTTATTTGTAGCATGCATTTTACAGACGATGATTACTTCCAAAGTATACATAATACAATCAAATAAATTTATGATTTGATTGTTATTGTGAATAAATACCTACAATTACTCATAATACAATGGTACATTTAATTGCGTTTAATATATTATGTATTGTTTAATTATTATGTAGCACGAAGCCTTGTCCGAAAGCGATTGAAGAAAACAGCTGTACCATCCCTTCATTTGACTGGAAAAAAAATTAAAACTGTACCAAATATACTGACAAATAGTATAACGAAACCCTCAGTCGAACATGATCACGAATCCAGTCAACATTCGAACAGCATTGGTTGCGAAGAAAATAATGTCTCTACGGAAAATAACGATGTAAATGAAGAGATACAATGTTTGAGTGAACAAGACTTAAGCCATGCGAGAACGTATGATACGTGTAAAGAGTGTTCTTCAGATATTAAAGATAACGAAAATATTATTGACAGTAATGAAACATTAGCAGAATTACATGCCTATATTAATGAGCAAAGGGACCATGAAAATTTGAAAGTAATTGGACAAAAACTTACCGAAGCAACGTCTAGTGAAAACGAGAGCAAATCACCAATTAATCTGATGTCATTAATTAAAAATGATGAGGATTTAATTGCGTTTACAGGCATTTCATTTGACCTTCTCAATAGTTTAACAGAAGCAGTTACACTCTGTGAACGAAAAGATATGTCTCGTAAGTTCAAAAATTCAGCACACGACAGAATTGTACTATGCTTTTGTAAGTTACGTATAAATTTGACATTTCGGTGCCTTGCTGTTCTGTTTGGAGTAAGTCGACAAAGTTGTTCGAATAATTTCAACTACATGATTGAGATACTTGCTAAAATTTAAAAAAATTTAATATACTGGCCGACTTATGATGAAATTTTAAAAAGTATGCCAAAATGTTTTAAAAATTTTCCAAACACATTTACTGTCTTGGACTGTACTGAAGTAGCAGTTGAAAAGCCAAATTGTTTAAAATGTAGGCTCAGGCTGTACTCTCACTACAAGGGATATGATTCTATCATGTATAAAGTCATTTGAAGAAAGAATAAATAAATGCATTGAAGTGGAAGGTCAACATTTCGAACACTTACTCAAGTAAGTGAACAGTGAGACAGTGAGAGGCAAGGGGACTCACGTAAAACAAGCACCCCAAAGGGAACAGAAAAATACTACGTCCACGTCGTTGTTCCTGGGTAACGCTAAATGTATTTTTTTCCCGGCTTTGTTAGAATGACCGTATTCCATATCCGCTACGCGGGCGAAAATTGTCAATATTGGAGAATCCAAATCTGCAATAAAAACTGGGGGTTCCTATTTAAGTTTTATTGTTTTTGCCCCCACTCCACCCCCAGGGGATGGGGAAGGGGGTAAATTTCATTATTACCGGATGCCCCCCTTCGTGTCGAACAACTTTCATCGGACAACTTTTTTGATTCTGTGCATAGTTCTCGAGATATTTCGATGTCTTCAGATAAATCGGCCACCCTGTATATATACATGTATATATGTATGATTGTTGAAAAATAATGATTTAATATATATATATATATATTCAAATGACTTTATACATGATAGAATCATATCTGCAGAAATTTCTGCGCAAGCAGTTCTTATGCGTTCCACCATGTTTTCACGAGTCGTTGGTACTTGTTCATAAACCTTACCTTTTAGGTAACCCCATAGGAAGAAAGAAATCCAGAGATGTTAGATCAGGTGACCTCGCAGGCCAATTAATGGGGCCACCTCTACCAATCCACCTACCATTGTAATCACGGTCTAGTATTTCCCTTGCTACTCTTGAAAAATGTGCTGGGCAACCATCATGCTGAAACCACATTGTCCGTCGGACGTCCATAGCAACATCCTCAAGTAGTAATGGTACTTCTTGTTCTAGGAAATCTCGATATTTTGTTCCATTCAAATTACCTTCAATGAAATAAGGACCAATGAGTTTATTTCCTATGATTCCACACCAAACGTTCACCGACCAAGGACGTTGATGATTAACTTGTCGTAACCAATGGGGATTTTCTACGCTCCAATAATGCATATTATGCCTATTGACGGCACCATGGTTCGTGAATGTAGATTCATCTGAAAATAATACATTAGCAAAGAAATTGTGGTTCGTTTGCATTTTTTGAAATGCCCATTCACAAAACATCACGCGGTTATGAAAATCATCGCCATCTAGTTCCTGGTGCAGTGAAATGTGATATGGGTGAAACTTATGACGATGCAATATTCTTTGAATACTGTCTCTGGAAATGCCGGAATCGCGATGTAATTGTCGTGTGCTTACATGTGGATTTTGGTGAATAGCTGCTAGTACAGCTACTTCGTTAGCTTCTCCTGTAACTGTTAATCTTCGCTTCCTTTTTTTCATTTGTACGCTGCCATCAGAGTGAAAGGCATTCACAACTTTGTAAAAAAAAGAACGCGAGCGAGCATTATCTGGAAAACGCTCAGCATACAACGCAACAGCATCGTCAATATTCCTCTTACATTCACCATAAATAAGAATCATTTCGATTTTTTCGGGAACTGTAGCAGGATTCATTTTTAACTTGCAATTCGATTTAAGCAATGAAGGGTAGACAAAAAATAGTCACGTAAACGGAAAGTTGTTATTCTAAAAGCAAAGTGACCTCCGACCGAATTACTACCAATACAATGGACTTCAAAAACAGTCTTACACTGAGAGACCGCGAATACTAAATTTTAATATGGGGATTAGAAAGTTGCGATATCCATTTACTTCCCTTCAGGAAAGTAGAGAAAAATGTAGGTGAACGGGTTACGTGTGACTCAACTTATGTATAAAATGATATGCTACTTTATTTTCGAGTTATGTCGCCCTCTAGCGTTATGTAACAGAACCGGCGCCGGTGATGGCCGAAATGCAAGCGATGTACATGTATGAAACCACGTGAGTTCTCTCGGGGTCCGGTAGATGGCGACGAAATCCCCAAATGAAGTAAGAGTTTCGTTTTGTTTAATAGAAGCTGGTTTGACCGTCAATGCTCAGCTTATTTATTCTCATTTCAGAAAAAACATACAGAGAGAGAATGAATGAGCTGAGTGAAGGGACATGACGCGTTTTTTAATGGATTGCGTGATGTCCTCTTTTTGTTTATTAAATAATAAATTTAAAACCTAAAATGTAATTTTATTGAAGGTAGAAAACTTATTTATAAAATTGCTTCCATATTGTATGCACAATTTTTATGTAATCAGTTTTGATTTTTAATATGAAGAATATCAATTATTCATAATCTTAATTTTTCGAATGGACATTATTAAAATTTCATATTCAGAATAACAATTTTCGCAATTGATATTACTAAATTCTAATATTAAAAATTCTAATATTAGAATTTTTAATATTAAATTTTCATAAAGGGATCAAATTGTCCCTATTTGCCCCCTGGATGCACCCCTTCGTGTCGAACAACTTTCATCCGACAACTTTTTTGATTCTGTGCATAGTTCTCGAGGTATTTCAACGTCTTCAGATAAATTTGGATTTTTATCGATTACAGCGCTACCTGTGAACCAAAATGCAATAGCTCCTAGGTCAAATTGGTGTACTTTTTTCCGGAGAATCCAAATCTGCAATAAAAACTGGGGGTTCCTATTTAAGTTTTATTGTTTTTGCCCCCACTCCACCCCCAGGGGATGGGGGAGGGGGTAAATTTAATTATCACTGGATGCCCCCCTTCGTGTCGAACAACTTTCATCGGACAACTTTTTTGATTCTGTGCATAGTTCTCGAGATATTTCGATGTCTTCAGATAAATCGGCCACCCTGTATATATATATATATATTAAATCATTATTTTTCAACAATCATCAGTACAGTTTGTCTTTATACTCTTGATATATTTTAACATGTATTTGAAATACACAAACTGCAGTTTTGGTATGCAATCATCGATAACAGACTGCTCATAAGGGACATTAATTATTGTGCAAGTATCGTCGAAAGATGAGTATATAATTAGATCGCATTTCTTCATATTTGTTATGAACATACCAATTTCTACTTGGTAAAAGTAAGTATGGTTTCGCTTCAACGAAAAAGCATTGGCACTTACTTTTTCTAACCATTTTAAGTCAGAAACTAATTCACCTGCACTTTTCTTTTTTCCTTCCACTGGGCATTTAATTTCTATTATACAGTGACCGAGTACTATTCCATCGGGGCTGTATCCAAGCCATGGAATATTTGGATGTACGAGTAAGCCACATAACGTCACAGACGTTTGTACGAGTTTTTCATAACACTGCCTTGCAATGGCTTCATGTTTAATATCATAAACAGTGATTGCAGAGCCTTGAAAACTGTCATTTAAATGATTATACATTTTTTTATCCCAATCAGGTTTCTTATTATTTAAGTACGTAATAAATTTATAGGCACAACTTTCTGTAATTCTCTTCTTCCTTTCGTAAATCCATACATCACCTTTCTGATATTTTGTATCGCAACTTAAAGCAACTGCGCTATTGACATTCAAACTGATTTCTCGATTAAAAAATACTTTTTCATTTACATCTAAGTTGTTGAATCTTATTACATTACATTGTCCATTTACGAAATGAAAATATAAAATCGAATTTGGTGAAAGAGGAGAATGTATATCGTTGACAAAAAATTGTCTGCAAATTTCCTTTTGCACAACGTTTGGTCCCAAATTTGCATTAAGATTCTCTATATTTATATCGTAACCTTTTTTTAATTTTGCAAACATAGAATCAGGATTACCTGGAAAAGTTATTTTATTTTTTAGGTGTTTTTTACGTAATATGAAACTGCCATTGAATACGATTAGACATCAGAATAACTGAAATTTACAATATTTTGCAATAACTTCATTTACAACTTAAAAATTACCTTTTATTAATATTTCCATTGCTTTTTCAACATATTCCTTCTCAATTTCAGGATATATATTTTGCACTTGAGAACCATGACACATTTGGCTTATCTGTACTGTCTCGTACATAGATTTAGCCTCCAATTTAACTTTTCCCCATTTCTGTTTTATATCCGTACACGAAGCCACTTCTATATCTTTTTGTTTTTGTTCTGCATGCAATAAAATAAAAAATTTTCATTTACATAATCTAAATATACGAATAAATATACGTTACCTGGCTAAGTGCAACAGTGCAGCGACGCAGTGTTTACATCTTCCAGATATACCTGCTTTACAGGAGCATTGGCACTTACTGACTTTTGTATCACTTTCATCATTAATTATATTTATAATTATTTCGTGCGGAGGACCAAACAAATCAGTTGATTTCAAACATAACATCAAAATTTTAATTTCATTTTCATTGTTTTTTTCTATTTCTTCTGTGATTCCACAATACATTATGTGATTGGCATTTGCCACATTTTGACCTTCCACATATTTTCGAACACCGTCACCTACGTACTCTAATACGTCCGTTAAATTAATTAAATAATTACGACTCATATCTCTTCAAAATAAATCTCTTCACTTTTACCGCGCAATGATTTGAACACTGTATTTTGAAACTGATGTTAGTTCCATTAAAAATCCGCATCGCGGCGCCACCCATCGCTTAATATTTTTAATTAATATATATATATATATATATATATATATATATATATATATATATATATATATATATATATATATATATTCGATTATTATGCTTCGATATATTTCTTCTAACACAGGTAAAGAATGGAGAATATGCCGGTATTTCGTAACATTTTCGCACATGAACATGACTGTACGTCAGCTGGGATTGAACTGAAAGGTTTGATTATTATGTAGTTTGGAGTTTTACTACTACTATTAATAAGTTTGGCGTTTTATTTTGTTTTAAACATTTAAATAAATATTTTTTTGTTTGTACCTCATTCACTTCAGCATTATCGCAATGTACTTCAATAGCATTTTCTACAAGCTTGTCTGTATTATGACTGCCATCAAATTCCTATTAATGTAAATTAAGGTAAACAAAATTTGATAAAGGTCAAAATATTTTTCAAAAAATAACTTTCCTACCGACATATTCTCCATTCTTTACCTGTGTTAGAAGAAACATATCGAAGCATAATAATCGAATATATATATATATATATTATAAATTCAATTAAATCATTTTTAATTTAAGTATCTTTGTGAAAATTTCTATCTTATTGACTGAGCCGTACGGAATCCCCTTAAACCTACATACCCGATTGTATGAAACATATAAAGAACGTTATTTGTGAATAACTACATTCAAATATTCGCGGGCATTCAGTTACACAGATATTCATAGATGGCGCGTTTCTCGCCAGCGCGCGAAACTGATAGATCATGTGTAAATACAACTTCTGACTCAGTCTACTAATGAGTAAATATGTTAGCGTTCCGTTAATACCGTTTGCGTGAGTGCGTATATTAACTGTTGTCTAGTTTAATATTATTGTGTAGGTCTGCGTTGTAATTCGTTTAGCGATGTATTTCTATGTATGGGCCTTGTGTATAAAATGTTAGAAAAGTTTGTTCTAGAATTAGTAAATGGTGGTTAAAAGACATACATACGAAAACCAAATTTTTTCCCTTAAACTAGTCGGATTATTTAATTATATTAGCTTCGAATTTTTCTTGAACTGATTCGGAAATATTCCCGAACTGTTTAGAGATGATCTTGGGTATGGATATTAATATATAATTCGAGCATATTACTTCACAGTTCGGGAACTCCTCATGAATTAATTTGACTTCTTCATGAAAAAGGGTCTAGAATATTTCTAATAAGACAGTTCCTAATCTTCTTTCAAGCATACTGAAATCCTCAACATCCGAACGAGTTCGGGAATTTTCACTGGATTATTATTTTCCGTGTATTTTTTCCAATGGACTTATTAAAGGTTTGAGGATTTCACTTATCGCAAGGTCATGCGTTTCTTTACCAATTTTTAATAATTGATGTTTCCGGCGAATAGATTCGCTAGCTTTGACAATTTGACGTAATACGTCTTGCTGTTGTTGAAGTGAGGAGGACATGTTAATGCATGCAAGTCTCACTCGGCACTGACTTGTTACAACATTTTTTGTTTGTTTTTAAAATCATTTATGCTTATAAAACAATCAAAACCTTTTCTATATCTTCCCTCTTCTAATTCACTGTTTTTATCTATTACTATAAAGCCATGCTTATCTGTCCAACATTGCGCACATATATCTTTGAAAGTGTTAAATGTCATATCCGTATTGACATGACCATTATACACATGCTTACATTCATTTCATCCTGCCTAAAGAGAACCAGAAAGTTTACGTTATCTCGAATAAGATGCTTAGGAACACGAGCATAGGTTTGACTGAGATAAAAGCAATCGACGCAATTATGTCTACCCATACAAAAGAAGGATCTAATGTTATCTTGCTTCTCGCATGCAACATCATCAAATATAATAATAGAGTTCGGCCTAGCCTCGGCGGGTGGTACTACCTATTCATTATCGTGAAAAGGAAAGTATCCTATACCCTCCACAGAGTCGAGTAAGTTTTGTAAAAATTGATAATTCGGTTGGTTTAACGATTTCAAATATACACATATATTTTCAAACTTTAATCCATTCTGATCGATGATTAGACTGAGTAATGTATTTGTTTTTCCGCAATTAGACGGGCCACAGAAAAGTGCACGTATACTATTTGGCAGCAACTCCCCATGTCGTTTATGATTAGTTACATTATTTTGTACAGACGATGTTAAATCATCAAAATTGATGATTGGGATTTTTGTTGGTTGTTTATGAAATCGCATTTTGATAATAACTGAACATAAAAGTATAAGTAGCGCCTTTATATGTAATGTCAGTCATTAACTGTTTGATATTTGAATGATGCACATCTTAAAATGATTACATATGTAAGTAGAAACAAGAAACAAAATCGGATAAAGAGTGGGACAGGATTGGTCAATTCTTTAATTAATAATTTACCGGTAGAACTTCATATACCCGGTTATCAGTACTGCGGGCCTGGTACAAAATTAAAGCAACGATTAGCAAGGGGTGATCCGGGGATAAATCTCTTGGACAAGGCTTGCAAAGAACACGATATCGCTTATTCCAAAACTCATGAAATTCCCGCCGCTAGAAGCGAGGCGGATCGTATATTAACGGAGCAGGCTTGGAAGCGAGTTTTAGCAAAAGACGCAAGCATTGTAGAAAAGGAGGCAGCTTGGGGTGTTGCAAACACAACGAAACTAAAAAGTAAATTAGGCATGGGCTGAAAAAGAAGAAAGCGTAAAAAAAAAACAACATCATTTAACAACATTATTGCGGCTGCTAAAATGTCAATGTCACCATGTAATAATGTTCAAAATGTTATATCGAGTGCTTTGACAGGGGCACGTAAAGCAGTAAAAGAAGCCGGTGGCAAGCAATTCATACGAAAAAGTCGACAGCTATCGATACCTGCAAAGGTTGGAGGATTCTTGCCATTCCTAGCACCCATATTTGCTGAATTAAGTGCTGTAGGTGCATTAGCCGGTGGCACAGCGGGTATAACCAAGACTGTTAATGATGCAAAAGCTGCTCAAAAGCAGTTACTTGAAAGTGAAAGGCATAATCGTGGTATGGAGACAATAGCTATAGGTAATGGGTTATATCCTAAACCTTATAAAAATGGTCTAGGTTTAAAATTAAAACCATATAAAACGGGATTAGGTGTTAAATGTAGAAAAAATCGAAAAAATTTGTAAAGCTACCACATCGAGTACTCACCGATGCAGATATATTAAAATATTCGAAAGAAGCTAGAATTCCGAATTATAGAGGTGTCTTTATGCGTAATAATTTACCAAAGAATCCCCAAGTGAATGTGCAGTCATAAATTTAGACGATGCAAGCGGTCCAGGGACACATTGGATAGCATATCGAAAACGTGGCTCTAAAGTCGTTTATTTTGACAGCTTTGGAAACCTCATCCCACCTGCTAAGTTGGGAAAATATCTCGGTGTAGGTAGCATTATGTATAACCGTGAAAAATTTCAAGACTATACCGCTTTTGATTGTGGGCATTTATGTCTCAAATTTTTATGCAATCAGCTGTTTTGTCCAAACAAGTATCAGTTGTATAAATATATTACATAAAATGTTATGATAATCAGTGTAATTTGAACAATCAGTATGAATGATACTTTTACGTTGACGCTCTCGGGACAGTCTTCAGTATTGGAAGCGCAATACTTTCCACCTATTGAACTTTCACCGCAGAAGAATTATGCATTGGGCTTAATTGAACTTTTAACGTTTAATACAATCCCAAATGTTGACGTTAATAATAAATTTCATATTGGTAACCATCAAATTACTGTGCCGATCGGGAGCTATGAAAATGAGGATATAGCAGAATATATTAGAAGCAAGCTATCAGAGTATAGTGATATTACACTAGATATAAAACCCAATAATAATACCTTACGCAGTGAAATCAGATCTAATGAAGACATTGATTTTACACCAATCGATTTGATTGGGCGAACATTGGGCTTCAATAGACGAATTTTAGAAGCAAACAAGGTGCACATCTCAGATTTGCC
The DNA here is from genome assembly GCA_030407085.1 of Trichopria drosophilae. Lineage (NCBI taxonomy): Eukaryota > Metazoa > Arthropoda > Insecta > Hymenoptera > Diapriidae > Trichopria > Trichopria drosophilae. The sequence goes on along the minus strand of CM059587.1, from coordinate 46,911,938 downwards.
AGTAACCATAAAGTTAATGCACTTCGCGTAGAGTGCAATATAACTGCAGGCGCTTACATTAATAGCAGTAGAGCGCATACGATTCATGAATTTTTTTCCTACTGTGGCGCCCGGATATAAGATTGTGGAAGTGCCGAATCATGTCATTTACTTACCTGTTGTCGTCAGATTAATAGATCATATTCAATTGCGTATTGTTGATCAGAATGGTGAATTGGTGAATTTTCGTGGTGAAACAATTACAATACGACTACTATCTTAAATCTACGTAGCAATGGGTATTATGTACAATGGACAGACCCTTAATAGTTACTATAATAATAAACCATCATGGACAAAACATATCAGTCGTCAACAAATTCGCAAGACGTTAACACGTCGAAACGTTCTATTTCTGAAAAGCTTGGGACTCAAGTTACATTATCACCACAATATCAAACAGTGAATAATAAAAACTGTCATTACCGTTGTTGTATTTGCTTGCTTACCGCACGTTATCACAATCACAATAATGGAGGATCCAATACTCAGCATTCAAACCCCAGTCGTTTTCGACGAATCTGTCGCTCATTACGAGCTGCATGCACATCAATCTTACAATACAAGCTCATTTGGCAAAAATGATGAAATTCGTATTGTTGTGCAACATCAAGATTTATGTATTTTACCATGTAAAAGTTTGATACATGTTAGTGGAAGGTTCACCAAAACCGATGGAACTAAAGCAAATAATACTAATCTAACATGTAACGCAATCTGTCATTTATTTGATGAGGCGCGGTATGAGTTGAATGGAGTTGAAATTGATCGAAATAGAAATTTTGATATTACTAGCTTGATGAAGGGGTATCCTTCTTACACACCAAATCATGAACCCGTTTTAATCAATGCAGGTTGGATATCTAGTTCAAATCTAAAGATAACAAATGATAATGGTTATTTTGACGTGATCATGCCTCTGAGTATGATTCTCGGATTTGCTGAAGATTATCGTAAGATAATTGTAAATGCGAAGCATGAACTTGTTTTAACAAGATCTAAACATGATGATAATGCAATTATACAAAATGTGGACGAAAATTATAAAATTGAGATGAATAAAATAGAATGGTTAGTTCCGTATGTCACTTTGGCTGATAGGGAAAAGATACAGCTGCTGCGTTTTATTGAAAAAGATCCTTGCATATCTTTAAGTTTCCGTACATGGGAACTTTATGAATATCCTCTATTGCCGGTAACATCATCCCACGTGTGGTCTGTGAAAACAGCGACACAACTAGAAAAGCCACGATATATTATTATTGGATTCCAAACGGCTAGAAAAAATGACAAAGCGAGAAATGCAAGTCTGTTTGATCACTGCAACATTAGTAATGTTAAAGTATTTTTGAATTAAAAATATTATCCGTATGGTAATTTGAACCTTGATATTGCAAATAATCAATTTTCTTTATTATATGATATGTATATCAATTTTCAAGCCAGTTACTATAATAAAAATGTTACTGGTAAACCTATATTGAATAAATCAATATTTTTAGAGAAAGCTCCATTAATCATTATTGATTGCTCTAAGCAGAATGAAGCTTTAAAACATGCACCTGTCGATGTTCGACTCAAATTTGAATCAAAGGAAAATTTTCCTGCAAACACTTCTGCTTATTGTTTAATTTTACATGATCGCATTGTAGAATATAACCCTATAAGTGGAAATGTAAAGAAATTGGTTTCAGAGGAGGGGTAACAATTATTGCACGTGCGACAATTAATGAATAAAACGCGGTTCTACTTTATTCACTAGTACATCAGTTTCATACGAAATAGAATACATTGTAGACGTGCATGGATTCCGCGGGTCTGGTAATCGGTTCATACCGAAGGAAATGTCTATAATAAATATTGTCGACAGTGAAATTGTGACTTATGTGTTTAAACCACCATATCAATGGGTGTGGTTACCTTTACACTATAAGAGAGTCAATAACTGGTTGATGAATAATTATCACGGTTTACCATGGCAATCTGGCGACGTACCATTTGACGCTATAAACGAAACTTTGGAGGATATCATTAAATGTGCCAACAAAATTTATGTAAAAGGAGTCGATAAAAAATGTTGGTTGGAGGATATATTAAACGCCGAAAATGTTATCAATCTCGACATTTTGGACTGCCCATCTCTAACAAAACTGAAGCAGCAGCAGCAATATCAATTGTCGGAGAAGTGTGAAAATCATACGATTAATGGAACATGCGCTAAAGAAAATGTAAAAATACTTAAGAATTGGGTATTGGAAAATCTATGTGAACAACCTGCATCTCCACAACGTTCATTAAGGATTTATTACGAAGTAAAACGCCTCGCATTGATGGAAATAAAAGATATCGAATGTCTGCCGATTGATTTCATTTGCATGTTTGCTGATCGGCAAATTGAAGAAGCATGGGCTTGCTTGCCACCTGCTATGCAAATGCATCCTGATATACGTGAATGTCGTCGATGTTATAAACATTTCGAATCAAGCTATGATACGATAGATGGTCCACCACCTATGATTAAAGACTGCATCAATTGTCAAGTTAAAAGCAATGCATTAGTTGATGATATTGAAAATATGAATTTAATTTGATTGCTATTGTATATTGTTATGTATGAATATGAGAAATAAAAAATAAATAACATTTATTAAATATATCTTCTATATTTTCTTCATCTTCCTTCTTGCATGATACTGTACAAAAAAAAAAAGAAAATGGGTTATTTAAAATGGTCATATTTAACAAAGGGGTCGATGATTAACGTAACGACTAATGGATTTTAGACTCGTCTCAACTCGTATTCCATCCATGTGTTTATCCAAGGGTGGTCGAAGTAACACGTGTTTTCCCAAAGATGGTCGGTGCCGATCCACCCAACCCGCGGATGGCGTAGAACTGTCATACCCCCACTACTGCCCTGGCCATTTCGGTACAACAGCAATCCCCGAACATCATTCAGATTGAATTTTTTGTAAAAACTCGTAAATTTAAATTAAAAGGTGGGAATGCGTAAAAATAAAAATCATTCCATGAAATTGTAAAAGCATTCACCGCAAAAGATTCAGGATCTCCATGCCATTTAACATAAACTTTGCATTTTGTGTTTACTCTACTAGCAAATAGATTAATATAAGGAATACCAAAATTATTTACTATAGATTCATAAATCGACTTACACAATTTACATTTAGTCTCTATTTTTGTAAATTCAAAGTCTGCTTCTGTATTATCACGGGATCTAATGTAAGAAGCAAAGAGCCAAATACTTCTAACCTCGCACCATTGTCACAAATCTTTAGCTAGATTATTAAGGTTTTGAAAGCATACTCCTCCTATTCTATTTATATAGCAAATGGCTGTAGTATTATTTGTTCTAAGTCAAATCATTTAATTTATTTGCAAAACATTTTAATCCAAATACAGCGGCTATTAATTCTAGTTCGTTAATATGTAATGATTGTTTTTCATTATTTCGATTTCTATTAATTTTTTCTTTGTTACAGAAAACTCCCCAACCTTTTAAAGAAGCATCTGAAAAAATCTCTACAGAAAAATGATTGTCTCTGATATGGTTAATGCTATTCGGAATATTTTCTAATCACCATTTAAAATCGATTTATAAGTTATCTGGTATGATCAAAGTTCGATTATAATTAAAATAATTTGCTTGTAAAGTTAAAAACTGAGTTCTCTCTAAAGATTCTAGATATACCCAGTCGTATTTTACGGCAGGACAACAACCTACTAGGGTACTTACTATTTTAGTGAAGTCTCTTATTTTAGAAATATGTGACTTTGATAAATCTGTAACTTTTTTAATAATGGAAATCTTTTTTGCCTCCGGTATGCTCAAAGTCATATTAGTCGAATTAAAAATAAAACCTAGAAATTTACATTTGGTGCTTGAAACTAAATTGCTATTTTTACAGTTTATTATAAATCCAAGTTTTTCTAAAATTTGCAAGGTAAATTCTATATTATGTTTGCATTCTTGAAAAGAATTACCAAATACTAGAATGTCATCCAAATAAATAACAGACATTAAACCAAGATTTCTAAAATATTTATTTATTTATTTATGTATACTATCGTATTCTCTAAAGTTAGAAGGTACATTATTCCATAACCGACGCAAACGAAAAACCGACGTGTTAAAACTGTAATTAACAGTGCTTTGGGTTTCTACGATAACACGTGGTGTTCGAATATTGTACGGGATATGTCGATACGAAAACAGCGATGTTCTATAGTTACATTTAAACAAATTATGAGCTATCTTAAATGCAAATAAATGATGATAATAAAGGTGAAGATGACCTACTGTGGTTAAATCAAGATTACGCATAATCAGCTTATAATTGTGGTCAGTAAAATTCATAGGATTGTCGGTTTTCGAACAAATATACCTCAATATTTTATGTTGGACGGATTCAAGTTGGTTAAACGCTACTTGAGTATATATAGATAGATAGATATATGTTTATTCTCGTAAATTGAACCTTACATTCACTTGAGAAGGGTACACATTTAGGTTGAAAAATACATAAAAAAATAAAAAACAAAGATAACAGAATATTACAAAATTCCAAAATCTTGCGCAGCACTAATAATAACTATACCGATAATGATGTATGCGCTTATTTGGCACATTTAACTTCCCATCAGGAAGTTTCTCAACTTGAAGCAGCGCAGGACGAAACTGAAGAGAACCTTCGCGGCAGATTCACTATTGCTACTCAGTAGGAGCAGCAGAATATTCTCATCCGAATAGTACTGCAGACCGAGGTTGTGACAAGCTGAATCGCGACAAGACTTTAAAAAAGGACATCGTTGAAGGATGTGGCAAACAGTCCCCAACTCTCCCAAATTACATAGAGAACATGATAGCAAAGGGTTGTATTTAAAGACGTGATTGCCTACGTACAGGGAGCGCGAGTGAACTGTAGCCACCCTTAGTTGCAGACGAACACGCGTAAAAGCAATTGGACATCGTTCAGGGTGTAAGGAAGCCAACCCATCCGATATCTGCCTGAATAAGGGAATTAGGCAGGAGTCGGATCTAAAGTATCTCTGCAAATCCCTCCTACGCTGCTGCAGTGCAAAATTATGACAGACCTCATCCACTCGTACCTCCCAGTAGTCGGCAGATAGATTGGATAAGAGGTCTTCGGAATCGATTGAAGTTAAAATACTTTTTAGGCTTCGCACCCAATTAGGGGACGTGATACGCGCACTGTTACAACTAAGCTCGCATAACCTAAGCAGGCTTATCTTCGATAGATTACCTGGCGGTTTACGCAGGGTACGGATTACCCACAACAGGGCACGACGCAAGATCTCTACGGAAATTGGATACAAACCTAGCTCCAAGCGCAAAAGATAGCAAGGTGTTGAACGCGGTAGTCGATGCAATCTTTTAAAGAATTCTAACTGGACTCTTTCAAGGCGGTCGAGGTAGTCGAGAGCCCAAAACGGGGCCGCATACAAAAGAGTGGAAACGATTATCGCTTTATATAACTTGAGCACGCCCTGCCATGAGTCTGCTTTGGCATTGGCAAGGATAGTCAATACTGTGGAAGTAGCCTGTCGTGTTCTGACGACTGCATTATCCGTTGCCTTACACCACTTTGCCGATGACGAAACAATCACGCCCAAGTACGAGTATGATCCCACCACTTCTACACGACTGCCCTCAAATAAAAAGATCCTAGAGGCAGCAGTAAGGGGGCCACCACCTCTGAATACCACGATCTTTGTTTTTGTTGTGTTGACCGATAGCCCGTTTATCGTACAATAATCAGCTAAGACTGCTAATTTAGTTCTTAGATCTGATGGAGAATATGCAAAAACTGCCAGGTCATCAGCAAACAGCAACATTAACAAATCGGATGAAGTGGTAAGATCAATACCTCTTAGACCCCTAGCACGAAAAAACGTTACAATATCAGATAGAAATAATAAAAAAAGCAATGGGCTTAACACTTCGCCCTGCAGTACGCCTTCGGTAACCTTAAAAACCCTAGAACGACCAGCGTATGTATTAATCGAGACAGACGCGGAATCATACAAAGATTTTAACAGATTTATAAATTTGGCGCTCACTCCGAAATTGTATAATTTATGCCATAACTTCACTTGGGGAATGGAGTCGAACGCCCTAAGGAAGTCAACAAAAAGGACATGGCATTTTTTTGCTGTCTTACTCAGCATGACTTGAATAGCCGCATTTAACGTGAAAATATTGTCTTCCGTAGAGCGATCTCTTCTGAATCCTGCTTGCTCTTCAGGTAAAATATTCGAAACATTAGTCCATTTTTCGAGCCTCATCGCTAAAATCTGGGTAAAAAGTTTGGTCAGTGCATTACTAATTGCTATCGCACGATAGTTTTCGGGGTCCGTGCGGACGTCCTTTTTGTGAAACATAAATAAGCTTATGTTCATCCATCCCTCAAGTGACTTGCCGACATCTAAAACGTGGTTAAAAAGATCAAATACATAGTTATACCAATCGCCGGTCAACAACTTTAAAATTTCCGGAGCTAATCCATCTGACCCGGTCGCCTTGCCTACCTTCAGTCTTTTAATGCTCTCACGCAGCTCAAAATGGGTGATCGGGCCATCTAGATGCTGATCGTACGCTCCAATAAACTTCAGAGAGGTGACAGGCGCTTGGGGATACAAAATCTCGAGATGTCTATTCCAAATCTCCAAAGAAATGTGAAAATTTGGGATGAAAGAGCGCCTGCACGCACGTACTGCAGACCAAAAATTGGAGGCATTCTGAACATTTGCAAAACTATCTGTTATTTTTTTAAAGCTAAGAAATTTGGAGTTCTTTAACACGCTTCGATAGTTTTTTTTAGCGTTTAAATAAATAGATTGATATTCAGGAGCATAGCTATTGCTTCGCATATTATAGAGCGCACTCTTCATGGCTCTGCGCGCCTTGAAACAACTGGAATCAAACCACTTCGGTCCACTTGGCCGACTCCTCGCGCTCCCAAGCCCCGATGAACCGCTTCCAGCCTGCAAGAAGCCCGCCCGCTCAGCCAGATTTTTTAAGCCAGTACAAAAATATTGGTAAGAACAAGAGGAGAAAGGCTGGGTGAGGTCTGGCAAATCAAAACAAGTACTGAGCATAAGTTTTTCTAATTCTAGACCTCCCTTACGGGACCAGCACAGTCTTGGCCCTCTCATATAACTCTGCCAGGGGGCGGGTCGCACCCGCTGGTTTGAAAAGTACAAGGAAAGTACCAGAGACACCGGGAGATGGTCAGAGCCGTTTGGATCAAGGTTAACATAAAAATCTGTGATAAAATGAAGGTGACTACATGATACCCAGACTAAATCTACCGTACTACAGCCATTGTTCCCTATAAGAGTATAGTGACTTGGATTGTCGCTGGGAGAGCGCCCGTTTAACAATATAAAATCATTTTCGAACATAAAATTGTACAAAATTTTACCACGGCTGTTGGGACGGTGATCGCGAGATCGCCTGAAAGGGTCAAGCACTGTATCGTTAAAAAGTTCGGGGGTGACGCATTCTAGATCCAGGTCACTCATCCAGGAGTTGAAGTCACCACCTAAAATGAAAATGCAGTTGGGAAATCTATCAGTTAGGTTATTCAAAACTGGCTGAAGATTATGAAGCTGGGATTGTAGATCAGTGTTGGGGGGGGGGGGGGGGAATAGAAAAAACCTTGAATTACAGATAGTGGTAGGGAATGTATAATACAAAAAATCCAATAAGTGGAGACTTCAACCAGTTCTGGATACCCGGCCAATGGATAGACAGATAAAAGACCCCCACTAAATCTCCCTCTTGATCCCCCACGAACAGCTGGAGAAAAAAACAGCCTGTAGTCCTCTTCTTGTGGTAGATTTCTTTCTTCCGGAAGCCAAGTTTCAGCATAGTTGATGTTGGATGTTGGAGAACGAATCTTGTTGGTGTGAAGATTTTCTGGACCATGTACGTTCCAAAATGTGAAAGTGAGTGATGGAGCGACCACCGACTGCATTCTCTGTAATTCTTGCTGAGCATAGTTAGACGAAGAAATGGGGTGCAGCGTAGTTTGCTCCTTTATGCGATCGACCCCACAGACTAACTGCAGGGGATGGCTTAAGCGTTTTTTGGAGACGCTGCAGATTCTATAACCATCCTCTCCACTTCCTTATCGGATATCTGTCTTCGCATATTTTTTGAATTTGAAGTGGAAACAGGAGTAGTTTTGGGTACAAATTTCCCTTCCTCGTCCGACCAGAAAAACCACGTGTTGCCTATGTGTACCTTTTGAAAGCTAGTGTGAGCTGGTTTATTTTCCTTCCTAGCCTCTCGCACCAGTTCTCGAGCTTTGAAGTCGATCATCCTCTCTCTCTCCGTCAGGTCTTCGTCAATATAAATGTTTTGGTTCCTAAGTACATCTTTTTTTGAAGACATGATTTATAATTTCACCCTATAAGAAGAACATTCCAAAAGAATTATATCGGGGTCTTTTCTGAGCAAATAGGCTACATCCACTGCGCTCTTCAGGTTGAAGGAGTCTTCTAGAAATTTCTCCGCGCAACTCGTGACATCTCCTTTTACTTTTAGTCCTCTAATTCGGAGATTCTTCTTACGAGAAATTTTATCTTGCCGTTCGAGCTTCTGTACTAAATTTTTAATTTCAGCATCTTTTTGCACTAGTTGAGTTTTTAGATTCTGGATTTCGCCAAGAACTTCAGATTTGATGGAATTAATAGCAGAAAACATTCTTCTCGAATTCTCGCTTTGCTCTTCCTTAACTACATCCATCTTAGATGACACATCTGCAATTTGCGAAGCAAACGCTGTCAGTAGCGTGTCTTGAAGATCCTTCAATTGAGTGTCCATGGTGGGAGGATTGCTTTGTATGGTTAGTTTAGGCTGGTGTAGAATTACTTGGTTAGGACGATGTTTTTTGATAACTGTAGACTCTGGCGAAAACTGTGATGACCCGGGCGAAAGCCGTTTTTTTGAAATGTCGAAAAAATCCTTAAGAGTGGGAGAACCAGGCTCGATAATATTTCGCCACCTCGAAGCTGTCGGCGGTCGACCCGCTACTGACGAAATAGGCCTGGGCGTCGATACGTATTTCTCCTCCTCCTGCGCTGATAAGCGAGTCGTCGTGCTATCAGACTGGGGAGAGGGGTTTTCCACTTTCGGCATTTACGAAATTGCGGACTGCGAAACGCTGCCGCGTGCAACTAGGTATGAAACTGCACGATAAAACTTCCACAACTAGCGGTAGCTTATGCCAACTAGCAATTCGGAAGTGCTAAGTTAGTCAAAGTGCTGCTCACATGCTCCCACGTGGCAATGATGGCACAGTCGGAAAAATTAAACCACAGGGATATAGAAGAAGGCAAATGTCCGCGATCTTCTCAAACAAACAAAAAGTTCACAAAAACAGACCGACGAACACAGACACTTTTGACTATAATCACTGAGTGCGTCTTCCCACAAGATCCAATTTACAAAAACGTTATACGCATTTGACAGGCACTGACTGAACCGTCAAGTGACGTTCGTTTAACAATTCTCCTTCCACAAAGGTATCACAATCTGTACAGCATAAATAAACCGACGGCACAAAAGACACCACTCCGTACTCAGAAACAATAATTGGCCGGTTTTAATCAAAATTGAAGAACAAAATCGATAAATTGCCGGCACCGCTACAATTAACGTGTGCCTCGAACTAAACTACTTGAGTATATAGAGACCAAATAACCGATGCGTAGGTTATAGAATAGACAACACAAGCATTTTATAAAGGTATATTTAACAATAATTAAGGTATTATTAACAATAATACCTAAATCCAGCGTAGACTTAACTCTAGGTAAGGGAGAGTTATTAAGACAATAATCAAATAGCATGAAGGGTCTACCACTACAAAAACTAATTGAATGACACTTTTTTGAGAATAGATATAGCCTCAGAGATTCTTACAAACTGAGTATGGTCCGCCAAATATGACTTCAACAAAAAAAAAGAGTGAACCGCCAATACCCATGTTCCTAATCTCCTGCAATAGACGATCGTGGTTAACCGAATCAAAGGCTTTACAAAAATCGAAATAAATAAAGTTAACTTGATAGTGTTAGATAAAAGATGAAAAGATGCACTCGCTATAAAGCAGAAGATTAATCACGGTTGAACGTCCGCACATAAAACCATGTTGCTCATTGATAATAAAACGAGTAAGAAATTTAGATACTTTAGAAGCAATTAGTGCATCGAACAATTGAGAGAAACAACTCAAAATTGAGATTGGTCGGTAACTAGTCATGTCATTTTTATTGTCCCCTTTACAAACCGGATGAATAAATGCCTTCCAAACTTACTTATTGAAAATGAGCAATAGATGTTATTTGATTAAATAGTTTGAGCATATTTTTACAAAATATGGCGGGATCTGGTCTGGGCCCGAATTTATATTATCCTCCAGATCAGCTGGTATAGATTTAAATTCTTCCTCCGTAATACAGAGCGAGTTAAATATTGTGTCACGCACGTGTGTCTTTAAAAAGAAAGGTGTTGAACCTTTATAAACTTAAATATGTCATAATTGGTTTCATTATCTTTGTAAATATGGATGGAGCAGTGGATAAACCGAATGGGGGACATACAAATTCCAACTTTTGATATTAGAAAATAAACCTTAAATATTTTCTATGTGATTGGTGAATTGGAACGACAAAATTGGCGAGGCAAAAAAAGAATTTGGTGACATAAGTTTACAAGCAGTTCGATAATCTTCTAGTATGAAGTGTTATGTAACTATAAATTTATTTAAATTCTTTAGATTTAGGATGAATCTGCAATTTCCATCAGTTTTTAGTATAAGAAATATACTTGAAATAAATTGACCTCTTTTAGGTTTACATTTTGTGATTGCACCCTTTTCTGGTAAATCATTAATGCAATTTTTCATGAGAATAGTTTGTGTTTTAGCTAAAACTTTTTGATTGGGTATCTTTGTTTGGAAAATGCGCCTAGAAAATGGAATTTTATAACCATATAACCAGTTTAAAATAATTGGGCCAGACGTTATACTTTTCCAGTTTTGTGTAAATAGTTTTAACCTGCCAATTGCCTTACATCTTCCGATTCATTTGATGTTAAAAAAAAATCTCCTCTTGTATGTCTTGAAGTCTTCCTTCTGGTTGTCGTATATCGGCCGTTTCTATATCTTCTGTCCTGGTTTGTATCTTATCAGTCTCGACCACTGACGTGATGGGATCTTCGAGTATTTTTACGTTTTGGTGTGTTCCGGTTTTTTTTATCCATCTTCGTTTTTTATACACTTTTGAACTTAAGTTTTTGGGATGCCTAAGCTGATTTGTCTGCAGGTTTAATGGCATATTCAAACCCAGAGCCAAATAAAAACGTATCCTTTTTTTATTTTACTAATGTTTCACGAAGAGTAGGTTATCATCTTTTCGGAAACGATATTTATTAATAATCATAAATAAGTATTTTAAAATCTTATTTCCATGTTAAATTTGAATTCACCGGAATTTTATCGATTTTTGGTAAAACAACAGTTAAGCTGAAAAGTATAACATTTATATAATTATCAACTAGAAAAGGAGCCAAAGCCCAAAGTTTGATGTAATGATTTCCAAAGTACCAATTTTTTAAAATGTTTCTTTAACGGACGACATGAGCATTTAAAGTTTGCAATAATACAAGAAATGCATTTTTCAAATAGATTTCTGTTATACGTTTAAGGTGAAAAAGAAGTAAAATGGAAGTTCATGTCAATTACTTTGAATTGAGTAAGTTATATTTCATTTTAATAACGCAATTTTTTGTAAATAGTAAGTTACAATCGCCAAATTAAGGTATATGGCATATCAACTTAGAAGTCATATTTCCTATTCGTATCTGTTTCATAATAATTTTAGAATTGTAATTTCTTGCACCGGTACTTATGGTTAAAAAGCAAAATTTAAAAAAAAAATTATACCAAGCATTAGCTTTATATAATTTGTGACGGATCATTCGCCACACGACTCAGAATTCCTTCGCGGGCGAACGGTTGGCTACCGCCAAGGAACATTCTTGCAAAAAACAGAGGCTCCCAAACAAGAATTTTAGTAAATTGTAGGTAAACTTAGAGAAGCCGAAAAAGTGCGTGTGCAGTACTCACCAGCAGCAGCAGCAGCAGCAGCAGCAGCAGCAGCAGAGAGAGAGAGAGAGAGAGAGAGAGAGAGAGAGAGAGAGAGAGAGAGAGAGAGAGAGAGAGAGAGAGAGAGAGAGAGAGAGAGATTGATTGATTGACGACTTATTTATTAGTGTCCTGGCCACTACGAGCCGTGGACACATGAACTCAATATCCTGCCGTTACAATGTTTCGGTCAGGATACGATACATAATACAACTTAAACCTTAAAACTATATTATAATCTCTGCTATAAGGCGGTAAACACATTATACATCTTTATACATACTACTTTGTAAATAAAAAATAACAAAATTGCACTTGAGTTAAATGTAAGTAGTAAATTTGATTAGAAGTCGCTCGCATAGTTAAAACATAAAAATAGAAAACGTAACAAACTTACGGTTGATCAGCCCTACGAAGATATGTTAATAAGTTAGTACGAAATGTTGCGAGAGATGTAAATGCGTGAAGGCGGCGTGGCAGGGAGTTCCAAAACTGTATGGCTGTGATCCAGAAAGAGTGAGCAAAGATGTTGGTACGAGGAATTGGAAGTTGATATTGAGATGACTGTAAGCGAGAAGATCGGCGAATGGAATGGTCTAGAGGAATGAATCTGTCAGCCAGGTAGGGAGGTTGGGAGGTATGGATGATTTGATGAGTGAGGCTACCGAGAAAATACTGTCGCCTAGATGTTATGGGTAGCCAGTTGGCTTTCTGACGATATGGCGCAAGTCTTTCATCCCGGCGCAGGCGATACACATACCTCAAGGCAATGTTTTGAAGGCGTTGTAATTTAGTGTTCAGATATGCTGTTGAATCGGCTATAACTAAAGATGCGTAATCGAGATGTGGGATGACTAATGCGTTGACAAGTGTGAGTTTGATCTGCGGTGGAAGAAAAGCACCACGAAATTTAAGCCTGTAAAGAACATTATATACTTTAGATGATATGGTACTAACATGGCGATTCCATGTTAGGTCGGATGTTATTATAACACCAAGATCTTTTACTTCATATGAATAAGGTATTGCATCCGACCCGACAATAATTTGTGGTATGGTGAGATTTTTCATAACGGCTAAATTCTGAGGTGAACCTAAGATGATGGCCTGAGTTTTACGCGTATTTAAAGTGAGCCCACGGTCATGGGACCACCTCACAAGCAAGAGAGAGAGAGAGAGAGAGAGAGAGAGAGAGAGAGAGAGAGAGAGAGAGAGAGAGAGAGAGAGAGAGAGAGAGAGAGAGAGAGAGAGAGAGAGAGGGAGAGAGGGAGAGAGAGAGAGAGAGAGAGAGAGAGAGAGAGAGAGAGAGAGAGAGAGAGAGAGAGAGAGAGAGAGAGAGAGAGAGAGAGAGAGAGAGAGAGAGAGAGAGAGAGAGAGAGAGAGAGAGAGAGAGAGAGAGAGAGAGAGAAGAGAGAGAGAGAGAGAGAGAGAGAGAGAGAGAGAGAGAGAGAGAGAGAGAGAGAGAGAGAGAGAGAGAGAGAGAGAGAGAGAGAGAGAGAAGAGAGAGAGAGAGAGAGAGAGAGAGAGAGAGAGAGAGAGAGAGAGAGAGAGAGAGAGAGAGAGAGAGAGAGAGAGAGAGAGAGAGGAGAGAGAGAGAGAGAGAGAGAGAGAGAGAGAGAGAGAGAGAGAGAGAGAGAGAGAGAGAGAGGGGGGTCTCGCTACGCCGCGAAATGGTACGAATGTATTTCGTATCAAAATCCAAGTTGACAACAATTGAAAGGTACGTATACTACTGTTCTCCCGGTCCCTCTTCAAGATTGCGACGTCAAAATTGAGTTTCGGCCATCAGGAATCCCAATATGGCGCCGAATTTTTAATCAACTTGTCCGACAAAAATAATGGCAAATAGGGGGAGTCCGACAACCCAAACATGTCGTTCTAACGTAGTCGTGTTTCCTGATACATGTAAATTCCATCAAAATTTTGTTCGGTCTTAAATATTATAAATAATATGTAAATATTATTAATAAATATGTGTCCGACAAAAAAATGGCACAAACTTGAAAAAATTAATATATAATTGAATAAATATTAATACCAAAGATACATTTTGTTGCAATCGGTGCTTAATGTACTATAGAATACTTTAACTCATGAATAATATTGAAAAGCTTAAAAATTATTAAAAATACAATTGTTAGCCTTAAAATATACACCTAAGCTCCCAAATTATATTTGAATTTACGCGGTGAAACGGTTGCTTAAAGCTTATTCTTATCAAGCGCAAAATGTATCTTATCAACGATATCTACAAGTATGATAATGACCAGATCTAAATCCGGATTGGAAAGGCGATAGTAGATTGTTATCATCTAAATGGTTTTTTAATTGGATATTTAAAACAGATCTTTATTTCCGATCCGATTTTTCTATTCATTATAGAAAAATGAAATATCTCACTGCTATAATAAAGATAGTTCAAAAAAAAATTAAATAAAAAACATCACTCAAAGATTCTTTTCTCTTTTAAAGTATCTACTCATAGGAACATTTTCTCTTCAAGTTTGTTTAATTTCATGAAATTAAACTGTGACGTAGTCACTGATCGAGCCCGGTAACTCTAATCGGGGAGAGCGTTCCGGGGGAACCCTTCCCCCTATTCGCCGCTGCTCTCGCCCGCCGTACCGGGGAAACGCGCTATGGAAGCTCATACCTCCCCGCCGCACAGTGTTTAACGGTTAGAACGTTGACGTCAAATATGTTTCGACAATTTTCCTGTCGATTAAAAAATACAAATTTTTTTTTAAAATACTCTGGAGGGATTGTACTTTGGAAGGTAGCTGCTATTGGAAGGTCACAAACGACCATAACCTCAAAATTGTACTCTCTATGTAAAACATAGGTTTTGGTAACCACTAAATTTGTTCGAGTGACAAGAAATGAATGATTTGTGCTTTAGGAATACATGATTATGTGCAGTTGAGTTACATTTAAGTAGAAATTATGCATATATGCATATATATATATACAGGGTGATCCAAAAGTCCCGGAACAGCAAAATATCTCAGCGAGAGGACATTTTCGGGAAAAATGTTTTAGACAAAAGTTTTAGGATTTTTCACGGGCTATTTAATGGTAGCATAGAATTTGACCTTGAACATGACCTTGAAGGTTATTTCAAAGTTAAGTTTATTTTTTTTAATGCGAACCTCTATTTTTTTCATGGTTTCGGAAAAAGCGGGAAATTTTACGTCCGATTATGATATGAACGATATTTTGGTCAAGGTCATTTAAAGGTGAAACTTGAAAGTCCCGGAACGGGGAAATATCTCAGAGGGAGTTCATTTTCTGTGAAAATGTTAAAGATAAGAGTTTAAGGATTTTCTGCTATCGATCTAATGGTGATATTAATTTTGACCTTCACTATTATTTTGAAGGTCATTTCAAGGTCAAGTTCAATTTTTCAAATGGGAACCACTATTTTTTTGAGCGGAAAGGCTTACGTCAGAACACGACTTCACTTCACGACTTTCACAGAAAATAGACTCCCGCTGAGATATTTCGCAGTTCCGGAACTTTTAAGTTTCACCTTGAAATGACCTTGACCAAAATATCGTTCATAATATATGCGTGCGTGCGTGTGTGTGTGTGTGTGTGTGTGTGTGTGTGTGTGTGTGTGTGTGTGTGTGTGTGTGTGTGTGTGTGTGTGTGTGTGTGTGTGTGTGTGTGTGTGTGTGTGTGTGTGTGTGTGTGTGTGTGTGTGTGTGTGTGTGTGTGTGTGTGTGTCTGTGTGTGTGTGTGTAGGGTGGCCGTTACTTTGGTCAATTTTGAATTTATTCGGTCTCACCCCCGAAAAGTGTTCATGTTTATGAAAAAAAATATCAGATAAAATTTGGATCAATTCGACCAGATCAACACGAGCCACCCGAGGATTAAATGTAACATTGTTTTTAAATGGGGAAAAGAGGTCTCTTAGTTTTTTTTCACGTAACTTCGACCCGTTGAGTCTTATTTCTTTTTAAATTGACATATTTCACTTACAGGGGTTCTTGGATAACAGAATACGCCAAAAATGTTTTTTTTTTTAATTTTAAACCAACACCCGATTATCTTAGAAGATACGCATTTATTGAAAAAATGCTTGACACAAAAGTTGCACGGTTGAAAGAGGGTCAATCAAGGTTATTTTAAGGGCAATTATGCAAGTACTGAACAAACTGTAACATCTTTGACTATTTTGTAGCGCTCTCGATCTAGGCTGAAAAAATATGTAATAAAAGATAATGGTTTCGTTAGGAAAAATTGAAGGTAAACTTCACGTGACCAACGCGTGACTATTGACAGTCAAACGCATGACATTTTACATTTCCCAAGATCATTAAACAGTGTTTTATAAATCTTGCGATTCCTCCAATGTGTGTGCAGTAATCCAAGTTTCTTTTTCGTAATTGCTGTATATTACGTCATTAGCCAGTACTGTATCGGTGACTGTTACCGATTCTTACCGCGGGGAGGTAGACGTATATCAAGAATCATGTTTTTTTTAATTGATTTTTTTTAATTTTTTTTCTGGTTTTATTGATTTTTTTTGATTTTTTGATTTTATTGATTTTTTTGGATTTTCTGATTTTATAGATTTTTTCACTGTTGAAGATCAGGAATTTAAGAAACTAGCATTTCTTCAGCTTCGGGGGAAAGCTCAATGAATTTCTTTTCTAATTTGAGGCTCAACGATGTTAGTACTGGATCAGAATACATTAGTAGGTAATGTATTATGTCTTCATTAGTGTTTTGGCGTGAAGACATGCGACTATTGGATGCCCGAGCTTTGCGGAAAATTTTGTTCGTTGCCTCTTGTGCCTCTTCTGACAACCATCCTATCGGAACACGAAAACAGTCAATTATCTTGCTACCATGACATAGTACTTTATGCACAGAAGGATCCATTTTGTACCAAGGATATACCGCTACGCACAATTCCGCTGTTTCGTTACAGTACTTTTCAAATTGCGGAACATTGACAGGTTTACCACACGTCAGAACTTGCAGAATGTTATGGAAGCGTTTTATTATGTTGACGTCTAATCCTGTGACCTCCGCAACCGAGTCTGCTTGGGCAAAAAATGAACGAGCGACATTGCCTGTATTGCTTGTCCCAAACCCTTGTTTGACTATATCCACATAAATATTTATTTTCCTTAGGGATTCTTGAACTCTACGTTTTGTGATCTTTTGAGTTTCTTTATCAATTGGCAACTTCACCTCGGGTTTTTTAACGTCCATGTTGTACGCAATATGTAAAAGGTATTCCATGAAACGAATCCAGCAATGCAACGTGGATAAACCATATTCGTAATACTCATGATACCACTTAGTTGTTTTTATGTAATCTAGATTGTTCATGAGTTTAGGCCGACTTTGCAAATATTGCAACTCCTAGTAGATCTTTGATCCGTAAAGAAATTGCAGACTTTGCCGTCAATCATCGTGCAGTGTAAGTGAAATTTAATGTCATACGTCGAATTCGCCATTTCAAAGGAATATGTCTCTACTTTCTCTAACAGTTTTTTATAGCGATCATATAATTTTTTAGCCAGAGATTCAGTTTCCTTGACAAATTGAAAACGAACTGGTCTACAGTAGCGAACTGAGGACGGAGTTGGATTAGTCCAAATGATTGATGATTTGCATTTCAGTTGCAGAGGGACGAATGAAACCGTAAAAACAGCTGCATCTCGATTTGCACGAGTTACATTATTATCACAATTTGCAGCCTTTTAGGTTCTGCTCCTTTTGGAGGATTACCGTTAACATATGAGTCAACCCCGCCTTCTTCTTCTTCGAAGCTGTCACCATCACTGTGTTCTTGAGAGCCATTATGCATTCTTCCTTCACTCCAATTCTGCCTCGTTGTCTGTTGACCACCAGCACCATCCATGCCCCATTTCCCAATGAGAGTTAAAGTTTCACTACCAATTTCAGATACTTTATCATCACCAACAACCAAAAGTATTCTCTTAGCCGTGTGCACTAATAAAGATATAAAATGCACACTTGCTTTTGTTTCAGAAATTGTGATATGTTCTGGATAGCAATCTGCTTTAGCTCTTTGCAAATGGTGATAAGGTGGGAAATGGCCTGAATCACTAAACAATGAATGATGTTTTCTTGCCATCTCATACATTCTTTTACTATATCCTACATCCATATACATTGCAAGAACTCTGTTTAAGTCGACGGCATTTTCTTCCTCGCTAATATCAACCTCCATTGTATCATCCATGTTTCGTAGTTCCTCTTTTTCTTTTAATTTGAATGCTTTCTGCAATTCTTCCTTACTGTGAGTAGAAGCTAAGTCTCCAATTCGTCTTTGCTTCGTTCGTAAAGATGAGTTATCATAGGTTAGCCGTGGACGACCTTTTTTGAGGGAGTTACGATCTGTGATTATGGCAGCATCAGTGCTAGTAGTAGCAATTTGGCTGGTACAAAGGTCGACCTCAAAAAGTCTTTTCAAATAATTGTCGTATTTTTGTTTAAAATAATCTTTACGTCTTTTGACTTGTTGCCACATTTTATTGTACTGTGGTAAGAAATTATTGAGAATTTTATGCGAGATCATAGCGTATTGCTGATCTGAAAACGTAGTACATCTACGTATTTCATTCATCACAGCTTCAACTTTTTGATTATTCGAAGTCGCACCTGCATTCCATATCATGTCACAAATTATGAAATTTTCGACACTATACTTCATTTTAAATTTAAAAATAAAAATAAAATACAGAAATAATTTGAAACTATAAACCAAGTAAAATGCAACGAATCAAGTATATAGAATGAAAAAATACCTGAATGTAACTGACGGATTTTATTAAGCAAATAGTAGACACGCAATTTCATACATTTCTGCCAAGAACATTTTAAAAAAGTGGGTAGTCATGTTCGTTCCTCCCATCCTCTTAATATTGAAACGGAATGCGGTTCTACTTTCGTATTCGCTTCCACCTAGCGGACGCGGACGAAGGCCAAATTATATATTCGAAGAGATCATGTGTTTCTTTCTATTGTACTGTTTTAAAGTAGCATATGTACTTTCAAACTCCTTAAAAATGTTAGTCAGCGTTGTAGTTGTGAATGTTTAGAAATTTATCCACATAAGGTAAAATAACGGTGTGAAATGATTAAATAATTAATAGAATAAGTTTAAAAAATACGTAAGGAATGCATTTATAGTCGTAATACTGTAAATCATAAAACGATTCTCATTATATTTCGTTTGGAATGTTGAAACGTATGTCAGTTTACTGTTTATATCATTTGATGCAGACAAATTGTTAAGCAAGAGTTCTTAAATAGTTGAAATCAGATTAAGTTTAAAAATATTGTTGTAGAAAAATAATGAAGGTCCGAAAACTATTGCAAATGTGCTCTATCTATTTCCCTTGGGAAAAATAACGAAAAATAACCAATTACTTGTAGAAATTTTATGCTAAATAAAATAAATACATAATTTTTTAGGATCAATTTGTTTTTATTCTTCGTGTTTTTTCACGAAACGTGTCATAATAAATGAAATACATATATACGATGTGATTCCGATAGTTGAACCTACCCTACTGAAAATGTTCGTAATATCATATGATAAATCATATGAGATTTTTAAAATATCAGACGATCCGGAAAACTTTTTATGTGATTTCTCATGTAATTATAAGAAATAATAATAATATGAGAAAATGAATTACAATCATCTGGATTCCTCTAAGATATTAAAGAAATTATAAAAATCTCTTATGATTTATCATATATGATTTTACGGAAATTTTCACCAGGGTAAATAATATGGCACTCAATTCTGTCAAAAGCAATGGCTCCAACAATGTAACTGAGATATGAAGTAAGTTACAGCAAAATATTATAAATTACAAATAAATAGCAGAATTTATATTGATTGATTTATGTATAATTGATTGCATAACGCATTAACATATTTACATATATGCGAATCTAGGCAATTATTTTGAAACTAAATGAAATATAATATTAACGAAAATAGTATTAACAATAGAATGAAATTTTGAGTGAGACTGAAGTCTTCATAGAGTGGATATTTTGGTACTTTTGTCACAGAGTGAATTATGATTTTGAACTTTTTGAAATAAGTTTTCACTCGTGAGAGAGAGGAGGTTCGCCAATAAGGAATGAAAATTCACTCTTTCATAAGAGTATTTCAATTTAAATGATATATATATATATATACACACATATATATTTCTAAATTTACCAACTTTTGTGGAGGAATTTTACAAAATATATCTGGCATTATCACAATTACCAACTAACATTTTACCTATACATTTTTGCATTTTATATGCATGGGTCATTCTCTCAATAAGTACAAATTACGTCTTTAAAAAATATTTTCAATCAAATGATTAAAGCGAATAAAAGTGGTGCTAACCATACCCAATGAGAACATGGTTGTTTCATATACGTATATCAGAGGTATAAAAACGGTGTACGTATTCGGCATATACGTTTTCGAGATATACGTCTATACAACGGTAGTTTAAAATACGTCTAAGATTAACGTTTTTTTCTAATTATTTGCGTTTAGAAAAATTGCATAAAGTTAAATAACGTAATGCAAAAAATGTAAAAAATTAAAAAAAGGATATTTTAATATTTTTAATGTTTTTGTACTAAACGTATATATACGACTGTAATACTTTTAAGATTAACGTTTACAGCGCGTTTAAAAAATGGCATATTATTATGACGTTTTATAGACTGTCATCGAAACGAGAATTATACGTAACTTATAAACGTGTTATATCCCAGAATTATACTATAAATTAAACATCTATTGAACTATCGAGTTCTTATTATGTATTATAGCAGTTAAGATTATTCAATATTTACTTGATTCTTGAAAATAGATTTCACAAAATATTGTATTGTGTATGTATTTTTCACCATTAAAACAATTTTGTATGGCAATCTAAACTTCACTCTGTTAATACAGTAAAATTTGATTTTTTATTAGTAAATGATAAATATTATTGATTATTCTTACAAAAATCTTTTATTTGAATTAATGCCTACAAATCCTATTTACTATTTGATTATATAATTAATTATTTTGAAAGCAATAACTGTTTGAATAAGATTTGCTTTGTGAACGGTTACAGAGTGCAGTTTTTCCACCATGTGAACATGGAGTAGAAAATTAGGGTTTCCATCTATAATTTTCAATTTACACTTTCAATAACCTTCAAATTTGACTCCAAAGGCAAAAGCAAGGTCAAGATTGATCGACCCCTTTAAACCCTGCGATTTTTGTCTCAGATATGTTTTTACTTTTCGCATACCATAAAATGTATTAATGTTTAAACGTTTTGAATTTGAATATTTGTCACAGGAAATCGTTACCTTTGCATGACTAGACATCTAAACCTGAAATTCTCCGCTCTTATCATATCCAGAGTAAAAAAGTACGGTTTCCGTTTAAAAATTTCGTTTCGCCCTTGAAATAACCTTGATTGACCCTCTTTCAACCGTGTAACTTTTGTGTCAAGCATTTTTTCAATAAATGCGTATCTTCGAAGATAATCAGGTGTTGGTTTAAAATTAAAAAAAAACATTTTTGGCGTATTCTGTTATCCAAGAACCCCTGTAAGTGAAATATGTCAATTTAAAAAGAAATAAGACTCAACGGGTCGAAGTTACGTGAAAAAAAACTAAGAGACCTCTTTTCCCCATTTAAAAACAATGTTACATTTAATCATCGGGTGGCTCGTGTTGATCTGGTCGAATTGATCCAAATTTTATCTGATATTTTTTTTCATAAACATGAACACTTTTCGGGGGTGAGACCGAAGAAATTCAAAAATGACCAAAGTAACGGCCACCCTACACACACACACAGACACACACACACACACACACACACACACACACACACACACACACACACACACACACACACACACACACACACACACACACACACACACACACCCACACACACGCACGCACGCACGCACGCACGCACGCACGCATATATTATGAACGATATTTTGGTCAAGGTCATTTCAAGGTGAAACTTAAAAGTTCCGGAACTGCGAAATACCTCAGCGGGAGTCTATTTTCTGTGAAAGTCGTGAAGTGAAGTCGTGTTCTGACGTAAGCCTTTCCGCTCAAAAAAAATAGTGGTTTCCATTTGAAAAATTGAACTTGACCTTGAAATGACCTTCAAAATAATAGTGAAGGTCAAAATTAATATCACCATTAGATCGATAGCAGAAAATCCTTAAACTCTTATCTTTAACATTTTCACAGAAAATGAACTCCCTCTGAGATATTTCCCCGTTCCGGGACTTTCAAGTTTCACCTTTAAATGACCTTGACCAAAATATCGTTCATATCATAATCGGACGTAAAATTTCCCGCTTTTTCCGAAACCATGAAAAAAATAGAGGTTCGCATTAAAAAAAATAAACTTAACTTTGAAATAACCTTCAAGGTCATGTTCAAGGTCAAATTCTATGCTACCATTAAATAGCCCGTGAAAAATCCTAAAACTTTTGTCTAAAACATTTTTCCCGAAAATGTCCTCTCGCTGAGATATTTTGCTGTTCCGGGACTTTTGGATCACCCTGTATATATATATGCATATATGCATAATTTCTACTTAAATGTAACTCAACTGCACATAATCATGTATTCCTAAAGCACAAATCATTCATTTCTTGTCACTCGAACAAATTTAGTGGTTACCAAAACCTATGTTTTACATAGAGAGTACAATTTTGAGGTTATGGTCGTTTGTGACCTTCCAATAGCAGCTACCTTCCAAAGTACAATCCCTCCAGAGTATTTTAAAAAAAAATTTGTATTTTTTAATCGACAGGAAAATTGTCGAAACATTTTTGACGTCAACGTTCTAACCGTTAAACACTGTGCGCCGTCGCTCCTCTAGTCAGTTGCCGTCGGGAGTTCCTTCCCCACAGACGGAGGCGAGTGACGCCGGGGCCTCTCTCTCTTGTTCTTGGGCAGAAGCCGAGAGCCGATTTCTCACTCACGTATCTCTCCCTCTTCTCCCCCCTTCCACGGATCATCCCGACATCGGGCCCCGAGGTGGCGCCACTCGGGAAGCATCGACGAGACGAAAGCGCGAGTGCAGTTCATCAGTTCAGTTGAGTACAGCCCTTTGCGCATTGAGTAACATATCGAGTAAAATTCTGTCGCGGACCGCGAGATAGTACGCTACACTGAAAGAAATTTCCCAGCGTAGCGCCTTGGCGCTTTCGAAACATTCCGTTAGGATCTGTGTTACGAGCGCTGCGATTAGACTGTTCGAGCCTATCGCTTTGAAACCCAAGACAATACGGTATGGATTCTGGTCCAATCGCTGCGTCTCAGCGATCACGGCCTGGTGTCGTGATCGCCGAGACGCTGTCTATCGAAGCCGGTCGAAACGTACAGCCTTATGTATATCCCGGCCGTCGGGCGCGCGAATGTAGTAAACAAATGACGGGGGGTTGAACTTTATCAGATACTTCGAAAATTAAAATTGTGTATAATCGTCGTAGTCGAGTGGTACAAGCGCATGAGTTGAAGTGCGGCGCGTTATTTTTTTAGTTCGATTTCGATGTCGGGGATTTTTTTTTTTTTTTTTTTTATTGTTTATTTACTCAACATTTGTAACGAAAACAATTTTTTAGTTGTTTACTATTAGTTATTTTATTTACAAAAATGAATTGTGAAAATAAATTTTAAAAACATTAAACAATATGTTTTTGCAGAATGACATTTGTAAGAATCGAATTCGCTGTAATATTAAAACAAATAAATGTACAATATTTTATTGTAATTTCCGAAATAATATACAAAAATTACAAGTCGTACATTTTTTCTAAAAAACTTATTGTAGTTAAAATAAGCTTGTAATTCATTTTTTTTATATGTTTCAAATATAAGGTAGACCTTCCATCTAATTCCTAATATCGGGCGGTATCGTTATTTATATATACGGCAACAGTTTATATTGCGTTTACGGTAAATGGAAACATCTTGTACAGAAAAAGGAAGAAACGAAAGTATCGTGGAAGCAAATTTAGGAAACAAATATTTGGAACACTCGATTAATATAATATTAAAATAAAAAGATGTTTTTTTACTTCTGCAATGAAATTGTACTAAATTACTAACTGCTTTTTTGAAATATTTCAATACTACTTGTTCCGAAATGTATGACGTAATAGTAACTTTGAATTTCTAAGTTTCTCCTCTCCGCGTTCTGTCACGCTTCCCCCTCCTGCACTTCCGATAAAGGATTTCAATTGCGCTATTCGTAACGAGTCAGTCGCGATCTCTATGCGAAATCGAGAGTTCTCACACGTTTTCTTTTTTCTTCAACGTTCTTTTGGGTGTTGCGAACATTTTCAAACGCGAATCAGTTTATTGTACGCGACCGATCATTTGAGAATTATAGTGCGTTATATTTTCGATCGTTTTGTGTTTAAAAGGAAAATATAAGTGTTTCGTGCAAACTTAAAAACTATCGTCTCATATTTCATTACACAATAGTCCACCCTCCTTGAGAATTCGCTTGCCATCTTTTCACCACCTATTTCCGATCCTGCCTTTTCGAACCACCTCCTAGATTTCTATAATCGAACATTTGGCGATCCTGCCGGGATCGGGATTTTGGCGGTTCGCGAGTGAAAATCTCATAATTATAAATTCTCGTGAAAACCAGATCAAGACATTGATTTTCAATATTGTGGAGTTTGCGAACAGTGCTTTGTGCCCCTTTACACGTGTTGGAAGTGCGAATATATTATTACTTCGATTTCCCAACTTGCCGGCCCAAACGGCCCCCACGTGTTCGCCATTTTCAAACGACGCTAGCCTGAAGGAAGACATCTTGGATAACGCTGCTGACGTAGATGAACGCCCCTCTCCGTTCTCATCCCACTTCGCCAGCCACTCCCACGCTGCCGAACAACAGAAGGTGCAGGTGTCCAGTGCCGTCACCATAATCTCTGGAGCCCCGACGCTCGACGTGTCGTTATCGCCAGTGCCATCAACGCCATTGTTGGAGCCCCGACGCTTCGTAATCTTTTTCTCAATTAAATGTCAGCTAAGTGTAACCTTTTTCATCGACTTTAGGTCAAGTTGTTTGGAAATTCTGATCTTCTTATTTTTACGTTTTGTAACTTTTGCTCGATTTCGATTTATTTTCAATTCGGAAATTATTGCGGCTTATTATTCTCTATTAAAGTTATTCAACTAATAATAATAGAAATAGTTGAAGTGTCAATCGAGTTCGTGCTTTTTTCATGAATGAAAATACTAACGTCTTTAATTTGACGTATCTGTTTGACGAGTCGTTTCAAAACCAGTCGTCTAATTTAATCGACTTTACAGAGAGTCAGTGCGTCGACTACATGGCTGCTACAGTAAATTGTGATGAGCTTATCTCGCAAATCACTAAAATCATGCACGAAATTTCGAATGCTTTCACGCAGATACCAAAAGGTCCTGACATTACGATGGGTCGACTCAAGGTCAGAATGCAACATATTCAAGCTAAGTGGGACAGATGCTGTAATTTTCAACAACGTTTGACGGACTCCGCTTCGCCTGACGATGTTTCCAGTCATCCATATTTCGTCGATGGAAGATTCACCGAATTTGAGAATTCGTATCTGGATATGATTGGTGATTTGGAAGATGAAATGGATCATTTCCATGTACTTCCAACTTCTAGCCCACAGATGTCATCAACAAGAGTCTTACACGACGGTCATCGATTATCTACGGTTCTACCTCTTATATCTATTCCTAAATTTAATGGTCGTTTAGATAACTGGATGACGTTTTGCAATTACTTTACCTCTCTGGTAATCAATGATACGACTCTCGACAATTTACAGAGGTTTCATCATTTGAAATCGTCATTGGCCCCCGAGCCGGCCGCGTTAATTAGTCATATTCCATTGACAAACATGTCTTTCGATGAAGCCTGGAAAATTCTCGAGAACCGGTATGCATGCAAAATGGTCATGATAAATGCACATTTTGAAAATCTGTTTTCGATTTCTCCATTACATAAAGAAAATGCAGTCGAATTACTCAAACTGCATTATAGATCGAGCGAAGCACTTGCAGCTTTGAAAGCTCTTGGTTTTCCGGTTGAGAAGTGGAGTGCTATACTTGTGTACTTGACGGCGCAAAAATTGGACGGTACAACTCGTAAGGCTTGGGAACTAAGCTTGAATTCAAAAACCGAATATCCGTCTTTTGATAATTTACGAACTTTTTTGCTTACTCGAGCACGGGCTCCTGAGTCGGTAAAACTAGAGACTTCGAAACATACTTCCAATTTTGGCACGTCAACTACAAAACATAAACCTCCAATTCAGTCCTTGACTGCAGCAATACAGCAACGTACTTGTCCTGCATGTAAAGGTGATCACATTTTGCGACTGTGTACACGTTTTAAAAATATGTCCATAGCTAATCGGTTACAATTTGTCAAGCGACAATGTTTGTGCATTAATTGTCTAGCGAAACATTCTTTGTCGGCATGTACTAGTAAATTCACGTGTTTTAGGTGTAAACAACGACATCACACGATGCTGCATAGTCCGCAGGAGGTCGGTCCAGAGCTTCCTGTCAGAAAAACGGCACCTGTTGCTTCGTTAACCGAATACGATGACGATCAAGCTGGAATAACGATCCACAATGTTTCGGATAATTTCTCCAGCCTACCAGCTGTCATCCTCGCTACAGCCACGGTGTTGGTAAGCTCGTCGAAGGGTCGAACGGTAAAAATCCGTGCACTGATAGATTCAGGCTCCACTGCCGCCCTCGTTTCGGAAAAGGTGGTGAAAATGCTCAATCCTCGTTTGGAAAGAATTTCAACTCGAATCACAGGAGTTGGTAGCTCCTCAGTTGGAGTCGCCAAACACGCGGCTTCTTTAATTATCACTCCGGTCGATAATGATACCCCGACTCTATCAACACGCGCTGTCGTCTTAAAAGACCTTACGTCCTATATTCCACACTTTTCCGGACCCCCTTCTCAATGGACCCATTTACGACATCTGACTCTTGCCGATGAGAGCCCTTCAAGCTCTACAACTATTCACATGATCATTGGAGCATATCTCTATGGATCTGTTATTCTCGATGGCTTGAATAAAGGGCCACCAGGTCTCCCAATAGCACAGAGATCCATTTTTGGGTGGATTCTGTCTGGTTGTGTGACCACAACAACCCCTCCGAGACCGTCAGTACAAGTGCTTACCTGTCATACGGAATCTGATCTCTCTCAACTTCTCACCAAATTTTGGGAGACACAGGAAATTTCTCTTCCCCCTCCCATGTCAGAGGAAGATGAGCGCTGTGAAGCTCATTTTATGACTACCCATACCCGACTGCCTAACGGCCGTTATGTAGTGAGACTTCCATTCAAAAATGAAACTCCAATATTAGGAGAATCCCGTGACAATGCAATTCGTATTCTCGTATCATTAGAAAAGCGTCTCGAACGCACACCTCCTGATCGAACGGCTTATCATGATTTCATGTCCAATTATGAACTACAGTCTCATATGTCAGTAGTCTCGCCTCGAGATTCGAATGTCCTGAATCCTTATTACCTCCCACATCATGGAGTGAAAAAGGAGACAAGCTCCACAACTCCTTTACGCGTTGTTTTTAATGCGTCAAGCAAAACTCTTAACAGTTTCTCTCTAAATGACAACTTGCTGGTCGGCCCGAAACTGCAAACCGACATTACTTCAGTTTTAACGCAGTGGCGGCTACCACGTTTTGTGTTTATTGCTGACATCACTCAAATGTATAGGCAAATTTGGGTGGATCCGCGAGACCGCGATTACCAACGGATCGTGTGGCGGTACTCCCCGGATCATCCCATTTTGCACTATCAACTGAACACCGTGACCTTTGGAGTCTCATGTGCTCCTTTTTTGGCTATGCGCGTATTACGACAGCTAATTCAGGAAGATGGGCCAAAATTCCCAAAGGCTATGTCTAGTCTACACTCGGGTTTGTATGTAGACGATTGTCTTTTTGGGGCTGACAACTTAGATTCCGCCCGTAAACTACGCTTAGAAGTAGTTCGTCTTTTGCGTGGTGGAGGATTTGAGCTGCGTAAATGGGCCAGTAATTCTAATGAACTATTGGCTGATATCAGTCCTGCTAATCACGGGTTGGCTTATGAAAAGGCTATACTTCCGAATGAAGGCATAAAAATTCTAGGAGTGTATTGGAATCCGGATACGGACATGTTTCATTATCGAATCTCTCTCGAAGTCCCAGCGACTTATACTAAGCGCACTCTTCTCTCTATCATAGCCCGTCTATATGATCCACTGGGTTGGGTTTCACCCGTCGTAGTATTGGCAAAGATACTCATACAGCAATTGTGGCTGTTGAAAATCGACTGGGATTCGCCCTTACCTCCATCCGTCGTCGAGAAATGGCAAACTATTGCGGACGCCCTCCCTTCTATCTGCCAGATGGCTATCCCCCGTTGGATAGGTTCATGTAATGATTGCAGTCAAGGAGAACTGCATGGGTTTTGCGATGCATCCAGCCTCGCCTATGCCGCCGTGATATATAGTAAAATTATTCACGGTAACGGAGATGTTACCATATCTCTTTTAATGAGCAAGACCAAGGTTGCTCCTATCAAGCAATTAACCATTCCACGACTGGAATTATCTGCGGCAGTGTTACTAGCACGCTTACTTAAAACTCTGGGAACGAAGCCTCAGTTTGCTACATTCACTCAACACTGTTGGACCGATGCAACCATCGTGTTGGACTGGCTTAAGTTCCCGCCCACACGATGGAAAACCTTTATAGCCAATCGTGTATCAGAAGTTCAGACTTCTATTCCCAAAGCCATTTGGCATCATGTACCGACTCGCGAAAACCCAGCCGACTTGGCGTCTCGCGGCGCATTACCTGGAAATCTTATCGGGTCAGGTTTATGGTTACATGGACCAGAATGGCTCCGTGCCCCTGAAGCTCAGTGGCCAAATCTAAATCCACCTTCTAGTCCGGATGCTCCACTGGAGGAACGAGTGCAAGTGCACACTGCCAATCTTGAATCAAATGATACCTTGACCTTCCTGGCGACCAGAGTTTCTGATTGGTATCGACTACTCCGGATTACCGGATATATTCTGTTATGGCGAAATAAAATCCTACAACCAAGGTCAATAACCTTATACCCCACTTCCAGTGATCTGGAAAAAGCTTCAATTATATGGTATCGATGGATCCAGTTGCAACTTTTTCCTGAAGAATTGGCTTCTCTGAAAATAGGATTAAACCTCTCAAAACGTAGTCCATTGAATGGTTTGACACCGTTTCTCGACAATGATGGGGTATTGCGCGTAGGTGGTCGATTACAAGAAGCCTCTTTATCTTACAATGCATCTCATCCAGTCATACTTAAAGCCCATCCAGTGGTTAAAATCTTGGTACGGAGAGTTCACCATGACTGTCTACATGGAGGTATCAGTTTGACATTACAAACACTCCGAAATTCAGTCTGGGTGATTCAAGCACGAAAAATTATTCGTTCTATCATTTTTAACTGTGTAAAATGCACTCGGTTAAAGGCCAAAGCAGCAACGCAATTAATGGGCAGTTTGCCTTCAGCACGTGTGTTGCGGCCAGCGCGCCCGTTTCAACATTGTGGTGTGGACTACGCTGGTCCTATTCGAGTACGCTACAGTCCTGGACGAGGTCGAAAAGCCAATTCCGCTTACATTGCGTTGTTTGTGTGTCTAGCAGTCAAGGCCATCTACTTGGAGGTAGTCTCGGACTATTCTTCGGCCACATTCCTGGCCGCTTTTACTAGATTTACAAGTCGTAGGGGTTTACCAAGCGACATGTATAGCGATCAGGGCACCACCTTCACAGGTGCGGATTCCGCTTTGTCGCAAGCTTTCGAAGATGCACTACAAAGTTCATCCTTCCAAGAACTTCTCGCCAAAAATCGGGTCTCGTGGCACATCATATCCCCTGCCGCTCCACAGTTTGGAGGTCTTTGGGAGGCCGGTGTGAAAAGTGCAAAAGCTCACCTTTATCGCATTCTTGGCGATCACACACCGACATTCGAAGAAGTTACCACGTTATTGTGCGGAATTGAGGCTTGTTTGAACAGTCGCTCCCTGCTCCCACTCACTGACGATCCAAATGATTTAGAGGCTATCACGCCTGGTCATTTTCTCATTGGGTCGCCATTAAATGCCACGCCCGGTCCTTCGCTTCTAGATCTTACGACGACTTGCCTTACCCGTTGGCAACTGCAACGGCAGTTGATGGAACGCTTCTGGACGCTATGGTCGGCAGATTACCTTCGGTCTTTGCAGCATCGTTCGAAATGGCGACGGCCACAAGAAAATCTGAGAGTAGGGCAACTTGTTCTTGTACGTGTTCCGAACATGCCACCAGTGAAGTCGCCTCTTGCTCGCATAACGCATTGTACTCGCGGTCCTGATGGACTCATTCGTGTCGTAACTTTGCGAACCGCGAATGCTGAACTTGTTCGTCCGATAACAAAAATTATTTTATTACCTGTTCATGCGAACTCTTCCGCGGCAGACTAGGTTCTTTTTTTTTATATAGTTCTAAGTTTTTTTTTGCAACAATATTTTGCGAGCCCTATCGTGTCGCAAGGGGGGCGGTATGTTCCGAAATGTATGACGTAATAGTAACTTTGAATTTCTAAGTTTCTCCTCTCCGCGTTCTGTCACGCTTCCCCCTCCTGCACTTCCGATAAAGGATTTCAATTGCGCTATTCGTAACGAGTCAGTCGCGATCTCTATGCGAAATCGAGAGTTCTCACACGTTTTCTTTTTTCTTCAACGTTCTTTTGGGTGTTGCGAACATTTTCAAACGCGAATCAGTTTATTGTACGCGACCGATCATTTGAGAATTATAGTGCGTTATATTTTCGATCGTTTTGTGTTTAAAAGGAAAATATAAGTGTTTCGTGCAAACTTAAAAACTATCGTCTCATATTTCATTACACAATAGTCCACCCTCCTTGAGAATTCGCTTGCCATCTTTTCACCACCTATTTCCGATCCTGCCTTTTCGAACCACCTCCTAGATTTCTATAATCGAACACTACTAGACAATAATATTTTTATCCCGTTAGAAAACTTTTATGATTACACTAACAGCATTCTGTAAATCAGTATATCTATATAGGATAAAATCTTATTTAAATTAGTTCAACAAAATTATTTGCACAAGCTGAATGCCTATAAAGGTATTATTTACTATTAATAGCCTTTACTATTTTCCGATAGTTAAATATGATGTAGAGTATTGAACCTCAAATCTGCCAATGTTTTACAGTTTAATTATCACTTTATACATTTGTGAAAAGGATTTTGCGAACGTTTCTTTACTATTTTGTAATAAATATAGTAAACGAAATTTATTGTATATTATCAATTATTTATCACCTTTTCTAGTCGCAATAAGAAGTCAATAAATTGCTTAACACATTAGAAATTACCCACTTTACATACAAATGTTACGTGTTAGAAATGTCAGGTGTGATATTCAAATAACAAAAGAAATGTGTAAAAATTGATTTTTGTTAATTTTATATTTACGTATTTATAATTTTAAAAATAATTATACAGAATAATTTTAGTCTTTGCTTGCTTATAAGCCGATTCAGCGGTTGTACATGATATGACGAAGAAGTCTCGCAAGGCGGGAAAGCTGTAAACTTCTACAAGAGTGCGCATCTTTCCGCGCATGTGGTCACGCGTTTCACTTATTTTGAGTGAGCAGCTCACTCAATTTGAGAGATCTGCGTTCCCTTACGAGGTCTCTCAGCTTAACTTCGATTGGCAGTGCGGCTATCTCCAATAAGACAGCAGCGCACTCAATGTGTTCTCAGTGTGGCTCCACCAGTCTGTTCCCGGGACATCCTCGCCACCTTCAACGTACGTGCAGCGAATAGTGAGTTGCCCATAGGGCTACGATTTGCTACGTACCGCCGTGAGCGTCATCATTGTTTCACTCGATAACCCCGTTTTTCCGTTGCGATTTGCGTTTTGCGTTTTTGCGTGTTCTGATATTTTCCTCCGGTCATTTGTAGTGAAACTATCCCCTTCGCGAGATTTGAGCCCGTGACAATTACTTATAAGAAATAAAATCGATCCTATAGAAAAATCATTTTGTGTCAAAAATTTATTTTGCGTTTCCCCCTTCCACGGACGGGGTTATAAAACAAACTTGCTCTCATTCTTGTCAGGGCTTGTATGTATTTGTTAGCTAAGCACAAAGTCACAGAAAATATTTTCTTGTGGTAAACAAAATTGTAGAAGGTATGAAATTTGTAGAAAAATATGCAGCTGGTAGTTCATTGCCAGCGTTCGGTTAGAAATGTTATATCGGGTGGTTTTCATGTTCTTGAATTTAATGTTTTTTAGCCGTTGTGTGTAATCGATTTACCTGCGACAATTTTTTTATTTTTTGTGAAGTGATTAAGCGCCTTTCACAGTGTCTTATGGGAACCGGCAACTGCTCTGTATACATATGTAGAAGTCTTTCCATGTAAACCACGTGTACGAAAATTTACGTTCAATTTATTATTTTTTTAATATGGAGTGTTTTTTGTGTGATGTTCTACATAGTGAAAACCCAAAATTTCGCAAAAAAAGAGAAGAAGTAAAACAGTTTACTCCCGACATTTTAAATCTGTGTAAAATGTATTTAAAAGCTCGCGTACACCATGGCCACAAATATAGCAATGTGATTTTACCAGATACTTGTGACAACGATGCTATATGCTGCCACTCCGCTTGTTACAAACATTTTGTAGTAAAGAAAAAATATTTGGATTACGAAAGATAATTAATATAAAAAATATTAAAATAGCGATATTTTGTAATTTGTATTAATTCCATTTCAACGCAAAAGTAACGCGGGAAACGTCTATACAAAGATTAATGTATATGTATATGTGTATATATATATTTATATATTATATATATATATATATATATATATATATATATATACAGGGTCATAGAAAAGTATCGGACCCCCCTAATATCTTCAGTTGGAATGCACTTAGGAGAAAATGTCCAATAGCAAATTTGGATGGTTTCAAGCGGGGAGTAAGATGATGACCTTGACTTTGACCTTGACCATGTCCTTCAAGGTCATTTCAAGGTCAATCTTATTTTAAACACTATAAAGTGTTTTGGAAAGCTCTCGAGATAAGCTATAAGAATATGCAATAAAATGTAGGGGGTTCTATTTTAAAAAATAAGATTGACCTTGAAATGACCTTGAAGGACATGGTCAAGGTCAAAGTCAAGGTCATCATCTTACTCCCCGCTTGAAACCATACAACTTTGCTATTGGACATTTTCTCCTAAGTGCATTCTAACTGAAGATATTAGGGGGGTCCGATACTTTTCGATGACCCTGTATATATATATATATATATATATATAGGGTGGACCTCGACTTGCGGGTCATAGGCATTCCATGTTAAAGAAATAACTAAATCAGCCGACTAATCACGCGGTATTTAGAACTTGTCGGCTTTGCTACAACTTAATTCTGTTTTGATATGCATTGTGATAAATTAAAATCCTGTAGCAAACCCTAATTACCACGGGATTAATCGACTAATGATCTACACTGAAAGAAAAAAGACGCCACTTTATCCGGAAAGTAACGTCAATTTAGCGGCATACTCGGGTAAATAGGCGATACGTCGCAATGGTGTATGGCTCGCCAGTAGTTTTGGCTGCACAAATGTTACGCTATTTCGCCGTCACTGCCGTAGAGAACTATTTGCTGATCTGTGACATCTAAAACGGCCACACAATTCTGTTCATCGATATGTTAGCATTGAAGTAATCACGTCTGTGAATTTATACATTAAAACGCATAGGTTATGAAAGAAATAAAAGAAGCATTCGAAATCTTATTTAAATTTAAGAAGTTATCGCAATTCAAATGTTTAAATATAAAAAATATTGTACAATGTTCATTTTTCAAAACGGAAAATGTTATAAGACTTTATTACATACACTGAAAAAAACATTTGGTTCTCCCAACTAAACGCATTTGGCTGTTAGTGCTTTTTAATGATATGAAGAAAGTCTATAAGCTTATTAGATTTGTGTACAATCGTACACGGAAAATAATTTTTATATAGAGATGCTACATAAGGCGTGGTGCTGTCGAAATGTCATTGTCATAACCTCACATTTTATCTTAATTGAGGTAAGCATAAAAAGACAGTTTTACCTATATCTAAAAGAAGTATAAGAAAAAAGTGAGTCAATGCGAGTACAAACATGAATTTTGTTAACGAATATAGACGCTACTAGAAGGCCCGAGCGGTGTTTAGTGGCTATGCGCACTTTGAGAGGTTCCCCATATGAGAGTGAGGGAGGCAGACTTATGCCTTCCTATGTAATTTGGTTCCCCAAAATGCGTCTCGTCTGCCCTATATTCGGTGATTTTGTGTACGCAGTGACAGCTTGCATCCACAATACATAACCTCTTTGATGCGATATGCGCTCCCGCCGTTCCGTCGTTAACATATAACCGTTACTTTGGCAGCACAATCGTTCCGCGGGAATAATGTAATAAGTAACCCCAATCAAGTTTCACTGGCCGGTCGTTTCGGCGTTACACGTGATAAGCTGTTTTGGTTGATCAGTGCGACGAAAACTCGGCGTCTTTTTCCCTCACTGTAGTTACTTCTTTAACATGGGGTGCATATGACCCGCCAGCCGAGGTCCACCCTGTATATGTGTGTGTGTGTGTGTGTGTGTGTGTGTGTGTGTGTGTGTGTGTGTGTGTGTGTGTGTGTGTGTGTGTGTGTGTGTGTGTGTGTGTGTGTGTGTGTGTGTGTGTGTGTGTGTGTGTGTGTGTGTGTGTGTGTGTATTTATATATATACACTGACATTAAAGTCAGCCAATAGGAACAGGAGTTGCTTGATTGTCGCTACAATTTCGATGTTCGCTGACAATGCAATGTGACACAACACACACAATCAAGCCACTCCTGTTCCTATTGGCTGACTTTAATGCCAAATAATTTGAAAACTATACATCGCACAAATTTTTTTCAAAGGAAAAATGTTCTTAGAATTTATCACAGAATCTACTGTTAACCGGAAGTCATTCAATGGAGAATTACCCTGTATATATATACAGGATGTCCCATTTTAAGTGTCCACCCCAAATATCTTGAAAATAAGGCGTTGTACAAAAAAAATGTTTCAGACAAAAGTTTCAAGATTTTTTCTGGGCAATTTAACGGCAACCTTTATTCGACCTTTGCCATGACCTTAAAGGTCATATCAAGGTCAAATTCAATTTTTTTTAAATGGGAACCCCCATTTATTATTGCCGATTTGGAAAGAGCAGGAAATTTTACTTTCAGGTACAACCTTGTCCATGTCCGAGACAACGACCTTCAAGATCTTTTCAAGGTCAAAGTTGTTTTCTTAACGGGAATTCCATTTTTTATTGCAGATTTGGAAAGAGTTGATAGTTGACGTTTGGGTATGACAATGACCATTCCTGATCCACGACCTTCGGGGTAATTCGAAGTTCAAAGTTGTTTTTTTAATGTAAATCACTATTTTTTATTGTGGATTTGGGAAGAACGGAATATTTTATGTCCGACATGATAGTTTGTAATATGCTGTAGCAACCTTCAGATGATAAAATATTGAAAGTCGCTAAATATTGTCAATATTGAATCGTACTAAAACTGTTTTCATGGTTGCATGTATTTTGTTCGCATTACTAAAGGTAACCCCATAAAAGAGGGGTAAATCTAACAATAAACTTCAATTTTGCAAAAACGACGAAAAAGACATGACTTCTATTAGATTCTTGCACTTATTTTAAAAACAGCAAATCTACGTAACGATGGATAAATAATGTTTCCAAAAAAAGTAGCACTTAAATTTCTCTATAAAAATGTTTTAGTAAACCATCAAGCACGTGTACCTAGTTATTACCATTTAAATGTTCCTCAAAGAAATATGGTCCCACAGTGAAATTATCCACAATGTCAACCCCGACGTTAAGCGATTATTATTGGTAAGCTGAAACTTTTTATGTCTTTTCCAGTGGGGATTAGAATCTGTATAATAGTACATAATATGCCTACTAACATATTTAGTAGTCTATTATTATATTAATCTATTGGTGAAGGTGGTTTCATCGCTGAACAGTACTATTTTAACAAATGCTTCCACCAGTCCTTGCACTCAATTGCAAAAAGCTAAACGTCGAGGATAATCAGCCTCTTCTAATTTTTGAAGCATGTGAATGTAATATGGATGGAATCTTTGAGCTTTCAGAAATCGATTGGCCGTCGATTTTAGAATATCATGACGTTTTTCGATTTCTCTGGTTGAGATATGAGGATATACACTAGTAGATGTTACAGGAGCTACAGATTTTTCTTCACCAGCACCTGATTTTCGTCGCTCTCTTTTTAGACTTCCGCTCTCAGCTCTGGTGCTTTTTATACCTTACCTTTTTATAGTCTTTCTATTAGGATGACGCATGTTCAGACATTTTGCAGCATAAAAGCGGGCTGCTAGCGAATAATTATCCTCACCTCGACCAACTTGACGAATTATTTCTACAATTTCTTTAGGTGGACACGCACACGCACACGCACAGGCACACGCACACGCACACGCACAACACACACGCACACGCACAACACACACGATCGGCCCTTCTCAGGGCCAAATGATGTGCAAAATCCGACCGTGCTTCCTCCCCGTGCTGCACATCGGGTAATGCTAATGCCGGCGGTACACATTCTTGATAGGTTACTCTCCTTAAAACATTTCTGTACAGAAATTCATGTGCTAAATTTTTTGTTGGACACATTATTTATAAGGTTTGCTGTTTTCAAAAAAAGTGCAAGAATCTAATACAAGTCATGTCTTTTTCGCTGGTCTTGCAAACTTGAAGGTTATTCTTAGATTTATCCCTCTTTTTACGGGGTTACCGTTAGTAATACGAACAACATACATGCAACGAAAAAAAAGTACTTGCAGTACGATTCAGATTTCAGCTCTTTCCAAAACCACAGTAAAAAATTAGGGGTTCCTGTTAAAAACAAAAGACAACTTTGACCTTCGAATGACCTGGAATGTCGTGATCCTGGACACCCTTAAGGTCATACTTGAACGTCAACTATCAACTCTTTCCAAATCTGCAATAAAAAATGGAATTCCCGTTAAGAAAACAACTTTGACCTTGAAAAGATCTTGAAGGTCGTTGTCTCGGACATGGACAAGGTTGTACCTGAACGTAAAATTTCCTGCTCTTTCCAAATCGGCAATAATAAATGGGGATTCCCATTTTAAAAAAATTGAATTTGACCTTGATATGACCTTTAAGGTCATGGCAAAGGTCGAATAAAGGTTGCCGTTAAATTGCCCAGAAAAAATCTTTAAACTTTTGTCTGAAACATTTTTTTGTACAACGCGTTATTTTCAAGATATTTGTGGTGGACACTTAAAATGGGACACCCTGTATACACATTTGTGTGTACCATTAGTCTATATGGGACATTCTTTTACAAATCGAACACTCCATATTGGGTACCATTTTTAATTTGCTTCTAAATTTCTTTATGCGTTCCTTATACAAAAAAAGTCGACACGTGTTTCTGGATTTTTTTTTAATCAATATTTTCGAAAATATGGCGGTTTGAAATTTATAATACTCTCCAATTCTGCACTGTTTGAAATTGCCATAACTCCGGTTCTATTTATCCGATTGACTTCAGCCGGGGCTCATTTTAAAGGTAATGCAATTGTCTTTATTTCTATATGCGTAGTTTTTAAAATTGCTAAAAAGCGATTGTTATAAACAATTGAATATTAGAAAGTCCATTTACTGCTCGAGGCCGACAGTATACAAATTTTATTATTGCACCATTGAATTCCTCGGGAAATTTCCTACAAAAAACATATTTTTCCAGAATGGCGATTTTACATCTACTATGTCAAATAAATTAATTTCCGACGGCTGATTACGCTCCGTAGCGCGTGGCGCTATGGCAAGACGAGTGAACACACGTAACGAGTTGCGCAGTACATGCGTTCTTCTAGTAAAGGGTACAAATTGTTACAAACGTTACGATTTGTGTGAGCATAAATAAAGGTTTATCGTAAAACGGATACAGTGACTAAATCTACTTTTAAGGTTTAAATTGTGCAATAAAATGTAAGTAATATAGTACTTTTCAATAATTAAATGTCTTATTCAGTACGTTTCTTTAATAATTTGACATGCATAATATATTTACTGTAGTACTGCAGATTGAATTATGCCTAAAGTACCGCAGAAATCTAATCTGTCAAAACGAAGAGGTGATTCATGCTTTAATCTGTTTAGTTTACCAAATCATTCATGATTCTGTAACTTATAAGCAATGGACACACGTTGATAGAACGACCTTACAGACTATTATATCTCCCGTAGACGAGTATTTAGCGATTCTGGAAAAAGGCTTAACAAAATTATAGCGGCATGCATTTCTTGTAAACAAACAAAATGAATTTTTGAATGATAAAAAACAAAATTTATCTCGAAACGAATGCATCGTCATCTGCGATTTTGCAGAGAACTATGCCTTTGTTCTTCAAAATTCTGTTCAGGGAATACATTGGAATAATGACCAGGCATCAGTCCATCCATTTGCAATATATTACCGGGACAAGAGTGATGATAAAATAAGAATGAAAAATTTAGTAATTATTTCTGAATGTTTACATCACGACACTGCTGCAGTTTATGTTTTTCAGAGCTGTTTAATAGAATTTTTAAAAATACATTTAGTGGGAACTGAAAAAATAATCTATTTTTCTGATGGAGCTAGCGCACAATACAAAAATAAAAAGAATTTTATAAATCTGTGTTATCATAAATCTGATTTTGGTATTGAGGCTGAATGGCATTTTTTTCCAACATCACATGGCAAAGGACCTTGTGATGGATTGGGTGGGACTTTAAAACGTTTAGCTGCAAGGGCTAGTCTCCAAAGGATTGATAAGCCTATTCGGACACTACAAGAACTATTTACTTGGGCAAATGAATCACTACCAAATATAGTTTGTAAATATACAACTAATGACGAGTATAATGATGCCCAGATTACATTGAGTAAGCGTTTTCTACAAGCTAAAACTATTAAAGGCACATTAGCATTTAATACTATGATACCAATAAACACAAGACAGCTGCAAGCGAAGGTTTTTTTCTTTGTCTGATAAGTGGACGAATGTAACAGTACAAAGCAAATAAAGTGATTGCGTCTACTTTATTCCCATAAATGACTTTCAATTTATTAACAATATTATTATCCATTATAACATATGACTTTTATTAATATTAAACCACACTAGTAATGTTTGTAACAATTTGTACCCTTTACTAGAAGAACGCATGTACTGCGCAACTCGTTACGTGTGTTCTCTCGTCTTGCCATAGCGCCACGCGCTACGGAGCGTAATCTGCCGTCGGAAATTAATTTATTTGACATAGTAGATGTAAAATCGCCATTCTGGAAAAATATGTTTCTTGTAGGAAATTTCCCGAGGAATTCAATGGTGTAATAATAATATTTATATACTGTCGGCCTCGAGCAGTAAATGGACTTTCTAATATTCAATTGTTTATAATAATCGCTTTTTAGCAACAATTTTAAAAACTATGCATATAGAAATAAAGACAATTTCATTACCTTTGAAATGAGCCCCGGCTGAAGTCAATCGGATAAATAGAACCGGAGTTATGGCAATTTCAAAAAGTGCAGAATTGGAGAGTATTACAAATTTCAAACCGCCATATTTTCGAAAATATTGATTAAAAAAAAATCCAGAAACACGTGCCGACTTTTTTTGTATAAGGAACGCATACAAAAATTTAGAAGCAAAGCAAAAATGTAGACCAATATTTTTTACGAAATCCGTTCGATTTGTAAAAGAATGTCCCATATATATGAGCAAATCCATTCAATCGAACGCGTTTTGGAAAGAAAAAATCGGAGAAATATATTAGACCGTTGATTATTGTTTTTTTGGGCTTCTAAAAACATAAAAAAATCAGTCTACCAATGAAAATAAAAAAGTTTATTTATTACATACATTTTTGTAAACAGTAAAAAATCGAATAAATCGTATTTATTGCGATTTGTAACACATACAACAATTATGTACGAGTTTAATATTTGTGTAAATATTATGTTAATATTCCAAGAAATTTTTCATTTAAAATGAATTATTATTAGGCAGTATAAACATGTGTATACAAATGTATTTATGCACATATCGCAAACGTACATACTTGTTGTATGCATTACAAATCTTAATGAAATGCGTTTTATTCTACTTTTTCGTATTTTTTTAATGTTTTAATTTTTAATTAGCCCCAAAAAACAATTTAAACCAGGCCGGGAT
Source organism: Trichopria drosophilae (assembly GCA_030407085.1). NCBI lineage: Eukaryota > Metazoa > Arthropoda > Insecta > Hymenoptera > Diapriidae > Trichopria > Trichopria drosophilae. The sequence continues at coordinate 46,871,212 of CM059587.1, read as the reverse complement.
AGCTTCCTCGTGCGCTCTTATTTTCGGAATATTTTTGTGGATTCTTATAAGAAATAGGACCTTTTTGAAGTAACCGGTGGTTGCCGGGCCACAACTGCGCATAATTTTTGTTTAAACAATTTTTTTTAAACAAATTCCAAAAATTCATTTTTTTGACCGATAAAATTTTTTTGTAGTCTTTGGCCAATTGTAAACAGAAAAGGTCTCTTGTGATTTTTTCGTCAGTAGCGTCGTTTTTAGTTAAAAATTATTTAACTTCGGAAAATCACTAAAATGGCCAACTTCGACCCTCCGTGACTCGGCCAAAAGTAAATATTTTTTTATTCATAAAAAAAAAAGAAATTGAAGATAAAAGCTTCATCTACAATAACTCAAAGAGATACTGGGCGTAATTTTATTCTCAACAGCTGTTTTTTAATTGTTAACGAAGGGAGTGCTCTCTCATTTTCTGCAGGTCTTATATACCTATACTTATAATATATATAGCTATACAACTACCGTAGAAAACGAGCGCGCGCTCCCCTCGTTAACAATTAAAAAACAGCCGCTGAGAATAAAATTACGCCCAGTAACTCTTTGAGATATTGTAGATGAAGCTTTTATCTTCAATTTCTTTTTTTATGAATAAACAAATATTTACTTTTGCCCGAGTTCGGAGGGTCAAAGTTGGCCATTTTAGTGGTTTTCCGAAGTTTAAACTATTTTTAACTAAGAAACGACGCCACTGACGATAAAATCACACGAGAGCTTTTCTGTTCACAATCGGCCAAAGAATATAACAAAAAATTTTCCCGGTCAAATAATAAATTTTTGAAATTTTTACTTTCCAAAACTCGATTGATTTTTTGCATTTGCTCATATATATCGGAGCACTACAGCTTACTTACTGTGTTCGTACGCTCGATTTTTAAAAACGCATAGAAAACATATTTTAAGATCTTGTTTTATCTGATTCACAGCTGTCAAAAATCTTCTTCTGCTTCTCATATTGAGAATATTGAAGCTTCAACTTCATATACTTCAGTAGAAAGCGCATCAAGGTTTGTGTTAACAATACTTAAAAAATAATGCTTAAAAAATATAGAGTTATTAAAACGCCATTATTTCTATTACATAGATCTCAACCACTTTCGAATAATTCTTCGGTAACAAATGACACTATAAACACTCCATCAGTTTTAAACTCTTCAGTAGCTAGCCAATCATGGTATGTTATTACTTTTTGGAATAATCTGATTTTTAAAAATTTAATTAATAAATATATCTTAATATAATATTAAGTTATTTCTCATTACTTTACTTTTTAAATATTTTAATTTTTGGCATTACAGTGATACAACAGCTGATATGGAGATTGACGAAGAGTCCGGTATTCCAAATCTGCTAAGTGACCCTGATATATCTTATGAGTACGTTCGTTTGCTAAATTTTTATCTGTTTTCCTAAACTCACTCTTAACTATATATTATCATTTCTAGAAATGACAATACTGAAGACAGCAGTACAGTAACACCAGATAAAAATAATAAGAAATGTTTTTTTTGTCAAAAAGTGGCTATTAAGCGAAAAGGGAGGCATTTTTTTTGCATTACTAGCCGAAATAAGGAAAGAACATTGCAAACGCTTAAAAGTTACGTCATAAAATTGGACGATTTTGAAATGCTCGAAAAAATTGACTCCGAAATTAAAAATGACGAAAATTTCATTTATTATCATAATCAGTGTAATATTACATACTATGGAAAATTGTCCAATAAGGAAAATAAGGTCAAAAGTAATGAATGGACCGTTAAAAGAAGCATATTTAAAATGGCACGACAGACTATTTTTCAAAAAGTACGTGAAGAAGTACTTAATAATAAAAGAATATTATCTTTTTCTTAGTCAAGCAGTGCTTCTGGGAAATTGTTGAAGAGCTGCACCAAATAGAAAATTTATCTATATACTCGATGTACTCGCTATCCACTCTGAAGGAAACTTTGGAAAAGGAGTTCAAGAGATCATTAAAATTTCTTAATTTCTGCAGAAAATTGTACCTAATTTCGCCTGAAGTAGATTTGCAAAATGTTACAAACGAAGCAATTCAAGAGCTCATATTCGAACAAGAAGCTGCAGAATTTGGTAAAAAATACAGATCTAATATTTTAAAAATAAAAGCGAATAAATTGCCTACTTATGTCGATAGCGAAGTACTCGAAAAATGAGAATGTGAAATCCCTAGATGGTTATTTTTGTTTTGGGAAAATGCTCTCAACGGTTCCAACTGTAAAGATATTGATCGTGTTAATCGATTAGCTGTATATTCCTAACAGGATTCTATTTATAATGTAACAAGAGGCCGTATTAGACCTAGCAAGCACATTTTATTATCAATGACTATAAAAAGTATGAGCGGCAGTGAAAACATGATAACTATTTTAAACAAATTAGGATATTGCCTTTCGTACGTGAATGTTCTCGAATTGGAAACTTCTTTGGCTTATTCTTGCACATCGAATCAACTCTTGTGTCCCTCGGGAATTTATCGTACGAGCATTTTAGCCTCTGGAGTAGCTCGGGATAATTTTGACAGGAAGGTTCAAAATTTAGAAAGAGGGACCGCAGGAAAAGATTCTTTACATGACACTGTTGGGATTATTTACCAAACAATACCTACCGAAGAACAATTAAGCATATTACAACAAACTAATGACCGAAGAAATATTGAAGAAAATCAGCTCCATATTGAAGTGAATATTCTTAATAGTTCTGGCCGCAGAAAAAGGACAGAAAATTTTGATAATTTACTATTAGCAAAACGAAAGCGTCCGGCGTTTTGGCAAAGCAGCATTATATCGTCCGAAGAGCCTGCAAATCTTATTGTTTTCAAAAATATGAATTTCACTTTGATGCTTTCGCATAAACTACACCTGCCGAATACGCATATGTGGGTCGGCTACAATTAAAAAATATTAAAGGATGAAAGTGAGGTGCAAAAAGTGAAATATTTACTTCAAATTAATAGCTCACCCACCGACCCGGTTGTAGTTCAAGAAACTCTCCGAAGAAGTGCAAAACTAGCGTCCGAATGTGGAAAAAGTTTTTTTAGTGTCACGTACGATTTAGCAATGGCGAAACTCGCACTGAGAATCCAAAGCGCAGATGAACCTTTTTCAAAATTATTTATACATTTTGGCTCGTTTCATACGATGATGTTGTATCTTAAAGCTGTTGGAAAATATATTTTAGGATCCGGTGTAATGAACGTATTGATAGACAGTAATATTTTAGCGCATGGTTCGTCAAATACTTTCATATCCGGTAAGCATTCGACAGATGTCGCAAAATTCATCCTTTATTATCGCTCACTTTGAAACTATTGCATTTTGACAGGTTTTTAAACGACATGAAATATGAAAATGTAGATATAGACATACTTAAAAATTATCTGTTGGAATTCAATGCTACAAAAGCAGAAACTCCGAAAATCAATGATCCAAGATGTCAAGAATTGTTTAAAAAATACGACAAAAATCTAAATGATACGCTGGAAGGTAGACATGGGAAAACTCCCCAAATTTATTTGCTATACGTCAAATTGATCGATTACTACTTACTGTTTGAGTATAGTATTCGCACTGCAGATTTAGAGTTATATAAATATGCATTGACGAAAATAACGAACATTTTTTTTGTAATGAACCACCAAAATTACGCAAGATACATGCCGATATATTTGGACAAGCTCAATAAAATTGAGGCAATGCATGCTGGACTATTAGGTAGCAGTGAAAGTGACTTCTTGGGAATTCGCCGAACTATGAACTCGTTCAGTAGAGTGCCAATAGACTTAACGTTCGAGCAGACAATTAATGCGGATGCAGCTGCAGCTTCTGCCATGCGCAATATGACAGATTCTTTCGGTGCAAGACAACGATGGACCATTACGCATGCACCACGCATAAAAGCTATCACGAAAATTTTAGAGTTTTGCGATATGCAACATAGTGATGAAATAAAAAATAATTTGAGATTATCAACAATTTCATATTGGCAGGATAAGATGGAGTCTCTGCTGAATTTTTTCAATGGATGCACTAATCCTTTTTCTACAGATTTACTTGAACATCATGTATACAACATGTCATTCGTTCAAACTGTCAGTAACGATATTTATTTATTTTTATTAACTGTGGAATCTGTCGGAGAGGATCAACGTAAAAAATTTGTAGCTGAGTGCTTTGCAAATCCCGAAATGTTTGATCAACCGATTAAGAAAAATGTAGTCGTTAATTTTGCCTATAAAAGTAAAACAAAATGTGAAAATTGCTGGTAATGTGAAAGAGGTAAAATTGCAAAGGGATATTTTTGGCAGATTGCTGTGTGCTTCGCTGAAGAGCGATATTGATTTACAAAAAGCACTATTTTATACCTTGTTTCCCGTTGCTTTCTCACTTTGTCATGAGAACGGGAGTATTTGCAAGACTCAAAAATCGGTTATACTTCAGAATTTAAAAGCCGAACAATCAGACAATTTTGAAATACCGAAGCAGATATTCATATTATTGATGGCTTTTACTTTTTACATACTTTAAAATTTGTTCCTAACACCTATGGGAAAATGTCGGAGCACATTTTAAAAATGATTTTAAACGACAGGAAAGAAGTACATATTGTTTTTGATTTATATCGTAAACCATGTCTCAAAGATTACGAGCATGACTTAAGGGGCGAAGAGGAGATTTTTTTGAGATAAAAAAGACAACAAACGCACGATGGAATTTGGCAAATTATTGAGAAGTGGTAATTTTAGAAAAAAATGTGTAGAATATTTAATAGAAGACTGGACGAGTGATAGATTCATTTTATTGCGCCATGATAAAAAAATTCTCGTAAATCATGATAAATGCTATTCATATGAAGTACAGAATGGAAAGATCAAGCAATCTATTGATTACGAGTTTACCTGCTATCACGAGGAAGCTGATACTAAAATTATTTCCCATATATGTCAGTTGAATCGAAATTATCGTGTCCAGATGCATTACACTGATTCAGACATTCCGGTAATTATGTTATCAAATTTCAAATTTCGAAAAGAGGATTCAGAAATTATAATTAATATGAGTTCCAGCAAAGTGAAGTCATTATTAAATATAAACTCCATCCACAAAAATCTGGGAGATACGCTTTCACGCTCTTTAGCTGTTTGGCATATTTTTACTGGAAATGGATATTTAAAAAATAATGTGAAATTCCAAGAAGCATTTAACACCTTATTGTATATTTCTCCATCACAAATGACCACGACTTGCGACGTATTCAAGCTACTTGAAGAATACGTTTGCAGAATGTATAATTTAAAAGTAAAAAGTGACGTAAATCAGGGTCGATACGAAATGTTTATAAAAATATATAAATCTAACTGTGATGAGGAAATATTAAATAAAAAAATTAAATCTCTCGACGCTTCTGCCTTGCCTCCAAGTAAAGAAGAGCTTTTACAACAAATAAAAAGAACGATGTACTTGAGTAGCATTTGGTGCAAAGCTCATAAGGAATCATACCGAATATAATCCAGAAGATTGTGGCTGGGCGTTAATAGATAATATGTACGAATTTTATTGGTTCAATGGACCTGCAAGCCCAATATTCGGTGACATTTCAATCGAAAATTTAGGTATGATTAATTTTAACAAAGTAACATCCAGTAACATTCTCGCATTCATTCGCCAAATTTTAAAAGCTATGGTTTTATTTATCACAGAATCTAATGAAGAGTTTGTAGATGACGACATGAACTGCAGTGATGACGAAGAAGTTTTTGAAAACGAAAACTGTGAATCAGATGAAAATGATGACCTTACAGCCATGGGGGTGGTTCGTTTGTCCCCGGGTCAATACGTCCTTGGGCCGTTCATTGACTTTAAGGGGCTTTCGACCATCTCCGCTGGGACACGATCCTCAGGATACTCCGGGAGGCGCGCTGTCCAGAGCTTCCGCTCTTGTCGGGTCCAATTTTTTGGAACCTGGCAATCGATCGACTCCTGCGGACATTAAGCGGTTGTGGGGAGCAGGTCGTCGCTTTTGCCGATAACCTCCTTCTCATAACGAGCACGGATACCCGGCGTGAGCAGGAGATCCGCGCAGAGGGGGCCTGGCAGCTGTCGCTGAATGGGGCGTATGGGCGGGGGTGGAGATATCTGTCCACAAAACCGTATGTATGCTCCTTAAGACTGAGCTTCAAACCTCACCTTCTACAGGTGAGGAAGAAGATGTCGCGGCTCGTCGGCCAGTTCCGTCGGGTCATGCGGAGGGAGTGGGGACTCCGGCGGCGAGCCGTGAGGGTCCTTTATCGGGGCGTCTTCACCTCCTGTGGACTGTACGGAGCGGCGGTATGGGCGGTGCTGATCCGAAACAGCTCCTTGGCTGCAGTGGCACTGAATAGCATTGAGCGTTCAGTGCTGCTGGCCATGATACCCGTCTGCCGCATCGTGTCCACGGAGGCGTTGACTGTCCTGTCAGGGGTTCTCCCCTGGGACTTCACGTGCAGCTGCTGGAGTTCGGCTACTACGCGCACAAAGGGCTGCCCGATCCGGTATGCGTGCCTGGAGCGCGCAAGGTCGGGACTGATGGGGGGTTCGCCCCCCTTCAGGGTGCCGAGATGGAACGCGCTAAGCGGTGCGTTGAAGAGCCACTGTGGTCCTGTTGGGAAGGCCGGTGGCAGGGTTGCGGAAAAGGGTCTACGACCCGATGCTTCTTCCCTGTGCCCAGTCGGGTTACCGAACTTCGGCACCTCGATTTCGGGCTTGACGCCGGTTTCCTCCTGGCGGGCGTTGGCTCGCCCCGCGAGTTCCTTCACAGCAGGGGACTTGCTGAGTCGCCCGCTTGCGATTGCCAGCTCGGTGCCGAAGATTGGGTCCATGTCCTGTGCGATGGTCCGTTTTACGGCACTCGTCCGGATATGGAATGCATGGGCATCCTTGCTCGTTCTGCTGGGGGCTGGGACGTGGAAGGGGTCGTTTCGACCCCGGAAGCGTTTGCAGCCTTCAGAGACTTCGCGAACTGGGTTTTCTCCTCCAGGGCGAGCCGTCTGGCTGCCACTGGCGGGGAGGACCTGGTTGCATGGCGAAGAGAGTAGGGATGCACCCGATCCCTCGTGCCGAGAAGTGCAAGGGGGCTCTGGAGTCCGGTGGACCCATCCCCTACCGAATTAACGATCCCGCACTGTCTAAGGTGGGTGACCAGTCCCACACCGGCAAGGGCGCAACTGGAAGTGGGCCAAGTTGACCCACGAACGTCCCACCGTTGACGATGGTCCCCTTCGTGGGCCCCGGCGGGTGAGCTGCGCATTGTTCAGCTCGGACGCGGCCTCGCTGGGCCATAGGGGTTGGAAAGTGACCTGACCTTGACAGAGGTCTTGCCACCGACGGGGAAGATGGTAGTTCTCCTCACGGAGGGCGCGTTGGACGGGCGTATCCCTGGATTTCCTGAATTTTCTCGACATGGGACTCACATCCGTAAAATAAATGTTGCACAGTATAGTATTGTAAATAATTTTTTTCGATTTAACCTCCATATTTGTGAAATAAAATTACTTAGTATGAAAAAACAATCATTAACATATGCCTTTACATTGAATAACCACTTTTTTGCACGTAAATATGCGTCAAATTTATTTCATGAAATAATTAAAAATTTTTATTTGCGATTTTAGTCTATTTTTGTTCATGTTAGCTTTATTTCCTGTCGGACTTGTCGGACAACGTTAATTTAGCACTCAGAAAATGTTATTTGATCAAGACTTACTTTTGTCCGACATACATGTATCAGGAAACACGACTACGTCAAAACGACATGTTTGGGCTGTCGGACTCCTCCTATTTGCCATTATTTTTTTCGGCCAAGTTGATTTCCGTGATTTGCGCATAAAAATCTACAATCTTACGTAAAATTAGATTTACATGTATCCAGAAACACGACTACGTCAGATCGACATTTTTGGGCTGTCGGACACCCCCACTGATCTCTATATATAACTGGATAGTGGATGAGCCGCCATCTTGGGTTTCCACTGCATCGTCGCATTGGCAGGAACGATGCACATCGAACTTTGCCGAATAACGACGAAGCTGAACCAGTTCCGCCTTTCCCGTTGTCTAATTTTAACCTTAAAACCCGTAAAACTGTCAAAATATCTGACGATTTTATCAAGCGTCGTGGGTTCATGTATGTGAGGTTTATGTGGATTTATGTGGGTTTAATGTCGTGAATAATTGAAAAATGCCACAGACTTGCTGTATTTGTGCGAAATTTAAATCAGAAGGTGAATCTAAAAACAAAGGTCGGAGTTTACATAGGTAAGTAGAAGTTTTGTTTTTATTCACTTTAATACATTTATTAATTTTGTATAGTTATACCTATTTCTATTCTTATACTGTACATTATTTGTTTTCACTGACATAAATAGTTATAAATTCTCTGCGCAGATTTCCTCTAAAAAATCCCGAACTTGTGCAAATATGGAAAAAAAATTTGCAATTGAAGTCCAATTTTGAAGCATCTAGTGGAATGCGAGTTTGCTCTGACCATTTTGTAGACGAGTGTTTCATTGTTGGCACGTCACGTAGACAATTAAAACCTGGCAGTGTACCGACACTTATAAAATCCAAATGCTCATACTGTTCGTCATTAAATATTATTCTTCCAGGTCAATCAAATCATAGGTGTGTTTAAAATTTATGTAACATAACATACAAATAACATACATTTATGTAACAAATGAATCAAGTCAACATACATTTCACTTGCATATTAAAAGATTAATGATTATCCTTAGATTTCCTGTTGATCCTTTATTATCGAATGCTTGGATTGGTGCAGTTCGAGAATATAATGCTAACATTAATGAGCATTGTATACTTTGTTCAGCGCATTTTGAGAAAACATGCTTTAGAAATGACAAAAACGGACAGAGATTAAAAAGAAATGCAGTACCGTCTATATTTATGCCAGATTTACTCAAAGGTAAAAAAGAAAATTATTTGCATTTTATGAATTATGCCCATTTTTAAATTCTTTTTTATTTTTTATAATTTGTACAACTTTTCGCGTATTTTTATCTTGTCGTCTCTGTACAATATATTTTCTAAACTTAGCTTTCCTTTTGCAACTTCTTTTAATTTTTGCCGTTTTGTATAATACATTTGTCTCTGGTTTTGGAATGTTTGTTTCGTTTTGAACAATGTCTACAGATGATTGAAATGTTTACTTTCGATTTCCACCATACATTTCGAACTCGTTCAAGTTAAAGCGTTTACAATTATTGTTTCAATTTGTTATCCTTTTACTTCTTTGTTTTCAAATGACATATATATGATTACACATTTTTATAATAGTTCCTCCAATTTTATAAATTTTATTGGTCGATTTGAAATCTGATTTTTTTTTGTAAATCTTGGTATTTTTTAGCTTTTCTGATATGTTGGTCATAAAATGTTATGTATGTATATATGCATATATATGAGACATTCCACGTCAATCGGAACACTGCTCTGCCCAAAATTAAAAGCAACCAAAAAATACAAATGAGTGCTAATTTTACAGCTTAAGGTGTATACTTTCGAATGCCGAGTGCGCATTTGCAAAATCCGGGAACGCGATGGTTAAGTGGAGGCCGCCAGCAGCCTCGTCTCCTAGGACGGATATCCCGCCAGTCCAAGTGCCGAAGTATTACCCGTAAGTAGACTTTTTATTAAGACCCCGCGAGTGTGAGTTTATTGAGCCCCGGTCATCTGAGAAAGAAGTTCCGCCGTCGCGAGATTAGAACCCGCCCCGTCCCCCTTTTATATTCACGGTAAATTTATAGAGGTTCTGCCTCGTCCTTTTAAGGGCGAGGCTACACTATCAACTTTCCCTGGTGGGGAAATCTATTTTGACTTCCCCATTTTACTAAAAATAAAAAAAATAAAGGAATTGTCGTAACGAGTTCGGCGGAACTCGCCGGGAATTTGAGGTAAAATCAGTTTTTAGTGACTCTTTTTAGCATCGCGCCCCCCCCCCCCCTGAAGTGAAAGTAGAGGAAAATCAGAAGTGCCGTTAAAAAATCGTTGCAACGGGTAAATTGAAAATTTAAATTGTCGTAAAGGTTTGCAACGATCGAGTACTTGTTTTCGTGTTTATTTTTAAATACGAAAACCAGTGCCGGGAAATAAGTTGGCCCGGTAAAATCGAGGTGTTGAAAAAAATTTAAGTTCAAAGAAGTTACCGGACTTAGATTTAATCGCGAATCCCTATTTAAAAATAAATTTTCGGTTACACTATATTATGTTGTAACGGTAGTTTCCGGGGTAAATATCTGTTTTCTCCTTGCCTCACTCAGTCGATACGCCAGGGTTCGGAGAAACAGAGATTTACTGCCAAAGGATGGAAAGCAAATGATTTACTCTGGTTTTGGAGATAAAATACCCGAGTATTTATTATCACTATCGGGGTACAGCTGTTGTGCGCGATGCTTAGGGACGAGGTCCTTATATTCATGCGTCGCGTACTAAAGGACTAACTTATAAACTAAAGATTCTATACTTTTATCCGACTGACGTCTGGTGGTCCGAAAAAGGCGGGGATGATCTTCGTCTCAGACGCCCATGTGTACCCAGGATCGTGCGCAAGACGTCGTAGTCTTTATCCGGAGCCTGGAGCTGTGCAGAGGAGTCTCGTTGATGCCAGACGTCACTGGCTGGTTAGGTGCATGATATCACAACCGAGGATGGATGAACGGTCGGAGGATGGACAGGTCGGATAAAAGTCTCGTTGCGCAAGACGTCAACGAGTAGCTGTTGTGCGCAAGACGTCACAACTAAAAAATGGGTGAAGGGTCGGAACTGGTTCGGGTGAGAGTCTCGTTGCGCAAGACGTCAACGAGTAGTTGCGCGCAAGACGTCACAACCAAGGACAGGTGGTTGGTCGGAACAGGTCGGGTGGGAGTCTCGTTGCGCAAGACGTCAACGAGTAGTTGTGCGCAAGACGTCACAACCAAGGACAGGTGGTTGGTCGGAACTGGTTCGGGTGAGAGTCTCGTTGCGCAAGATGCCAACGAGTAGTTGTGCGCAAGACGTCACAACCAAGGTCGGAACAGGTCGGGTGAGAGTCTCGTTGCGCAAGACGTCAACGAGTAGTTGTGCGCAAGACGGCACAACCAAGGTCGGAACAGGGCGGGTGGGAGTCTCGTTTGCGCGGTACGTCAACGAGTAGTTGTGCGCAAGACGTCACAACCTAGGATCGGTGGTTGGTCGGAACAGGTCGGGTGAGAGTCTCGTTGCGCAAGACGTCAACGAGTAGTTGTGCGCAAGACGTCACAACCAAGGTCGGAACAGGTCGGGTGGGAGTCTCGTTGCCCAAGACGTCAACGAGTAGTTGTGCGCAAGACGTCACAGCCAAGGACGGACGAACGGTCGGAATTGGTCGGGTGAGCGGGTGAGCAGCTATGCGCAAGACGTCACAGCCTGGAAGAGGAAGGTGTCCGTGGCCGTGGACACCGGAACTCTGTGTCGATATTGCGCAAGATCCCTTCTTTTATAGGCCGTCGATCCTACACTTCTAGCCAGGCGCGGCGCGCGCCGATCGCCCCACCTCGGCGCGGCCTCCTTCTCCGGAGCACTGAGAAGTGTGTACGGCCCATGCGAAGTGACCTGCTGATGCCAGAGGTTCCCCTCGCAAGGGGGAGGGGGGGATAAGATATTCGAAACGATTATGTCGTTTCAATGTTATATTCGTAATTATATGTAATTGAATAATGATGTGTAATTAATATTAATCTTAATTTTAATGAGTTAGAAAAATTTTTGGAATAGATTATTTTTCCTATTATTTTTAGAATAGATAAAATTAATCGTTCTTTTAATTTGCAGTTTTTTTTTGTTTTTGTCTTTATTCTAGGATTTCAAACCGAGGTAGTGATCGAACGTTAATAAGAACGAACTATTTTGAATGTATACAACACGTGTAGATTTCCCTTTGGGAATTGAACTTTAATAATATTTTTTTTTGTGTTGTAACAGAAGTGCAAATAATTAAATGATAAATTAACGTAAATTTTATTGATATTTTCACTTTTTTTTTTTGTTGAGAATAATGTTTCGTTGTTTTGAAATCAGAAATTATCAAATACAAATTAAAAACGAATTTTGAATCTTTTCCTGAATTTAAACCTTTCTTTGATTTTCAGTTTAGTCTCCCAGATTCAATTTCCAATAATTAAATTTTCAAATTTTTGAAAGTTTGGATAAATTTTGAATTTGTTTCACACCCGTGGTTTTAGAGAATTAAAATTCACTTGCTATTTTTGAATTTGTTTTTCACTCTGGATTTTGTAACACACTGCAAATAATAGTACAGATAATTTTTTTTTTAAATTTAATTAAAAGTAAATAACGGGTTTCGCGATTTCAAGGTATAGGATTCCCCCTCCCCTTAGGTCATTTTTGTCGGGTCTGTGGCTGTCCAGGCCGTGATGGAAATAACTGTCCCGTTTGCGCTCGAAAAAGGTCGGGAAGCCGTTAAAGGGTGGGAAGGAAACCCCTAGACCCACCCTAAAAACCCCATCCGCGACCATCCCTACGTCGAGTCGTATGATAGCGAACATCGAGTATAGAAGGATCGCTTCTGCAACACCTAAGCCCAGTGGGCTCAAAATATCGGGTTCGAGTCCATAGATTCCTGTGAAGCCAATCAATGGACATTAGATTCGGACCCTCGCCCCCACTTTCGCGTAGCTTTGAATGGGAAGGTTATTAGGGCACTCGTTGATACCGGAGCTTCGCGTTCGTATTTAGGCCTCGCGTGTCACGAGGTAGTTTCGCCCTTCCTGAGGTCAAGTGAAGAGCAAGTAAGAGTCGCCAACGGCGCGTTAGTCCAATTAGATGGCGTCGTTACCCTCGCGATGACAGTCGATAGCCATACGAAGAATTTGGAAATAAGAGTTGCTCCCCTCCACTATGCATGCGTGTTGGGGATGGACTTCATGCGCCTATTCGGTCTTAAGATAGATACGGAGAATAATGCGTGGAGTAGCCGCAACGGCACCCCGCACTCGCTAAACGATTCCAATAGTTCGGTCACTGCCTTCGCCGTACACGACTGCGCTGGATTGATCGCCCCCGCCCAGGAAGCCGCCCCACGGTTAAGGAGGCTGCTCGATAAATTTTACCCCGCAAATAGGACCCCTACGATCGGTATAATGCGTCTGACGCAGCATGCTATCGACGTACAGGGTCATCCCCCGATTCGTCAAAAGGCTCGCTTACTCTCTCCCTACATGCTAAAAGTAGCACAGGACGCGGTCGATGAAATGCTGAGCAGTGGCATCATCGAACGCTCCGCGAGCCCCTGGATGAGTAACCCCGTTATCGTCCGGAAGCCGAATGTGACTTTTAGGTTCCGCGTCGACTTCCGAGACGTAAACAAAATAACAAAGAATGATGCATACCCTCTCCCCTCGATGGATAGGATTCTGTCCGAGTTGAATCGGGCCCAATGCATCACCACACTCGATCTCAGCCAGGCCTACTTTTAGGTGCCCGTAGCACATAACAGTCGGCCCGTTACCGCTTTCTCTGTCCCCGGTCACGGTTTATTTCAATTTAAACGGATGCCTTTCGGGCTCACCAACGCGCCGGCGACATTTCAACGATTAGTGGACCGCCTAATCGACCCAGTGTGGGAACCCCACGTCTTCGCGTACTTGGATGACATCATCATCGCCACGGACGATGAGGAGGACCACTTTCGCTACTTGAGACTAGTCTTGACTAGTCTGCGCAACGCCGGATTGGAACTAAACCTGGAAAAGAGTGAATTCTTCCGGGACGAGGTATAGTACTTCGGTTTTGTACTAAACAGAGATGGTTTGAAGATGGATCCGGACAACGTCGCTCCCGTTCTCGAATTTCCGCCCCCCACCAACCTCAAACAGCTAAGGCGCTTTTTAGGAATGTGGGGTGGTACTCGCGATTTCTCCCGGATTTTTCGCGTGATCGCGTTCATTTGACCAAATTGTTAACAAAGAATACTCCCTGGGTCTGGGGTCCGGAGCAGCAATCTGCTTTCGAGGCCCTCCGCGACTCCCTCACCCATACCCCCGTTTTGTCACGCCCAAATTTTGACGTCCCCTTCACGATTCAAACGGATGCAAGCGACTTTGCTATACGATGCTGAACGAAGGTATACCGTCACGGAGAAAGAGTGCCTCGCCGTCCTCTAGGCCGTGAAGAAGTATCGACCCTATGTCGAGGGGACCCACTTTCGGGTGATCACCGATCATAGTAGTCTGCAGTGGCTCCGAAATTTGCGTGACCCAACCGGGAGATTGGCACGGTGGGCCCTAGCCATGCAGACTTATGATATGAAAATCGAGCATCGAAAATGCACGCTCAACGTGGTGCCCGATGCCCTCTCGAGGATGTACGAGAATGTCGATACCGCCCTTTGCGCCCTGGGGGATGCCGCGGACCCGTGGTACACCCAGAAAATGGAAAATATTCGGAAATTTCCTTGGAAATATCCTGATTGGAGGATCGAGGATGACCGGATATATTTCCATAAGTCCCACCCACTAATAGAGTCTGCCCTCACCGACCTCGACGCCTGGAAACTCGTCCTCCCCGCGGAAGCGCGTGCCCGTGCCCTCAGCGATGCGCACGATAACCCGCAAGCCGGCCACTTAGAGGTAGATAAGACGTATCACCGCCTCATCCAAGACTTATATTGGCCCGATGTTTTCCAGGACGTCACTGCCTTCGTCGCTCGCCGTCCCGCCTGTCAGAAGCAAAAAGTCTCCCAGCAGAACCCGGCCGGACTCATGCGCGAAAGGACCACGGAAGGTCCCTGGATAACGGCCAGTTCGGGACCCCCCCCCCCCCCCCCAGCAAGCGTCAAAACCAGTTCGTAGTGATTTTCCAGGACATGTTTACCAAATACGTGGAAGTGAAACCCCTTCGGGCGGCTACAGGAGCGGCCATTATGACCGCCTTCGATAGCCTAATTATCAATCGATGGGGTTGCCTAAGGTATTTTTTATCAGACAATGCCAAGCAGATGACTCATACGTACAGTCCTATCTGAAGCAGTTAGGTATAAACGCCGCTCGTACCCCCCCCCCCCCCCCTATCACGCCCAAGCGAACCCAGTCGAGAGGGTGAACGGGACTCTCAAAACGATGAAGTGCACCTTCGTTTTACACCACCATCGCGACTGGGACGTGCACCTAGAGGAACTTACGTTCGCCCTGAATACGGCTGTCCAGTCGTCCACGAAAATGACCCCCGCGTTTATGAATTACGGCCGCAACCCAGTAGCCATTAGAAATTTACGTACCGACCTCCCCCCTCCTCCACTTACATTACTCAAGGATTCTGAGTTCTGGCGTGATTGAATGAGGAGGTTACCTCTCATTCACGACTGGGTACATCGTAACCTGGAGCGCGCCAAGTAGAGTACTATAATCGCTCCCATCGTGAGGTAGAATACAAGGTGGGCGATTTAGTGCTACGGCGCATACGAGTCCTATCGTCGACAAACCCGCAGGGGGAACCGCACCCGGCCTCTCCACGGGGTAGCGCACCGCGACCCCCCTCGTCACCATGAATCGGTTATAAATGGTGGTTACCTACAGGAACTATAGTCTCTCGCTTGGCAACTTAATGGCCTCGATGAGACTACCGCTTGTAAAAGGTTATATATTTTCTTTCTTTACGGGTTGGCCCGTTGCGTTATATTGCCGCCCCGATCGTCCAAAGTAATCGCGCCTAACTCACCGGATGGTATACATACCTCCCCACATGCCTCCGCCCATTAAGTCGGTTAAATTCATATTACGATTAACGTTATGGTTTCAGAAAAGTCTGCTCAGTCGCGCTAGACTGCGCGTTTAACATTGATGACGCTAAGTCGTAACCTCTATTTAAATCCCAAGGTGGTTCGCGCCATTTAACGCAAACCATTTAAGTATTCTTGAGTTGCATTAACCGACCTAATAGTTCAGCTCAAATGAAGTGCGTTGAGGCATACACCTTAATAAAAGGTCAAGTTTGGTTTGCGTCAACTGGCACGTGCATAAGTTAAATCGGAGTCGAGTTAATTCGCGCAAGTCAATTAAGTAAATTTGATTCGCAATAAGTCACCAATTCGGGACCATGTGTACCTTTTTGTTGGCCCGAATACCGAATAAACCTCCCTACCCCCTCTCTTTTTGCAATGATCGACCGCATTCGGGTATCTCATTGTAAGCCGTAACCGTGATGATTCTCTTTTCTTTTGTCATCCGGATTCCTCTTCACTCCATCCTTCTCCTCACCTTCCGTTTCGAGAAGAAGGATTAGAAATGTATGGAGCTGGAAGACGCGAATCCTAGTAGCGCGTAGAGTTTAAGAACTAGTTATAAGTCACAATGTATCAGCCAGATGGCGATTTTTCCATCCAGGATGAACAGGGAAGTAACCAGTCGAATATGTTGTATTTTAATGTATCACCTGCTTTGCGATTTTTTGTTTTGTATTAGCGATTAAGGATTTTGCGATATTTTCTTGCGGCCATAAAATTTGCGATGATAATTATTTGTTACGATACCCCGTGTGCGATCGTGATATGGATGTGTGTGATATTCCGTTACGATATCTAATCCAGATTCTAGATATGTAATTAAGACTGAACGAGTGTTCCCTCCCCAGAACCTGGCGCGTGGACGTATGACATACAGTACCCGAGGTGTACTGGAGTCAGGCCCGGGGGTTTGTGACGAAACCCGTCACAGATCGGCACGCTGTCCGAACCCCGCGCCATCTCTTGAGGCCGGGGGTAACCCCGTCATCAAGTTCCGCCTCGCCCGGAGGAGGAACGGGTTTTACCGGAGCGCGCCTCCACTCGTTCCCCCCACTGGTCGTGCCGCAGTGCGCCTCCAGAGTTCCCGAAGAACGGTCCTCGGCCACCGCCGCCGACCTCTCCCTCTCTCTCACAGCGGCGACAGCTAGCCCGAGACGAGTCGGTGACGCACGAAGCACGTTTCAGCGTTCCGTGCCGTCCCCTCCCGCTACAAAGACCCCGAGGACGGTGCTCGTCATCACCCCGACGAGTACGTCCCCAGATAAGAGCCCAAGACGAACCCCCTCTCGCGCCGGTCGATCGAGCGCGCACGCGCCGGCTCGACGGCGCACCGCTGCGCAAGAGAAGAGCAGGACAGGCCCAGTGAGTCTCGAGTAGTCTCGATAAGGAAGCGCATCGGTGCCCCGCCTGTCTTGAGAGTGATCATACCTGCGTAATCTTAACGTCATTTCGCGAAAGTGCGGTGTGGAAGCTACCTCTCAACGAATCCAAGGAGAAGGACCAGCCCCGACCGAGGTCGACGCCACTGCCAGCCGAGGAGGACGCCAGCAGCCTCGTCTCCTAGGACGGATATCCCGCCAGTCCAAGTGCCGAAGTATTACCAGTAAGTAGACCTTTTTATTAAGACCCCGCGAGTGTGAGTTTATCGAGCCCCGGTCATCTGAGAAAGAATTTCCGCCGTCGCGAGATTAGAACCCGCGCCCCCGTCCCCCTTTTATATTCTCGGTAAATTTATAGAGGTTCTGCCTCGTCTTTTTAAGGGCGAGGCTACACTATCAACTTTTTGAAAAAATTGCAAAGAACAAATAACTCTTAGAATTCATCAGAGAATACATTAAATTTTTTCAGCATTTTTGTAAATAAATCACAATTTTTTAAAAAATTTTCGCAAAATGTCATCGAAATTTTGAAAAAATTCCACTATATCGGTTGATGAATTTTAAGAACTTTTCATTCTAGGCATTTTTTTAAAAAAGTTCGTAGTTTTTGAGTTAGAGCGTCCAGAAATTTCTCAAAGAAATTTTCATTGTTGACGCCATTTTGAGGTCGTTCGAATGATGTAGGGTATAAAAGTAAAATTTGTTCTTAAAATTCAACTATTTTATGCACCATTATGCAAGGCTTCAATAAAATTCCAATATTCTAATAGTTCGAAATAAAATGATAAGAATAAAAAATTCCCAATTTTTGGAAAATTTTGTTCATATTCGGCGCCATATTGGAATTCGGGGTTCGGCCCGCGTGCCGATCAGTGACGGGTTTCGTCACAATAGTTTTCGAGGAAATGAATTTCAAATATTATAGTTTAGGATTTTCCTCCCCAAAAACTCTCAACTTTTGGAAAAAATTGCAAAGAACAAAAAACTCGTAGAATTCATAAGCGAATACACCAAATTTTTTTCAGAATTTTTCATAAATAAATTATAATTTTGAAAAAATGTTGAAAATAATTTCTCAAAATGTAATCACAATAATCTGAAAAAATGCCACTATATTTCTCGATTAATTCTAAGAACTTTTCATTCTTATCATTTTGTTATAACAGCACGTAATTTTTTAGTTAGAACGTACAGAAATTTCTCAAAGAAATTTTCATTGTTGACGCCATTTTGAGGTCGTTACAACGATGTGGGGCATGAAAGTAAAATTTTTTCTCAAAATTCAACTGCTTTATGCACCATTATGCAAGGTTTCAATAAAATTCCAATATTCTAATAGTTCGAAATAAAATGATAAGAATAAAAAATTCCCAATTTTTGGGAAATTTTTTTCATATTCGGCGCTATATTGGAATTTCTGATGGCTGAAACTCAATTTTGACCTCGGAATCTTGAACAGCGAACTCGAAAACAGTAGGATACGTAACTCTCAATTGTTTTCAACTTTTATTTTGATACGAAATACTTGATTGAAAATGAAGTATAAAAATTGTCCTTTCAGGCGTTAAGGGCCCGCCTGTGACGTCAGAGGCGAGAAAACTTTGCGCCGTGAAATTAGCGATTTTCGAGAGATTTTCGCGATTTTTTTTTTGCAGAAATCGGTTTCTCGTGTCGAGGAGTAGCGATTAAAGTAGTATGGAAAAGATTGTTAGCTTATAAATAGGAAAAATTAAGCATCAAAGTTTCACAGCGGCCATCACTTTGTCTAATTTCAGGCGATCGACATAAGACCTTCTCTTTGTAGGTTGCTCCGCTCACTCGCGCTTCGAGACTGTCTCACTTGTTCGGAATAGAAAGACACTCGCTCCCTCTCTCTCTCGGCTTCCGTACAAGAGTGCAGGCAACTGGCCGTGCGTTTTCGTTACGAAAAATTCATGCATTTTTGCGAATGTGGCCGGGGAACAAAGTTCCGAAAATCAACACACCTCCCGACAGGCCAAGATTTACATATAACATGGCTCCAGCCTGATTTGCGTCCCTTTGTCTTTGAATTAAAAAACGTTAGACTCACGCAATATCGAAATTTTAGTTTTCGTTTTCGGAACTTTGTTTACCGGCCGCGCAAATTGCACGATTTTTAAAAAATATGGATGCTTTTTAGAAAGTAACACATCGAGAACTGCAGATGGTGAGATACGGTAAGTCGTGCAATATAATTTTGAAGGGTTACTTTTTGATTGTCGGAGGATGAAAAGCGAGAAAACTTATAGTCAATTCATCGCATATCGAATAACTTTTGTGCAAGACTTTTCAGTGTGCAAAGTAAAATAATTGGCAAAGTAAGGCGCACAAGCGTTGAAAACTGTTCTTTTTTTTCAATAAATTAAACTTGATGTTGTGGCTTATTTTTTTTCTGACTTTTTTCGAATTTACCGCACGAACCGAGTGTTGCCGAACGCCTAGCGGTGTTGCCAAGTCGTTGGCTCTCCGGATTCCATGCCGCGCAGGAAACTATACAATACGTACCACCATCATCTTATACATAGTTTCTTCCTGGTTACTGCGTGGCGCGGAGTCCGGAGAGCCAACGAGTTCGGCAACACTCGGTTCGTGCGGTAAATTCGACCGCGCGGCATATGTACGGAAGAGCAGCAAGCCGCTCCGCTGACACATCTGTTATCCGTAACAGGCGTCAAGGACAACCGGTAAGAATTTTGTAAATTTTCGAATTATCGTCGACATCACTTTTTGTAACTATACTAGAACTAAAATATGTTTTCTTTTTTACAGCAACAATGAAAACGTCCAGCAGACGGACGCAACAGACGGCAAAGCCGAAAAATTGTCGACCTTCAGCGATCAAATCTTCGCGAGAGGATCATGCGACGAGGCCACCGTCAGCAAGTAGTCAATTCTCAGGCAAAACACCTGGTATATTGCTACATTTTTAATTACAGTAAAAGAATTGACTATATTCAGTAAGTTGCACAAATTGCATGCTATATTCAGTAAGTTGCACAAATTGATTCTAAACATTATTACGTACTGTCATTTCGAATGAAAGGTTAGAAGTGTCCCTATGATAGAAGTGTCGATAATAGACTTTGAAAATCTTTGCGACATTCTCAAATCATTACACACACTCCGTCGTATGAAACTCTGCGACTAGTCGCTCGATTCCAAATTCATCAACAAAATATATCGACGTATTGTTTTCAAATTATTACAAGATTTTTTAAAAGACTGTTATCGACTGCAGCAAAGGGAAACATCTGACCTTCTATTCAAAAATTAACTGTAAAAACAATTTTACTGAATCATACATTTAACTGTCAATCCATTCACAGAAGTTTTTTAATATATAGTCGAGATAATTGTAATAGTATTGTTACATGTGTACGATTCAGTAAATTACAGAAATTGATTGTAGACATGGACAATTGTTTTTATAGTTGAATTTTGAATAGTAGATTAGATGTTTCCCTTTGCTGCACTTGATAACAGTCTTTTAGAAAATCTTGTGAATATTTCAAAATAATACATAGATGGATTTTGTAGTTGAATTTGGAATCGAACGATAAGTTGTAGAGTTTCATACGACGGAGTGTGTGTAATGATTTGAGTAGGTCGCAAAGTTTTTTCAAAGTTTATTATTGACTCGTGCAAAGGGGGTGCTTGTAACCTTCTATTCGAAATGAAAGCACGTAATCCTGTTTACAATCAAATTGTGTAATTCACTGAACTGTACACGTAGCTGTCAATCCACTCACGGAAGTTTTTTAAGGTATATTCGAGATAATTGTATTAGTTGTTACTCATGTACGATTCAGTAAATGACAGAAATTAATTGTAAACACGTACAATTGTTTTTATAGTTAAATCTTGAATAGAGGAATAGATGCTTCCTTTTCGTAGTCGATAACAGTCTTTCAAAAAATTGTGTAAAATTCCAAAACATTATGTCGATGGATTTTTTGTAGAATTTGAAATCGAATGGCAAGTTTTATAGTTTCTTAGTACGGAGTGCGTGTGTAATGATTTGAGAATATCGCAAGGTTTTCCCAAAATCTGTTATCGACTCTGGCAAAGGAAGCTTCTAAACTTCTATTCAGAATTTCAACTACGAAAACAATTGTACATGTTTACAATCAATCGGTGCCATTTACGGAATTGCACATATAGATTGCGTAGCAGTTTTGGGTTTATGTAATTATTGTCAGTAAATAATTTTTTAGAAATATTCATTTTATTTATTTGTCTATATTGCTGTTTCAGGATCCTGAGAAGCACCCGATGGACACGCGGATACGTATCGGTAGGAGCTGTCAAGTGCTCCGGGGGAGAAGACTCTTCAAAAAAAAAGAAAATAAAGAAAATGTAAATAATATGTACAAACAATAATTTATTTTTGTTAAAAAACATTTTAATAAAAAAAAGTTCCAATCCTCCCTTTCAAATAAAATATAAAAAATAAAGTTTCAATCCCCCTTTACAAATAAAATATAAAAAATAAAATTTCCTTTTCCCGTGTTCTTCCCTATTTATTTCCCGTGTTTATTTATTGAATGTGTGCGTGTCTGCTTGTTTGAACAAAAATGTTCGTGTCGAGCTGCGTTCGTGCGGTAAATTCGAAAAAAGTCAGAAAAAATATAAGCCACAACATCAAGTTTAATTTATTGAAAAAAAACAGAACAGTTTTCGATGCTTGTGCGCTTTACTTTGCCAATTATTTTACTTTGCGCACTGAAAAGTCGTGCACAAAAGTTATTCGATCTGCGATAAATTGACTATAAGTTTTCTCGCTTTTTATCCTCCGACAATCAAAAAGTAACCCTTCAAAATTATATTGCATGACTTACCGTATCTCACTATTTGCAGTTCTCGATGCGTTACTTTCTAAAAAGCATCCATATTTTTTAAAAATCGTGCAATTGGGCGGCCGGGAAACAAAGTTCCGAAAACGAAAAATAAAATTTCGATATTGCGTGAGTCTAACATTTTTTAATTCGCTTTCTTTTTGCCAAATTTTCAAAGACAGAGGGAAGAAAATCACGCTGGAGCCATGTTATATGCAAATCTTTGCCTGTCGGGAGGTGTGTTGATTTTCGGAACTTTGTTCCCCGGCCACAATCGCAAAAATGCATCAATTTTTCGTAACGACAACGCACGGCGAGTCGCCTGCACTCTTGTACGGAAGCAGAGAGAGAGAGAAAGAGAGAGGGAGCGAGTGTCTTTCTATTCCGAACAAGTGAGACAGTCTCGAAGCGCGAGTGAGCGGAGCAACCTAGAAAGAGGTCTTATGTCGATCGCCTGAAGTTAGATAAAGAGATGGCCGCTGTGAAACTTTGATGCTTTATTTTTCCTATTTATAAGCTAACAATCTTTTCCATAGTACTTTAATCGCTATTCCTCGAGACGAGAAACCGATTTCTGAAAAAAAAAATCGCGAAAATCCCTCGAAAATTGCCAATTTCACGGCGCAAAGTTTTCTCGTCTCTGGCTTCACAGGCGGGACCGCCTCGGCACGCTCGAGGGCCCTTAATGGGTTAAGTTGAGTTATTATTATTAAATTTGTATTAAAAAAATGACAGTGTTTTCTCTTAAATTATCCTTAATTCGGTCTATCTAAATAAATTAGGTGAGGAAGACCCTCACAAAATTGTCGTCCCAAGTAAGGGGCCGAATAATTAAAAGAAAATTATTTTATTAATCTATAAAGACATTTTCGAGTACCGACTTCGCGACGGTTGTATTTGTGTCTATGTTTGTGTTTGCTCGTGAGAGGTCACAACGGATATTTTTAATTGTAAGGTAATAGAGTGAACGAAAATTTGATAGCAAGGTAATTAAATATGAAGAACAGAAATAATATTAAATAATAAGTGAAATTTCAAAGGAAACAAAAGAAATTTAAAAATTGAAAAGTTTGGAGTATTTTTGATGATAAGTAAAGTTTGATTAAAGGTGCAATTAGTTTGCAAGAAAGTGTCAGTTTAGAGAATTATTAATGTAGTAAGAATGTTTGTTAATATTGAAAGTCAAAATTAATTAGCAAGAATCAGTTGTAATATTAATGAAATTTAGTATGAAATTTAAATTTTAAAATTTTAAATTGAATTTTTGTCGTGGACAGTTACGATTATTTTAAATTTTGAAGACCTGTTTGCGTTTGTGTAATTGTGTCAGTGTGTTATAATCCAATTGTGAGTCTTTCAATCTCAAATTGAACGCTTTGTTTGAAAATAAAAACTCAGAGAAATATAAATTAAGTACAGTAAATTTCAAATTGATTTTTATAGATGTATTAGAGTTTAATTCGAGAACAAACGAAAGTCGTTGAGAAATTAAAATTTAAGTAGACTGAATTCATTTGTTAATTTAAGATTTAATATCATCATTATATATGAAGGTCTATTAATTAAGAAGAAATATATTGTTAGAATATTGGAAATTTAATTTAAGAATTTAATGCCGTATTGAGAGTCCGAAATGGTGCAATTAATTTTGAAGGAAAGGACCCCGCATATTTTAACGGAAAATTGGGTTTCGGTTAAATTGTTTCATTTTGAAATATGTTGTTCGTGATGCAATGCTGATTAAAAGTTATCTTTACGGCAACCCTCTAAAATCAACCGTTCACGATTTATTGACGATCAAAAGTCACTGCGCGGAGAGGTTATGAAGCTTTGAACTTGCAGGCGCGAATTCGTAAGATGAACTTTCTTTTGAAGACTTTTTAAAAGATGTGACTCGAAAGTGATGTTGTACTCTTAAAATCGGTATACCTGTCAATAATAATAATTTTGATTAAAACATATCTACTATTTAATGAAGATTCAGATAAAAATGTAAAGAAATATATCCATAGATGAATTGTTCGTTAGTTTAATGAAATATTATAAGACAACTTGTACTGATTTTGGTTAATATAATGTTAACGTTAGTACATTATTGATTTTACCATTATTTAACACGACATTTCGTAGATTAAACAATAGTTATGTTCATATAAATAATGAAACACTTAGTTCTGTTATATGTAATTAATTAGGCACTTGTGCCCACATATCAAGTGTTCTTTGGTATTTTAGTTATGCCAGACATCGGCCGAACCAGAAATATCCTTGGTTAACTCTTTTAGAAACCACACTCGATGCTTGTGATAGGCATCAGAATCAAAATCTTGAAAATGACATTAATGTTATTGAAGATTGATTCCTGTCTACTGCATTATTGTAGTTCATTCGTACAGATTTGTAATTTTGTAATATATGTTATTGATTATGAGTTTCTGTTAAAAATAAATCGATTATTTTATTATTTCAAGCTCTAATTATTTAATTATGACTCATGATGTATTTATATGTAAAATTAAATAAAATGTCTCTAAATAACTATTCTAAACAACTATTTTGAAAATACAACATGAATTTAAAATCTAATTTCAAACAGTGTTCTAAATTCAATTATTGCAAAAGAAATGAGACAGAGAGAGATAGAGATGGATTGGTAATGTTTATTATACCATGGACACGAATTTCCCAAAGCAGAGAGATTTGATTAGATTAGATGTATTTACCTTCCCTGGGACTAACCTAAAGGGAACGGTGTTACAGTAGTGTGGTAAGTATTACCGAAAAATGCAATTTAAAAGTGTTATATACGAATGGCATAACTATATTAACCAAAATCAGTACAAGTTGTCTTGTAATATTTCATTAAACTAACGAACAATTCATCTATAGATATATTTCTTTACATGTTTATCTGAATCTTCATTAAATAGTAGATATGTTTTAATCAAAATTATTATTATTGACAGGTATACCGATTTTAAGAGTACAACATGACTTTCGAGTTCATCTTACGAATTCGCGCCTGCAAGTTCAAAGCTTCATAACCTCTCCGCGCAGTGACTTTTAATCGTCAATAAATCGTGAACGGTTGATTTTAGAGGGTTGCCGTAAAGATAACTTTTAATCAGCATTGCATCACGAACAACATATTTCAAAATGAAACAATTTAACCGAAACCCAATTTTCCGTTAAAATATGCGGGGTCCTTTCCTTCAAAATTAATTGCACCATTTCGGACTCTCAATACGGCATTAAATTCTTAAATTAAATTTCCAATATTCTAACAATATATTTCTTCTTAATTAATAGACTCTCATATATAATGATGATATTAAATCTTAAATTAACAAATGAATTCAGTCTACTTAAATTTTAATTTCTCAACGACTTTCGTTTGTTCTCGAATTAAACTCTAATACATCTATAAAAATCAATTTGAAATTTACTGTACTTAATTTATATTTCTCTGAGTTTTTATTTTCAAACAAAGCGTTCAATTTGAGATTGAAAGACTCACAATTGGATTATAACACACTGACACAATTACACAAACGCAAACAGGTCTTCAAAATTTAAAATAATCATAACTGTCCACGACAAAAATTCAATTTAAAATTTTAAAATTTAAATTTCATACTAAATTTCATTAATATTACAACTGATTCTTGCTAATTAATTTTGACTTTCAATATTAACAAACATTCTTACTACATTAATAATTCTCTAAACTGACACTTTCTTGCAAACTAATTGCACCTTTAATCAAACTTTACTTATCATCAAAAATACTCCAAACTTTTCAATTTCTAAATTTCTTTTGTTTCCTTTGAAATTTCACTTATTATTTAATATTATTTCTGTTCTTCATATTTAATTACCTTGCTATCAAATTTTCGTTCACTCTATTACCTTACAATTAAAAATATCCGTTGTGACCTCTCACGAGCAAACACAAACATAGACACAAATACAACCGTAGCGAAGTCGGTACTCGAAAATGTCTTTATAGATTAATAAAATAATTTTCTTTTAATTATTCGGCCCCTTACTTGGGACGACAATTTTGTGAGGGTCTTCCTCACCTAATTTATTTAGATAGACCGAATTAAGGATAATTTAAGAGAAAACACTGTCATTTTTTTAATACAAATTTAATAATAATAACTCAACTTAACCCATTAAGGGCCCTCGAGCGTGCCGAGGCGGTCCCGCCTGTGAAGTCAGAGACGAGAAAACTTTGCGCCGTGAAATTGGCAATTTTCGAGGGATTTTCGCGATTTTTTTTTTCAGAAATCGGTTTCTCGTCTCGAGGAATAGCGATTAAAGTACTATGGAAAAGATTGTTAGCTTATAAATAGGAAAAATAAAGCATCAAAGTTTCACAGCGGCCATCTCTTTATCTAACTTCAGGCGATCGACATAAGACCTCTTTCTAGGTTGCTCCGCTCACTCGCGCTTCGAGACTGTCTCACTTGTTCGGAATAGAAAGACACTCGCTCCCTCTCTCTTTCTCTCTCTCTGCTTCCGTACAAGAGTGCAGGCGACTCGCCGTGCGTTGTCGTTACGAAAAATTGATGCATTTTTGCGATTGTGGCCGGGGAACAAAGTTCCGAAAATCAACACACCTCCCGACAGGCAAAGATTTGCATATAACATGGCTCCAGCGTGATTTTCTTCCCTCTGTCTTTGAAAATTTGGCAAAAAGAAAGCGAATTAAAAAATGTTAGACTCACGCAATATCGAAATTTTATTTTTCGTTTTCGGAACTTTGTTTCCCGGCCGCCCAATTGCACGATTTTTAAAAAATATGGATGCTTTTTAGAAAGTAACGCATCGAGAACTGCAAATAGTGAGATACGGTAAGTCATGCAATATAATTTTGAAGGGTTACTTTTTGATTGTCGGAGGATAAAAAGCGAGAAAACTTATAGTCAATTTATCGCAGATCGAATAACTTTTGTGCACGACTTTTCAGTGCGCAAAGTAAAATAATTGGCAAAGTAAAGCGCACAAGCATCGAAAACTGTTCTGTTTTTTTTCAATAAATTAAACTTGATGTTGTGGCTTATATTTTTTCTGACTTTTTTCGAATTTACCGCACGAACGCAGCTCGACACGAACATTTTTGTTCAAACAAGCAGACACGCACACATTCAATAAATAAACACGGGAAATAAATAGGGAAGAACACGGGAAAAGGAAATTTTATTTTTTATATTTTATTTGTAAAGGGGGATTGAAACTTTATTTTTTATATTTTATTTGAAAGGGAGGATTGGAACTTTTTTTTATTAAAATGTTTTTTAACAAAAATAAATTATTGTTTGTACATATTATTTACATTTTCTTTATTTTCTTTTTTTTTGAAGAGTCTTCTCCCCCGGAGCACTTGACAGCTCCTACCGATACGTATCCGCGTGTCCATCGGGTGCTTCTCAGGATCCTGAAACAGCAATATAGACAAATAAATAAAATGAATATTTCTAAAAAATTATTTACTGACAATAATTACATAAACCCAAAACTGCTACGCAATCTATATGTGCAATTCCGTAAATGGCACCGATTGATTGTAAACATGTACAATTGTTTTCGTAGTTGAAATTCTGAATAGAAGTTTAGAAGCTTCCTTTGCCAGAGTCGATAACAGATTTTGGGAAAACCTTGCGATATTCTCAAATCATTACACACGCACTCCGTACTAAGAAACTATAAAACTTGCCATTCGATTTCAAATTCTACAAAAAATCCATCGACATAATGTTTTGGAATTTTACACAATTTTTTGAAAGACTGTTATCGACTACGAAAAGGAAGCATCTATTCCTCTATTCAAGATTTAACTATAAAAACAATTGTACGTGTTTACAATTAATTTCTGTCATTTACTGAATCGTACATGAGTAACAACTAATACAATTATCTCGAATATACCTTAAAAAACTTCCGTGAGTGGATTGACAGCTACGTGTACAGTTCAGTGAATTACACAATTTGATTGTAAACAGGATTACGTGCTTTCATTTCGAATAGAAGGTTACAAGCACCCCCTTTGCACGAGTCAATAATAAACTTTGAAAAAACTTTGCGACCTACTCAAATCATTACACACACTCCGTCGTATGAAACTCTACAACTTATCGTTCGATTCCAAATTCAACTACAAAATCCATCTATGTATTATTTTGAAATATTCACAAGATTTTCTAAAAGACTGTTATCAAGTGCAGCAAAGGGAAACATCTAATCTACTATTCAAAATTCAACTATAAAAACAATTGTCCATGTCTACAATCAATTTCTGTAATTTACTGAATCGTACACATGTAACAATACTATTACAATTATCTCGACTATATATTAAAAAACTTCTGTGAATGGATTGACAGTTAAATGTATGATTCAGTAAAATTGTTTTTACAGTTAATTTTTGAATAGAAGGTCAGATGTTTCCCTTTGCTGCAGTCGATAACAGTCTTTTAAAAAATCTTGTAATAATTTGAAAACAATACGTCGATATATTTTGTTGATGAATTTGGAATCGAGCGACTAGTCGCAGAGTTTCATACGACGGAGTGTGTGTAATGATTTGAGAATGTCGCAAAGATTTTCAAAGTCTATTATCGACACTTCTATCATAGGGACACTTCTAACCTTTCATTCGAAATGACAGTACGTAATAATGTTTAGAATCAATTTGTGCAACTTACTGAATATAGCATGCAATTTGTGCAACTTACTGAATATAGTCAATTCTTTTACTGTAATTAAAAATGTAGCAATATACCAGGTGTTTTGCCTGAGAATTGACTACTTGCTGACGGTGGCCTCGTCGCATGATCCTCTCGCGAAGATTTGATCGCTGAAGGTCGACAATTTTTCGGCTTTGCCGTCTGTTGCGTCCGTCTGCTGGACGTTTTCATTGTTGCTGTAAAAAAGAAAACATATTTTAGTTCTAGTATAGTTACAAAAAGTGATGTCGACGATAATTCGAAAATTTACAAAATTCTTACCGGTTGTCCTTGACGCCTGTTACGGATAACAGATGTGTCAGCGGAGCGGCTTGCTGCTCTTCCGTACATATGCCGCGCGGTCGAATTTACCGCACGAACCGAGTGTTGCCGAACTCGTTGGCTCTCCGGACTCCGCGCCACGCAGTAACCAGGAAGAAACTATGTATAAGATGATGGTGGTACGTATTGTATAGTTTCCTGCGCGGCGTGGAATCCGGAGAGCCAACGACTTGGCAACACCGCTAGGCGTTCGGCAACACTCGGTTCGTGCGGTATATTCGAAAAAAGTCAGAAAAAAAATAAGCCACAACATCAAGTTTAATTTATTGAAAAAAAAAGAACAGTTTTCAACGCTTGTGCGCCTTACTTTGCCAATTATTTTACTTTGCACACTGAAAAGTCTTGCACAAAAGTTATTCGATATGCGATGAATTGACTATAAGTTATCTCGCTTTTCATCCTCCGACAATCAAAAAGTAACCCTTCAAAATTATATTGCACGACTTACCGTATCTCACCATCTGCAGTTCTCGATGTGTTACTTTCTAAAAAGCATCCATATTTTTTAAAAATCGTGCAATTTGCGCGGCCGGTAAACAAAGTTCCGAAAACGAAAACTAAAATTTCGATATTGCGTGAGTCTAACGTTTTTTAATTCAAAGACAAAGGGACGCAAATCAGGCTGGAGCCATGTTATATGTAAATCTTGGCCTGTCGGGAGGTGTGTTGATTTTCGGAACTTTGTTCCCCGGCCACATTCGCAAAAATGCATGAATTTTTCGTAACGAAAACGCACGGCCAGTTGCCTGCACTCTTGTACGGAAGCCGAGAGAGAGAGGGAGCGAGTGTCTTTCTATTCCGAACAAGTGAGACAGTCTCGAAGCGCGAGTGAGCGGAGCAACCTACAAAGAGAAGGTCTTATGTCGATCGCCTGAAATTAGACAAAGTGATGGCCGCTGTGAAACTTTGATGCTTAATTTTTCCTATTTATAAGCTAACAATCTTTTCCATACTACTTTAATCGCTACTCCTCGACACGAGAAACCGATTTCTGCAAAAAAAAATCGCGAAAATCTCTCGAAAATCGCTAATTTCACGGCGCAAAGTTTTCTCGCCTCTGACGTCACAGGCGGGCCCTTAACGCCTGAAATGATAATTTTTATACTTCATTTTCAATCAAGTATTTCGTATCAAAATAAAAGTTGAAAACAATTGAGAGGTACGTATCCTACTGTTTTCGAGTTCGCTGTTCAAGATTCCGAGGTCAAAATTGAGTTTCAGCCATCAGAAATTCCAATATGGCGCCGAATATGAAAAAAATTTCCCAAAAATTGGGAATTTTTTATTCTTATCATTTTATTTCGAACTATTAGAATATTGGAATTTTATTGAAGCCTTGCATAATGGTGCATAAAATAGTTGAATTTTAAGAACAAATTTTACTTTTATACCCTACATCATTCGAACAACCTCAAAATGGCGTCAACAATGAAAATTTCTTTGAGAAATTTCTGGACGCTCTAACTCAAAAACTACGAACTTTTTTAAAAAAATGCCTAGAATGAAAAGTTCTTAAAATTCATCAACCGATATAGTGGAATTTTTTCAAAATTTCGATGACATTTTGCGAAAATTTTTTAAAAAATTGTGATTTATTTACAAAAATGCTGAAAAAATTTAATGTATTCTCTGATGAATTCTAAGAGTTATTTGTTCTTTGCAATTTTTTCAAAAAGTTGATAGTGTAGCCTCGCCCTTAAAAAGACGAGGCAGAACCTCTATAAATTTACCGAGAATATAAAAGGGGGACGGGGGCGCGGGTTCTAATCTCGCGACGGCGGAACTTCTTTCTCAGATGACCGGGGCTCGATAAACTCACACTCGCGGGGTCTTAATAAAAAGGTCTACTTACTGGTAATACTTCGGCACTTGGACTGGCGGGATATCCGTCCTAGGAGACGAGGCTGCTGGCGTCCTCCTCGGCTGGCAGTGGCGTCGACCTCGGTCGGGGCTGGTCCTTCTCCTTGGATTCGTTGAGAGGTAGCTTCCACACCGCACTTTCGCGAAATGACGTTAAGATTACGCAGGTATGATCACTCTCAAGACAGGCGGGGCACCGATGCGAGAAAGTTCATCTTACGAATTCGCGCCTGCAAGTTCAAAGCTTCATAGTCGAGTGTAGTAAACTTTAGTTACTGCAGTCACGTCAAATTAAGTCACATTTATTTTCCACACAATATTTACTCGAATAAAAAATTATTTATTGTGTATAAGGTCTGCACTTTTGTATAGTCATGACAACTGTAAAAACTCCACCCAGAGTGGATTTAGACGCGGAGCTCACAGACACGACTGAAACAGCTGGTCAATTTGATCAATTGAATGAATGCAAGAGCGCCAATCCATGTGCAATATGCCTTGGAACTGATGTAGATCAAGAGATCGAAGTTTGTATTGTATGTGGTAACACTCACATACAGAATGTACATCAGCAAACCAACGCAACAATCATGGCTCATTCCTCTGTTGTGATCTCATGGATATCGGAGAATTAGATGTGAAGGCAAAAAAGCGACCGCGAGCTAGACCACCAACAAATCCTTTACCGGCTGAGCTCCCCCGTCCTAAACAAAATTCACTAAAGGATGTTGACAACACCGATGAAAATACTTCGCCAGCCTTCATATCTCGACAGTTATTTGGATTTAATGCAAAACTTGCCAAATTGGATGCACTCGATTTTATCAAGGACGATTTTAAAACATTCAAACTTT
Organism: Trichopria drosophilae; assembly: GCA_030407085.1. Classification (NCBI taxonomy): domain Eukaryota; kingdom Metazoa; phylum Arthropoda; class Insecta; order Hymenoptera; family Diapriidae; genus Trichopria; species Trichopria drosophilae. The sequence continues at coordinate 46,839,335 of CM059587.1, read as the reverse complement.
CTACCGAGCAAACCAACGCAGCACTCTTAACAAAGACCGATGAATTACATACAGTAATAAAAGACCAAAACAATAAAATTTGTACCTTACAGCAAGAAGTGTCTGCTCTTCAAGAAGAAAACCGCCAGTTAAGAAACTCAGATATTTCAAAGGAACGTCGTTTAGCAGACCTTGAACTTGAGTTACACAGATGTGATCTGGTTATATCAGGAGTACCACGATCGGATAACGAAAATCTTTTAACCATAGTACAAAAAATTTGTGAAATCGCAGGAGCTCCGATTGGTCTCGATGAGGTAACACGTGTAAGTCGAATGATAGCCGGTCCTCTTGCCAATGCGGCACCGAGCACTGCCTCACAAGCCAGAACACCTGTCAACATTTCTTCAACCGCTATTTCGCACATCTCTCATACAAAGTCGGATAACATATTTGTATGTTTTATCCACCCCGCAATTCGTGATGCTTTAATACATGCACGGCGCACTAAAGGCACGTTGAAAGCAAATGATATAAGCTGTACTTGGCCTGCAACTAATATCTTTATTAATGAATACCTCTCGCCAACTTTATTCAAACTATTGGGCAAAGCAAAAACTTATATGCAAGAGATCATGGTTTGAGGGTACAGAGAACAGGAGCAAAGATCATTTTAAAATCATCGAACGGAGATTCCATTCATCAAATCCACTCAGAAGTAGACCTCGATTCACTTCCAATATATGACAACGATTTCTGAGAAATCAAGTTGTGGTCCATACTACTAATAAACGACCAAATTCAACTTGTTTTACACGCATCTACCAGAATACTCGAGGCCTACGCACTAAACTTGATCTTCTTCGAATATCTCTCAAAACTCGTACTGCCGCATCGGACGTTATCGTATTCTCCGAAACATGGCTTAATGATTCAATCAGCGATGTACAACTTGGCTTAGATAATTATAATATATTTCGGTGCGATCGAGCTTATGACTTATCAAACACACGAAGAGGGGCGGTGTGTAATTGGCCTTTAAGAACTCTTTAGCAGTTACCCTATGTGAAACAATAACTTGTCCAACAGCCGAACATGTATTTGTGAAAACATCAATGAATGGACGACATTTCATTTTTGGGACCTCATATTTTTCACCACACAGCATATCTTGAATACTCGAATGCACTGAGTAAACTGACAGAAAAATTTGTTCATTATGAATGGATAATTTTTGGAGACTTTAATCTCCCCAATATAGTGTGGAGTGCTGCTGATGATGTCATAAATGTTCAACTCCATGGATACGTCTCGCCCAACATCAGGGAAAATGCAACTATTCTATGCAATAATTTTTCCACCATGGATATGCGACAACGAATCGCTCCACTCGCGAATAAGGGATATACTTTAGATCTATTATTCTCTACCATACATCATGGTCAATGTACTTCTGATTACGAGGCTTTAATTCCGACCGACATCCATCACGTCGCAACCAAGATTCAATTAGATTTTGCTGCCCAGTCGACTTTAGAACGCAAGAACATAGTCTACTACTACCACAATGCGGATTATAGAACTATAAATGCTAATTTAATGAATGTTAATTGGTATGACAAATTTTCAAATCTCGATGTAGACCACAAATTATCTGTTTTTTATACAACTATAAACAAAATCGTATGTGACCGTGTACCTAAAAAATCAGTATCAAATTATACGCGACCACGATGGTATAATTTGGACCTAATTCAGCTACTTAATGCTAAAAAAGCAGCTTACAGGTGCTGGAAGGAATCCAACTTTCCTAACGATTTCATTATATTTAAACAGCTCAGAGCGAAGTGCATCCGCACATCTAGAACTCTTTATAAGGAATATGTTGGAAAGGTCGAATTCCATTCCAGGACTAACCTTAAGTCGTTTTGGGCATATGTGAACAATATTAGAAAATGCAATGAGTTACCCAATGACATGTATCTTGGCAATCGGCATGCCCATAATGGTTCTGAGATAGCTGACTTGTTTGCCGAAAACTTTAGCACTGTGTACTCGACTTCTTCGACTGTTGCCTCCGATTTTAATTAAAAATTGCGTATCTTCCCTGATTGAACCCATGTTGTCGATTTTCAACACATCACTTTCCTCCGGTACATTCCCTTTATTTTGGAAGAAGTCATTTGTCACGCCTATTTTCAAATCAGGCATTAAACAGAATATTGTAAATTATCGTCCGATTTCTATTCTGAACGTCATAGCGAAATTATTTGATTTTATAATAACCTCTAAACTTAGCGATCACATACTTTCTTTAATAACCAACCAACAGCACGGGTTTGTAAAGGAAAGATCGGTAGTTTCCAATTTACTTACTTTTACTTCATTTGTTTTCGAAGCTCTCGACGCTTCACATCAAGTCGATTCAATATATTTGGATTTTTCAAAAGCGTTTAATTCGGTGGACCAGGGCATTTTAATGAATAAGTTGCACCTTTCCGGTTTAAGAGGCTCATTACTGAAATGGTTACACTCTTACATTACAGGTGAACCGAGGCAGTCCGCGTAAAGGGATACATATCAGATTATTTTGATACTCCGTTGGGAGTACCTCAAGGGTCCCACTTAGGTCCATTGTTATTTATGTTATTTATAAATGATTTACAAAATGCTATATCTTTTTCACACTTTCTCCTCTACGCAGACGACCTGAAATTGTTTAACATAGTTAAGTCGCTTTTAGATGCCTCTAAACTTCAACGTGACCTTGAAAATATTATTAGTGTGTGGTGCAATACAAAACGCTTACAACTAAATGCACGTAAATGGAATGTCATGCACTTTTCAAGATCACGTTCAACTATGCGTTATCAATTTGCAATAGATAATCATGAACTAGAAAGCGTTACTGCTATTAAACATCTAGGCGTCACAATGGTCTGTCGTTGTTTCTTCTCTGAACACCTGCATTTGGTCACAAATAGGGCATTTAAACAACTCGGAATTATTATACGTTTGACTAAAAATTTCATAGACACATCTTCCATTATTAATCTCTATAAAACACTGGTCCTGCCACACTTAATTGTGCCTCCGTAATTTGGTCTCCTTACACAAATTGCGACATAAAAACTCTCGAATCTGTCCAAAGAAAATTCTTAAGATATATATCCTATAAAACTGCAAATCCTATGCATATATGCTCTCATGATTTTTCACGTATATCCACACAATTTAACCTTTCAACTGTTCACTCCATTCACCGGTTTAATGACATTATCCAAGTTCATAAAATATTATGCGGCTCTATCAAATCACCTGATCTCTCCCAGTTATTTTTCTTCCGTAGGCGCACTCACGACCACCGGTCTTTTCGTACCTTATTTGAGGCCAATTGCAGGTCCAATATCTTTTACTACTCAACACTAAATCGTTTGAGGAGAATTTGGAATACTCTTCCTTTCTCCACAGCAAGATTTGAAAATATATCCGATTTTATAACCGCTTGTAGAACTGTAATATTACAGACGTGCTCTGTATAAGTTAGGTTAGGTTAGGTTTAATATATTGCATTCTATATTGTGCTGTTTTTTTTATATTTTATTTATGTTTTAGCAAATCCGCGACTTATCGTTCGACTGTTTTCTATATTATTTGTGATTGTTGTCTTATGCTATTCTTATAATAATGCGATATTTTATTTTCTTTTATCTACTTATGTTATTATTTGTAATCATTAATGTATTTGGGGGCTATCTCACCCGTAAATAAATATAATAAATAAATAAATAAATAAATACTGGTCATGAGAAAGATGTTAGATTTATTAATAAAAAGTTTATGATAGTTATGATAGAATTAAAGACGTTAAATATTTTGTTGATAATTAATAATTGATTGATTGAATTAGTATTATATTTAATTTTTTTTAATATGGTGTTTAATTATTGGGAGAATTTAGATTAAGAAGTTACAATTTTTCGAGTTTAGCAGGTCAGTAAATTGTCAATTTAAATTGTTAATGGTAGTTGATTTATTATAATTTATTTGGATAATTTTCCATTTTTGGAAGCTTTAATTTGTTGTTGTGATTGAAAGTGAAAACTAATATATTATTGTTAGTTAGAATTAGTTCAAAGGAATGGAAGTTAAAAACGGTTAGGTTTTAAATGGAGTCATTGTGTTTATTATTTTGAGAATCATTTATGAGCTAAGGTGTTGTCTTTTAAATAATTAATTGGGCATTTGAAATTGTTTCGTGAATTTTATTATTCAATTAAGATTTTTAATTTTAAAATGTCCATGTGATCATAAAATAATTGAATTCGATGGTAATTTCAAATGAGCGTAATTAATCGAATTTGTCTATTGATGTTATTGCATTGTTATTGAGAAGTGAATATTTAATTTATGCAGAGGAAAGAGATTTCATTTTTAAGATTATGAAATATTTATTTGAGCATTTATGATTTGAATATAATTTTAATATTGGAGTATTTGCGAATGAGAGTTTAATTAGAGAGAATGAATTTTGAGATTCTCACACGAGCTTATTTGGTACAATTAAAACGATTTATTGCGAAATTTCAGGTAGTTAGTGGGTCCGCTCGAAGTCACTTTTTTTCTATTGATGATTGATTGTTTTGTAAATTAATTTTGTATCCAAAATACAAATAGATAGTTAGGATGTCGGTTCACGATTCGGAAGTATCCACTAATGAGTGGGATGAAGTTAACCAAATAAAGCAGGAGATAACTGACTTGTCTATCAGTAGGGTTGTCCGAGATATAGTATCCGATTGTTTAAATGAGGACGGTAATTTAGAGGACCAGCACGATAGATTAACGCGGTTTAAAATATTAGAACAATTTCCGACCGCGCCGATTACGTGGAATCAGGAAAAAGATGAAAATGTAAGCGTGAATCGGACTATGTTAGGCGATATGTCTCATTTATCGGTCAAAGATGGAGGAAGATTCATCAGAACTGAAAAGACCAGATTTTCATCACAACCTACGGTTACTGTGGTCAATACTACGGTCCCTACAACGTTAATCACGACGAGCACTATTGATGTTACCACGATAACAAGTCAAGAGAGTTCCACTCGTGTTACATGGTGTCAAGCTGGTCTAAGAGCGTCTACATTAAATTCGAGAGCTAGAATGTTTCATCTTGCAAGACCATCATCTTTCGAAGATCCGACAGTCATCGGACCTAGATTATCTAATGTAGGATATTGGAATATGCCACCGATGTGGGAGAGTTCTCGAGTAGACGTAACACAGCCAGCGATTATTCAAGGATTAAATCAACGCCTTTCGAACAAAAACGGGAGTATGGGATCCAACCGTGCACATTTATCATCAACCAGTTGGATCATTACCTCCTCGGGAAGTTCAGAATTAGCTCCGCCTAACGAGAGAACGTGGAAGGAGACACCATAACCGGAACATCGAAGATAATTCGATCTCGCAGTCATCAGAGGAGGGAAGATTTCGTCAAGAACGAGCTGAGGAACGGAGAGTAAATAGAATCCGTACAGCAAGAAATCGAAGATTACCCGAGAGACGTGATGATATACTGAGGAAAGTCCGTAATTGGAATATCCATTTCTCTGGAGAAGATTCGATGACTGGAGAGGATTTTCTCTTAGATCTTCGAGATTGTAAAGAAAGTCTAAATTTATCGGAAGCAGGAGTTCTCTTGGATTCGGACCCCAGACTGTATTTTTCGCTAGAGATAGAGGGTGGTCCAATTAGAGCACTCTGCGACCCGGGAGCTAGTAGGTCTTATTTTGGTCCGCATACGAAACGTAGTCTTCAAAAACGGATTCAGCCAGGACACGGTTATATTCGAGGTGTCACCGGATATCAAGAAGAAATTGGAGGTCTGGTCCGCACTTATATAGAGGTGGATGACCAAATAAAAAGTCTACATATCCGGATAGCCGATTGTCTGGAATATGATGCTATCCTAGGAATGGATTTTCTACAACTATTCCAAATCAAAGTAGATTTTCTTAATCGAAAATGGCAAGTTGGCACGAGTCCGTGGAAGTCCTTTGAAGATGATAGTAATTCTAGAATCTATGCAGAATGTGCAGTGATTTCAGAAGTTTCTTCAGTCCAGCAAGAATGGTTAACTCAGCTATTGAATCGAGTTATCCCATCCGATGATAGAATGATACGATTGACGACTTTGACATTTCATCATATTGACGTCCAGGGTGCATCACCTATTAAGCAACGATTCCGGAGAGTATCTCCCGCTGTCCTTCAGGTAGCCCATGAAGAAGTCGATCGGATGTTAGCGGAAGGAGTCATCGAGCCATCCGTTAGTGCGTGGTCTAACGCACCGGTCATCGTTAAGAAGTCTGACGGCCGGTATCGATTCTGTGTCAATTACCGTGACGTGAATTCTGTCACTAAAAAGGACGCGTATCCTGCTACAATTCTGGATAGTATTTTAGACAAGATCTGAAAAGCCAAATATATAAAAAAAAATCCAACAAAATTGGATTTAAGTCAGGCTTATTTCCAGATTCCGTTGTCCGAAGAGAGCCGTGATTTCACGGCAATTACAGTTCCTGGAAAAGGCTTATTCTTATTCAGAAGAATGCCTTTTGGACTTACTAATGCCCCTGCGTCCTTTCAGAGGTTAATGGATGCTTTATTTGGACCAGAATTCGAGTCTCACCTATTTCTCTATCTAGATGACATCATTGTGTAAGAGAATTTTCATGATCATTTAGAATGGTTAGAGAGAGTCTTAACCCATTACGTACCAAACGGACGAAAAATTGTCGTTGACTTTGATGTTATTTTTTTGTATGAAAAAGAGAATTAAAAAAATCGGCATAACCCATTTCTGATGTAAAATTTATCGCTCTTTCAGAATCTGTGGTCAAAATGTATTAATAAATATTGAAAAAGTTACAAACAATTAAAACAAAAAAAATATGATTTTTCGAGAAAATATTGCTTTATAACCCTTGACTTCGCATGGAAAATGTCATTGAATTGCCTTAAACGCATAAAATTTTGCGTCCATGGACCCTCAGCTATAAGCTCATCAAATTTCAAAATGGCGCGCGACAACATGGCGTGGAAGCCTAAAACAATGATTCATAAAATCACTATGGTGCCTGAAATTTTAAAAATAATTTAAATCGCTTCAAACTTGTTACTCAGGGGTTTTTGGGGTCGCTGATTACGAATTTGAAGTCAGTTTTCGAAAATTCAAGATGGCGAAGCCAATATGGCGAACTAATTTTTTGAAATCTTTTGAAATTTGTTTCTCGGGGGTTTTTGGGGTCATTGATTATAAATTCGAAGTCAGTTTTAGAAAATTCAAAATGGCGGAGCCAACATGGCGGACTAACTTTTTGATATTTGATGAAATGGTTTGAAATTTGTTACTCGGGGGTTTTTGGGGTCATTGATTACGAATTCGATGTCAGTTTTAGAAAATTTAAAATGGCGGAGGCAATATGGCGGTCTAACGCATCAAAGATTATCATCTTTTTTTAAAACCACAAAATTGTAAAAAGTAAAAAAACAAAATATAAAATGTAAAAAATAAAAATAATATAAAATGTAAAAGTAAAAAAAAATATAAAAATTAAAAAATTAAAAAAAAAAGTAAAAAAAAGTTTTAAAAAAGTGAAAAAGGCTCCCTTTTATACGTTTACCGCCAAGTGGTGGGGGCCGGGCAACGGACAAATTTTTTGACGGCTAATAAACGTATTCTGTATAGACAAATATTGAAAATATTTTACCGTCATACCGCATCCGCCAGTTTGAATTCCGAATTCAAAATTGTATTCTCGAAAACTGACTTCAAATTCGTATTCAGTGACCCCAACAACCCCCGAGTAACAAATTTCAAAGGATTTCATCAAATTTCAAAAAATTAGTCCGCCATATTGAATTTTCTAAAACTGACATCGAATTCGTAATCAATGACCCCAAAAACTCCCGAGTAAAAAATTTCAAACGATGTCATCAAATATCAAAAAGTTAGTCCGCCATGTTGGCTCCGCCATTTTGAATTTTCTAAAGCTGACTTCGAATTCGTAATCAATGACCCCAAAAACCCCCGAGTAAGAAATTTCAAACGATTTCATCAAATTTCAAAAAGTTAGTCCGCCATATTGGCTTCGCCATCTTGAATTTTCGAAAACTGATTGCAAATTCGTAATCAGCGACCCCAAAAACCCCCGAGTAACAAGTTTGAAGCGATTTAAATTGTCTTTAAAATTTCAGGCACCATAGTGATTTTATGGATCATTGTTTTAGGCTTCCACGCCATGTTGTCGTCAGCCATTTTGAAATTTAGAAAAAGTAACTGTATGAGCTTATAGCTGAGGGTCCATGGACGCAACATTTTATGCGTTTAAGGCAATTCAATAACATTTTCCATGCGAAGCCAAGGGTTATAAAGCAATATTTTCTCGAAAAATCATATTTTTTTTGTTTTAATTGTTTGTAACTTTTTCAATATTTATTAATACATTTTGACCACAGATTCTGAAAGAGCGACAAATTTTACATCAGAAATGGCTTATGCCGATTTTTTCGTTTTCTTTTTCACACAAAAAAATAGCATCAAAGTCAACGGCAATTTTTTGTCCGTTTGGTACATAATGGGTTAAAGAAGATCATAGATGCATGACTACAACTCAACCGAGACACAAGTGAGTTTTACTATTCAGAAGCTCGATATTTGGGATTTCTCGTGGACGAAAATGGATTGAGACCGGATCCAGAGAAAACAGATGCCGTGATGTCATATCTAGCTCCCAAGAACCTCACGGAATTACGAAGATTTCTAGGCATGATTGGATGGTACGCGCGGTTTATTCCAGATCTAGCCCAGAAGAGGATTCCTCTCGCTAAGTTAACGAGGAAATATGTCGAGTGGGAATGGACCATTGAGCATGAAAAAGTTTTCGAGACTTTAAAGCAAGACTTGTGTCAGGCTCCAGTCTTGGGGAGAGCTGATTTCTCTCGCGTTGGGTGCTGTATTAACGCAAGAACAAGAAGATGGAGAGCACCCCATCGTATTTTTAAGTCGAACTTTAAATTCTGCCGAGAGTAATTATAGCACCACTGAAATAGAGTGTCTTGATGTGGTATGGGGAATTAAGAAATTACGACCGTACCTCGAAGGTTATAAGTTCGAAATTATAATCGATCATAACAGTCTCCGTTGGCTTAAGAATTTATAAGACCCGAGAGGACGTTTGGCGAGATGGGCCTTAGAATTACAAGGCTGGGATTATAAATTCAAGCACAGGAAAGGTGCCTTTCATCGAGTCCCAGACGCTTTATCTCGTTTGAGAGGTAATATTGAAGCAGTTTTGTCGATAGAAGAGACGCAAGATGATTGGTATCACCGACAGACAATATGAGAGTGTAAAAAAGTGTCCATGGCGTTTTCCAGACTGGAAAATCGAGGAAAATCTACTATATTTTCTGACAATGTAGAAACTATGTTTTTCAGACGAGCATCGTAATCTCTATACTTTTTTTCTTTTTGTCACTAATTTCAATACCTGCACAATGTTCCTCCAAAATTGCATCAGTAATTGTTTGCTCGCTTATGGTAGCATTAAATAATTTTTTTCATCCCCTAGCGTAAAGTTCGTACATTCTTCCCGCTAAACAGGGAAAAAAGTACTATGTTCAGTCCCTGTTGTAACTTTCCTCCCGGTGTCATGTATATGCGCGACTGTCTGATGTTTCAAAACGGAGAGTCTACCATGTCGAGAAAAGCTCAGGTATGATAAGTTGACAGCCATGTAAGCAAACTTGTAGTTTTTTGTACATTATACAACGAAAACTACACGCATCAGATATATGTGAGCTGAATTTCCCGTGTCTCCTATACCGAGTCCGCTGACGCAAAACATTGAGCGAATTCGTCCTGTAACTCGCGTTTTAGTGAAATTTTTCTAGCCTCTACAATTATAGAAAGCACCCTGTATCGCTAGGTTAGTGTAAAATGTCTTCATCAGAACTGTCAGAGGATGAAAATTTTGATCCAAATGAAATTGTTGAAAGAAATTTTGAAGCAGAGAAGAATTTGATTGTGAATAATTTATTACCTCAAAAGTCAAGAGCAGATTATGAAATAGCTTATGGTGCATTTTTGAAATGGAAACATAGTAATAATGTAAATAAAATTGACGAAAGTGTTTTACTTGTATATTTCAAAGAATTAACAAAAAAGTGGAAACCTTCAACTCTTTGGAGCCATTGGTCAAAACTACGGACTACGTTGAGTTTAAGGCATAATGTTAATATCAACGAATTTAATTTACTGAAGTCTTTGTTAAAGCACGAATCTAAAGGATACAAGCCCAAAAAATCTCATGTTCTTACCTTCGATCAAATAAATAAATTTCTGTTTGAAAGTGACGACAACATATACTTAGCTACGAAGGTATTTATAAATTTCTCTCATTATATTAGTAATTATGATTATAATAGAATGTATTTGGACTAAGTTTTAAATACTTTCTAATATAGGTTATACTAATTTGTGGTTTCTTTGGAGCATTAAGATGCAAAGAAATTGTCAACTTAAATACCACAGATATTCAAGATTCCGTAAATTTAGACGATAAGAGTGAGCAATATATTATATCAATTAACAATACAAAGAATGCATACCCTCGTCAGTTCATTGTTGGTGGAAAATACTATGATATAATTAAAAAATACAAATTGATGAGACCATCTGGATTAGCCGATAATCGATTTTTTGTGCAATATCATCGTGGGACGTGCACTAGACAGTACATCGGCAAAAACAAAATTTGTGAAATTCCTAAGATTATTGCTCTATATCTGAACGTAGAAAATCCTGATGGCTATACAGGACACTGCTTTCGCCGAAGTTCAGCAACAGCCGCTGCTAATGCAAGACTGGACTTCACTAAAATAAAACAGCTTGGTGGATGGCGTTCGGACACTGTTGCGCAAGGATACATCGAAAATTCGACAGCGAATAGGGAAGACATTTTTAAATGCATCGCTTACTCTACTAATAATGAGAAAAATAGGACAACTAATACTAGTGCAACTACACCAAGTACGGTGAAAACATCACGCGCAACAAAAGATCCATCGCAAAATAAATAAAAACAATATTTAAAAATATAACTAATAATATGATTAATATTATTACTGACAATGATAATTACAACTTTCTAGATATACAGTCTACACACCTTCAAAATACCAATGCAGCTCCGTTTAAAGGTACAACAGATAAATTGACATCTGCTATTTTGCAAGAATCGACATTAAACCAACGTGGAACAGAAAATAAAATCTCGGATAATATTTGCAACGCAGAAACATCATTTAAAACAATAAATACATTTAACGGTGAGCACTTAAAAATCCTATAAATAAAAATAAATAAAAAGAACTTACGACTAATGCTGATTATAATACTCCAGAAATGCCATCTACAAGTAGACAGCCATCAATAAGTAACCTACATGATTATCCATGGGAAGACATTCGCTTCGAAGGTGACAATGTTAATAAAACTCCCCGAGTACAAAATTCGAAGAGAATGAAAAGAAGAACCATGGAATTTGGCACGGATACTCTAGACCCAGAAAAAAAAAGCATGTGTGGTACTTGAAAATTGCGAGATTCACACCATAATAATCAATAATAACTACACTTCTCAAGAAAAGAAAAATGATACAAATTCACATAATTCAAGTACGTAAATTTGTACTAATATCTAATTTCATTAAAAAATTTAAATTGTTTATTACAAAAAGTTGATTAAATAAAACCGAAATGTTTTGTAATGTATTTGAAATAAAAATCAGCCTTTATAACATAAGTCGATTCACTCCCTGCTCTTGTCATGTCGCGCAAAACGCTCGTTTGGTAGAGTCCGTCTACTAAGAGTTGAGAGTGTTGAGACATAATCGGTGTATTCCAGTACGCTGTCGACAGTACAATTGTAACGTTGCATCCTTTTTTAGTCTGTGTATCAGATAAAGGTGAAACGATACAAATTAAAAAATCCGCCAAATTTTGGACTTGATGGTGTACTTTATCTATGAACGACATGTACGTCACACTGATCCATCATAACCCAAAACATGGATGGTATGTCTGAACTCTTATTACAGGAAGTCTACCGTTTGGCCTCTTGTCTCGAAAAAATGGATTCATCTACCACAAAAATAATGTTCGTACCTTAATGTGTATATTATGTGGTATCGCACCCCTCCCTTCCATCATGAAGTAATAACGAACTTTCCGCTGGGTATGAAAAAAAAATGTATATTGCACTCGGGAGGGAAATGTGAACTCCGCGCCCCCGCGCACATGCAACTACGAGCGGGAGCGCACAGCCCACTTTCTTCCCTTGGTGCATAATATACTATTACCCATGCTTGCATGTGCGGATTGAATTCTGGAGTTGAAGGCATGATGCCATCCTTTAACAATAAATTAAAATATTTATTATTAACGAAAATATAAATAAACAAATAAATAGATATTTATATTATAATATAATATAAGTTATTATACCTTCAACTGAATTGTTTGTACGTGGTGTGTTATTTATTATTGCATTGTGGCAATTTCAAAATTCGATCGCAAATTTAGGAGACATACGAACTCCATTTCTTATTTTTTTCCGATCCACGTATCAGTGAAGTATTGAATGAATTTTGCAATTCTTTTTCATTTTCACTTATGTATTCTGATTGTAATAATAAATTAAAGAGTCGATTACTTGATCAACGGGAACATAAGCGAGTGCAATGAACATGCGTATGTGTAAATTGAATTCATGGTCATGTACATATTTCTGAGAATAACCTAGTTTTTTAACGTGACGATAAATACATTGCCCAAAATGAAATAAACAGCCTTGTATTTATGATTAGGGAAAAACATTCAGTGATGCGTTAATGAAGGCATGTTCATAATCAGATATTATTATATTTGGTTGCATTATATGTTTACTGCGTTTAACTATTTTAAGAATACATTTATAAGTGTTGTATTTGGAGCTAGAATTTAAATCAATAGCAACGGCTTGTTATGAAAGATTCCATGAATTGTATAGAGCTGTGCAAATATTGTTGGAAAAGAGATGAATGTGCCGTCACACATTCACATGTCACAATCACTTAAAGCGTGTAAATTTTTGTGGGTAGCAAAAATTATATATGTATTGTTTGTTTGTACTTTATCGTAATACAAGAGTTGCTCATCATTGTACGATTTTTGGTTTCATTCTGGATACTTAAATCATCTCTTTTGTTCGGAGTCGGAAAAGGTGGATAAGTTTTTACTCTGGTACGTTGGATGGCGCGTGACATTGAGGAAAAATTTGGCAATTCAACCACGGTGCTTGTCGAAACGCTTGTCATTGTTTGTTGTATTATTTTGCGTAGTTTATCATCGGATTTTTTTGGCATTTTTTTTGACTTGTGAATAAATTTGTTATTTTCAATTTTTTCAATGTCTGGAGCATGCGTGTGATTAGTGTTTTCTTTAATGATATTACCTTAATGTAAACAAAATTATATATAATGATGTATATTTTAGAAAAAAATTTCATCTATTATATATTTAGTAAAAATGTAACAAGATAAATACGATTAAAATAATGTTTAATAATATTTTGCCTGTTTTAATACTCTTCTTTTACCTGTTTTAGTCATCGTTGTGGTTTCTGCTAATGCTTTGCATTTGTATTTGGTAAAATATTCACTGCACCTCAATTGCACTTTTTCTTCATTCTGACGTAAAAAACAATATATGTATCCATTACTTAATAATTGTCGTTTATTACGTTTACTCATTACGAAATAAAGGGGCATTTTGACACGCGTGTAAGTTGTGCTACTGTTCGCATTATACTAATTAAACTGTGGAATAATTTCATGTAAACAATCAATTGTATCACATTTACAATATTATATATGAAATAAGTAATTTATTAATATAAGTTATAAAATATTTGTTTTATTTAACTAGTATTATTAAGGTTTTTATTTATGTGTGTAATAAAATAGTTATTTTCAATTTTTTTTTTTAAACGCAATCGGTTTTTTGTTTTGTGATGAAGTAATCATGTGATGGAAGTTTTATGTTGAAATGGTCATATGTTAAAAAGTCGCGTATTGAACTGTCGTATGTTGAATTTTTGTGATAAAACGTTGTTTGTTGAAAAGCGGTGTGTTGAAAAGTCGTGGTACCATAATATATACAGGGTGATCCAAAAGTATGGAAACGGCTAAATATCTCAGCGGGAGTGCATTTTGGGGAAAAATCTTAAATACAAAAGTTGAAGGATTTCTCCCTGGCTATTTAACGGTACCATTGAATTTGACGTTGAAGTTTATTGCAAGATCAAGCTTTTTTTCACATGGAAACCCCTATTTTTTTGACGGATTCGAAAAGAGCACAAAATTTTACTTCCAAATATGATAGGGTCGATTTTTCCGGCAAGGTCATTTGAAGGTCAAACCTAAAACTCCCGGAACTGTGTATTAACTGTGCGGGAGTGCATTTTCGGCGAAAATGTTTCAAACAAAAGTTTAAGGATTTTTCAATGGTACCATTAAATAACCAGAGAAAAATCCTTCAACTTGTGTAATTAAGATTTTCCCCGAAAATACACTCCCGCTGAGTTAATTCGCGGCGTATACTAGCAGGTTCAAGTGGCATACATTCCGTCTGTGTTTGTGCTATCCATGAAAATATAAAACTGATGATCGATGGAGCAGCTATTAAAAATCTTGGGTACAGGACGTTTTGGCTCCACCGTTTTGGCGCCAGGACGTTTTCGCGCCGAACGTTTTGGCGCCAGGGACTTTTTGGCCCCACGCACTTTTAACGGTGATGATTTTGGTGCGAGGGCATTTTAGCGCGAAATACTAAACCTAACCTGTAACCAGTCACAATTTGAAGCCCAACTCGCATCGTATAGGACAGGTGGGGGAGGGTTAAAATTGATTTTGGGAAGATTCGATGATACTCGCTAGTCCGTGGTGTAAAGAATGCAAGATGAAACATTCCAAGTTGTAGACGTCATAGAGGAGGGACGTTCGGTAATACAGCCAATAAGCGATTGCCCGCAGATCCCTCTTACAGCACAATTTCATTGTTAGGGCGTGCGCGTACAGACTGGAGAAAAGCTTAATGGCTCCATAGGCTCACTCACTACATAAAAAATGTGCAGCTCTTACAGTTTCACATTTCAAAATTGCAGAGTACAGAAATTTATTAGGCTGTGTCTATTTCCACGTTCTGGTCTTTCTACACCTTGCCGCGAACGGGCGTCAACGAACCTGACACATCAATTCCTATGCGCTCGGCTCACATTGTGTTCACAGTAAATGAGTGCACGGGGAGGCCTGCGGCCCCCACACCCCTCCGCTAAAAAAAACCTATGATTGCGATAGTTGTCCAAGTATAGACAACTTAATACAATTATTAGAAACAACATTTGATGATAATGATATTGACAACGTAACGTTCAGACAATGGACATACGTCGATCGAACAACACTACAAAATGTTGTGTTACCCACCGATGAATATTTAAACCTTTTACCAGAAGTACTTCATTTCTAGTAAAAATGCAAAATGAATTTTACCGATCGAAAAAAGATAATTCAAAGAGAGATGAATGTATTGCAATTTCCGATTTTTCAAAGAATTACGCATTTGTCCAAAACGAGGTTTAAGGTGTTCATTAGAAAAATAACCAGGCGACCATTCACCCTATTGCAATTTATGACAAAGATGAGAATAATGAGTTAAAAATGATAAGTATGGTTTCAATAACAGAATGTCTTCGTCTTGACACAGTCGCAGCCCATCTTTTCGGACGGAGCAAGTGACCAATACAAAAATAGGAAAAACTTCATCAATATTGCTCATCATGAGGAAGACTTCAATATGGCAGCTGAATGGCATTTCTTCCCAACTTCCCATGGGAAAGGACCCTGTCACGGATTAGGGGGAACTCTGAAAAGTCTTGCTGCTCGAGCAAGTCTTCAGAGAATCAACACACCTACTCAGACGCCAAAAGAACTATTTGATGGGGTTTCGGATGCATTGCCAAACATTAATTGTAAGTTTTTTACGAATTGACAGTATGAAGATACGACTGAGTGCAACGCCGTAAAATGGAAAATTAAAAACGTCATGTATATGTATCTATAATATTATTTGCACACGAGCTGGTATCAGGGTGGCCGATTTATCTGAAGACATAGAAATATCTCGAGAACTGTGCACAGAATCAAAAAAGGTGTAGGATGAAAGTTGTTCGACATGAAGGTGGGCATCCAGTGATAATGAAATTGACAAAATGGGGTGTGGGAAAAACAATAAAACTTAAATAGGAACCCCCATTTTTTATTGCAGATTTGGATTCTCCGGAAAAAAGTACATCAATTTGACCTAGAAACTATCGCATTTTGGTTCACAGGTGGCGCTGTAATCGATAAAAATCCAAATTTATCTGAAGACATTGAAATCCCTCGAGAACTATGCACAGAATCAAAAAAGGTGTGAGATGAAAGTTATTCGACAGGAAGGGGGCATCCAGTAATAATGAAATTGAACGAAGTGCGTATGCACACGGGCACTCAGACGGAATTGAGAACATTCGCCCCGCGCAGCGGATATGGAATACCGTCATTCTAACAAAGCCGGGAAAAAATACATCTAGCGTTACCTAGGAACAACGACCTGGACGTAGTATTTTTCTGTTCCCTTTGGGGTGCTTGTTTTACTTGAGTTCCCTTGCCTCTCACTGTTCACTTACTTGAGTAAGTGTTCGAAATGTTGACCTTCCACTTCAATGCATTTATTTATTAATTCTTCAAATGACTTTATACAGGATAGTATCATATCTGCAGAAATTTTTGCGCAAGCAGTTCTAATGCGTTTCACCATGTTTTCAAGAGTCGTTGGTACTTGTTCATAAACCTTACCTTTTAGGTAACCCTATAGGAAGAAATCCGATGTATAGGATGTTAAATCAGGTGACCTCGCCGGCCAATTAATGGGGCCACCTCTACCAATCCACCGACCATTGGAATCACGGTCTAGCACTTCCTTTGCTACTCTTGAAAAATGTGCTGGGCAACCATTTTACTTTCTTTAATCTGAAACGAATTCTGGGGACATTATCAATTTGTAACGATATTGTACACATTTTCATTTTTATCATCGAACCAAAACGCAAAAACTCGTCGATCAAATTGGTGCACTTTTTTCCGAGGAATCGAAATCTACAATAAAAAATAGGGGCTCCCTATTTAAGTTTTATTGTCGCCACACCCCCATCCCACAAGGGGCGGGGGAGGGGTTTGATTTTATTATCTGGATGCCCCCCTTCGTGTCGAAAAACTTTCATCACACACCTTTTTTGATTCTGTGCATAGTTCTCGAGATATTTATATATCTTCTAACGATTTTTATTCTTCTTGGGCGCAATAGCGACACTTCGGTTCCGAACGGAGCTCCGGGGTGAATTCCCTACTCCTTCGATCGGTTGGGATCGCGACGTCCTGGGGCAGACGCAACCCGCGGAAAAAAATTCGTTCACCTACTGGCTCTACAGCGGAGAGCACGAGATGGTCGTTACGGTTTTTTCTTTTTTTTTTTTTGACGTGTACGACACGAAACAAAGGTGTTGGTAAAATTAACTCTCTGGTATTAAAAAAAAGGCACAATTAAACGCGTTTATTTACTATAAAAAAATAATCAACAAAACATACAAGTTTGGGGCAACGGACCCCTAACAAAGTTACGGAGCAACGGGCCCCACGAATTCCGTTATTTTACCGGAAACGGGGTTGACGATTTTGGGGTAACAGGCCCCAAAACTCTGTCACGCCGAATTAACGACTTTTTATGGACTCGCTGTCCTTGATCTCTCGCCTGGGACTCGCCGCGACCGAGAGAGAGATCGGAGGGGTGAAGGAGCGAGAATAAACGTTGCCGCTGAGGCAGGCAACTAAAGCCGGTACTTACTTTTCGGCTGCGATTCGCCTAATCCCAAATTCTGGATTCTGGGGCACAATTCACCCACACGCGTATTACGAGCGAGACCGGGCCAAATTCGCGAATACCGTTAGTATCTGAATAGCGCGAAAGCTAAACGCAATCTGACGTTTTTCCGCGGTTCCGTCTCTCGCGCTTTCTCTCTCCTGTCTCTCTCTCTGCCTCTTTCTATTGGGCCCGCCCTGTGCCGACGCACAGTGCCGGGGCGCTGAAACAAACAATGTATTAATATGTGACATTATTATTACATTATATTATATTATATTAATTCGGGCCCGAGGATGGCCGTGTTAAGGGAGATTTTGTCGCCCCTGGTGCGGGCTCGAGATCTCCGTTACACCCCACCCCCAGACGCTGGGTACCCGCACGGTGTACCAGCTCGAATTACCCACGGACCTCAACGGACCCGTCCCATCCCGCCACTGGAAAGGTGGAACCAGGATGGATGGTAGGAGATAGGACCGACAGATGGTTAAGTTAATTCCCCCCTTCTATCTCTCTCCCGTTTCTCAGAAGGATCGTGGTATCGCCGAATCATACAAAGAAAACAGAACGAAATGCAAATAATTTTAATAATTTTATAAATTTATTCGGTTCCGGGGACAACCCGCCCCGGTCAGGTTATAACTGGACCCGTAACTGGTCCTTGGCCTGGGGCCTCTAATGCTGGCGCGGTAGCGCCTGGGCCAACTTTTTCTGGGCCGCTTTCTCCTCGTCGACGGCGGCGTATCGTTCCTGCTCCGCTTTCTTGAGGGTTTCTTTGGCCTCTTTTAGGAGCTGAACTGCCGCGTTGAGGCCATCATCCACTGCCTTAACTTTACGGTGTGTGGCCGCTTCCGCCTTCTTGAGGGCCTCCTCCTTGGCGGCCAGTCGGTCCGCCAGGTACGCCGCTTTCTCCCGCTTTTTGGCCCGGTACCGGTCGATTTTATCGGCCCATTGGTATATTTCGGGATCGTCTTCCCCGAACTCCTCTCGGAAAGCATCAAGGGCCTGGAATGCCTCCGCCTCCTCCGACGAAGCCCTTGCTCGGCTTTCCTTTGCTTGGGCGATCAGTCGGAGCACCTGCTCCTTTCTCGCCCCCTGGTCCTCGGCGGGGTCTTCCCTAGATGGGTCCCGTTCTCTCTTACCTGCTGGCACCGGATTGGTACTTACTGGCACCGGATGGGTGCTTACTGGCACCGGCTGGAGCGAAGGGTTTGTCACCAGGACAAACCGCCATTCGGGTTGGTCCCCTCTTCCTTGTTCGGCTGACATCTAAAACAATCACAAAGGCCGTTCTTACTTTCAAGATCGTCTCAGGTTAACATCTTATCTTTAACCTAACGCTATCATTGGGTTAACATAAGATTTCCGCTTAAATTACGATTCGGTCTCGACGCGGTGGAGATTACGCTGTGATCGCAGGCGCGTTTGGTAACCGGTTTCTCTATCGGACTCGCTCGTTAGAATATTAGGGGTCACCGAAGTACCGGGCGCACGCGCGCTCAACGCGGTTTTTCGTGGACGCCCCCTTCCCCGTTTTGGGGACGGTGGCACGCTCGCACGCACTACGGTCTGCTGGCCGTCCCTCGTTGCCCCGTCTTCTACCGTGGAATCTTCAGTGTTGCGTTCTTCTGATTCTTCCGGATGATCTCGTCGATACGGCTTCAGGTCCACCACATGTATTGGTCCCTTTCGCTGACCAGTTGAATCGACTAATTCGTACGTATTCGATCCTAGTTTGGCAGCGATCTGAAGGGGACCTATATACTTTGGGGCTAATTTAGCCGTAATTCCTTGGGCGGCCGATGATAGTACTCGGTTTCGCTGGAGCACGTAGTCTCCCACTTCAAAATAGACGTCACGTCGTTTGGCGTCATAATGTTGAGCCTGACGCATTTGCTCTTCCTGAGCCTTGTCCAGGGACTCTCGATGTAGAGTCCGCAACTTGCTCATCCGTCGGTTCCAATTGCTGATCGATTCCTGCGCTTCATTTTCTTGCGCATGGGCGTCTTCCTGTCGCCGTAGCGAATTAGCTGGTTCCGGTTGTCGACCATATATGAGCATGGCCGGACTGAAACCTGTGGAATCGCGCACGGACGTATTATGGGCAAAAGCCAATTCGCCGATGTGCTCATCCCACGTGCGATGGTCTTCTGAAATGAATGACCGGATCATAACTTTGACCGCACGATTCACCCTCTCGACTGGGTTTGCCTGTGGATGGTAGATTGGCGTAAATTCTCGGGCTACTCCCCTTTCGGCCAAGAACTTGTCCAAGATTTTGTTTTTGAACTCTAGGCCCTGATCCGTCAGTACCACTTCTGGCGCTCCAAATCTCCAAAAGATACGCTCTTCCAATGCGTCTGTAACAAGGCGAGCATTAGAGTGCCGGAGTGGAACGCACTCGATCCACCGAGTGAAGAGATCTTCCAAAATGAGTAAGAACTCAAATCCCTTCTTACTTCTCGGGAACGGACCCATGAGATCTCCTGCGATCATTTGCCAGGGTCGTTCAATGTTTCGACATCCCATACGTCTTGCTGGGCCCAATTGTGACACCTTGCACTTTTGGCACACCTGACAACCTGTGACGTATCGGGCTACGTCCCGATGCATGCCTGGCCACCAGTAGCGCGTGGCTAGACGCTCTAAGGACTTTCTCTGACCTATATGTCCTGCAGTCGCAGCATCATGGC
Source organism: Trichopria drosophilae (assembly GCA_030407085.1). NCBI lineage: Eukaryota > Metazoa > Arthropoda > Insecta > Hymenoptera > Diapriidae > Trichopria > Trichopria drosophilae. Next base: position 46,818,594 of record CM059587.1, on the reverse strand, counting down.
ATTCTTGCAGAGCCGCTTATCTTTGACGCAGGGGCAGAACCAACTTCCAGGCATCGTCATCCCCTAGGATATCTTCGATTGTCGGATCCGAACGATATGAATAGATCCGACCCCCACTACTTTCCAGTAAGGTTTATTTCTGGGGTTTTGCACGATTTCGCGTCTTTTGTTCCTGTACCACACGTCCAAGTCTTCTTCATCCAGACTATCTGGATCTTGAATGGCTAGTACTCCGGGACCATCAATCTCGTACTTCCTCGAGAGTGCGTCGGGCACATAATTCAATGTGCCTTTACGATGCTTAATGTCGCAGTTGTAACTTTGTAGCTGCAGGGCCCATCTAGCTAATCTTCCCGTCGGGTTACAAAGATTGCGTAACCACTGCAGACTACTATGATCCGTCAGGACTAAAAACTGATAGCCTTCGACGTATGCGCGAAATTTCTGAATGGCCCACAATACGGCGAGGCATTCCCGTTCCGTGGTGGAGTAATTCTTTTCCGCTGCCGACATCGTACGACTAGCGAAGGATAGAACTCGTTCCTGACCATCAATCTCCTGTTGCTGAAAATTCGGGCGTTGTATGACTGGCGCAGTCGCGATCATGACTCGCACTTGATCGAATGCCTCCTGGCATTCCGTGGACCAGTCATACCTTGTGTCTTTCCTGGTAAGACGTGTCAGCGGTTCGACGATTGTGGCGAAATCCGCGAGGAACTTCCAGTACCACGATGCCATCCCGAGAAATCTGCGAAGTTGTTTCAGATTGCGAGGCGCTGGGTACTGGAGTATCGGCTCAATTTTGTCTGGGTCAGCTCGGAATCCTTGTTCATTTACGATGACACCCAAGTACTTCACTTCATTTTTGCAGAAGTGACTTTTCTCGCGGTTGATAGTCAACCCGGCGTCTTGTATTCTTCGCAAGACATACTCAAGCCATCGCAAATGCTCTTCAAATGTCTCTGTGACAATAATTATGTCATCCAGATAGGCATACGCGAATGGCTCTAATTCTGGTCCAATTAGCGAGTCTAACAGGGCCTGAAACGTAGCTGGAGCACCTGTTAGTCCATAGGGCATTCTTTTGAACTGAAAGAGGCCCTTACCTGGGACCGTAAACGCAGTTAATGGTCGGGCTGCTTCCTTCATCTTAATTTGATGATAGGCACTGCTGAGGTCAAGTGTGGAGATATACCTGGCTCTCTGGAGCTTTCGGAGAATGGCATCCATGTAGGAGATTGGATACGCATTTGCCTCCGTCACCGCGTTTAGCTTGCGGTAATCAACACAGAAGCGATACGTTCCGTTGGATTTCTTAACCATTACCACCGGGCTCGACCAACCACTCGTCGATCGCTCGATAATATCTTCTTTGAGCATCATATCGATCTGGGAGTGCATTTCCTCCTCTATCCGTTTGGATACAGGATAATATCTTTGTTTGATGGGCACTGTTGATTTCAACACTATCTCGTGCTCCACCAAATTGGTACACCCAATCGTGGGGCTATCTGCCGGGATACATCTTCTAATTAGATCTTCCAGCTGATGAGTCTCCTCTTCTGACACTCTTGCCGTGCCTGACGATGATGAGGTTCGGGAACCCTCCACCTCCAAACTTGCTACCTCGACCGGAATTCCTTGTCGAGTACCTTCCAGGAACAACAAATTTTGTCTCGGATGCAGAATCGCATCAAAAATTCTGGCGAAGTCTGCACCAAGCAGACACTCCATATCCAACTCTGGCATGATCATTGCTTGGATCTGCTTCTCTACTTCATTGACTTGGAATGGAAGATCTATGAGTCCCAGAATTGGAGAGTATGAACCATCCGCTACTCTCGCTCCTGGGCCTCCATATGGGCGGATCCGTCCTCCACATGCAGCTGCAATGTGGATTCCTATTGGCCCCAAGGCCGTGCGATCAGCACCAGGATCAAACAATGCCAAAACGTCGAAATTTCCTATTTTGACATTCAGCCACCAACGAGAGTGTTCGATTTCTTCATTCATTGGATAGGCTTCGGTGTTCTGAAGCGGCTTCTGTCTCCGTTGTCTCTGAGGTCATCTGTGGGGGCCTTGGAGACGCAGTGACCTCTTCTACTGCCTCCTGGGCCCGTTTTCCGCACAGCGCGGACACGTCGTCCTCGTGTAACCAGGCAATTTACACGTCCAACATGTCAAATTAGGCCGTTCTGGCTCCTCTGGGCCCGTTTTTCGTCGCCAGACACTTCTTTGCGTCTTCGGCGACGCCGTCTTACTGGACGCTGATTTCGGGGCACTGGCCATTTCTCTTTGCTTCTTTTGGCGCCAATACTGCGTTTTCGGGCTGTGTGGACCCTCGGGCGCCTTTACTTTCGTTGACTGCGCCTGTTTCTCCTTTACTTCCCGGAGTTCTTCACGCAGTTTGGCCAGTTCCTGTATCACCAGATCCATTTTGTCTGGCCCCGCATTTTCCACTGCTGCGACCCTGGGTGGGTTCTTAGCAGCCATCTTCTTGGGCCTATAATAGGCGACTTCCGGCACAAGTGTGCCCTCTGGCGGCGGTGGTTCTTTATAGGTGCGCATTGCTTCTTCTGCACTCTCGGCTTCTGCAGCCGCCACCATAAAGTCTTCTAAAGTGCGAACTCTAGCCATTGGCACTCTCCATTGAAGTCCTGGCTTCATGTTCTTATGTGAGAACACTAGTCTTTGTTCAATCGTCAGTGGGTCTGGATATAAATCCAAAATCGTCATGAGACATCCAATGTAGTCTCTGACTGGCTCATCCAAGCCTTGAGTCCTGGAATTTGCTTCTAGCCACAGCTTCTGCTTGTCGATTTCGCTGAATCCATATCATCGACGTGCTGAGTGGCAGAAGTCGTCCCATGATTGCCAAGTCATTCTCGACATTCGGTACCACCGTTTTGCTGAGCCTGTCAGTAGCTCGGGTAAGGCACTTAGCATTTCTTCATCAGAGAGGTTTGCTGGGCCCCGACATTCCTCTATTCTGGCCAAAAATGCTTCAATCCTCTCATTTTTGGCTCCAGAGAAGGATGTCCTCCACTGGCGTACAATTTTACCCACATCACGTGGCCCCTGATCCCATCTTGAGGATGCGCCGAATCGTGACCCTGAACTCCCTGGGTTTAGAGACATTCCCCTTCTCCCAGAGACGTCCATACCCGGAGGGTTGTACTGTCTCGTCCTAAATGCGGCGCTATTGTAATTCTGACAGTGACTTCCAGTTTGGGCCAGATTCCTCCGTGGTATCTCTGACACCTGTGGGTCACTTCTGGAATCAAAATAATTGAGCCTGAACGTGTCTTGAAAGTTGACTCTGGTTCTCCTTCGCCTCTGTTCATCTTGTTCAGTATCTTGTAATCCAGCGCTTGGGCTGTCTGGGATTCTGGTACTGGAAAATGGCGTCTGGGGATGAGTTTTCTGTTTTGATCGTAGAATTTCATCCACCATTTGAGTTAGTTGATCCGTTTTTTCTGTCAGCTTCTGTATATTCTGGCTTTGTTGCTCTTGTACCGACCTTGATATTTCAAACGCTGCGGGTGCTCTTCGGGACATTATGGTTTCTATTCCATCAGGCAACGTATATTGGACCAGGTCATCCGGCGACACTCTTTCTAATGGTGACATTCTAGGCCTATTGCCTGTCACCGTTGTGAATTTCTGGCCTCTTGCATTCTCTGAGCGTCGAGCCCCAGTTTCTCTTGTAGAGGCCGTCGTCGTCGTAACCGATGTTGTGACCGTTGTTGAAGTCGTAGTTCTCGGCACTTTATGCACCGATTCGCTATTCTCACTGAGAATTGATTCCATTTCTTCTCTTTTTGCGAAGTTTTGAATTTCTGGAATCATTTGTTCAATAAACGTTGCTAATAGTGAATCCATATAGGTCTGGTCATTGATCGTTTGTTGAAAATCTGTTTGGGTATAATCACCCATCATTCGATTCTTCGAAACAGACGGTCTACTTTGGTAAGCTTTCTACCTGTGGTTTGGAGCTCTAAATTTTCCAGGGCCTGATCTAATTCTGGCTCCTCCAATTGTAGGGCCCATTCCTCTACTGGCAGGTCCTGCAATTCTTCTTCAACCGTCTGGTTCAGTAGTATGCTGTCGTGTGGCATTTTTTGTTTTTTTTTTTTTTAATAATTATGCACTTATTCAATCTTCCATGAAGATTTGTCGTGACTCTTGCACTGTCACTGAATACCTATTACTCTTGTACAAACAAATGCTCAAACATACATTTCTACATATAATAACGCACCCTATTTTTAAATTTGAGGAATAATAAATTCAATAAAAAAAAACACACATAAAATGTAGGTCACACTGTTCGGTGAACTATTATTGGCACGACCATAAACTAATCAGATGAGATTTAATTTTTGTCTCAAATCAAGTGTAGCTAATTGGTTATTTTTACTGACTGACAGCTTTCCGTGATAACTGGCTCCCAAGAAAGTCTTTGAAATTATAAATTTTTCAATCAAGTTCTTTACGTCTAATTTTCGTTTAATTCTTGGGTGGCTGATCCAACCCAATCAGTATTCGGTAGTATTAAAATTTGCCGTTTCGTACTGGCACGATTTGTGCCTGACGTAATACCGACGTATTATGCACCTTAATTTTGTACGTCCAGATTACGTACAGGTTGTAGAATTGTCCAACCTTATAATTTTTCCAAAAATTAGTCTACTCGATCTAAGACGACAGGAGCAGAAAAATCGCTGAAATTTTTCCTGTTTCGTTTTGTACTGGGCCAGAGAAAATAACCAAATAATAATATATAAAAAATTAAAACTCAAACCTAAAACAAGAATTTCTTAATTATTTCTCATCTATCCAGTTCACCTTTTGTGCTCTCTGGCACTTGTGAATATTATTTTATAAGTAAAGAATAAAATTCAATAAATGGAATTAATTATTAGTATTAAGATTAATTAAGTATTAATTATTATTAATTTAAATTAATTATTACTGAATTTATTCTTCCTCCAATTTATAATCAATTGTTCCTTACTGGCACTTGTTCACGTTTTGAACAAGTACTGTAACACACAACAAACCAATCGTAACGTATGAAAACTTGCTTTTGTTCTGCGCAATAAGAATATTTCTAAGAAACAATTTTAATCGCAAAAAAAAATTTTTAATCGATAAAACTGGCACTTTTCGGTGCCAATTATTCGCACGCTAATTCAGATGTTTTAATAAAATCACTTATTTCTGAATTAGTAATTTTTGGACCGAAATGTATTATTTAATACTTATTTTATTTTTCTCGTTCCGGGAAATCGACTCATTAACACGTTATTTCCCGGAAATATCGATTATTTTAATTTCGGTTTTACCGAAATTCCAAAATACTCATTAAAAATACTTTTTAATTTCTATTAAATTTTATAATTCTGGCACTATTGTGCTTGGCAATTTATTTGCTTTTTATCTTTAAATTTGTTCTTGCTAAGACAAAATGAAAACAATAAAGAACAATTAACATCGTAAATTCATCTGTCTATTTTATTTTCGGCTTGTCAATTTCGAGTTGCGTTGTTCGATTATTTTTCTGTTCCAGGAAATAAACCGCTTATCGAGCTATTCCTCGGAATCGGCGATTATTTTCAATTTCTGTCACCCGAAATTAAAATAATAAATTTGGAATTAATTTTCGCAATTTTTATTCCTCTTCCGAGTGGACTAATTTCTTCTGGCACAATAGTGAGTTCCAAATTAATTTAATGTTTAATTTACAATTCTTTAAACATTTAAATTTAAATTTTTCCCATTAATTTTCCACTTTGAATCGTGCCAGAATTATGCTTACTCGAATTGCCCTTTGTATTTACAGGCAATTGTTTACCTTCCCGGAGTTTGGATTCTTACCGTTTCAATATTCGAAATTACTGGCAATTTCCAATTTTGCAATTTTGAGTTGCCCAATATGAAATTACCGTTTTATTTCAAATTTTCTTTTAACTTTTGACGTTGGGTGCCATGTAACGATTTTTATTCTTCTTGGGCGCAATAGCGACACTTCGGTTCCGAACGGAGCTCCGGGGTGAATTCCCGAATCCTTCGATCGGTTGGGATCGCGACGTCCTGGGGCAGACGCAACCCGCGGAGAAAAATTCGTTCACCGACTGGCTCTACAGCGGAGAGCACGAGATGGTCGTTACGTTTTTTCTTTTTTTTTTTGACGTGTACGACACGAAACAAAGGTGTTGGTAAAATTAACTCTCCGGTATTAAAAAAAAGGCACAATTAAACGCGTTTATTTACTATAAAAAAATAATCAACAAAATATACAAGTTTGGGGCAATGGACCCCTAACAAAGTTACGGAGCAACGGGCTCCACGAATTCCGTTATTTTACCGGAAACAGGGTTGACGATTTTGGGGTAACAGGCCCCAAAACTCCGTCACGCCGAATTAACGACTTTTTATGGACTCGCTGTCCTTGGTCTCTCGCCTGGGACTTGCCGCGACCGAGAGAGAGATCGGAGGGGTGGAGGAGCGAGAATAAACGTTGCCGCTGAGGCAGGCAACTAAAGCCGGTACTTACTTTTCGGCTGCGATTCGCCTAATTCGCCCGATTCCCAAATTCTGGATTCTGGGGCACAATTCACCCACACGCGTATTACGAGCGAGACCGGGCCAAATTCGCGAATACCGTTAGTATCTGAATAGCGCGGAAGCTAAACGCAATCTGACGTTTTTCCGCGGTTCCGTCTCTCGCGCTTTCTCTCTCCTATCTCTCTCTCTGTCTCTTTCTATTCGGCCCGCCCTGTGCCGATGCACAGTGCCGGGGCGCTGAAACAAACAATGTATTAATATGTGACATTATTATTACATTATATTATATTATATTAATTCGGGCCCGAGAATGGCCGTGTTAAGGGAGATTTCGTCGCCCCTGGTGCGGGCTCGGGACCTCCGTAACAATCTTCAGATAAATCGGCCACCCTGTATATAAGCGCATTACTTAACCCGACGATTGACTGGCGGGCGCGGCATGGGGACGCGGAAGTATTATTTTTTTTCGAATAGTCGTTTTAAATATACCATCCTGGAAAATATGTTTTTTTTTAGTAAATTCGACGAGGAATTCAATGGTATTCTTTTCAACTTCATAAACCTAGTCGATCGCAGTCAAAATTAACTTTCAATAATTAATTTGTTATAAACAAAGCTAATTTTGCAACTTTTAAAATTGAAAAAATGTTCCTCAAAAAGATGATGTTTTTAGCTTCAAAAAAAATAACTTCAATTTCGTTAAAATTTACCGGAGATATGACGATTTGCATATGACCATAAAACGCAAGACGTCAATAATTAAAATCACGATATCTTCGAAAACATTTTTTTTTAAATCTCGAGACACGTGTCGACTTTTTTCATGCCTAAAACGCGTAAAAAAAATTTCAGCCGATTTAAAAAATTGTTGTCTGAAAATTGGCGGTTTGTAAAAGAATGTCTCATATATATTTGCTTTCCTCTTCAATACCCCCGTGTCACTCCATTGCCTGTGTCCCAAAAAAAACCATATCCTTGGCATACCCATCACTAATTCTTACGTCAAATCGAACTTAAAAATAACGAGATGTTCCCTTATTTTTTTTTTTGCATCGGGACAAATCATTCTTTAAAAATTCCGAACGTCGGATACACATAGAGCCGCCAGGAAGATCTGTTAAAACTTTAATTTCCTTTTCCCTCGATCCTTATACAGAGTGATCGACCAACCCCTTCCGAGCCGTTAACCGTAGATTTTCTAGTTAATTTGGAACAACTATTTCCTGAGACAAAATTTCCGGGAAAGTAGAGTTTTTTGATTATTCAAGATTAAAATCTTGATTATCGCAGAGGAATTCGAACGGGTCCATTGTGGACAGAAGGAATGAAATCGAAGAAAATGAGCATCGTCGACGAGCTGCGGTTTTTTTTATTTCTGCGAGAGCAACGTGGTGGTCGAAAAGTGACGCCGGAATTATCGATCGAATTCGAAACGCTTAACCTGAAAGCCTCGTCAAAAAAAGATTCGAATTTCGAATTAATAAGAGACAGCGGATTTGATAAAATTGTATAGTAAAAGATAACGTACGAATTAAAAACAATCGAAAGGAATAAAATATTCCACAAAAAATCATATTAATAACAAAATTTTACGATAACAAATGAAAACAATACAGATAAAATGATATTGTATGGAATAAAACGATTGAGTCACGAAAAAGCATAAAAGCAAAAACGCAAAATAAAAAATGGGAAAGAACTAACACGAATTTGTTTAATTCATAAATACATTTTATTGTAAAAAAGCTAACATACTGACACTTGTTTTTGTAGAGTAGAGATGAAAAATGTGTCGACGGCATTTTCCTACTCTATAAATTTGAATTAGTCAAAAACTACTAATGGAATAGTAAGAAGTCAGTCACCAATTGAATTAGCAATGATTTTGACCAATAAATAGTAAAAAACGACTTATTAATTAGTCAAATTCTACTAATTCACTTTAGTAATAAGAAATAAAAAAACAAAATTACTAATTCGAAATTAGGAAACTTTTACTAATAGATTAGTAAAATTTGACTAATGAATGAGTAGATGTTAACTATTTGTTAGTACAAATCATTACTAATTCAATTACTGATCGACTTCTTACTATGTCATTAGTAATTTTGACTAATTCAGATTTAGAGAGTATATGTAATTTCATCTACACGTCTTCATTTCATCTGGGGTTTGTGTTGCAAATGTTTAAAACGACATTTCCTAATAATCTAACAATTCGCCTCCTACGTTTTACTGTGCTCATTTTGCATATTCTTGAAATGAGGAAACAAAAATTCATTCATCAGCAAAGTGATACTCGGAAATACGTCTCCTTCATTTTCCTGTACCTAATTTCTCATATTGTTAAAATTAGGAAACAAAAATTCATTCATTAGAAAAACGATACATGCATTTAATTTCTTGGGTTCGAATTGTTTATTTTTAGAACAAATGGCGAAAAATGAAAAATACGTCTCCTGTATTTTGCTGTGCGAATTTTGCATATTCTTAAAATTAGGAAACAAAAATTCATTCATCATAAATACGATACACGTCTTTAAACCGTCTGGGGTTTGTGTTGCAAATTATTAAAACGACATTTTCAGGAAGTTCATGCAGTAGAATGTTTTGTTTATTTTTAAAACAATTAGCGAAAAATGCCTGCATTTAGTTTACGGAGACTTGGTATTGTTTATTTTCAATCGACAATTCACAATCTTTCATGAATTGCAATGTGTGACATTTGCAAAATTTACATTCCCGTAATTAATCAAATTAATGAAAAATTGATGAAATATTCCGCTGAGAGTTTAATTTTGTTAACAAATCTACTTTGTTTTTTAAGTAATGACATTCTTTTTCCTTCATAGTTAATTTACTTTTTATTTACTGTTATTAATTCGAAATTCGAATCTTTTTCGACGAGGCTTTCAGGTTAAGCGTTTCGAATTCGATCGATAATTCCGGCAGTCACTTTTCGACCACCACGTTGCTCTCGCGGAAACAAAAAACCGCAGCTCGTCGACGATGCTCATTTTCTTCGATTCCATTCCTTCTGTCGACAACAATGGACCCGTTCGAATTCCTCCGCGATAATCAAGATTTTAATCTTGAATAATTAAAAAACTCTACTTTCCCGGAAATTTTGTCTCAGGAAACAGTTGTTCCAAATTAACTAGAAAATTTACGGTTAACGGCTCGGAAGGGGTTGGACGATCACCCTGTATATATTTTTCTTCAATTTACAAATGTAGATTCTTCACATTCACTCTGCGTTTCTTTGTATTTTTGCTGATCCTACTATTGGTTCTCTTCAGCGCAGCTGTGACTGTTCTCCAAAATTCCGTAGTCGATCCATCGGTCGACTCGCCCTTTCGGCGTTCAATTTTGGCCAACAAGGCTTAAATTTGGATGCAACAGTATTTTCCATTTCCTTTTTTTTTGTTAATATATAATATTGTTAATTTAACTAATTTTTTATAAAAAAATCTATTTAATAACCCAACCAAAAATCGCGGTTATAGTACAAGGAAACAAATCAAGGATGGGAACAACGCTCCGAATCAGATGTTTCCACCCTGTCGACCTTCTGAGTCGTTATAGTGGGATTTTGTTAGTTTCGAAAATATTACCTTGGAAGCTTATTTGATGAACGGTTCAAAGCCAATTCAGGTACTATGAAACAAATGAAAAGAGGGAACAATATACGGAATAAAGAGCTTCGATTTTCGACAATATTCTCTCGGCACCATTTTTTAAAAACTCTTAAATGTCAATTCAGGTAATATGTCGACAGGGTGGGAACACCATATTCAGAGCCCTGTCCCCATTCTTAATTTGTTTCTGAGTACCTAAATTAACTTATAAGCTTTTTTTGAAAAAGTTAAAATTATAGAGAATCAAAAAAATACCAATTTAACGATGACGACGGTGGGGAAGATCCTTATTCCAAGCATTGTTCTCTTTCTTGCTTTGTTTGTTAGTACCTAAATTAACTTTTATGCGTTTTTCAAAAAAGGTACCAGTAAAATAATATTATCGAATATCGATGATTGCGAATATAACGATGCAGAAGGTAAACTGATTCACTGTGGGATTACACTCCCTATACATGAGCTATAAATACCTACATATCTATAATTAATGTGAATTTGTCTATAATATCTTAAATGGCATAATACTCAATTAACAAATTACAGCAATGAACAAAAACTGAATAATTTATTAATTATTATGATAATAAAGTAACTAATTATATTTTTTTGCATTAGATAATCACATGGACGAGGATATTGGTTTTCCGTTTTCTTGAAGGCAAATTCCATAATTATACGTTGAGCGCCATTTATTAAACACTTCTTAAAAGGAAAACTGATGTAAGAAATTTTGCAATATATATTATACTATTTACATTATTGATGTGTATGCAGAAACTCCTTGACTTATCTTCCTGATGAAAATATATTGATCGTGCCACTTGCCATTCGCTTTTTAAATAAACGTGCTGCAACTGAGAAATTGTAAAAATTAATAACGTATTTTTATATGTTTCATCAGTATGGAATAGTTTATAGATATATATTATTTAAGAATTTTTTACGATATAATAGCCCTGTACTGGGCTGGTAATTTGACATGGAATTGTTATCTTAAAAGTACCTAACCAATAGAGGCTGACAGATTTATTTCACTTATGGTACCAAACGAACAGATTTTTTGAAAAATCGTTTCACGTGTTTCGGCGTTCAAATAAAATTTTGTGTAAGTTTTAAGTTTTAAATATTATTCACTAGGTCCATGATTTTCTGATATATATGTGTGTGTTCGTAGAGTATTTCATGAGGACTTTAACAATTATTAACATTTACTTAAATATCCCCCCACTTCCTATGGTTTCCCCTGTAAATTTTATGGGGACTGGCCCCGTAAGAGCTAAAAGGCCTCGTAAAAGCCAACTACCTATAAAAACAGTCCTTATAAAATCCATTTGGAACATATAAAAATACAGCGCTATCTTTCGAATCAACGATGGTTATTATCGTAGAATAGAGAGATTTTCTTGGGCCCTCCGCGCGGTTCAATTATCTAGATGGTTGACTCATAGGTAATCAGTGCGGGTGCAAGGTTATCTTGCACTGCTGGAAGGTAGTGCCGCGTTTTTGTTGTGATTTTGTACGTGAGGGTACCTGTCTCTACGGAGACAGCAAAATTGTTGCGTCATTGGTCTGAGTGTGTTCATTTAGTGTGTTCTCGGCAAACGATAGCAGGGTTCGCCGTAAACGATAGCCATACAGTAATTCGTGTAACTTTAGCATCATTAACGGGAGTGCGTATTATTGATTGAAATTAGGGATTCCGGGTTTTGATTAATTTCGTAATCGATGTAATTAATTTGAGTTAGTCGGTTTAGTCGGTTCTTTAACTATACCGTCGACATACGGGTATAGTTAGTGTAGTATCGTTGTATCGAGGGAAAGTCATTGGACGAACGCGTCTACCCTATGGGGCGCGTTCATCATAAGGCGCCTTGTACGGAAGTAAGGCAGCGTGCACCGACAGTCCAGTTCGTCGGCGGGCGGATCCGTCTTAGAAAGTCCAGGTCGCGGCCATCGCCAGAATTACGTGTGGAAAGTCCTTGTAGAGTCCGTCCCAAGACGTCACGTTACGAAAGTCCTTGTCAAATTCGTCGACTGGCAACGGGAAATTGCGTTTTAATTTTGTTTGAGTCGGTCGCAAGACATCGCGCTTAGGGAGTCCCTGTAGAGCTTTGCGTCGTCTAACTATTAGAATTGCAACCAATCATACACAGGCGAGGTGCAATAAATGGACAAATAATATTCCGTTCCTAATGCGGGAAGGATGGCGTGAAAACCAGGGATTGTCATGATTTGTGGTCAGCAAACGGGGCTTGCGTTGGGCCCATCCCAAATTCCACCCGATCCAGATCGGAACAGAAAACTACTACTTCGTCTACGTCGAAATCGGCGGCACCGCGTCGACCGCATTTGTAAACCCCGGAGCCGTCAATTCTTTTCTAAATTCCCGGATTTTCCAAGTGGCCTTTTAAGATGGTTGGCGAGACGCACCATCGAAAAGCATGGCGTCCATGGCCGATGAGTTAGCTTTGGAAATCAGCAGATGTGTAATTGGAAGTTGCACAATACATGGGGTTACGCTCGATACCACATTTTTGGTTATAGAAAATTGAGTCATGAGATCTTCGTTGGGATGGACATTTTTTCTAAACACAGCGTCGAGATCTCTCGGTTTACTCTCGAGAATGTAACCCAGACTCTCGAAGTAACCGCTACCCGTCTCATTAGACTTAACAAGCACGAGCACGAGCCGTTCTCGTCGTTTCTGAAATCAACATAGGAGCAGTTTAAAAGTGTTCAAGGGCCGGCCCCCCTTGTCACTTATGAAATTAAACTGTGAGATCATACGTCAATTAACCGTTTAAGTCACATATTTTTCTATTCAACAAAATTTAAAGGTCACTGTACACCAAAGGTTTTGCGGAGTCGCTGATTACGAATTTCAAAATCGTTTTCAAAAATTAAAAATATCGGATCTAATATGACGGACGACTTTTTCAAAAAATGATCTCATTCGCTTGAAAATGCTTACTCGGAGGGTTTTGGGGTCGCTGAATACGAACTGATATCCGTTTTCAAAAATTCAAAATGGGGGATCCAATATGGAGGGCGACTTTTTCCAAAAATTATCTGATTTGCTTAAAAATCCTCATTTCTGTTCCCCGGTTCCTGCAGCATGGTGCTTATATAATAATGAACAATCTATAAATCGTGACTCTTTATTTTAGATTTTAACTCGGTTATAAACATTTTAAAAATACAATGTAGTAAAATACAATGTAGTAAAATCTTATATTTTTTAAAATTATTTTCATATTGTTAGATTTATTTTTAAATCCTAAAAGTTAACTTTAAAATTTATAACCAGCGTTCATATGAACCCTAAGATAAAAATCCAATAATCACAAAAATTCATCCGCCATATTGGATCCGCCATTTTGAATTTTTTAAAATGGATTTTAGATTTGTAATCAGCGACCCAGAAAACCTCAGAGTAACAAGTTTTAGCCCAATTGGATCGATTTTTTAAAATTTCGTTGGCCGCATTGGATTCGCCATCTTGAATTTACAAAATTTTAATACGGATATCAGTACAGTTATTATAAAAGGAACCCATGTATTGTTTCATTAATTTTCATTTAATATTTCTTTGTAATTTTGTAAAAAAATTGATTTTTTACGCTTTGTAAGAATAAAATTTAATTTATTAAAAAAAATACGGCGGAAAAGTACATACAAAAATTGGCGTCTTGAATCTCTTAATCTACAAGTAAAGAATGCATTTTTTCTGAAAATAGTACCATTTTTAACTATTTTTTAATGAACAATAATATTGTTATGAACAATTAACAACTATTCAACTGTTTTTTACCCTTGCTTATGTCTAGACAACCGTATAGAATCAGGAAATTATATATTTATTGACAAAAAAATTGGTAAAATGTAAGTGGGTCTCTGAGAGACCCATCATGACGCAAAGGGTTAAACAGTACAAACCGCATAATTCAACGTTGCAAGCTGTGATAGATAGTGAAATTGACGAGACAGTAAAGAACGGTGTTGTAAAGCCGTCCTCCAGACCGAGGAGTTCACCACTATTGTTGGCAAAGAAGAAGAACGGTACTTACCATGACTTCGTGGATTTTCGTCGATTGAACAAGGTCACTGAGAAAGACGCATATCATCATCTTCAGATTCAGGCCACTCTGAATAAATGACGTCGATCCCGTTACTTGTCTACAATAGACCAAAAAATGGCTATAGGCAAGTTCCGCTGTCCCAACTTAGTAAACTGCTCACCGCGTTTACAGTCTCGGGTTGGGAACTGATGCAGTTCACCGTCTTGCCATTTGGATAGCATTCGGCCCCCTCTGCATTCCAACGGTTAATAGATCAGGTAATCACGCCAGAACTAGAGCCGCAAGTGTTTGATTACCTAGACGACATCATTATCATCATCATTATTAAGTTCGACGAACATATGAAGGTAATCGCCAAAGTCTTGCGGCGACTGAGGGCTGCGAATCTCTCCCTAAATTGGGAGAAGTGTCAATTTTAAACACGGCAGCTTAAATATCTAGGCCACATGTGTAATTGACAGAGCGAGTATACATACCTATTCTGAAAAAATTTCTGCGATTAGTACCATCCCGGTCCGGAACAACATCAAGACGTTACAACGTTTCGACGGCCTTATCTCCTGGTATACACGTTTCATCCCAGGGGCATCTTAAATTACTGCCCCTCTTAGTAAGCCACTCTCGAAAAAGAGCAAATGAGAGGGGGGAGAACCTCAACAGAGAGCGTTCAATCACGATCAGAAACACTCATGTCACGCGCAGTACTGGCGTGTTCTGATTTTTCTGAACAATTTGTGCCACAAACCGATGCTAGCACGGAAGATCTCGGGTCCTCATTAACGCAGACAATAAACGACAACAAGCACGTAATACCATACGCCAGTACACATTGCAATGCAGAATGTAATTACTCTGCGACCGAGCTCGAATGCCTAGCAATGAAATGGGTGATTGGAATGATGCGTGACTAACTAGAAGGTTACAAATTTATCGTCTTGACTGATCATCAGGCTTTAAAATGGCTAGAAAAGATCAACAACCCTTACAAGAGACTCGTACGCTGGGCCATCGAACTTAATCAATGGTTTTTCGATGTCAGATACCATCCTGGTACGCAAAATGGGTTTGCCGATGCATTATCCCGCCATCCGCAAGAGGTGAATACTGGAAGGTCCGTCTACGTGTTTCCACGTGACAGTCACCGAAACTGCTTCCACCCGTCACTTCCTTGCCGTTTCACTACTACAGTGGTTACCCACAACTAATCCACATTCCGCTACCTAACCGACGGCGCAGTAAGTGGACGGTACATATCTTGAGAGCCGCGCCCGCGATTTTTGCCGTATGAACCGGTATAAATCCTCACAGGCTAGGAACTATAATCGCATCGCTTTATTTCAGATTTAGCATGAGCATCGCTCTTAGGGAAAACCACCTCATCTGTTGAAGTACCGCGCATGGGAAAACCACCCTATCTCGAAATAACTAACTGCACAAATAGTGAATCTCAGTATCGACCGCGGTACACTGGACTACACCCGCGCACACAGTACACTGTAAAAACCATGTAACCTTGTACCAGTACAAACCATGTACCTACGTAACCGACACCTTGCTATATTACCTCGTGTAGTTTAATGAATAAATGTACTCTTTCTTATATTTTTATATACTCTATAACCACTTGTAATTATTTATTTACTTCTCTACGAATTCGAAACCCTGACGCTGATAATATCGGCATCGGGGAAGTACGAGGCTTGTTCACCTCTTTGCGCCGTAGGGTCTGCCTAGATTCGTTCATCTCGTGCTCACTCGCCGCTCGCACTAATCTCGTCTATCACTACAAGTATCATAACATTCTTTTCAAAATACCCACAAATTATGAATTAAACCATAAAAATGCAGAACATTGATTAATTTTATGTAAATAAATAACGTATGTAAACCAATCGCACCAAAGTTTTCATTATACCCATGGGTCATTCCACATCACACAGGCATTTTCGAAATTGACTACCATCGATTTTGTTCGTCATTTTTTACAGATGCATCTTGTGAAATAAAAGTCAAATTTATTCAGACTTTTAAAATCGTGCGGACAATTTTTCAAAATTTTGAATTTTTAAAGAACGGAAAATGTGTAAATATCCATAACTCGTGGGGGGGGTGGGGGGGGGGGGGGGTGGGGGGGGGGGGGGGTGGGGGGGGGGGGGGGTGGGGGGGGGGGGGGGTGGGGGGGGGGGGGGGTGGGGGGGGGGGGGGGTGGGGGGGGGGGGGGGTGGGGGGGGGGGGGGGTGGGGGGGGGGGGGGGTGGGGGGGGGGGGGGGTGGGGGGGGGGGGGGGTGGGGGGGGGGGGGGGTGGGGGGGGGGGGGGGTGGGGGGGGGGGGGGGTGGGGGGGGGGGGGGGTGGGGGGGGGGGGGGGTGGGGGGGGGGGGGGGTGGGGGGGGGGGGGGGTGGGGGGGGGGGGGGGTGGGGGGGGGGGGGGGTGGGGGGGGGGGGGGGTGGGGGGGGGGGGGGGTGGGGGGGGGGGGGGGTGGGGGGGGGGGGGGGTGGGGGGGGGGGGGGGTGGGGGGGGGGGGGGGTGGGGGGGGGGGGGGGTGGGGGGGGGGGGGGGTGGGGGGGGGGGGGGGTGGGGGGGGGGGGGGGTGGGGGGGGGGATTTTCCGTGTTACGAACCTTCAAACTTCTTGTTCGCCTGTGGCCAGCACAGAGTCGTAAATCGGAGTCCCCATCATATGACTTCCGGCGAAATCGATGGATCCGATCCCTCCGGCCTGGAACCAACAGGTTACATCTCCATTCGAAGGCGAATCATGCGGACATTTTCGAATTTGCTATCTTCCGTGTTACGAACCTTCATACTTCTTGTTCGCCTGAGGCCAGCACAGAGTCGTAAATCGGGGTCCCCATCATATGATTTCCGGCGAAATCGATGGATCCGATCCCTCCGGCCTGGAACCATCAGGTTACGTCTCCATATAAAGGCGAATCATGCGGACGTTTTCGAAACCTAACCGTATCGTCATTATTGGTAATTAAGCTTAAAGAATGATTTAGTAAGTAAGGAATTTACGTCAGCCCCCACGACTTCGTTAACACAACAATTCAATAATATCGTCGCCATTTCTAGGACCTTTACAATATATAGTTGCCTAACAGGTCCCCGCCTTTGGAGAGGTACCCCCATTCGGGTGTGCAATGGCGTGGGGAAAACCACAATGTGGGAAAAAAAACCCACGCCAGGTACCGCAGATTTGAAACATTCGATTCTGACCGCAACATTCTCCCCCCTGTGTGGGATAATAATTCCACACATTAAGTTTACAGAATCGATGTTTCCATAACCCATACGCATTATTTAGCTTAGCATTCACACACCAACAACGCAATAATCAATTTAGTAACTAGAGGCAATTTTATTTTGTTAACGCCGAACGATCAAATATTAATCGACAAATGATATTGTACAATTAATGGTAGATAAACTCAATATGGCACACTCCACATAAACCGAATGACAATTTAACGTGGAACTTTTTAACACTTCTTAACAATATCCACACACAGTCATACATACTAGTTGCAAGATGGAAATACGTTAACTTTTATTAAACAAATGACCATACAATAATGGTCATCGAATGAAGGAATGCGTCGCCCGAAAGGCTTCCGGAATTTTTATGAACAATAATGAAAGAAATATTACATTGTTAATTCAATATATTTATGTTTCTTTCACAAACCAAATTACTTTAGCTGCCGATCTAATTAAAGTCCCATTTGCCGTTCTAATTTGCACTACCCGTACCCGATTGTCTCGACCAGGGAAAATCTTCTCAATTACACCTTTTCGCCACGAATTGCGCGGAAGATTATCATCGATTATTAAAACATGATCGCCTATCGATAAATTCTCGACTTCGCGAACCCACTTGGTACGGGGAAGAAGTGTTGGTAGATATTCCCTGATCCAACGCTTCCAAAAGGCATCTGCGAAGTTTTGTGAACATCGCCACTGTTTACGAGGACACATTTCAATATTCTCATATTGAGGTAAATTCAATTGCCCTGACGAAGAACCAATCAAAAAATGATTCGGTGTCAGCGCTTCCATATCTCTAGGATCAAGAGATACATGAGTGAGGGGCCTAGAATTTACTGTATGTTCCACTTCCGTTAATATAGTGAGGAGCGTTTCCTCTTTAGGTACCTGATTTTTTAGAATAGTATATAAGGACGATTTTACTGAACGTACCAACCGTTCCCAAGCTCCCCCCATATGGGGAGAAGCTGGGGGGATGAAATTCCATTTCATATTTTTATTTGTTGCATATCGAGTTAGAGCGTTTTCATCAATTAATTCGATAGCTTGACGTAACTCTTTATCCGCTTTTCTAAAATTGGACCCGTTATCGGAAAATATTTCCACGGGGTATCCCCGACGTGCCGCCATCCTGCGCACCGCCATGATGGCCGAATCGGAAGACAACGAGTGGGCCAGATCTAAATGAATTGCTCGAGTCGACAAGCATGTAAATAGTACACCCCAACGCTTTTCGTGGCGACGACCGATTTTCACGAACATTGGACCAAAGTAGTCGAGACCCGTGAAGCTGAAAGGACGTAAACGAAACGCGGTCCTAGCAGATGGCAAATCACCCATTAACGGTTGCGATGATTTTGCGCGGTTCATTCGACATGTCGGACATTTAGCCACCACTGATCGCAGATGCACTCTTAACTTTGTAACCCAAAATAACTGCCGAATTTCGTTAACTACCGTTTCATTTCCACTGTGATTCATCTTCTCGTGATAATATTTCACGAGAAGACGCACCTCAGGGCATGAACCATCTAGAATTGCAGGTTCGTTAGTGAATTCGTCATTTTCGAAATCTCGGACACGGCCTCTAACGCGTATAATGTTCTGTTTGTCAAGAAAAGGCGACAATTTTAGGATAGTGCTTTTGACGCCGATTTCGTGATTAGATTTTAATGCATGCCACTCTTGGCTGAAACTGAACGCCTGCATACCACGGATTCTTAATTGCTCGGCCTTTTTAATATATTCGCAGTCAATAGTATTACTTTTTTTGCCCTTAAACCGATCTATAGCCACCAATACAGCGGCGGTTGCGCGAACAAGTCGCAGCCATGATGAAAATCGTTCGCTTTTTGGAATTGAGATTTCGACTATTTTTAATACGTGACCTACGAAGGGTTTTCGTTTTTCTATCACGATCGCTTCCATTTCACCCTCTGTTACGCGAACGCGTTCGACAGGCCAATTCTTTTCAGTCTGTTGTAAATATGCCGGTCCGGTTAGCCAACGATCGCGATTCTTTGAGTCAAGGGGAAAATCTTTGGTAGCAATATCTGCGGGATTTAACGCAGATGGCACCCATCGCCACTCTTGTGGTTTGGTTAAATCCGAAATTTCCGATAATCTATGAGACACGAACGTTTGATAGGATCTAGCATCTGAATTTATCCATTCCAAAACTGTTTTGGAATCAGACCAAAAAACTCGACGTGTAATTTTAAAATTATGTTCCTTTTCGATGGAAACAGCAAGTCTACTAGCGATTAAGGCTGCTTGTAATTCAAGCCTAGGAATAGACGTTGGTTTTAAGGGAGCTACACGGGTTTTTGCGGCTATAAATGAAGTTTTTATTTTTGAATTGCTTTCGATAAGCCAATACGCCACGGTAGCGTAGGCCTTGGAACTCGCATCGCAAAACACATGAAGTTGAATTCTGGAGGTTACAACGCGTTCCAACGAATAGCATCTGGGTATCGATATATTTTTTGCTACATTATTTAGATCCAAAACCCAACGCATCCACGTATGCTGTTCATTATCACGGATTGGTTCGTCCCATTTTACCGCGCTTATCCAAATTTCCTGCATTAAGATCTTTGCACGTACCATGAGGGGCGCTAAAAACCCTAATGGATCGAAAACCGACATTATAATTCGTAAGAATTCGCGCTTGGTTGGTTTTCGTAACCCGTTACGAATCTCCGCTGGTATAAGTTTGTCCGTAATATTAAAAAGGAAAATATCCGTTTGTGTATTCCACTGAAGACCCAAAACTTTCTGTTTATTTGGCTCTCCGAAACCGATAGTAGTCCGATCGGGCCCGTTTTTAGAAATTGCCGCTATAACCCTCGGATCGTTACTCGCCCATTTATGCATCTCGAACCCTCCGGACAAATTAATTTCATTTATGTTTTTTACGACATCAATAGCTTCATTGATATCATCGGCACTATCCAACAGGTCGTCCATATAAAATTGTTTCGTAATTTTCGCGACGGCTTTCGGGTATTTACATGAAAATCTATCGGCATTAGTGTTTTTTACGAAAATTGCACTGCACGGAGAGGATTTGGATCCAAATAGTAGGGTCGACATTCGGAAAATCTCAGGTTCTTTAGTACGATCACGCCCACGCCACAAAAAACGCTGTGCATCTCTATCTGTCTGTCGTAATTTAATTCGGAGAAACATATCCTTGATATCGCTAGTATATGCTATTTTACCTTCTCTAAAACGCATTAAAACACCGAGCAAGGATTCTAATAGATCAGGACCCGAATGTAATTGATCATTGAAGCTCGCCCCTCTAATCTTAGCTGCAGCGTCAAATACTAAGCGAACTTTCCCCGGTTTGTTTATATTAGTTACCCCAAAGTGAGGTAGGTAAAATACGCGACCTGATGATTTATTTTCATTCACCTTTTCCGCATAGCCACATTCAATAAATCGCGCCATTTCGTCGTAATATAATTTTGCGAACTCTGGCTCACTATCGAGGCGCTTTTCGAGATTCAGTAGCCGACTATACGCGTTGATTTTACTGTCCGGCAGATCTAACTTATCATCACGCCATAGTAACCCCGTTTCCCAAGAATTTTGATTAAATTTTGTAGTTGATTTTAAAATTTCAATCGCACGTTGTTCTCCTGTCGGTATTTTATCGACGGTCGATATTCCTAAAGCATCGATTTGAAAAGACGATCGAATAAGTTCATGGAGGTTATCATCCGATGACGTTTCACTCCTACTGTCTACATCCCGTGAAATGCATGACGTAAACGGAAATTGAGACGATTTATTGTTTGACATGCCATGTACGACCCAACCTAAACGCGTTCGGGAAACATACGGCAAATTACGTGTACCGACACGAATTTCCGAAGGCGTAATTAAATTTACATTGTCTTGGCCGATTAAAATTGTTGGTACCGCGTCGCGATATGGCTCTAATTCTATATCGTCATTAGTAGAGTGAATTTGGCGAATCAAATCCGCGGTTAAATTTTGTCGTGGCAAAGTAAGGTTATCAATTATGTGAACCCCGGAGAGATCGTATAATTTTAAATCGTTTCCCATGATCTGTATGTTTGTTTTTTGACTTTTAACTGTCAATGAAGTTTCCGGTGCAATACCCGACAAGGACAAATACAAACATGATCCGCGCGCGCCAATTTGGTTGGCAATATTTGAATTTAGTAACGTGATTGTCGATCCGTCATCTAATAACGCGAAAGTTCGGAATTTAGATTTAGGACCCATTAAAGTTACTGGAATAATCTTTAATAAAACAGTTTCTAAACCTAGTCACAAATTTGTAACCGTCGCGCTATTCTCTTTATTTTTTGCAGCTAACCTATCATTCCGTTTTTGAGAGCTCTGGTTTCCATTTTTATTTTTGATTTTGAAAGCCGAACCAATTGATTTTCCGTGACTCGATATTGCTCCTTGTGAAGCATTATTTTTAGGAATGGCTGTACAACTATTACGATTTCTATCAGTTGCAAATGGAAATTGAAATTTGTTATTAAATATTGCGCGATCATTTTGAAAATTAGACTGACAGAGAATTGGATGGTAATATCTTTTACCATTCTGTAAACAGTGGCGACGCTCGTCGTTACATGCCGAAGCACGATGTTTATCAGACAAACAAACATAACATCGGTTCGTTTTTTTTACCCAACTCCAGCGCTCCGGAGTGGGCAAAGCTTTCACAGCATGACACTCAGAAATATCATGATTGTACATCATACAAAATACACAGTATTTACAGGATTTAATGTTAGGCGCAACATTATCAAATTCGACACATTCACGACCCGGATTGGAATTTAAGTTCGCTGAGGTTAGGAAAACTCGACGAACGGGGTTTTTGTTTCTGGTCGGACAAAATGTCGTTTCTCGATAGTCGTAAAGAGCATTGGTACCGGCATCACAAGCCATTTCCGCCCGATCGTACAAAAATTCCGACAATGCCACTAATTTTGAACCCGAATCGTTTCTATTGCGCAAATACGTTTCGAATAATAGCGTTAGAGTATTGGGTAACTTCCGCAAAATATCACGTGCTAGTTCCGGGTTGTTTAAATAACCATCGTGATTTAACGAACGCATCGCGGATACGCCGCCTTTTAATTTAGTTGCGAACATCACTATTTCGTCACCTGTCGCGCCTATTTTAGGTAATTTTCGCAATTCTGAGGCAATTTTACTGACAACAACCTCTGGTTTACCGAAACGCATTTGCAATAATTGAAAAATCGATTTTGCATTATCCGTTCCGAACATAATGCCTTCGACCGCATCGCGAGCGGGTCCTTCTAATGATTCATATAAACGCGCTACATTTTCAGTGTCGGAAAACCCACCGAGATAAGTTGATAGCTCGTACGCCTGCTTAAATCTTAACCAATTTGTGGGATTTCCGTCGAATCGCGGTAGTTTCCCCATAGCCAGACGGTTAACAATTTGCGAATCATTTCGCGGTGTTACGGCTTGCGTAGCTCGCACGACCATTTGAACGAATTTTTCCGTCTCAAGCTCGTGATTTGAATTATTTAAACAACCAGTCGTTATAGATCCAACCGAACTTTCCGGAACCGTTGATTGGTTGTCACTCGAATTAAGTATTTGATTTAGTTTTTCCCGACCAGAAACAAGCACACTGTCGTGTAAAGGATTTCGAGGTTTTGTTGATTGACTCGAGTTTCCCTGGACCGTTGTCTGCTGAGCATTTGAATTTATTACGCGATTCGAATTCATAATATCCGAAACAGCCACGTCATTAAGCAACGAATTTCGCGCATTAGATTGAATCGTATTCTTTGGTATTGTCGATCGAAACATATGTCCCGGCACCGTCAAAGGATTTGAATTTCCCGAATATGCCGATGGAATCGAATTTCGCGAACCTGACAATTTTTCGGCGTTATTAACCTCAACGAACTCTAGTTGTCGCTCAAGTTCTTCTAAATAATTAAAGTCGCGCTGCAAACGTTCGCGAAAGTTATTTATTTCACGCTTCAAATCTACCGCATGATTTGCATTATTTTCGCTCACCAAGTTGGATTCGAAATCGGTAACCTCTGCTTGCTCCGAAGTTTGATGCAGATCTCCGTGACTCAACTGTCGACGATCAATTCCTGTCATTCCTGTCAATTGGAGGTTGAATTCCGTGGATGATCGGGGTTCTCCGTGATTGTCGAAATGACCCGTTTCCTCCGTATGGTGTGAAATCCCGTTTTCATCGGACATGTCGCATCCCGCTGTAGGTGAAAACTCATTCCATTCCTGCTGTTTGAATTGTACTCGTTTTCGCCCTCTTCGACGTCCTTGACAATCGCCGCCAATGTTTGAATTCCTTGCTGTCGCTTTCAGTATCAGATTGGCCGGATTGGCACCTGTAGTCGAATCTGTAGTTGAAGCTGGAACAATAATTTCCACGTTGGTGATCCTCGGTAAATTTCTTTTCCTCCTCAAAGTTCCAATGGAGTTGTCCAGGTTATTCGTCAAATTTGTCTGCGTTGTTGATGACGGCTGAACTGGCCACGAATCTTCGGTATTCCGCTTTGTCCTTTTTGAAGTTGGTTCTCCACATTGTAAAGATCGAGCACGTAAATTATATTTCGGCATCTTGAATTTTTCTCACCGTATAATTGTAAGTCCTGCACGTTCTTCACTCGCAAATGTCCAATCGCGATGTGCGAATCCGCTCCACCCGGACGGTCCCGGGTTTCGGCACCAATATTCGCGGACGAAAAGGGGAACGGATTCGGTGCAGAAATGATCCAGACTTACGATGATCAAACTAAACTTTATTTAATTATTTTTGGGGCGGAATGGCGGCGATATTTTTGGGCGATCGAAACTGTCTCTGTAACTGAACTTACCGAAGCCGTGTGGACTCTTTTTATACCCATTGACAAACGAATGTTTGTTATTTAGAAAAGACCATCGTTGCTTAGACATGCAAATCCTTCTTTTTAACGTTCGAGTGTCGTAGCGTTCTACGTTACCGACCGATTCAAATAATGATTTTATCCGTCCATGTCATTGTCCGTATTAAACTTCGAAATTCGATGTATCCAATTTTCGAATCGGAGTCGACATCGATAAATCTAGGTTTAAATGGTTTTGTTTATATTCGAATCGGAGTCGACATGATCTTCTCGATGCATGTATCCGATTTAGGTATTTTCCGTGTTACGAACCTTCAAACTTCTTGTTCGCCTGTGGCCAGCACAGAGTCGTAAATCGGAGTCCCCATCATATGACTTCCGGCGAAATCGATGGATCCGATCCCTCCGGCCTGGAACCAACAGGTTACATCTCCATTCGAAGGCGAATCATGCGGACATTTTCGAATTTGCTATCTTCCGTGTTACGAACCTTCATACTTCTTGTTCGCCTGAGGCCAGCACAGAGTCGTAAATCGGGGTCCCCATCATATGATTTCCGGCGAAATCGATGGATCCGATCCCTCCGGCCTGGAACCATCAGGTTACGTCTCCATATAAAGGCGAATCATGCGGACGTTTTCGAAACCTAACCGTATCGTCATTATTGGTAATCAAGCTTAAAGAATGATTTAGTAAGTAAGGAATTTACGTCAGCCCCCACGACTTCGTTAACACAACAATTCAATAATATCGTCGCCATTTCTAGGACCTTTACAATATATAGTTGCCTAACAGGTCCCCGCCTTTGGAGAGGTACCCCCATTCGGGTGTGCAATGGCGTGGGGAAAACCACAATGTGGGAAAAAAAACCCACGCCAGGTACCGCAGATTTGAAACATTCGATTCTGACCGCAACAACCCCGAAATTGACCGGTCAAGTGATCGTGGTCGCGAACTTTGAGGTCCTCATTTGAGAAGGATCCCCCGCAGATGTGACACATTGTCGCTGCATAAAATTCCCTCCACTCATTCGGACTCAAATGCATTGGCTTCGTATCACTTAGGATCTGAAAGCAGACACATAATATTACTCATTTGACTTTATTGTAATTAATTAATAATAAATTTTATATGAATATATTTTGTAATTTTAATTAATTTTACCTGATTAACTTCATCGGCCAACTCCTTCAGCTCGTTGGCAAATCAGGTAGCAGAGTCGGACCCCCGGTGAGAACGGTAACGACACAGCGAGGGGTCGTGTTGACAGTGTACGTAGTAGCCTGCACTGTAAATCTTATGTTGCTCGTAAGCCGTTTTTGGAGGTGCCTCCGTCTCCACTTTTCCCAGCAGGCACTCGGTATCAGCGTAAACAATGAAGGGTACCGGCATGGCTCGACCCAAACTATTAAATTTCAAAATGCTTGTTTTTGTTTCGGGGAGTTTTACCGCACAATCATTTTTCTTTCCACATTCTATCTTGTGCATGACAAGACTTTCTTCACTACGGAAATAGTGAAGACACCTGTTGCAAATATGCTTTTTTCCATCACGTTTGCTACACTGCTTGTCCACTAGTCGTGATAAATTTTTAATCCAGCAGTAATGATGATTGATCCTGTCATCTTCTTCGACTTCGACGTCGTCCAAAACAAAAGATGAGGAGGGGCGTGGGGGTCTCCTCCGTTCTTCTTCAGACACGAGGAGGAGGTTAATATGTCGATCCTTCTCATTTGCAGTCAAATGTACAGGTAGCACTTCTTCTTTTTTCTCGGCTACTATAAATACATTGACTGAAATGTCGTTCAAATTTTCGAACCTTGGAATATCCTTTAACGCGACGGGGAAATCAATGCCTTCGAAATTAAGATGCCGTCGGTAATGTGGATATGATGATTGTCGCGATGAATTGACATTTGCGGGAAATAATGCCGACATAATCGCCCACGCAAAGCAGTCATCACCAGGAATTTCTACATTAATTACTGCTCTTTTGTTTTTAATCCACTTGGGCAAGTCGATCCATCGGCCGGCACGCATGGGATTATACTTCGCTGTTTGTATAGCCAGCGAATGTATGCACGATAAAGCCCATCCCGAGCCATTCTCCTGAAATTCTTCGAGAGAAGCAAGAATAGGCGCTTGAACTTTTTCGTCGAACCACTCGTTTAAGTCCGTGGTCGCGCATAATTGCCCATATTTGTTGGCAAAATATTTTACATCCTGCAGCTGCCCCGCGGTAAACTCACCCGAAAACACAGTACATACCTTGACACAGTTGTACTCGTTTATTATACCACGCACATATTCAACGACGCTAGGTTTTATCTCAGACATGAATTTTACGGGGTCCGAATGTTTTAAATTAACTACCAGTGCCGTTCTTAACCGATTTTTAAATGCCGATTCGACATTCTTCTGCACAATAAAATTTTCTTCAGGCCTATTATCTTCTTCTCTTTGAGCCAATCGCTCGACAGCTTTAGCACTTAGAGTCGTTATGCGATGCATAATCGCCTCCAGCGATGCCTTCACCCCATTTGGAATATGAGGATTTGATAAAATGTAGGAATTAATGTTTCGAATATTCCCGGTACACTTCTCGATGAAGTCCTGGAATTGACCCGGAGTAGCATGTTCGCCGAGGGTTTCGTAAACCCCCTTCAAGGATTCCTCCCACGATGAAAAAGTTCTCTTGATATCGACCATCTTGAAAAAATGTTACAAGTAGAAGAACGTGTGGAGTATAGGAGACTATTCCCCGATAGTCCGAGTATGCTTAATTTATACCGCACTGAATTGATCCGCCGTTGCCATATACAAATACAACATTAAGATAATCTAACAGTTTATCATCAAAATCTGGCAACGCTGTAATTTTCATTGCGTAGAAAAATCGATCAAGATGGGTGTGATAAATGTCCTGAGAATAAGACACATTTATTTTACACTACTATTTAGGGTACCAGGAAAAATGTCTATAAAAGTCTATAAAAGAATACATCATAGAAGTAATCACTAATGGGTTTTACACGCATCTCAACTCGTATACCATCTTTGAGAGACATAGGTCCCGACATATTATCTAATATGCTTGGAATTTACATGTGTTTTCCCAAGGATGGTCGAAGTTACATGTGTTTTCCCAATGATTGGAATCTAGACCGAGCGCTTTCGAATAAGAGATGTGGGAAAAATAGACCTGCCGGGTCCCGCGCATCAGGGGGTCGACGTGTTAGGTCTTTTGAACGTGTTGAGGCTTGCTTAGAGGCTTTTCTAAATTAATTTTAAAATGGTCTTAGCGGTTTTGTGTGAAGGGGCTCAGCGGTTTCGTCACTGTTGGAGATCATTGAGATACACTAACGGCTTGTCAAGACGACTGTCATATTGATGAATAGATTTCCCCCGACGAGAGAAAACTCTGAAACTTACAACATGGTAAGGGAGAGGTCAACGCCCTGATTGTAGGTTTTTAAAATTTGTGTGAGATTTAAAAAGTAGGTCGTCGATATACGAGATTGCGCTTCAAGCTGGTATTTAGACTAATGGAAATCTACTCTTTCAATTCATCAAAAAAAAAAGATATGTAACATCCGAATTAGGTCGGTAACGACATATTGAAAGAGTGATTTCCCAACAGGGCACATTTAAATGATCGAGAGATATATGCATAAGGCTACAGCATTATTCTTCGAAAACTTAATGGGACCGTCCACGAAGTCTTGCGTCATCTTAATGACCTCATTAGTGACGGTCAGATTTCCCAATGAGAGACTCTTGAAACCGCGTACTAAACAGTAAATCAAAAATGCGAATCAATCCGCGAATCAGCCCGCGAGTCAGTCCGCGACTCAAACCACGAATTAGTCCACGAATCAGTCTGCGAATTAGTTCACGAATCTACCACCTCGCATGCTGCGACAGCGCCGCGACTGTGGCGACGCCTGGTGGCGGCGGCGGGAACTGATTTCAAACTGTCCCTATTCATCTACTGAAATAGTATCCGACAAGAGAGGAAAACATAACAACCATTTACAAAATTAACAGATGAAATTAAACTAACGGTTCAACAGCACTCTCACTCCATACCTCACTCAGAATCTCACTATCAACGTGAAAAGTCAAAATTGCATTATTTTGAAAATTCTGATTTGGGTATCACTGAATTGTAGGTGTTATTTTTAGAGCATTATTCGTCTGTGACAGGAATATTGAATCCTCCAATTACTAGAACTACCTATTGTAAGTATTTCAATCACCATGTCAATTTTACATTTGTAAAGCCGATAACAGATGTATGCGATATGTGGTATGCATACCAAAACTCTCTTACTTTAGATAACACTTTTTTAATGCATAAAAAGAACAAAACTGTTTACTTTATAATGAAACAAGAAATGATGTGACAGAAAGATGTGTTACTGTGTGAATTTGATTACGGTCAAAATCTGCCGTTACCTAAAATACCTGTCTCTGATCAATTCTACAAGCGTTTATTGTGGTTAAATATATTTAATATTCACGTATTTAACGATGACAATAAGCTAGTAATATGTTTCCCTCGATTGAAGGTTATTTTACGAAAGGAGGCAATACGACTTCTAATTGTTTATTGCAAGTAATTGAGAAGGAGTTTACATTGCCATATTATAACAAGATTTATTTATTTTCTGACTCTTGTGGGGGACAAAATACAAATTACATTCCGATTGGCTTTTTGTTGTTACTGTCAGTATATCTTCAAGTGGAAATCATTCATTTATACCCTATTCGAGGGCATTCATACTGTCTATGCGACAGAAACTTTGGGATGTACGGCAGAAAGAAAAAGCTTACTGAGAAGATAGAAACTGCTGAAGAGTACATCAATCTGATAAAAAGCTCCAGAAATTCTCCCTTTACAATAGTCGACAAGTTACAAGAAACGATAATGAATTTTGAATTGTTTTTGGAAAATAAAATTAAAATTCGTTCATACTGTCTATGCGACAGAAACTTTGGGATGTACGGCAGAAAGAAAAAGCTTACTGAGAAGATAGAAGCTGCTGAAGAGTATATCAATCCGATAAAAAGCTCCAGAAATCCTTCCTTTACAATAGTCGACAAGTTACAAGAAACGATAATGAATTTTGAATTGTTTAGAACGAAGATGGGTGACCGTTTGAGTCCGCCCTACGGGATAACATGTCGGTTTTTTTCAAATGTAGTCTTGTTCTATACGTGACGAATGCAAGTCTTGACCCCCTGTAGACTTGTCGTCCGCAGGGTTGAGTGGAGGGGATGATGTGAAAGCTTGCGAGGATTCGGGACACAAATCATGTAGAATCGTGCTTATATACCATCGTAGTTTCAAATATTAATTATACACATTATACTAACATGCATTAAGAATCATTTCGAATTGACAGTTTGTAATTTATTTCCTGCATGACCCATCTCAAACTAACATTATCCCCTCACTAACTCACATCCATAATGGTAACGGTATTTACATCATCAGTATCTAGTTCTCTAGTTGTCTTGCTAAATATTTTGAATTGTTAATATCATTATTAGTATTAATATTATCGCGACAAATACATATTATAAATATGCATTATTATTAATTAATATACCAGACTAAATTTTCTATTCACTAAGGGCAGGGGTTTTTTATTAACTAATTTCCATTACATAACAATCAAGATGAGTCAGCATAGATATAGTTTTCCTTTCCTAATTATTCATCCCTTCAATCACTTGGGAATCTTTTCTTACCTGGGTTCTTCATAAATATCCTGCATGTGTGTATCAGAATTCAGTATCAGTTTGTAGATAGCGTCTGAGGCTGATTCCTTCCGCCAAAGCCTCACTGAAGATTTCAGTTGCGGAGGGGATTGACGGAAACGCCACGCATGTATCTTTTTAATTTTTATTTATTTGTATATTTTTTGCATGTCTATATATGGGTAAATCCATAGAACTTTTAATTTTACGCTTTAAGAAAAACATTTTTTTTCGGTGGCACACATTTAAAATCAACCTGAGGCCACTCCTAAACATAAAAAATGTAGAAAAAACGACACGTTACGACTTTTAAAGGATTGTTCCAACGCAGTCAGGTAAAACGAGACCCAAAATTATATCTTCGAACCAAACATATTTCTGTACGCGGAAACAGATGAAATTTGTTACTCGGGGTTTTTTAAGTTACTGGTCACGAATCCGTCATCAGATATTCAGAATTCAAGATGGCGAATTCAATATGGAAGACCGAATTTGTAACAAGTTACTCACACAAGCTCAAATTGGGTATGCGGGGGTTTTCTTTCTTTTTGCTTTTAGGTTCATAATATACAAATTTTAGCAGCAAACATTTATTTAAGTCGATTCAAGGCATTACAATCCCAGATATCCTGAAAAAAAAAATTTAAATAGGTATGACGTAAGTTGTCATTAGTACCATATTTATTCATTTTTAACAAGAAAAGATGAAGCAAGGGAGATGAAAAACTTGATCGATGAGCGACCCCGAATACACAGTTTCAGCTGGTTCAAGCAACTTTTTAGGAATTTGGTCCGCCATATTGTATCTACCATCTTCAATTTTTAATATTTCTCAACGTATTTATGATCAGTTACCAATAAAACCCACGCGTAACAAATTTCAGCATTTTTCCGTGTAAAGAAAGGAGTTTGTGTCAAAGAGATAATTTCATGTCTTGTTTTACCCCTGAACATCATATTGTATTTCTGGAACAAGTTCAGAGTATTATTATGACACCTAAAACAATAAATTACGCTAATAATCGAGGCATTTAATTGTGTATAGTTCGTGTGCCTGACAAAAGTGTCATTTTTCAACAACAGTTACGCACGAAGGCTATAGGTTGTAATAGGCACAGAATTGAGATGAGACAAGGCACACCTTATTCCTTGGAATACGTCACTTATTATATCATCAATTAAAAATTTCCAAAGTATGGAGCCATAATATTGTTTGTTCTAAAAGTTATTGTTAGAAATTAACGAAAATTCCATTTTCCATAAATCTTCTGCACGCGACTTTGGACGCATGTCATTCTTAGTAAGCGATAGGCACACTTATTTTTTAAATATCTTTGGCTTTTATAAGTAACATTAACCAACAACATGATTTTCAAATGAAAAGACACGTTCCAAAAGTTACAGAACAAAATATTTAAAAAAATACGATTTGCACGCAGTAGTTTATTCAAATTTTATGAGGTTTCGTGTTTCCTTTGGTTTTTTAATCAACTATCATGCAAAACAAATAACTGTACCTTGAAAAGCATATCCTTTTTAGTAAATAGTAATGTTTTATAAATATTTCTGCACAGCTTATTTACGTGAATCTTAAAATAACATGAAAGTCAAAAGTTCTGTGGATTTGCCCATATATGAGTAATTCCGTGGAACTTTTAAAATTCGAGTTCGAGAAAATTCAAAAATTAAAATTTAAGGCACACATGCAAAATTTGGTTTATCTACTTCTATACACATAAGAAAGGACTAAAAAATGCCCGTTTTCCATTTTTAACGCAATGCATTTTTTATAAATGCAAATATATATACAGGGTGAGGAAAAAGTATGGAAACCCCAGAAAATCTAAGTGGGTAGGTGATGAAAAAAAAATATTAAGGTCAAGTCTTATGTAACATTCAACGAGGAATCCAGTGATGACCATGGATTTGACCTTGGACCTAACCTTCAAGGTCATTTGAAGGTCAACTTCTTTTTTTTAAATACGAACCCATACTTTTGATGTCGGGAATCGAAAGAGCGTAAAATTTTACGTTAAAATATGTCTCGAGGTTCAAGGTCAACGTGACCTCTAAAGGTCAAATAACGCTAAAATTACGTTTGCAAGAAAATCTTGCAGAACAAGTGGTTATTAGAAAAAGGATTAATGACAGGTCTGAAATATCATTTAAGTAGTACTTCAAAAATTATCTTTTCCTCGACTTTGGACCCCTCCTTCAAGGTTATTTGAAGGTCAAACTGTTTTTTTAATGCGAACCTATACTTTTGAGGTCGGGATTCGAAATAGCGTAAAATTTTACATTAAAATAAGCTTCGAGGTTCAAGGTCAACGTGACCTCTAGAAGTCAAATAAGGCTAAAATTACATTTGCAAGAAAATCTTGCAGAATAAGTGGCTATTGGAAAAAGGATTAATGACAGATCTGAATTATCATTCAAGTAGTACTCCGAAAATGACCTTTTCCTCGACCTTGGACCTTCCCTTTAAGGTCATTTAAAGGTCAACTTTTTTTTTTAAATGCGAACCCATACTACGCAAGCAATTACAAAATATTATTTTATGCACGACGTTAAACGACAGAACTATATTTTGTCTTTGAATCTGCATTACCGACAATTGTTATTCTGTTTCCCTGAGGGATTGCGAATTTGAAAACTGGCAACGTTGACTATTAATGACAATGACGTTTGGCGCATTTTAACAACGTCATTTGTTGTCTTTGATACCACTGACGTTTAATACCCCGTTATTGCCATTTAATACACCATTTTACGATATATTTTACATAGTCAAGAAAATATTTTTTATTTTCTACAATATAAAATTAAACAAATTAACCTTTATTAGTACATTATTGTTTCTATAAACAAAATAAATTAATTATAATCAAACTTAACTAGTGTTTAACAAAATAAACTATATTACTAAATTCGTTTCAAACTAATTTTTACGTTTTTTTGAAGTTGTCTGTTGCGCTTGTTGTCTCTCTTTCAAGTTTTGTTTTTTCGTACATTTCTTGTTCGTTCTTTTATTTTGACATGGATTCTAACCGCTGTCCAGTAATGAAAAATGTTTGCATGATGGGCGCGCGCGCGCGCACACACACGCACACACACACGCACACACGCACGCACGCACGCACGCACGCACAAAACACACACTCACTAAAATTGTTGGAGTCCACTCTAAAAAAGTAAACACTTTATTCTTTTGGTATGCATTTCACTCCATTTTACTCCTATGGAGTACACTTCACTCCAACAATTTTAGAGTGTACACAAACTATAGTCTCTTCTTCAAGAGTCTGAATGTAAGTTGTAAAAATGTTAAGTACGATGAAAATGTTATTTTTTAATTGAAATTGTGTGCTAACAAAAAATGAAATCTAGTTGATAAATTTTCAAAATAATGGACATGAATTTTTTTTATGATAAGTTTTGAATTCAAAGTTGACATATTTTTTTTATATCATTTCATAACTGAGATGTAAGGAACATAGTAAAAAAAGTGATTATTTCTCTACCTTTTGAGTGTGACAAGCAAAAATGTAGTTTTTAAAACCAAAATACGCTAGAGATAGTGATATTTAAAGCAGCCAATCAATAATTAGCATGAGTCGCACACTTATGGGACCGGGACTATTTCATTCGTTAAACTGTCCTAAGTAATATTCCGTTTTCACATATTGCGGATCATGAAAGTCATTTTTTTTACATTGCTTTTTCCAAAAATTAATCATTTTCATGAAAATCGAGTTACTCCCACATATTTGTTTATAGTACGTCGTGCATGGTAGACACATGCATATAACCTTCAGTTTTTGAAAATATAGAGTAAGAGGAACAATTTACTCCATTTTCGAATCCTTTGGACAATATGCATTTTTTTTATTACATTAAACAGATAAGAATTTCTCTTGGTACCACCTGAGAATTTAGTTCATTTCGAATGTTTTCGTAATCACACATGACTCTGACGACATATGGTCGATTTCTGGTAATAGAATATTGTTCTTTTAACTCAATTTAACCGTATTAAACTATTTTTAAATCATTGCATCCCTTAAATTGAAACGTTACAATACGGTACCTCGAATTTTAAAAGTTTCGCGGAATTACTCATATATGGGGCATTTTACGTGAAATGTCCCAAGTCGAAAAATCTGTATCTCGGGTCAACGTAAATCTTAATGTATTCCACTTACGCATATAATGATATCAATTTTGTCGCAAGTGGTTCTTATACATTTTTTGATGCTTTTTCGATTGATGAATTTATTTTTACAAAATTCTCAGAATTTGACCTTGATTTTGCAAAATTAAAAATAAATATGCTATTTTCTCGAAGATGGACATTTTTTTTTTAAATAAATAATTTTAAATGAAAGCTGAGCTTTTTTTCTACCAGTATACCAACTTTCAGAATGCCGTTTTTTTTTTGTACTCGAGTTATTAAATAATAACTAGTGCGGTGCACAGCGCAGCCTTGGTCCGACCGGGTCGAATCGAGTGTGCACCGCACTAGTCATTATTTAATAACTCGAGAACAAAAAAAAAACGGCATTCTGAAATTTGGTATACTGATAGGAAAAAACCTCAGCTTTCATTTAAAATTATTTATTTAAACAAAAAAAAATGTCCATCTTCGAGAAAATAGCATATTTATTTTTAATTTTGTAAAATCAAGGTCAAATTGTGAGAATTTTGCAAAAATAAATTCATCAATCGAAAGAGCATCACAAAATGTATAAGAATCACTTGCGACAAAATTTTTATCATTTTATGCGTAAGTGGAATAAATTAAGATTTACGTTGACCCGAGATACAGATTTTTCGACTTGGGACATTTCACGTAAAATGCCCCATATATATATATATATATATTTTTTTTTTTTTTTCGTGTCTATATATATTTTTTACATGTCTATATATATATATATATATATATATATATATATTTTTTGCATATCCATGTGTATATATTTTCGCATGTGTGTATATATATATATTTTTTTATATTTTTTTTGCACGTCTATATACAACATTTTTTAGTATTTTGTTTACATATTATATATTGTTATATTAGTTGCCTTTCTTTTTTTTGATTTATCATAATGCATGCTAAAAATCATATTCCCATACCATTCTATTCGTAGTAACTGTCAAACCGAAATTGTATCAACTTTATAGTTATTGAATATAATTTTTATCTTTCATTGTTTTCTATTACCTTTTTTCGTTGTCAATTTCATTACTAGTTGAAATTATAAATATTTCGACAAGGACTAAACGTTTGTGAATCCGAGCGATTACGACGGAAGGTGTGCGAAATGTTTATGGAATTTCCAAACTATGGCATTTTAACATCTAATGCAATTGGTAGATTTAAGCCGTTAATTATTTTATTTTAATATATTATTTTAATTACGCGTACACCCATTTTTAGCTAGATTCTTAAACCTTTGCATTTTTAATTTATTACATTTCATAAAAAACACTTTATCGGTATATTGTGATATCCTGAGTATTTATCGAAAATATTACTTATGAAATATCGCATATCATAATATCGATGCATAATTTTGCTGAATGAGGCATTTGTGATAATAGCGATTTGAGGAATCTTTGACATAAGAATTATAACCCTTTTCCCGAATTGGAAAAGGATAGAACACAAAAAAAAAAAACAACAAAAATGAATGAATGAAAAACGCAAGGGTGTTAAATAATCTTCAACCTTTATACGCTAACTGAAGGTTATATTTCTCCCAAAAAAAATACAGTAAAGTTTTGGGAGCGCGACAAGAAAAGGAACGCACTAATACGCCAAGGGCGCTGGATTCACAAATCACGCGACGGTAGAGTTTCTTCTGTATGACCGGAAATACACAACAAAAAGTACAAGCTGCGAAAGAGGGGGGGGGGGCACAAAGATGCATAAAGGAGGGACTTACGATGTCGGCGCTAACGTCTCTGGCAGCGTCTCGGTGGACCAGGTGGTCGACCC
Source organism: Trichopria drosophilae (assembly GCA_030407085.1). Classification (NCBI taxonomy): domain Eukaryota; kingdom Metazoa; phylum Arthropoda; class Insecta; order Hymenoptera; family Diapriidae; genus Trichopria; species Trichopria drosophilae. The sequence continues at coordinate 46,782,373 of CM059587.1, read as the reverse complement.
GGAACTCGTCGGCGGCCGGCTCGGGATGTCCTCCTCGAAATTCTCCCTGGAGGCTGCGACGTCCTCGGCAGAAGGGTGGGTGGTCGTCGCACCGAAACTCCGTCCTCACTTTTTCCGCACGAATAATTTCGCCTCGCAAATAGTCCACTCACGCAAAACAATTTATATCGCAAAGCAAATTTCCGCGCAACACACGTTTTTCACACAGTTGATCTTGGTCCGTTCCGTAACGCGTCCGAAAACGAAGTGACGTGGTGGGGCCGCTATCGCGCTTGGTAGATGCGCGCGGGAACCGTAAGCGCATCTCCAGTGACCAGGAGCGGAGAATCGCCGGGGGCGATACGTGGTTTTCCCCACCTAATCACAGGTGTTGGGAAAGTATTCTCTGTCTTCGTCTCTTCGGATTCCCTGCAGCGATAGAGAGAGAGAGAGAGAGAGAGAGAGAGAGAGAGAGAGAGAGAGAGAGAGAGAGAGAGAGAGAGAGAGAGAGAGAGAGAGAGAGAGAGAGGGAGAGAGAGAGAGAGAGAGAGAGAGAGAGAGAGAGAGAGAGAGAGACAGGCGTTATATGACGCAACGTCGGTTTGAACAGCCACGCTACCAAAAGGCAGCTTTCAGGTGGCAAGAGTTGGACCATGGTATAATAAGAAAAGGTATCACAACTCGTTCGTTCCGCGCAGGCAGTATATATAGGCCATAGGGGGGCAACTGCGGGCCACCAATCAGCTAGCGACCGGTAGACTCCCGAGAAGCGATTTTCGTCCCCTTCCATATGCTTCCCGCGGACTCGCCGCGGAGAATCACATGCAAACGCGGCTCGTCCGTGTGATTTCTCCTCCGCACTCACACTACCAAAGTCGACGTGCCCGTTTGATATCCCCACCGCACTTACACTATCAAAGTCGGCGTGCCTGTGTGAGCTCTACAGACGCTGTTAAAAGGAAATTTGCCGGACGTATCCTTCCCCGAATTCCTATATTATAAATATAGCATAAATATAATATGTGGCTCCCGATTCGATCCTGAATTTTCTTTTCTCTTATGATTTTGGAATAAATCTAGGCGCGAAATTCAAAATGAAGATTCAATTTATTATTGTTATTTATCAAGAAAATTCATACTTTTATATATCAAGTCGTTTTAATCGAAATGAATTATTTTTTAATGTAAATTCAATTCAATAAAAAATAATTAATTAAAAATAATATTGATCATAAGATATTAATTTCATTGAATGAACTAAATATCCCTGCTCAAAAATATGCTAGCCAAGTTTCAACTCTCCTAAATAATTTTAGACCACTCGGCTACCAAATGGTACGTAAAATTTCACAAGATTCCGTCTAATAAAGTTTTACCCGACGGTACACTATATATTAAAAACAATTTCATTAATCAGTTTATTTCATCGTTTTGCGAAAAGTACCATATTAAAACGGATAAATATTACTTTATTTTTCTATACAAATTCATTAAAAAAATACCTATTTCAATTGCATCAATAATCAAACATGGGGGTTGTTAAGAATTAACTCTTAAGGCGTTACAAGAACAACTCGTTATTCGTTAGTGACATACAATTATTATACATTTTTTTGCAACAGGTACATATCGTACATATGGGTAATTATGGAAACAAAATCTCTATTTTTGTTATTTTTTTATGTTAATACAAACAAATGTAATGTATTACGTTCTAATCGATGATAATAATCAAAATATTTACATATGCCTTTTCCGAAATAATCTTACATTTCATGAAATAAACGCTTTAAAAGTTTTTGTTTAGCAGTTTTGAAGGTATAATTTTAACTATTAACAATAACTTATAAAATAATTTATGATATAATTATATTTTTAAAGAACAAATAACTAACTGAAAAAAATATAAACCAGTGAGAGATTTTCAGACACTCATTTATTATTCTTTTTATTCAAATTTTATGATTTTAGTTCAATTTATGCATTTTTCATATTTAATGAATAAAATCGTGTGCATTAACAACTCCTGGGATTAATGAAATTGTTTTGAATATATAGTGTACCGTCGGGTAAAACTTTATTAGAAGGAATTTTGTCAAATTTTACGTACCATTTGGTAGCCGAGTGGTCTAAGCGTTGGAAAGTTAAAATTTTTTTTGGCGTTCGCGCCCAATATGGGACAAATTTTTTTTCTTTTTTATTTTCATAATAACGATACATTTTTTAAATTTATTTTTGGCATATGTATTGTTAAAGCAAATACTAAAATACTCTGTTTTGATTCCCACAACATTTATTCCATTCAATATTATTAATTATGGCTTTACAGCATTTTTGTACAAATATATTTAAGTTGCAATCCTAATTATATAATAAGAATTATTTTTATTGACGGAGGGGGGAAATGCGTTAGGCACCATAGGGGGTTGAAGATGTTGCGTAACCCCCCGTGTGTCGGACTCCCTCACCTTTGATGTTAACGGCAAGGTTTACCGACTAAAACCCTAACCTCCCTTGGCCCTCCAGAATCCACGTGTGCAGTCTGCAGCAGAAAAGTGGCTCCGATATCCATCTCCTCCGCTGCAGACTGCACCGGGCCATTTCGTTTGCAACTGCAACCACTCCCTCTACCATTGGGTTAGTGGTTACAGGATCTCGTGTGACCTCAGTAGACGGAGAGATCCCAGCAGCACTGCTTTCTGCATTCGGCCTGCGATGGAATTTACATGTTCTCGACAGGCCGGAATGCTTTTGATGTTTTGGAGGAAAGTTGGTCTCATTCCTCCCAGCACTCCAATTATCAGCACGACGAGCTTGATTTTGAATCCTCGATACAGCCTGCGAATCTCGAACAGGAGTTCCTGATATTTTATCCGTTTTTCGTCCTCTTCGCTGACTATATTTGTTTCTGCTGGTGCAGAAAACTCGATGACGAAGATGGATTTGTCATCGAAGTCAACAAGGACGATGTCAGGCTTATTGGCTGATATTTGCCTGCTCGTCGGGAATGAGTAATTCCAGTATATTCGGCACGACTCATTCCCGACAACGGATTCAATATCAGTGGGGACGTACGGCAAAACTGGGGTTGCATCAATACCATAAGTGCTGCGAAGATGGTAATACAGCACTCGAAGAGCCGCATTGTGACGTTTATGTCTTGCTGAAACTGCATATATTGGGCATGCTGCCAAAAGATGCATTAGTGTTTCAGCATGACATCTACACAATCTACAAAGCGTACTCTGTACCGCCTGGTGTAAGATGTTCTGTCGATGCGCTAAGGTATTGATCACCCCATCCTGGCACGCGTAGATAAAACCCTCGGTCTCGGATTTCAAGCCGGCTGATCTTAAGAAGGAGAAGGTCATCTCTGCCGACAAGCCAAGTTGATGGACATTTCGAAAGAATTGTCCATGCAACGGCTTGTCGATATGCCTTCCCTCCAACATACGGAGTTGTTCCTTCCGTATGTTAGCCCTGAGACGCACTGGGCACAGATTGATGACTGATTCAGCCTCCTGTGCACCACTACGTCCCACGTTGAAAACCAGACCGAGGTTTCGCGCCGCTCGTTCCGCCGCGTTGTACACAAACGCCCCCTTCCCCTGAATTTCATGCTGATGTACTAGCATCATCAGGGGATCCTCCGTTCGATTAATCACGTCGCAAGCTGTTTCGAGGACCAATCGGTCATGCATACACTCCAGGCTTAAAAGGCCACGACCTCCCATATTTCAGGGCAAATACAGTCGTTCGACGGAAGATCTTGGATGCAAACTGCGTTGCATACAAATCATCTTCCGTGTGCTTCGGTCAAGATCCCTTAGCTCGTCAACGTTCCACTTCAGTGCTCCAAAACAATAGAGCACTGGTGATATGGCCAACATATTCGTGGCTGCCACCTTATTTCTCCCGGTCAATTCTGATGACCAGATCTGACGGAGAATGCGCCGGTATTTCTTAATGATGGTGGTTTTAGCAGCCTGCACATCCTGGACATGCCTTTGAGGTACGCCCAGGTATGTGTAGGCTTCTTCGGCGCTAAGGTGGGGGATGACATTTCCGTTGACGAGCTCCATATCGTTGTTATGGGAGCCTGACCTTCCTCTGCAAATGAACGACTGCACACTTGTCCAATCCGAATTCCATGCCGATATCTCTCGAGTATGTGAGGGCGATGTTCAGAGATCAATGTAATTGATCTTTGCCTGATGCGTATAATTTAAGATCGTCCATATAGAAAAGATGGGTGATCTTATGTACACTTTCACCAGGCGGTCCACACATGTACCCTTGAGATTTCCGGAGAGCAACGGATAGCGGGAATAGTGAGATGCAGAAGAGCAGAGGACTCAGAGAATCTCCCTGATAAACACCTCTTTGGAATTGAACCAGTCTAGATATGGTTCGACGCTTGCCCGATGTCATGACAAAGCGTGTTTTCCAAAGAGGCATCAGGTCTTCTACAATTCTCACTATGTTTGGGTGGACATGGAGGCGTTTGAGCAACAAGCCTAAAAGCTCGTGCGATGTTGAGTCATACGCCTTCATGTAATCCAGCCAGGCTATCGACAGGTTACGCTTGTACTGGACTGCGTCCTGACAAACACACCTGTCGATAAGCAAGTTGTCCTTGCAGCCGGATACACCCATTTTGCAGCCTCGTTGTTCTACTATCCGTTGCCACACCGGTTCATGGATTTCTCAATACGTTCGTTCAAGATGTTAGTGAACAATTTGTATAACGTATTGAGACACGTGATCGGTCTATGGTTTCTCGGATCGGACAAGTCTCCCGATTTTGGGATCAGTGTCGTTTGGTCCTCCACCAGCCAGTGCGGAATGGGTTGGTCTCCATTTATATAACAGGTGAATATTCGGGCTAGGTGTTGATGGACAGAAGTGAACTTCTTCCACCAATAGTTATTAAGTCCATCCCAGCCCGGCGAGGAGAAATTCCTCGCTCCTGTGATGGCATTTTCCACCTCTAATGCACTGACGGGTGGCAATCTTCATGGCCAGATGCTAAATAGTCGATCACACACTGAACTCGGGAAGCGAGTTTCCGTGTCAGTCGAATCTCGCCGTTCAATTGAGACATGCGTTTTGTAATCTGCCGACTCCCCGATATCTGTGTCAGATTTCGCGGAGCCACCAGATCACTTGCAGCCTCGTAAACGGCACAATTGACCTGCCACAGGTCGCAGTCATCTGGAAGAGCATCCAGAAGTAGGCTATTTGCTCTGTCTAATTCTCGTTGTTTAGGCAAAATTTTCGTTGTCAAATTTTTCCTAAACACGAGTGTCGTGCTTTCATAATGTGGAGCATCTCTCTCAGCACCGCGTACGGGTTCAGTTGTTATTGCCCGCACATCCGGTACCGGTTGACAGCTGGGAACAACGAAACCTGTCCGCCTCAGATAGGCCACATAATCTCTCAGTTGTTGTTGAGAAAGGCGATCTGCCAGTTCGGGATGCATTACTGCAAACCGACTGTGCATTCGCGCCATGTAGCCTCTCTGTTGCGGACAGCTCTCCTCGTAGCAGCGCATTAGATCTTGCCTGAGATTCTCCGTCCACTGAAATCGTTCGTTGGAACGTAAAGGTCGTTGTCCCGGGACACCTATTTCGGCTCCTCCACCTCGGGACTGGGCTGCATCCGAAGCAGCCCGATGGTCAGGAGCCCTGCGCGTTGTATTTCTTCTAACCGCAAATACAGGGAGTAGGGTGGTTGGTCCTACCCCCCGTTATTATGCCTCTCTCGTTTGTCTCTTACCTCGCCATCTACTGGGGTTGGTTACCCAATCTCTGGCAAGGTTACTAAGAGTCCAGGGCCCACCGGCTTTGATAAGCACACGTGGAGGTGAGAGTAGGCCATTTGGGAAGATAGGCTAAAATGCAGCTTTTTGCATAGCCGCATTGTGTTACGCATCATTCCCTTTGGGCCCCTATAAGAATTATTACTATTATTGTTATTATTATTATTATTGTTATAAAAACAATTTCGTTGGATTCAATACATTACCTATTGTCATTCATTAGCGAAAATTTCCGTATTACAATCGCGAATAATAATGTTTTGATTTTTTTTATATGAAAAATTTATAAATTGAACTTCAATCATAAAAGTTGAACAAAAAGAATTATTAATTAACTTCTGAAATCTGAATTTAGAATTCTTTGGTTCGATGTATATGACTGAATCTCATTTTATAAATTTTTAATATTAAAAACACTCGAATTGGTTAAAATACAATAACAATTGATATTGGATTGCATGAATAAATTTAATACATTGCTTTTGCATTTCTCCTGAAAAGAAGTGAATTTTCTTTAATATAATAATTAAGAAATTAAGAATTTCGGACATGTTAATAAGTTAAAAATATTTTTGAAAAATAATAAAGTCATAATTAATAATATCCAATCGAATAAATTTTTGAGGAAATAAATTACGGTATTTTTTCATTTGCTTTAATGACAAATTTACATTTGTCAAAATAAATGAAGAAAACATAAACATATATTAAATTATCTGATAAATAGTTTTCACATGCACAATCTTTATTATGCAAATAAATAAGAAAAAAAGAAATTTTGTTGAAAAAAAAATAAATCGTCCCGTACTGGGCGCGAACACCAAAAAAATGCGCAACATTCCAGCGCTTTAACCGCTAGGCTACCAAGCATTACGAAATTATGTATGTAGTAATGTTGTATATGAACATCGGCAGGAGACATTTGTTTAATGAAAAAATAATTAACATTAACAAGAAAAATAAAGAAAGCAATCAATATGTAATATTAAAAATTACATAATTTTAAAAATTGAAAAAAATAATTATTTAGGATAGTTGAAACTTGGCTAGCATATTTTTGGGCAGGGATATTTAGTTCATTCAATGAAATTAATATCTTATGATCAATATTATTTTTAATTAATTATTTTTTATTGAATTGAATTTACATTAAAAAATAATTCATTTCGATTAAAACGACTTGATATATAAAAGTATGAATTTTCTTGATAAATAACAATAATTAATTGAATCTTCATTTTGAGTTTCGCGCCTAGATTTATTCCAAAATCATAAGAGAAAAGAAAATTCAGGATCGAATTGGGAGTCACATATTATATTTATGCTATATTTATAATATAGGAATTCGGGGAAGGATACGTCCGGCAAATTTCCTTTTAACAGCGTCTGTAGAGCTCACACAGGCACGCCGACTTTGATAGTGTGAGTGCGGTGGGGATATCACACGGGCACGTCGACTTTGGTAGTGTGAGTGCGGAGGAGAAATCACACGGACGAGCCGCGTTTGCATGTGATTCTCCGCGGAACGGCAACTCTGCTACCCTCTCTACTTGACCCATACGCTACACGGCAACCGACTGGTCGGCGTCTGATTGGTTGTCTACTGCGCACACATAAGTTGGAATACGTTTTCTTATTGTACCATGGAGTTGGACGGCTACTGCCGAGTTAGTGGAGGCGAGTAAGGTCGCCATACACGAGGGAAAAGAGGGGGAATGTGAGGCGGTTTTTTAGCGTGCTGGGCCTGAATAATGCAGGCGCGCAGCGACTGAAAGGGGGGGAACGATACAGGCGCGTCAGATAGGGGCGGTGTCCCTTCTCGACGGCCACGATGACTCCTACCATCGGGTGGTACCTCCTGCGCTGCCGAGAGGGACAGCCAGGGGAAAGAGGGGCTCGGGCGTTTCGAGTGCTCGGAAGGTGGTGACGCTCCCGGCGAAACGCGCAACCGAGCAATGACGGTAAAGCCGTTCAGGCGCTTTACCGGCGACTGACGGACGGGTATTCGAACTCCTGAAAATTGGTAAAAAAAAAAAGGATTGAGGAAGGCGATCCTGAGCTCCGGGACACTTTCGACACGCGAGGGAACCGCGGCATCCACCGCGACGGATCTGCCAAGGGGTCGATCGGTGACACCTTGTCACAGAATAGTCATTTCTATGTTTAAGACAACTTTCTGTTATGTATGTTTCCTGCTTAAAGTTTAAAAGAAAATCTAAGCAAAGTGAAGAAATACCCTGAAAACATAACGTCAATTTTGGGAGGTTATTCTATGGTTATGAAAATATATTTTTTTTAAAAATCGAATTAGTTCTTGCCTTATTATGAAAAGAAGTAGGCCTAAGTGAACAGAAGCATATATTTTAAAGAAATGTCCATTTTCAGGCCCAAGACATGCAGATTATTAAAAAATTAGGCATTATGACACTTACCCCAACTGTCACATTAAAAGCAATCTTTAAAAATTGTACTGAGAAAAAGTTTTAGCATCCATTGTACGGATTTTTTCACACTGCTCAAGCCAACAGTTCAAACTTTTATTATCTACAAAAGTTAATAAAGGAATAATGAAAATTCAGTCGTGTATCTTACGTTAAAGTAATTTTTCTCATTGCAATTTTCTATCAGTTACCCCGATTGAACCTATATTTTTTTATCGTAAACTCCATTAACTAATTAATACTGTTTGCTGCATTAAATATTACATTTTCTGCTTACAAAATTATTTATAAAACTATTTTATGTTCAAAAAAATGTTACATTTAAATTTATCCTACAGCAAATACCATTAGCTAAAATCGTAATTTACATTAACTGAGGCGTTGGGGTGCAATACCTGCCAAGTCCCAAAAATTCAAAAATCGAGATAAACACAAATTTGCAATCTTTTATATATTTTTCAGGTGTTCCAAGTGTTAAAATAAGATTAAAAAAATGTTGACCTACTTTTACGAAGGACTTAATTTTCGTCGCAAATCAAAAAGTTGCCAAGTCCCAAAAATGATCTTTTCAAAACCTGCCAAGTCCTTAAATTTATCACATTCATTATTTATTTATGAAAAATACATAACAACATATTACTGAAATAAACCTCAATGTAAACATGAAGTTGTTTATTGTTATAATAGTTTTATGTTTGTGAAATTTGCATCGTGCAAAATGTAAATATAAACAGATCATATTTTTGAAAACGCGAGTCATGTTATTTCATAAAATAGTTATTGAATATCAGTCATTGAATACAACTCATTATGGGAGATGTGCAGGTGTCTGAGGTACCCCAAGGTGATGGGAAAAAACGTCTGAAAAAGAGTGCTAAATGGAAAAGATGTAAAGAAAAACAAGAAAGGTAAATCGGATTATAATATTTATTAAAATTCATTTTTATATCATCTGTCTATATTACGTATTTCGTAGTTAACTTTTCTTTTACCTTGTTGATTATAATTTTTTTTTTTTAGATATTCCGCTACTTTTCCTCGGAAACTTCCGAAATGTAAACATTCATCTAAATCCCCATTCAAGTGCGGCAGTCTTACAATAAGTGATATCAGAAAATTCCACGCATTATTTTATGCCACATCTATTAAACAAGATCAAGATTCCTTTATATTGAAATACTGACAGACGAAAACGCCATCTCGAAGTCGTCCAAGAACAGGTGGAAGAAAAAAGAAAAGCATATCTGTTGTATATTATGTTAAAAAACATGGAAAATTAGTGCGTGTTTGTCGTGAAGCTTTTTGTAGAAAGGATCTAATGAAATAGCCTCTATATTATATCATAGATTAACAACTCGTGATTGGAGTGATAATGTCGAGATAAGTACAGTTCGCTTAGTGTCTGATGGCTGTGCAGGCCAACACAAAAATTCGATTGTCTTGCTTGCCCTTTGTAAATGGCTTTCATTCGATGCCCCTAAGCATATAAAACAGGTAGAATCAGTATTTCCAGTTACAGGACATTCATTTATGCCTGCTGATCGAGTTTTCGGCCAAATTGAAAAGAGAATAAAGAAACTCGATACAATACTGAATCCAGAAGATTACATTTCAATTATGACTGATGCAAATTGTACTGTATTAAGAGGTGGAACAGATTGGCAACCTTATGATTGGAAAAGCGAAGCCCAAAGAGTGTTAAAATCAGTTAACAATTTTCATTTCAAAATTTCACAAGTCAAAAACTAATCATAAAATCTGAAAATCACTTAGTTACAGTTAACGCACTATTGTTCTCATCAGAGACGTACATTGGCTCAAAAACTATTTTAAAGAGAGGTGGACGTCTTAGTACTGTTGCACCAAGTTTATTTCATGTTGGCCACAGTGTCAAAGCAGAAAAGCTGAAAGATGTACGTGATTTATTAAATAAATATTATGGTGAGTCATGGCAAACCATTGAAGAACTCCAATGGTATGTTCCCGTTCTGGAAAGTCCAGGAAACGAAACTGACAGTGACGAAGAATCTGAATAATAGTCGTTTTTTTTTTCATTTCCATTTCTTGCAATATATAGGTATAATTATGTATCATTTGAATTGAATATAAAACTATAAAAGTAATTAATTTTGTTTGTTTCTTATAAATCACATTACTTCTATACATATTTTTCAACAATAAATTAATTTCGAGAGAAATGTACTTCAAAAAATGCCAAGTCCATAAGAAATGCAGAACAATACCTGCCAAGTCCATAATTTTGCGTCAAAACCATCCAAGTCCATTTTTTAAACTGCAATATCTTTAATACTACAAGACCTTGATTTGCCATAGACCATGAAATGTTTTCTTTTTTGTCAAGTTATTTATCACCATTATTACAATTTCATAATTTTTATTACTCTCGTCAGAAATAGTTTTTCGCGTATTTCTCGAAACACCATTATTTGGACTTGGCAGGTATTGCACCCCAACGCCTCAACTTACAGTACTCGTTTTATACTACTAATGAATGTTCGAGGTCAAATTTTATGAGTGTTGTTCAAGTTATGTAAGAAATTAGTACACAAATTTAATTTTTTTTAAAAATATCAATTTGGTAATTGTACTATTTTTGAGTAATTCACCATACGCAAAATAATGGACTGTCTTTCCTGTATTACGCAGAAAAACGCAGATTTGAATTATGTAACGATCATATATATTGTAGAAAACATTATCCAGTAAAAGTATTCATAATAAATAAAATAATAACATATATTAATAAAATACTCTACCATCCATCAACATAAATGCTACTTTTAGGTTTCTTTGTTATTTAAAAAATAATGTCATTTTCAAAATGTTATATTCTAAATACGAGGTTCTTTTTACTTGCACGATATATCAGTCCAATATAAGTACACCAAGCTCGATTTAACTTTAAACACACATTGTTTTGTATTAGGTCGTGTCGCATCTGCCAATGTTCAGGTTTTGTTTTTATCCGAAATATTTTAAAACAAAAACAGAAAGCTTACCTTTTAATAACAAGACCACGATACTTCCGAGAGAACATTGAAATAAAAACAATTTGAAGCAACAGTTTTTTCAATATTGTCGAAATTAAGACAATATTTTGCGAAAATACCTCTTGTCTAATAATAGTATCGTAAAATCGCCTATCTGGCAAAAATTATCGTACAGGATTCGGAGTTGATTTTTACCTAGCCTGTAACGGCGTAAACTTATGTCTTAATAAACAAACACAGAGCAAGAAATGCATCACTGAAGAGAAATTCTGAGATATGTAATTGTGACTTACAAAATCTGTCATAAACACATAAATTTCGGGCACTTAAACTTTAAAAAAATTGAATTATATCTCTTTTTAAAAGGCTGGGATTCATCGAAGACTAGTTGTACTAAGTATAAGATGTACTTTTACATTAACAAATTTACGGTTTCTATGTTGCATCCCGTGTAACATTTAATAATATACATAGTCATATATAAATCTAATTGAATATGAAAATTGTCTCTACAGAATTGTATGTTGTAGTATATTTATAAAAGGCATTTATATTAATATATATTATGTAATAGTATGTAGTTTGTCATCATTGATTGAAAAACGTTATACATTATGTTCGGCTTTTGCCATTTTGGCTCAGCCATTTTGAATTTCACATTTCGACACCAGCATACATTCGTAACCAGCTTTTTATAAAACAACTTAAAATCTATCCTTTACATTATAATTACAAGTACATTGAGTTATTGATGTAAAAGTTAGCGAATTTACTTTCGCTATTTTATTTCCGCCATTGTTAATGTTTAGATGTCACCAAAATACTCACGTTTGTAAGTCAACCTTATAATATTGTTATTTTTGGTGGTATTTCGAATATCATCCTTGTTTTAATTACTCCGAATTTGTCCATGTTAAATACGATTTTCTTAGCACTCGTCTATCTGTAAGAAATTTCGGAAATGACTTTCGCACATAATTTTTCTCTATTCTGCCATAATTAATCTTGAGTTTCGCGAAAGTTTCATGCATTTTCGACGAATCAATCTGGAGATATTAGGTTTCAAACACATCTAGTACACACAAGTCTTCAGTGCGTCGTACGTAATTCGCGCGAAAAGGACATTGAATTAACTAACGTTAATAGCCTCTAAGGGCGTACTTTTTTTCCAATGACTCACCGAATTTGATTAATTTAGTATTGCCACGTTTTCCATTAGTTAATTTTCCGATCAGAGAGTCCTTAACGCTTTAGTTTAAATTTAGTCTTTATCAAAAGTAACGTCAAGAACTGTATATTGGACCTGGTCAGCATCCGGTCAATAACTTTTGTGTTGGATTTCACGGGTCGTCATTATAAATGTATGCATCACGCGATCAAAGAGAAACGTGCTCGTTCGCAGTGCACCTGTTACCACCCTTGTGCAATAAAATAGTGGACATAAATTGTATAGAATTTAATTCGCTACAACTTCCGTTTAAACAAATTTTCACTACGACTTACTGTTCTCGCGAGAAATCGGATCTAACCAAACTTTGAGTTTCACCCTTCACCGCTTTTTGATTTTAAGCTAGTCCCATGTATCACTAACAATTTATGAATTAATCTCGAGTAAGGTATTTATTTTCCAGAAGAGGTAGTGAATATATATTATCGAGGTAGCGAATATATATATATCGCGAATATGGATATATTATCGATGATGGTCGAAAATAAATTATTCGTGGCGACGCACGGTAGGGACATAGAGCAGTTTCTCAATCAAAAATAGCTGCCACATCAATTCTACACCTATCTTAACGATTTTTTTTTAAATTTGCAGTAGGAAACCTACTTTATGAATCTACTGCGATATATTGAATTTTTCTAAGGCGGAGGACCAAAGAGGGCGCTGCAGTGGCGCGTACAATATTGAAATCTATCGATTGGCAATAAATCGGTTTATATCAGCAATAATATACTGTTTATGTTAATCAACGCTTGTTTTTTTATAGTTTCTCGATTTCTTTGAAGAATTGATGATTAACAGATGCTAGAACTAAAAAAATGTTCAGCAACCCTAAAAATACTGTGCAGAAGAGTACTGCGCTCTATTTAATAAAATACAGTTAGTACACGTTATAGAATGAATTTTATTTGTTGTAAACAGGGCATAAACAATTATATATAAGCCATAAATGAGTATATCTATAGTCACACAAAAATTATAAATTGTGATATATTCTTACAGATTATTAACGCCCACAATTCATATCTAATTACAAATACGTTGCAAATAATTGTGTGTGTATATATATATTGTCACCCCCGCCCCCGACTTCTTCGCTTCCGCCCATCCGTCGTCGTCGCTCGTGGCCGCCTGCAAAAAAAACCGAACTTTTTCCCCGGGGGCCACAAAAATCCGCACGGCGCGCCGGATGGTAAGAGAGATAACCAGACGAGCCGAAGCTCGACAAATTAATAAGCGCGCCGCACGCGCTGGTATGTCCGCTAGCTCAGCCCCGAGTTCCCGGCTCAGAAAGGGAGAGGACGGTATTCTCTGGCGCAGACTAACGACTACGCGACCACGGCCGACGAGGACGGTTCAATACCTTTCACGCTCCCTCTCTCTCGCGCCCCAAATTACGGACGTCGAATTTCATATGCGATTACCCGATACGCGACGACACCCAATTCCCCGACGGAGAGCTCGACAGGGACTCTCTAATTACAGTGCCCTGCGACGAACTCGAGAGGGACTTTACGCACGCGGTGCCTGGCGACAAACTCTACCAGGACTTCCTAAAGACGGGGTGCCAGCCGACGAATTCGACAAGGACTTTCCGCAGCGCGCTGCCTTGCGACGGACTCGGTCGGGACTTTCGCACGCGGTCGCGGCGCCCCGCGACGAACCCGTCGAGGAAGCGTGCTCGTCCGATACTCACGCGCCCTCCCTAATACGACACTACACCACCTACACGGACCTACACGAATCACATACCGAAACTACACTGAACGAAGTTATCTGAACCACAGGAAACTTTACCGAAACCGACCAAATTGACAGATTATATCCCTTTACTGGAATCTACTAAACGCGAACAAATCACCGAAATTACGCTACCCGAAACCCACTTGAGCTTACCGCGTGAATGAACAAACCGATCAATTCCCGATTTCCCTAATTCAACCATCTGCTCTTTCGTTACTAAATTGACACGGATCACCCGGACGCTATCGTTTATCGCGGACACTGCTGTTCAAGTTTACACACTCATACTTATACGCAACAATTTCAGCGTCTCCGGAGGGACAGTGAGCCTCACGTACGAAAACATAACAAAAACATGGCACTACTTTCCGGCAGTGCAAGATAACCTTGGCCCCACAAAGATTGCTCGTGAATCGGCAATCTCGATAACTTAACCGCGCGGAGGGCCCAGTCCAGTTAACATCGCACGCATGGTCCTTTCCTTGCCGACAGATCGGCTGGAGTATTACCTGAGAAAAACCTTCTTATTGCACAAAAAGTCCGCTCGTTAATTTGTAAGATAACGCCGCCACACAAGAGGGGCAAGATAACAGATAACCACAGTGTCCACTCCCTAACAGAGTGAAAAGATAACCAAGAAGTTCAAGATACGATAGCTCACAAGAGCCATCTAGCGAACCAAGGTAAAATTAACGAGCTTGCATTTTCGTTCACGAGAAGCTAAATTATGAAGTTAAAATATCGACCATGCTAATCAACGGATCGCCAAGCCAACTGGAGATCGCGTCGCGGACCGCGGTTTGGAACCGGTGGCCATCTTGTCGGCGTCGCGGTGTGACGACACAAAGCATCCCGTTCGACGGAATTTGCTTTTCACGCGTGGTATTTCCGTTTTCGTTACCATCTCTATTTCCTATCACCGGACACGCACTTTCGAAACGATAAAGATAACCAACTAGATTCGATCTTACGTGCTCCCGAACCACTAGTTATTTCTCCCGGATACCGAACGATCACAAAAGATAACCACATAACGGCTTTTCCTGAAGTCCTCGAAAGGACGAAGTTTTCCTCTTACCAAAGCATCTCATGGAATTTTAAGAGAAAGATCTTTGATCGCGTTTTGATAGTTAACCATACCGACGCGCGTGGCCTTTAGGCTTCATCTTTCCGAAAGTAACGAGAACTAGAAAAACGTAAGATAACCACATTTTTCCCGAATATTCCGAATAAAACAATAAAAGATAACCACAGTCGCGTTAAAGAATCTACTTGAAATATTCTCGGCGAAAAGAAAGATTTCCGGAAGATAACCATAGAGAAATTCGCGGCCAAAGCAGAAATTCACCGAAACGCGATTCGAACCGAAGACCCGACTCAGATAACCGAAGGCGTTTCGCGTTTTCACTTTCATTTTCACTCGGGAAGTGGCAAGCGGACAATCGGAAAAGCGCATTTTATTTAAACAGCCGTGAACACAAAGAATCTAGTTATTGGCATACGGAAGGACTTCGTAGCCAGAAAGTGTTCGTGCTCAGGGCTGTTGGTACCTTTTGGTGACCAGGCGTATCTCTAGGCTCCAGGGCTGCTACCAACGGACTGGCGATCCGATGCGTCGGTTGCAATCATGACGCTCGCGCCGCACCGGCCGCCGTTTACCTTTTCTCTACCGCGATCTTGATGGTGGGGGGAGCCCCCGCGGCCCGTACGGGCATACACGGCTAGCCGTCCCCTCCCGTTACTCTTTCTTAACCCTTCTCAAATGTTAGCGAAGTTTCGGCACGTCGCCCTCGCGTACCCTCTCCTTCGCGAACATTTCAGACTCTCCACGCGTCGTCCCCCCCCCCCCCTGCACGCCCGTACTAAGCAGCGTGCTTGACGATATACCCTGGATGTTTAAATCTCGTACTTCTGGAAATCGAAAACAGGGCCGTCCTTGATCCGACTTCCAAAACAAAGCAAATACGAATACCCATGTTTAGAGAGAGAGAGAGAGATTTCTATATATAAATATAATACATAATAATACATTATATAAAATATATATTAGGGTGTTTATGCCCCACCAATTGATACCGCGTACTGGGCGAGAAAGAGCAAAATGCACTATAAAAATTGAAAAGGTTAATCGATAACATCTGTTTATCATCAGACAATAATGTCACTGTCTACCTTGTCGAGTGAGTGACTCTTTGCTCTTCACACTTGGTAGATCGTTGACAGATGTCTTGAGTACGGGGACTGAGTTTTCAAATTTCATCGCGATTGATATAAGTTCCTCCTCGGGAATGCACGCGAGTCGGCAGAGAGGGGGAAACTATAGATTTCTAATTGGTGGGGCATAAGCCGAATTTAATTTGTTAGAATCTGATCCACGTTACATCTATTCATATATTAGCGTGGTTTTTTGACATCATTTTTTTTACTTACCCCTGAAGTTGGAAATGTTGAAAAACTAAGGTTAACCCATGCAAAAAACAGTGGACGATAAACAAACATTTCAGACAATAGCTCGATTCCTATTCAAGCTGCAGAAACATTATATAGGGGTATTTTGAATTTTTGTCAGCCCTACAATTTCCCTTTAGAACATATTGGCCGATACCTAATGCCTATTTCTCCTGATATAGTCAATGAAAGTTGAAAAAATACTATTTTCGATGTTCTTCTCGTCTCATTCATTTTGCCCAAAGGTTAAATCACAAAATTTTTAACGTTAAATTTTAGAATAATTGTCATTAACTTCGAAGATTCATGATGTATTTTAGTGAAGACATTATTGTAGGAAATTTCCTATTTTACAATAAAGTGCATATTTCCTTGTATATCTTTAATTATTTTTCAAACGGAAACATTGAATTTGGTCATTCTTGTCAGAAACGGAGGAAATGTTTATATTGCAATTTCTCGAGGAGAAAGAATTTTTGTAATGTAATTTTCTCAGTATTTTCAAGTGTACTTCATAAATTTCCGTTGAGAGCATTTAGAATGAAAAATGATTTGTGCAAAATATTTTCAAAATTATGAAATAAAAAATCACATTTATCAGATTAATTTTGTTCATTTTTTATCGTTTTCTCTAACGAAAAGTGTTAATATAAATGAAATGCGCATGCAAAATATTTTTTAGAGCAATTGTCGTATCAAAATAGTCGTAATGAGAAGCAAATGTATTCGTAATTATTAATTCTTCCAAATATTGTTCATATATTTCTTGAGAATGATGAAAATTATATTTATTTTAAATGATTTTGTATGAAAATTACAATCATTTTGAGTCGATAAATTCAAAATGGCAGATTTAATACGATCACAGTTCCCATTAATAAATCATTGTATATAAGTTATATAAAATACGCATGTGGAGTACAGTCGCCATTATGTATCTGACATTTTGAATTTATCAAATAAAAATAATTATAATGTTCTTAGAAAATCATATAATACGTACATAACTTGAGAAAGCTCAAAAATATTTTCCATGAAGAATATTTAAAAGAATTAGTATATATTTGGTTTGTGCCCTGGCGTATCCATAAAAAGGCCACTAATTTACAGAGCGATTTTCTTTTCGAAATCGACACGGAATGTATAACACAGCAGGAGTTGTTGGAAAGCGATGTGGAAGTATACAAGTACAGACTCTGAAGTAAATAAATCGGCGAAAATAACTCTCTTGTTGCGCTGCTCTGAAACTCATGGATTTCAACGGAACATAATATTATAAATAATCAACATGCAGTTTGTGAAAAAATTCAACAAAAATGTATTAACATATAAATACCAAAAAAATACAAAACTATGTTTGCATTGCACGTTTCGCTGACGATGCTTAACATTTTTTGACGTTCGATAGCGCTCTTCGGCGTCAGCTTCAGCGGTACTGACTTCTACTTCCAGTCAATCGGAAACGCGCAATGTACTGATAAATGGACCAGCGTCTGCTTGTCGTGCAGCAAACTAGAGATTTGTTGCGTTCGGATGTGAAACGCGGATCTTCTCGGCAGACTTTAGTTGTTAAATTAGGGACGCGCTTCCTCTCAAATTCTATCGAAGGTAAATGCCACGGTGCAGTTTTTACCACAACTATTGATTTCAAACGCGCAGGCCCAATTACTGCTTCGAAGAGATTAGTTTCGAGGGGATTGTAGTTCTCACAGGATCTAAGTGTCGCTTTTTGTATTGTACTACAAGTGCCACCGCTCGGACGGCAAGGCTCAACTCACAGACGGGCAGGAGCGTCATTTATATCCGGCGGACTGACAAAAGGACGGCGAACATATGAACGATTGCGAACGTTGCGACGTATTATGCTAAAGCCAATCCGTTCCGACATTCGTGTTAAATGAATTAAGTTCGCGGCGCGTTAAGTACACAAAAAAAATAAACTCTCGCAGACCCACGCCTAACAGGCGGATCCGGAACACAGGAACTCGAAGTAATTTCGCAGGGCTCCTGAACGTCAGGCGGTTTCGAATACAGCCAAGTGCCGAGGTGGAAGAGCCGAAACGGATGTTATGGGACCACAACCACAACACGCCCACGAACGATTTTGGTGGATGGAGAACCTTCGACAAGATCTTATGTGCTGCTACGAGGAGAGTTATCCGCAACAAAGAGGCTACATGGCGCGAATGCATAGTCGGTTTGCAGCAATGCATCCCGAACTTGCAGAGCGCTTTTCTCAACAACATCTGAGAAATTATGTGGCCTATCTCAAGCGGATATGTTTCGTTGTTCCCAGCTGTCAACCTGTACCGGACGTACGGGTAACACCCCCGGTGCCCGTACCGGTGCCGGTATGGTACCACGAGATACACTCCACATGCTGAAAACACGACTCACATGTTTAGGGGGAATCTGACAATCAAAGTTTTGCCTAAACTACGAGAAATAGACAGAGCAAATAGCCCATAAGAAGAGTATTATAAATTTGGCTTTTCTATCCTGCACTGCTGGATTGGTTACCTTGTGTACGTACTGCACATTTCCTACAATTTCGAGTTCAAGTCGTGGGTAGCCAGAACTCCGGAGCACAAAAAAATGAAAATGTAGAGGGAAAAGCGTATACAATACGAGTTGAAGAGGCAGTTGTCTCTAACGGTTGACGTTATAAAACCGGGATCCGTGACTGCTAATACTGGTAATGTTGCTCGAGGTGTTTTTTTTTTTGCAAATGCAGACATCGTTGCTGAAATAACAGGAGTAGATAAGCAATTAATCAAAAGGCTTCATAACACTCTACAGGTGATAACTAGTCGACGACACGACTAATCGATACAATGAAATTCGCCCAATACTGTTTGCAGTCAGCAGAACTGTGCGTTATCTTGTATAGTTGGTATCCCATGCCTCTGTCAGTAAATAAATTATTGATTCGTAAAGGAGCAATCATGGAAACGTTTCCAATCCCCATTGGAACACACACAACACACACACACACACACACACACACACACACACGCACGCACGCACGCACGCACGCACGCACACACACACGCACGCACGCACACACGCACGAACAAAGACCTCCAAGCGGCCACGTCCTCTAAAGCACAGCTGGCGTACAGACATTGGGGTGCACAACTAGGGAGTAGGTGGTGCAGGCCTTGAATGAGGTGGCCCATGCTCAGAAACGCCGTATCATGGCAGTGAAGATCGCAGCATTAAATGTCTCAACCATCTTCACATTGGTATTCAGTGCTTGTCTGAAGGTAGGATGCTTCACGGCGTAGTGGAAAGAACAGAGACTGGTGCTTCTATCCAAGGAAAACAAACCCCCAGACGACCCATCCTCGTTCCGACCTCTCTGCATGCTTGACATCCCCGGGAAGCTATATGAGAGGGTTATTTGCGCCAGACTGGAAGCAGCCATCGAAAATATCAAAGGTCTTTCCGACAACCAGTTCGGCTTTCGGAAGGGGCGCTCAACCATCCATGCAATCGGCCGAGTGAAAGCAATAGCGACGGATGCTATCAGTGGCAGCCGTAATACCAGGTGCATGTGTGTCATCATTGCAGTGGATACTCGAAACGCATTCAACACGGCCAGCTGAGATTGCATCATGCACTCGAAGATCTGAGGGTGCCGCTCTACCTACGAGAAGCCATTTCAAGCTACCTAACAGATCGAACCCTGTATTATGGTACCGATGACGGCAGGCACTCCTACAACATCACTGGATGCGTGCCACAGGGCTCGGTTCTGGGACCCATGCTCTGGAACGTCATGTATGACGGACTACCCAGGCAATCATTTCCAGACGGGGTGTCCATGGTAGCTTTCGCAGATTACCTTGCACTAATCGTTATCGTGAAGACCACCAACGAAATGCAATTTAGCGGAGATGAAGCTATCGAGGTAGTCGCTACGTGGTTGAGAAACCATGGGTTAGATCTGGCGGCAGAGAAAACAGAGGCGCTGCTCAGGAAGATAGACGCTATCCAATATCGCGGGGTCACTCTAGATGTGCGGCTGACGTTCAAATAACATCTGATGAACGTAGGCGCAAAGGTAGCCAAAGTGGCCCCTACGCTCTCCAGTATCATGCTCAACATGGACGGGGGGGGGGGGCGAAGCAACCGCGACGGTCCCTCCTGTCATCAGTAGTAAGCTCCGTCCTCCTCTACGGGGCACCCATCTGGGATGCTATGAAAACCCCTAACAACTATGGAGCCGCTTGCCGACGGGCGTACAGAACAGCCGTCCTAAGAGTTATCCGTGCCTACCGATCGGACATCGCTCTCTCGGTGGTCACAGGGCTTCCACCTGTCAGACCTCTTTGCAACGGAGAGAGCCGCAGTACGTAGTAAAGGCAAGGCTACAAGGCAAAACATCGCCGACCAGGAGGATAACCACAAGAAATGGTCCAGCAGGATCATATACCAGTGGCAATAAAGATGGGATATAGCAGACTCGGGGCGATGGACCAAATGTAGCAAAGTGGACGGGCAGACGACACGGACACGTCACCTTCCAGCTGACCCAGATGCTCACACGGAGCCAAGACATCGACGCAGAACTTTCTGAGGCATAGACTGCCCCCCTCGAAGTAATGCCTTACGCCGGGTGCCTTGGGGGGGGGGGGGGGATCACAAAATCACAGTGTAAGCGGAGGTGGTTTTAGCGAGTGCAAGCCCTGCACTGCTGCTGGCACCGACTGGTCAACAAAAAGTCGAAACGTTGGGCTTGTATCAGAACTGTAGTGGCCATAAAACACAATAAATCTATGTGCATTGAGAAAAACGGTTCATGACTAAATTAAATTTATATTTCTTCAGGAAATGTTTACTATTTCATATGGGTATTTGGAGATAGACTTATATTATGTTAAAATTTTCAATTATTTCTTCTACACAATACTCAAGTTTATGTAATTTATACCATAACATTCTTTAATGGTTGTAACACTAGTAGTAACATAATAAAAATAATAATAAGGGTTCGGCTTTGTCCTACAAAGTTGCTGTTGATTTTCCTCGACGTTTCGAACGATGTGTCTTCGTGAGACACAGTAACCTCTTGAAAATGAACGCAAGTCGTTCGAAACGTCGAGGAAAATCAACAGCAACCAACTTTGTAGGACAAAGCCGAACCCTTATTATTATTTTTATTATATATACTTCTACATAAAAACACCGTGTAACTAGTAGTAACACCTTCAAAATTGTATTATAAAAACTCCAAAAATTATGGTAATTTTTAGAAAAAATAATACAAACTTTTCGCGTAACACTAGTCTGTCCCTAAATAACCATATAGAACAGTAAAATGTCCAAGGAAACCTTGTCTCCGTACTCTCTAAATTCCTTCGACGTGAAATTCTTTCGTATGAGTGGCTCAAATTTCACTGTATGAAGTGTGAATTCTCACTCCGAGGCATTTATGGAGTATAAATACTGCGGCAGTGAAGAACCGTGGCACAGTGGGGCAGAATCGCAAAAAGCTAGCAAAAAATTGGGAAAATTAACTTTCTTATTTTCATCCAAGAAATGTCACAATAGATTTAAGGATCATCCGAGCATCAACAGGTAAAAGGAAATCTTTTCTATATGGATGATCTCGAATTATACGCATCAGGTGAGGATCAATTACATCGATATCTGAACATCGCCCTCAAATACTCGAGAGATATCGGAATGGAATTCGGATTGGACAAGTGTGCAGTCGTTCATTTGCACAGAGGACGGTCAGGCTCCCATAACAACGATATGGAGCTCGTCAACGGAAATGTCATCCGCCACCTTAGCGCCGAAGAAGCCTGCATATACCTGGGCGTACCTCAAAGGCAGAAATACCATTCTCCGTCAGATCTGGTCATCAGAATTGACCGGGAGAAATAAGGTGGCAGCCACGAATATGTTGGCCGTATCACCAGTGCTCTATTCATTTGGAGCACTCAAGTGGAACGTTGACGAGCTAAGGGATCTTGACCGAAGCACACAGAAGATGATTTGTATGCAACGCAGTTTGCATCCAAGATCTTCCGTGGAACGACTGTATTTGCCCCGAAATATGGGAGGTCGTGTCCTTTTAAGCCTGGAGTGTATGCATGACCGATTGGTCCTCGAAACAGCTTGCTACGTGATTAATCGAACGGAGGATCCCCTGATGATGCTAGTACATCAGCATGAAATTCAGGGGAAGGGGGCGTTTTTGTACCACGCGGCGGAACGAGCGGCACGAAACCTCGGTCTGGTTTTCAACGTGGAACGTAGTGGTGCACAGGAGGCTGAATCAGTCCTCAATCTGTGCCCAGTGCGTCTCAGGGCTAACATACGGAAGGAACAACTCCGTATGTTGGAGGGAAGGCATATCGACAAGCCGTTGCATGGACAATTCTTTCGAAATGTCCAACAACTTGGCTTGTCGGCAGAGATGACCTTCTCGTTCTTAAGATCAGCCGGCTTGAAATCCGATTCCGAGGGTTTTATCTTCGAATGCCAGGATGGGGTCATCAATACCTTAGCGTATCGCCAGACCGTCTTACACCAGGCGGTACAGCGTATGCTTTGTAGATCGTGTAGGTGTCATGCTGAGACACTAATGCATCTTTTGGCAGCATGCCCAAGATATGCAGTTTCAGCATACATCGAACGTCACAATGCGGGTCTACGAGTGCTGTATTACTATCTTCGTAGCACTTATTGTATTGATGCAACCCCCGTATTGCCGTACGTCCCCACTGGGAATATACTGGAATTATTCCTTCCCGACGAGCAGGCAAATATCAGCCAATAAGCCTGACATCGCCCTTGTTGACTTCGATGACAAATCCATCTTCGTCATCGAGTTCTCTGCACCAGCAGAGACAAATAGAGTCAGCAAAGAGGACGAAAAACGAATGAAATATCAGGAACTCCTATTTGTTTCTGTTTTAGATATATTTGTTTTAAAACTCGCGAAAGTGAGAAAACAAAATATTATAAAAATAATTAATTAGGAGGGGAAGTCCCTAACGCGTATCAAAGCTTTTCAGTTTCGCAGGCCAACCCGCTAAGCCAAAAAAATTTTGGAACACCGAATGTGAGGAAGATATTTCCCTAAGACTGTATCTTTATTATTAAATAGATGTTTATATTATATCTATTTTTAGAATTAAAAAAAAGATCAATTATTTAGGAAAAAAATAATAGTCGCTTGAGAGGGGTGACTTCGACACGGTGGGCTATTTCCAATTGGAAGGCGAAGTGTGATTTCGCAGGTCGACCCGCTATGTTACAAAAGGAAAGAAATAGTGGTGTGATTTCGCAGGCGTACCCACTATGGCACAAAAGGAAAGGATGATATGATTTCGCAAGCCGACCCGCTCTGTCCCGAAACGAGGAAGAAAGGGAGAGGGATAATTTGTTTATGCATCGATATATACATGAATAAATAAAGAGGTGCTTACTATTTTCTTTTCGCTGGTCCCTTTTTGGGCGATGGTCAGCTATGCCGCATGGTTGGATGAGATGTCCTGAATTCTTGTCTGGAGTTTTCGGAGCCTCTGGTCTGCTGAACGGCGGACTTTTCGATGGATCTGGGCTGCTTGAACTGATGAACTTCTCTGTTTGAACTCTTGAATAATCCTCTGATTGACCGACTTGAATTCTTCTGGTGGCAGAACAAACGAACTAGTCTGAATCGCCTCGAAAATCTCTCCTCGATCTGTACGCACGAGCGTATTTATGGTGGACCATAGTTTTATCCTCGCTTTGAGTTTTTCCATTTTTCTATTTTGAAAATGGTGGATTTGTGTGTTGGACAGGTTTTGGAAATAGACCAAGGAGGAAATACGCATTAACTAATGCGTTTACATTATTGTTATAAGATACGGTGCAGTAGATATTCGTTTAGAACGTACCAGTTTTCTCTTTTATTTTTAGAAAAGTGAAAAAGCGGTAACTTGATAGTTATGAGAAAAGTTTTTCGGCTTAGGCAAAGCGAGCCATCTTCTGATTTATGGCTAATAACGGTTTAACGAAAATCTTATTTGAAGCATGTACGTTCTAATACGCTGCGACTACGCGATCTGAACGCTATATTATAAAAACTGACTCGTTTGTTCGATACCAACATAAAATTATGAATGTTTTCGGATTGTGAACGTATACAAAAAAAGGGTAATTACGATAGTTGCGTAACACCCCCCACCTTGGTCGAACGTTGGCCCTTCAATGTTCCGTGCACATGCTGAGCAAGAATTCATGTTACAATTTTGTATTGACACCGATACAGCATTTTTTTGCATTTTTTATGAAATGCCAGATGACTTATCAATGAAATCTCGCTCTAACTTAGTTTTCTTGTTATGGATATTAGATGTGTTCTCGAATATGTTGCACAAATTAGTAGTGTAAAATAAAAGCAAAGTATTTGGAAGTTTCCGCTTATTGGTAATTGTGCTACATTATTTTGAAGATTGTACAATATTTTACATGATGGTTCTTCATGAAGTTTATACATAAATTGTTACTAATATCTGTGTTATCGTTGTGTATGGGGGGTATGACTATTTTTAACAATTGACATATATGTAGTGAAAAAACTTCTGAGGGTAAAAAAGATATTTCCGGCAGTTTACAGTATTTGACATTTTACGCTATCTAAGCTAATGGTGGTATGATCAAATGCACTTTTCGCAGTGGTTTAACGATGTGAGATTGAATATTTCCCATACGCTTTCTATGATATATATGTGTTATCGCTGTGTATACGGTATGACTATTCTTAACGATTGACATATGTAGTGAGAAAAAAAAAACATTTATGAGGGTTGTTTAACAATGTGAGGTGGAATATTTCTAACATCACCGCAGCCGTCAGATTTCCTCTCTTTCCTTTCGTACATATATATATATATATATACGATTTAACCACTTTAATAGTGTACTATTTATATATATAGTAGACTATTACAGTGGTTAAATCGTTGGCTTAATCTTATTCGCAGAAGGAGTCTCGAAGTATAGAAAACAAATTTTGAAATTGTGCATGTTAAAAATTGGGAAGGTTAAAAAAAGGGTGTATTTTAAGTGACCAAAAAAAAATTTGATTATAAAGAGTATTGTGTTAATCCTTTTTGAAATTTGTTAAAAATTTAAGGCAAATGATTTTCCAAGTGCATGACATCGCGCTCTTCAACATATCGTGGCAAAGCTAGGTTAACCGCGAGTGTTTTATTGTCACTTTTGCACTGTCTAGTGTATGATATACGCACTCTACTATTTTGTGGCAAGGCTAACTTAAGGAGGTAGTCGTGCGACAGTACCCGTCAAAAGTCTACCCCACATAAATCCACAGACGCCACTTTGTTTCTTCAGTGCGCGTAATGAACGTTTTGGGGGAGAGTGTACTTGATGGACGCCTGTTACACACTAATTTCTCAAGGAATCGTGTCTGTGTACACCAACATCAGCAAAATTTCGAAACGGCAACCTCGCATTTTACGTTCACGTGCTACATTTTATGCTCACGACATAATTTCGCTGTCTATTTATTAATATTATTACAAAACTGTACCGCTAGGGTTCTTCAATTTTTTTTACAATGTTCTTTAATATATTTTACACAACATATTAGTTTTTTATAAAAACGGTAAATACCGTTTTTCTGTAAATAATTAATATGTCATGTCGGCAAAGGCTTAGTATGGGGAACACGTGTTAAAAAGTGAAACTTTGAGGACGATTATCTCCATTATCGTACGGACCGGCTTTCTGAAATTTTAACCACGTATTGATATCAACGTCATTAACGTTTGGTGAAAAAATGAAAGACTTCGTAAAAAAATCGTTTCACGCGACTACGTCCTTAACGGCGAAATATCGTTTACTTAACCCTTTAACGCCCAGCGGTTTCGATCGAAACCACTTTTGACTTCAAACCTTCATAACTTTCACAAAAATTGGAATATTTTCGGTTTCCAAATACCCAACACCTACAAATTTATCCTACTTTGTGAAAAAAATTTATATTGTAATAAAAAATTAACATTTTTTTAATTATTACACTAATAAAAAAAAAATTTTGTGGCAAGATTTACAAAAAAAAAACAGAAAATCAAAAAATGAATAAAGTTAAGCTAATGAAAATGACTACTTGGGGGTTTTTGGGGTCGCTGATTACGAATCTGCAGTTAGTTTTTCAAAATTCAAAATGGCGGATCCAATATGGCGGACAATTTTTTTCAAATTGGTCTCATTCGTTTGAAACTTGTTACTCGGGGGGTTTTGGGGTCGCTGATTACGAATCTGGAATCAGTTTTTCAAAATTCAAAATGGCGGATTCAATATGGCGGACAAATTTTTAAAACTTGTTGGATTTTTATAAAAATATATTTCTGAAGGTCCGTAATTACCCTACTTATTTGTAGTTATCGAGATCAACCACGAGGAGGTTACAGAACTTTGATCTCATTTTTTTTTTGTATTTTTTGTATTTTTGTATATTTTTTTTGTTGGTTTTCTGAGTTTTTTTTGGGTTTTTAATTTTTTTTGTTTTTTTTTTGGGTTTTTAAATTTTTTATTGTTTACTTACTTTTGTTTATTATTCTGAATGAAACGTGGAAAAGCAAGGATTAAGGGAAACTTTTGTTTACTATTTGGAATGAA
Source organism: Trichopria drosophilae (assembly GCA_030407085.1). Lineage (NCBI taxonomy): Eukaryota > Metazoa > Arthropoda > Insecta > Hymenoptera > Diapriidae > Trichopria > Trichopria drosophilae. The sequence continues at coordinate 46,755,055 of CM059587.1, read as the reverse complement.
ATAAGGCAAAGTAAGGACTAAGGCAGAGCGAAACTTTGCATTTAGTACAAGTTACTTTAGTCCTAGCAACTTTGCCTTTCATGCTGCAAAATTTGCATCGTCGGCTGCTAGAATCCTTTTTTGGCAAATGCTTAATTTGTAATTTATTTTGTGATTGTAATAGGGCGTCCGATTTTTGCGCAAGAAGAAAAGTTACCAATCAACTGTTTTGCCAAATTTAGTTGAAACTGAAGTTGATTCAACGAGTTATTTTTTCTATGAGTTTTACACAGAATATGCGCATTTACTACTGCTAAATCAATAAGAAAATACCATATTCTGCGCCACCATGTTTTCGACCTTTTACCTACAGCGTAACGTTCTTTTAGCTGATCAAAGCGACCTACACCTCCCATATATTTGTTATAATCTGCAATCGCTTCTGGACATGAAATGTTACTTCTAGAGCCGTCTCTATTTTTCCTTTTTACTTCAGTGACAGATGCAGGCTCATGTGCTGTGCTCAAAACTGTAACAGGCTTAGAATCCATTCACTTTATGGCTGCAACACATCCCTGCGTTCGATATTCAAATTCCCCTCTAACCATCTTTTTCTTTTCTTTCATGATGTCCGGTAAGCCTACTCGATTTGTCCTAACAGTACCAACAGCAAAAATTTTCTTGGCTTTCAACACTTTCATTAATTTAACAGACGTAAAAAAATTGTCGAAAGCAACTAAGGCCCTAGAGTTTCGCAATTGCTCGGTCATATGAAGGACAACACGTTCTCCCAATGTGTCACACGAAAAATCAGTTGAACTTGACTTACCCGTGTAGATATCAATTGTTAGGACGTAACCAGTCTTCGAATCACATGGACACCAAACTTTATAGCCTCATTTTATAGGCTTCATTGGCATGTATTGCTTCAGGGATGAACGCCCTTTGAATGGTATCATAGATTCGTCGACTGACAAAGTATTGGAATGTTGATAATATTTTTTTATGTTTTTATTAATCTCATTAATGAGAGGTTTAACTTTATGCAACTTGTCGAAGTCTGGATGTCCATTAGGTACCGCGGTATTATTGGAATTCAGGTGAATGTTTGACGTAATTTCCAAAAAGCGATTGCGAGTCATAACCTCTGCTACTGCTGGTACTCTTAGAAATGGATCCGTGCTCCAATAATCCCTCACAGACGGTAGGCGATGAATGCCCATGACGGTATGCAGTCCTATCCATGCTTTCAATTCATCAGCACTTATATCTTTCCACCTTATGTCCTCACTTGATGATGCATTGGCCTTAGCATACATATTAGTCTCGAGAACTATCGAGTCCATCATGTTTTTAGTAAATAAATTTAAAAAATATTTACTTTCTGGAGAATCCGGAGCAAACTGCAAATGGACTTCTACGTCCCTTTCGAAATTGTCATTTTCTTTTATAAAAGAGGTTTATTTTGGGACCATTGGTCGCTCACAATATCAACAATTTCATCATCGTCGGAATCAACAGAACTACTTGAATCAGAATGTAATTCACTAACATCTATATTTTCAACATCGTCCTCATCTGATATTTCACCATCACCATCATGTTCCGAATCTTCCGGATTATCAGGGAGTGAAAACATTTTTTCATAATCTTTTTTCGACCGAAGTGAATAGCAAAACCCTTTTTGATTCATAATTATGTTGAAAATTATGACATACAACAGGGGAAAAAATGTTTTACAACGAAACTAGTGACAATAATGATTGTCACTATTCCTGATAATCGAAAAAAACAAATTTCTAAAGCAGAAACGAGAAAATCGGAAAAACAAACGCCTAACGCATAAACGAGATCAAAGTGAAATCTTTATCGAAAATCGAAAAAGTCGAAAAAACAAATGCCTAACGCACAAGCGAACTGAAAATGAACTATCTGATGTAAATTAGAAAAACAAATGCCTAACGCCTAAGCGAACTAAAAGTGAATTCTCTGATGAAAATCAGAAAAACAAATGCTCCGATTTGGAATCCAAGTCTAACTTGGGGTTTTTTGTGGTCGCTGAATCCGAATCTGAAGTAAAAATTTTAAACTTCAAAATGGCGGATGCAATATGGCGGCCGGAAATGGAAAAAAATGAAAAAAGTTACTCGATAGTAACGAAATTTGTTACTCGGGGGTTTTCGGGGTTGCTAATTATGAATTCAAGCTTGAAATTTCAAAATTCAAGATGGCGGATTCACATTCGCAATCAGCAACCTCGAAAACCCCGAAGTAACAAATTTCATCACAATCCAGTAATGTTGGCCACCATATTGGATACGCCATTTTGAATTTGCAAATTTTTAGTTCAAATTCGTAATCAGCGACGTCGAAAACCCTTCAGTACGGGTTGGAGTCGAAATGGCGGTAAAAAAAAATTCCTGCCATTCTGGGCAATTTTTGTAGAATTTTCTGTGCTAACGAAGGGGTTAAGAATTCGCATTTGTCGGGTTTTAATTTTACATTAGCTTCTCTTAATCTGTTGATTAATTTTTCGCATTTAATCGAATGTACTCTTAGCGAGGGTGAGTAAATAACGATGTCATCAAGATAAACGAGAAGTTCGTTTGCCTTACAAACCTGATAATACTATATCCATTAATCTTTGAGATGTGGCTGTTGCGTTTTGGAAACCAAACGGCATTCTATCGAACTCGTAATGCCCATGTGGCGTAGAAAATGTTGTTTTATGTGAATCGTTTTCGTCCATTTTAATTTGGAGAAAACCGGAAGCTAGATCGAATACTGAAAAATACTTAGCGCTGCCTAATTGATCTAAAATGTCAACAATGTTAGGAATTGGGTAGGAATCCCCGATTAATTTGTTATTCAATTTCTTAAAGTCAAGTACCATTCCCCATCTCTTATTTCCTTGACTGTCGGCTTTCTTTGGTACTATTTATATTGGGGTATTATTGGGTGAATCTCAAGGTTTTATTATTCCTGTATCCAATTGTTTTTTAACTTGCTTATTAATTTCTTCTTTGTGAATTGTTGGAAACCTATACTGTTTATATTTTTATTTAGTATTGATTGGGACGTCCCCGGAATAGAAATTTTGTGTTTAATAAGGTACGTAAAACGTAAGGGTTCATCAGGTAAGTGAAAGACGTCTTCCTGGGAATTTATGAGTCTTTCTACACTCTCGATTTCTTCTCGGTTTAGGTGTTGTAAACGTAAGAGGTTTTTAATTTTTGCTATCCTTTTCATATGTTTTATGGCGTGTAAGATGATTTCTTGACTAGTACCTGTTGCTTTGCGTGTCCCTGATATTTGTTTTTCTTTTAAGAACTCCGTATAAGTCAAAAAATATATCTTTTTCGTTGTAGTTGGTTTCTGTGGTTTTTATAAAATGGTTCGATGTCTTGTCTCTTCTAATTTGAGAAATATTATTTTTCAATTCTTTTTGTATTTGAGGGGATTTACCTACAAGGCCTTTATCCCAGTTTATTATTCACTTTTTATAAGAACTGACAGACTTGTCTAACGGTTCTTGATCTCTGTGTTTTATTTTCAATTTCATAATTTTTTTTTGTTATTATATTTATCGGTTTCATTACTGTCATGTTCATTATATTCATCATTTTCATTACATTCATGATTTTCATTTTCATTATATTCATCATTTTCATTACATTCATGATTTTCATTTTCATTATATTCATCATTTTCATTTTCATTTTCATTTTCATTTTCATTTTCATCTCTTTCATTTTTATTTTCATTATATTCGTCATTTTCATTTTGTTCATATTCATTGTATTTGTTATGTTTGATGTTTTTGTTATTTAATTTTACCGATAGTAGTTGTTTTATATTTTTGTTATACTGATCTTGATTTTCTAGTATTGAAGAAGAGGTGGTTTAAGGTAAATATTTCATGATTAAGTTTATTTTTTCGATTTCTTTGTTTTTAATTTTGTTGAATTTCTTCTTATTTTTAATTATATTTTCTTGTTGAGAGTCTGATCTTTGTGTAATGATTTCAAAATCCTTATCTAATTCTTCTATTGTTAAAGTCGGTATTTCTAATTCCATTTGTTTATTAGTTGTGTTGTATATTTGTAAAAATCCTTTTCCGTTACGGTTTTTAACTATTGCATTTCCTAAAAACACGCCTTCCATTACGTTAAGTTTAGAGACATATCCATACTTTATTTCTTTATTCTCAATATTAATAAAAAATGTCGAGACTGATCTAGATGGTATTATGATTGATTCTATGTCAAAGTAGATTTTATTATCTCCCCATTGGATGTACTCGTTTTCGTAGCTAATATTTGTCATGTTATCCCGAAAGAATTCTGACCCGAGTATGCCTGCTGAATCTATTGGGAAATCCTAGTTAATTAAATGAAATTGTGTTTTGCATCCTAGTATCTGTAGAGACACGATACCTTTCGTTATTACCGGGTGATCTGTTATGCCTTTTAGATTTATGATTTCATCGTTATTTATTCGCTAATAACGCGGACGAACAACGTCGTCGAACGGATGAGCAAGGACGCCACGGGGACGAAGAAGTTTGTCGAGCGTTTTCGATTACCTAATTTCTCCCGACCTTTCATTATGACTACCGACGCGTGAGGATACGCGTTAGGGGCGGTCCTATCACAAGGAGAAGTTGGAAACGATTTGCCGTGGCTTTCGCATCCAAAATTTGAAGACTGCTGAACTTTGATACCCGCCGATCGACAAAGAAATGCTTGGAGTGGTATTCGGGGTAGAACAATTTCCGCCCTACGTATACGGTCGAAAATTCTTGATTATTACCGACCATATACCGCTGAAAGCTCTAAAACATTTAAAAAATTGTACCACTCGCCTCGATCGCCTCGGGACAAAGCTTGAGGATTATGACTATTTCGTCAAATACAAACCCGGTAGGTACAATCAAAATTTCAGAAAAATCGGCGTTTGTCACTTTTCCGTAAAAGATTGTTCGTGTTAGAGACAGTTTGCCCCCTAATTTTAACCCCCCTCTCACCTAACATACCTATCCTGATTTTTGTTTGTTATCGAACTATACTTTTACACTGAAATTCATTCAATTTGCTCCACTAGTCTTAAAGATATCACAATTTTTCTATGTTACCTCCTATTTTAAGGGGGCTGCTTCACCCCCTAAAAACGTTTTACCGCCGCCAAAAATCATACGTCTCGCTTAGTTTTCTATGCACTACAACATATCTAAATTTCAGAAAAATCGGCGTCTGTCACTTGGGTACTGTTACTTGTGAGTCCCGAATTCCCCCCTCCGTGCCGCTCGTAAGCGAATGACGCGTGTCATGAGGAGAGAATGTCACTAGATACGATAAGATTATCCCAGGTCGAAGTGACTCGTTGGAACGAAATTGAGGACCGAACATATCCCTTGTATAATTATCAGCTGGGCAAAAATTGTGCCGAACCTTTAGCGCTACTAGTCCGCGATGAAGAGACTGCCCGAGATGGAAATTGCCGGTTTGACCCCCTCATAAAGGTGCAACAACTGCAGATGACTCCGGCAGAACTCAGACTCATGTTGCTCGAACTCGGACGCTTTAACGAATGCGCCGAACCCAAGTTTACACGTGAAATTCTTGCCTCTCCACATGCCTACACGAACGACAACCACATACGTCTCTTTGCCTTACACTATGAGGTGAACGTTTGTCGTCACTATAACGAGTAACCGATAAGGACGCGATATTATCATATCAAAATTTCCAATACGGCCAGGTGGTATCATTTACAAGCGGAGAGGGAGCATTACACCAAGTATAGGAAAATCGCGTGCCTGGGAACGCCTGATCCTGGTTGTGGTCCGTTGGACGATGGCGACGCATACTGGGGAATCAGATTTTTTTTTGGTTTACGGAGTTCCACAGGTCTCAATTTTCAACCGATTTTATTATTTATTTTTTAATCTTGAAGCTCTATAAATCTCAAAGACCACTGTCAGAACGAATTTTACAAATGTAATCTATACAACACAAAATGGCGCTCGAAAACGTAAAACTGCACTAATGTACCGCCAAACTTTTTTAACCCTGTTCGGTATACTTTTTTCTTTACACGGAAAATAGCTGAAAATTGTTACTCGGCGGTTTTCGGTGTCGCTGATTACGCATCTGAAGTCAGAGTTTGAAAATTCAAAATGGCGGATCCAAGATGGCTTACAATGGAAAAAGATGGAAACATGAAAATTTACTTACTAAAGGAAAATTAGCGACGGCCCGACCGACGACGAGGGCAACGACTCGTCTTCAAATAATGGCGAAAACAGCCATTTCAGCACCGAGGGTCCCGCCGATAGACCCTTACCTGATTCGTCCTCCGACATTCAGGAGGAATCAGAGTGGGAAGTTTCTGATGATGATGAGAATGACTCGCCGGAAGCGGGCGAGCCCATTATATAATTTTCCAATCGCCATATAACCTGTGAAACAGGGCACATCGCTTTATTCACTACTGCAGACTATCTGCTCGACAGCGAAGTGGCTCAACTGCTTGTAGAGAAATTTTTAATAACTAAGGATAATTTAATACAGGGCAGTCCCAAAATTGGCGAAGCCGTAGTAGTCAAGTCGGGAAAGTATTTGATATTCGCGCTAATAGTAAAAAAATCTATTGGAGAACGAGCATCAAAGGCTGCCATAACATCTAGCATAAAGCAATGAAATCGGAAAATTACGGATCCGGGGTAATCACGGTACACATGGGATACGATTATGACATGCTTCCGAAACAGACATGGTGGACGATCCCAGAGATTCTTAGTCAATGGATAAAACGAAAAATTATGATAACGATTTTTAACGATTCGTTGGCGGTGCCCTCATCGGACAAACGTAACGCCATTATTAATGAACATTATTGTTCGGCGTCTGAGGGTAACAAAGAGGTTAAGACGACCTATCGCCGCTTACTTTGGACCCATAATTGGAAAAACATGCGAACCGATGTGGGCGAAGAGGTAAAACGTTGTTATGAGTGCCAACATAAGAAAACGAATCAGAATAAAACTAGACTCCCTATGATCATTACCGATACGCCCGCGGAGGCTTTTGACATAATATCAATGGATATCTGGGTCCAACGACAACATCCGAGGATGGGAATAGATTAGTCCTTACAATTCAGGACCTATTAACCAAATATTCCATAGGAATACCATTAATAGACGCAACTGCTGAATCTATTGCCAAAGCACTCGCCACTAACTTTGTTTGCACGTTTGGTACGCCGAGAGCCATTCTGACAGACCAGTGTAAATCCTTCATGTCAGAGACCTTCGAGGAAATGACTCGCTTATTTAAAATAAAAACGTTCGTTACATCGGCATATCATCCGCAATGGTCTGGAGTCTGGAAGGCAGCCATCACGTACTGGCAGATTATTTGAGGTGCTTCGTGAAACATCGAGAAACTTGGGACACTTGGTTACCATACGCAATGCTTGCGTATAATATGAGCGTTCATGAGGATACGAACTATACACCGCACGAATTGGTGTTTGGAAAACCCGCGCTCTTACCATCCAGTGTCCCACCCCGAGATCGTGTTCTGACATATTCGGAACATGTAGAAGAATATTCAAGGATCATCAAAGAAGTCCAGACACTTGCCGGATTGAATTTAAACCAGGCAAAACACCGCACCAAGGCCTATTACGACTGCAAGAAAAACATTATGAACTACCGTGTGGGTGAAATGGCAATAAAGCTTGTCAAGTTGTTCGTGTGAAGTTGTCGAGATCATCGGATCTAGAAATGTTAGGTTAAACCTCGATAATCTGCAGACGAAGATCGTCCACATCGACAAGACAAAGAAGGGTTACGACCCGCTGATCACCGATGAAAACGAACAATCCACTTCCGAATTGGACATGTCCGTGGACGACTTTTAAATCGGCGAGTTGAATGCGGCTTGGGGGAATGAACATAATCGCTCTCAGAGAGGGAGCTAGGAATATAGTACCATGGGTCTCTGAGTGTAGGCTCTCATAATATATAATAGCGCATCATTAGAATTCATCCCCCAAATTCGGGGTATATCATAACCGACAAAAAACGAATTTGTTTCTTATCCTCGATCAGTCATACGATACACAGTCTGCGCTACATAATCATACCTACCAAGCACAATGCAACACGCATGTTTGGGAATGGAAACCAGGAGATAGTGACGCTTATTCCTTAGACCTATGATATTTTTTCAACGAACTTCGATTATAATTACCAACATATTTCGGAACAGCTTCATCAGACTCCAACAAAAAGGCGATTTTTCCGAGATCCCGACATATACGGTATGGACCCTCGAAGAGGTGAAAAAACTTCTTCGTTGTCTTCAAAACTTGAAACTCGTTCAGTTTGCGCATGATCTGCATCAACATTTCATCCTTTTCCATTAAACGTACCATAACTAGTACATCCATCCTCCATTTTTTGTCAGTTTCGAGTAAGTGGTTCATCGAAGAAATTACTAAACTTTCCTTTGGCTCGTTTTAGAATTCGCCCTTGGGATTACGACTAAAGAAGTCAGCCACAACGTTGTCCGCTCCACCGCAATGCTCTCCTGAAAAGTCGGATTGGGACAATAGTAGGCTCCAACGAATCAATCTAGCATTATGGTATACAGTCGAATTCAAAAATGTCAAACATTTATGATCGGTAATTAGAAAAAATGGAATGCCTATCAAATATGCCCGAAATTTCATAACTGCATAGACAATGGCCAACAGTTGTTTTTCTGTTGTAGTATACGGTTTTCTGATGTTGCCAAACATCGACTAACAACGGAGATAACACCATATTCACCCTGCTCATTGATCTGGTATAGAATCCCACTCACACCGCTATCGTATTCTTACGGTATCGCAAACATTTTCTTTCAGTCTCTGGAAAGCGTTCTCGTGGCTCAACATCCATTCCCAGGAAATCTTCGTTTTCAATAAATGGCTCAGCGGATCGATATAATCAGAGTGCTTTATGCTAAACGGCCGATAATAGTTGCAGATTCCGAGGAAGCGGTGTAATTCTTTCTGATTTCGCGGACTTTGAAAATTTCGAATAATGGCCAATTTAACAGGATCTGTCCTGTCGGGGATATGATGAATTTCAAGAATTTAATCTCATTTCGAAAAAAATGACATTTTGTCAGATTAAGAGCGAAATTAAATTCCATTAGTCTTTGAAACATCATTCTCAACAACTGAAGATGATCATGGAAGGGCTTAGAACTGAGGAATGTGCCATCGACATATATAGCTAACTAATAAGTCCCTCTAGAGTCTTAAACAACGCCCTGCTAAACCCGCTATCTGCAGTCTTTAAACCGAAGGGATTCGACGGAACTGATACATGTGGTTTTCAAACAAGAAAGCAGTGTATTTCCTAGAATCCTCCTCGAGTTTAACCTGCCAATAGCCAGCGGTCAAATCAACTTTGAAAAATATTTCATACCGTTCTGCCCTTGAAGTAAGTCGTTTACTAGTGGAGAGGCCTCATGATCGGCTTCAACATGGGAATTAAGGGATGCATTTAGCATTTCGTATATGACCTTTCACACTGAGGATTGAAAGGCACGCTGTACGCGGTTGGATTTTTTAATAACAGGATCAGGGGTACTCAAACAAATTTTCAGATGGAGAAAGCGAAGTAGACTCAACGATATCCCGAATTGCCTTTAAAATACATTTTTTTTATTTTATTTTATAAACCGGTATTTGCCCATAATTCCCATGATATAACAATAAAAGTATTTATAACATATGTAACTGCATAATTATAATTTAAAATAGTATTTCACAACATACAATTAAAGAACGTAAAAAAGAAAAAAATTATTTATGGTAAATAGTAAGAATTACACTACACTAGTATTCTCGCCCTACATATTTTCATTTCATTTTCGGTGTCGATGGTTGAAGTTCTCGTAGCTCTCTCAAATTGAGTTTCCCCTGCCGATTTAGTTCATTAAATAGGTGACAAATCCTATATAGTGGTGCATTTGAGATATAATTCCTTGTAGGAACCGGTAGTTGAAAAATATTAGTCACCCGTAGAGTATAATTTAAATCCGAAAAATTTAGACCGTTGTAGATTTGTGGGCAGTCTATTTCTCTAGTTAAGAGTTTAAATACAAAGTTTAGGTCATTTGCTTTTCTTATTGAAGCCAAGGTTGGTATCTTAAATTTTTAGCCAATTGGCTGGTAGTTGTGATCATATCAGTCCATTGGTCTGTTAGTCTTGAATGTGAGGTACCTTAGGATTTTATGATGGATTTTTTCATACGCATACGAATGAAGCTCGTAGTCAGGTGACCATAATACGGAACCATACAGTAGTATGGGTTTGACTACAGTATTGTATAACTGAATGATAGAATTCGTTGATTCGAAGTCTTTAGAGTTCCTGATGATGAAGCGAACAAGTTTTAATGCTTTCTTTTTTATGTATTCAAAATGTGGAATGAATGAGTGTCTTTCATCGAATATGATGCCCAGATCCTTGACCATGTTCACTCTATTGACATAATTGCTTGATAGTTGGTAATAAAAAATGATGGGGTTAGTTCTGGTTCACGTTAGTATGCTACATTTTTCAAAGTTGAGTGGTAAACCATTTTTTTGACTCCAGCCAATTACTCTGTCAATGTCCTGTTGCAAGAGAGACGAATCATGGGGTTGGGTAATTTTCTTGTATAGTTTAAAATCATCAGCAAATAGTAGAGGTGTTCCGTTCTTAATTGTATCCGGCAGATCGTTTATGTATATGTTAAAGAGCAGCGGTCCTAAGTGCGAGCCCTGTGGAACTCCAGATGGAACATCAATAGTCCTTGACTGTGATTGTTTATATCTGACATAAAGGGATCTGTTTGATAAGTACGAGTCTATCCATTGTAATAACTGTCCTCGTATGCCTAATATTTCACACTGTTTTAAAAGTCTTGAATAATTTACGTTGTCAAAAGCTTTAGAAAAATCTCCATAGAAAACGTCCACTTGATATCTCTTCGAGAATGATTCTGTTGTATCCTCAACAAGTTGTAACAAATTCGACACAGTTGATTTTTTTCGGTGGAATCCATGATGATGAGACGATATTTGTGGACTGAGTAGCTTGCTAAGTCTTGCTGCCAATATCGATTCAAAAATGTTTGCTATACAATTTAGTATGGTGATAAGTCTATAGTTATTAATATCATCCTTATTACCTGTTACGAGTATTGGAGTTATGAAACCTCGCTTCCACTGCAAAGGAAAAATCCCAGATGTAAGAGACATATTGAATAAAATGAGAAGAGGAGTCAGTATGGAATTGGAGCAAGCTTTAACAAACGAAGATTGGATACTATCCGGTCCTAATCCCTGGGTGTCCTTTAGTTTTTGTAATGCATCTTTAATTTCTTCCATAGTGATGTTCGGTATATTATCCAGTTCCTGTAATGTTGGTAATAGATCTTGCGTAGTTAAAATATCTGTATTAAAAGATAATTCAAAGAAGTCAGCGAATAAGTCAACAATCTCCTTTGCACTGTTAGCAGATCTTAATCCAGAATGCATTATAGAAGGTAAGCCGAAGTCCTTTTTTTATTGTTAATAAATTTCCAGAAAGGGTTTGTTTGTTGAGATTGTAAATTGTGCTTAATGGATGAAATGTATGACCGATAACCTGAATTACTGAGTGATTTACATTGTGACCGAAGATGGGCAAATTGTTTGTAATTTGACGTTGTTCTATGTTGTTTATGTGCTATTTTTTTCCTCTTTATGAGTTTGTTCAAGTCTCTTGTAAACCATTTCGGAAATGTAGATGAATAGTGTGTCGTGTGGGGAACATAATATGTAATGCACTGATGAAGATTTTGATAGAAGATGTCTACTGCATCTGTAATGCAAAGGTTTTCAAACATATTGTACCAATCAACGTTTGATAGTTACTTCGACCCAGACTAAGTCTGGACGAAGTATTGAATTTGGTCACTTGGGGCAAAAAATTACCCTATAGTTTTTCATCAAATGTCGACGTTTCCGACCCTAAGGAACCCAAATCAACAATAAAAAAATTTGTGTCCGTGATCTTGTACGTACGTACGTCCGTACGTCCGTACGTCCCGTTTTTTTGTCTCGCGATAACTCGCGAACGGATAAGCGTATTGACATAAATTTTTTTTTAAAATACGCGTCTTGGCATAATTTAGATTTGATTAGATTTTGGTGCAGATCCATCCGTCTATTACTAAAAAAAATTAGCCCCAATTAAGTTTCTTCGTAGTTTTTTGCATTTATTTTCAAAAATACAAATTTTATTAAAAAATGTTTCAAACAAAAAAGATAGAGCATGAAATTCTCTACAAAAAAGGTTGTATGTATTTTCTTCCTAAAGTCAACGATAATGCTATAAAAACTGGTTTAAAATGCTTATGACTAGTGTCTGAAAAAATATTGATTTTGGTCACCTCGGCAAAAAAATTACCCTATAGTATTTACTCAAATTACGAGGTTTCGACCCCCTACCCCCAGGGGTAGTCCTCGCCAGCCCCTCGGGAGCGCTGATCACCTACGGACGCATAAGTTCTTTTACGCCCTTGATACGAAAATAACTATTTCGATATATCTAAAAGATGTCTTACAGTATCTAAAAGATATCCGTCAGAGATCTTTTCGACACTTTCAAGATATCTTTGACGAATTATATATATATATATTGTATATATAAGATCATAATGATACAGACAGTAAATAGTAAAACACTGTAAACATGTAATATGCATCGAATAGTCTATTACAATACAAGTGCTTGAAGTAAGTATTTTGCAACTTTTATTTATTGATACTTCGTCTGGCCTTTTGTCGGGGTCGAAGTTTTGAAAATGCTCATTTTCAATTTTCATACATATAAGAAACACTATATTGTTGTAACATATCTATCGAGGCCACTTGGACCTAAATATGATTGGACCCCCAAATATCAATATAATTTTATAATATAATTGAAAGCTGTTAGTAAACAAACGAGTATTAAGGAATAGCCGACTTCTCTACTGGGTCGAAGTTTCTGAGCGAGCGAAGCGAGCGAGGCATCACGCCAACACTAGTTTATTATTAATTTTGGAGTAGTCGGCACGTTTAAAATCAGGTTGAGTTGTAAGAAATTCTAAGAACTTTATCGAGGCATCTGGGGTAGTTGAAAATAAAATTGCAGAGTGGTGCACATCTCAGGGTATCAACGGATCATGAAGTATTGTACAAATGTCGTTACGATTTCCAGAAAAGCATAAGTCTAATTGATTACCAGTGGGATTGGGTGAGTTCATGTGTTGAAAAAATGTAATGCTGTAAAGGAGTCACTAAGCAGAGTAGCTGCTTCCTGAATAGTTTTCGCACCACCCTGTTGATGAAATATCGATATTCCATCACTGCTGTAGTTCCATGGAACTTTTTCGTCAAAGAGTAGCATCTTAGAGGGCTGGTAGCTGGTTTTTAATTGCTGTATCGTGTCAAGATGTTCGGTATACGATTCCAATAACGAATTTGGTGGAATGAAAGTTACTCCAATTATATATCTCGTCGATGGTAAATTAATTGAAACAAATAACTGCTTGATGTGTGAAGAAATCCTTATTTTTCTACTGTGGTATCTTTTGTGGACCACGACTAGTACACCTCCTCCTTGAGTTTCGTTCCCCAATGACAGATCCCTGTCCACCCTATAAATTAAAAAGTTCTGAAGACCTAGTTCAGCATTTGATATGTCAGGAGTAAGCAAACTTTCAGTGAAAATCAAAATGTTTATTTTGTAAACTGCAGTATATAAATTATTTATTAGACTAGACAACTTATTTTCAAACTATGTACATTTTGGTAGTATATATGGGTAATTCTCCTGAAAGGGACCCCGAAATGCGTCACCATCGCTATTTCCAAGATTCGCCATGAAATTCCAATATAACGTATATTTTTTGCAATTTTGAATAAATTAATTCTTTAACTAGAATATATTAGCTAACTTTTGACGTATATAGAGAAAATTTAATACGTCACTTTCATAGCTAAACACGCGTTTGCAAAGTCGTTGCATGTTTTTCATAAAAATTGCATTTCATTGTAATTATTCATTATAACGTACAAAAACAATGCAAATAATTTTTTAAAATGCATGAAAAATAACTTTAAGCAATACTACTTATATTGTATAAGGCCAATTTAGTGTAAAAAATTTTTTGGATTTTATACAATTACTTAAACATTATCATTTTTTGCGAGTAAAAATTCGGGTGATCTCCGAAGCCACCTATTTTTAACAATAAATACGTATTAACATACTAAAATCGAATCCTACGGCCTTAAAATTTAAGTACTAATTAGTCCTAAAGTGGTGCTAGAAGAATTTTTCGTTACAGCATTCGATTTTTATCTAAAATCTAATAATATGTCGATTTGTGATCTCCGAAGCTTGGTGATCTCCGAAGCCATTTTCGGCAACCGCATACAATATTCATTTACCTGTATTTTTATAATTAATCATTCAAAACATTTTAAAAAATGTTACTGTAAACATATACGGGATTTATAAATCGTTTAAACGTATATTATTTATACTATAGATATAATTATAAACAACAATATGTCCAGAAAATACCTATTTAGTTGTAGGCATAGTCGCTAAACTTTTAATATTTCCTTCCCTCAGATGAACTCGAAATTTGTTACTCATAAGTTTTTGGGGTCGCTGATTACGAATCCGTTGTCAGATTTTTTATTTTCAATATGGCGGACCAATTTTGTAAAAGAGTTCCGATTTACCTGAAAATCTTTACTCGGGGGTTTTCGGGGTCGCTGATCCCAAATGTAATGTTAGTTTTTAGAAATTTAAAATGACAACAAAATTATTAAAGCAAAACTTAGAGACCGTAAAATCACAGAACCATGCTGCAGAAGATCAAAAAGAAAAACTAAAAACTAATTACATGATTATCAAGTTCAGTATTTTTTATCAAGAAACAAGTTCAGTATATTTTATCACGAATCACGTTCGGCATTCTTTATCAAGAAATCAAGTTTAGTATTTTTTATCATGTAAATATGTAAGCTAATAAATAAGGATTAATTATTAAAATATCATAAACTTGATTTTTTCTTATATTTTATGTATAGTTCACGAAAGATAGTAACATATTTTCGAATGTCCATATAGTTATAATGAATCTTAAAATTCTACGACTATCAAGTTTCATATTAAATAAAAAAGTTTCGAATGTTGGTTCGCCATATTGGATCCGCCATTTTGAATTTAAAAAATCTGACTACAGATTCTTTATTAGGAACCCCAAAAATCCCCACCTAAACAAACTTCTAGTCAATCGAGCAATTTTTCAGTTTTTGGTTCGCCATATTGGATCCGCCATTTTGAATTTCAAATCTGACAACGGATTCGAAATCAGCGACCCCAAAAACCCCCGAGTAATACATTTCTAATTAAATAATTCAAAAACGTTATATACGATTCTGATAATTCTCTCGACCGCTTAATTTTAAAATCTTAACAAATAATTCCTTGGTTTATAACGGTCCTTTAACTACGAAAATCATTTTTCAACAGATAGTAGGTGAAAAGAAAAACAACTTATTAACGTTTCAGCCATTCTATGTAGGTCCTCTTCAGAAAGTTTCTTTCTAAATGATAAATAAATAAATTTAATTATAAACTAGTAATGTACAAAATTTAAATTAGCAATATTAAATACAGAATTTTAACTGACTTACCATATTGTAATAAAATAAAAATAGTAAGAAATTTTGGGAAGTATCAAAAATGTTTTAATGCCAAGGAGTGAATCTGTAGATAAAAAAGAAAAGAAAAAAATTTTTTTTATTAATACAAAAAAACCGAAAAAAATATAAATAAAAAAAATAATGAAAAATGAAAAATAAACAAAAAATAAAAAAATGTAACAATATTCAAACGTACCCACCCAACCACCGTAATAAAAAAATATATTTCAATAAACATACCTATAAAATTTTGAAGAATTTTATTAGAAATATGTCAAGAACATAAGCATTGTACTGTTATGAAATCAAATACATGCTATGCCTTGGCTAAATCCAATTTTAAAATGAATCTAAAATATAAAAAGGAAAAACATTAGTTTGTTAATAAAATTTATGCAAAAAAATTTTAAAAGACAACTTAATAAAAATATAAATATATAAAGAAACTTATACAAAAGTGAAAACTGAATATATGCCACATGGTTAACTGTCATATACAATTATTTGTAGAAAAAATTCAAAATTAAAAAGAATTGTGTGAAAAAAACTTACATAATAATTCACTCTTATTATACACTATGTCACAATGTTGTTAAAAAAGTCAAGAAATAAAACATTTTCCCAAACTTTATACTTTACAAAAGTATAAGAAACGATTTTAACGAGACGACGTTCAAAATCGTACTATTTAAAGTCAATAACATAATAAGATGGTATAACGCCTAAGAGCTAGTTTTCGGAAATGTACAATAAAAGCGATAAGAAACCTTCTTTGTAATTATAGCTTTCGAATCAAATAGAATTTTGAAATTAACGTTTTTCTGTACTTAAATTTATTAAAGGAATGTAAGAATCAGGCAAAAAAGAGTTTTCATATCTAATATTAACGGTTTTTTTATTCTGCTTAATAAACAAATTTTCTAAATGTTTTCGTTTTAAAATATTTGATTCAGAAGCTAGAATTTTGACATTGTCATAGTCGAAATTATGATCAGTATCTATACGATGTTTGGTTAATCCCGTGTATTTTTCAGGTTTTTCAAAAATATTATTTTTATGTTCTCTAATATGGTCTTTTAAGAGTCTTCCAGTTTGACCGATATATACTTTGTCGCACAATTTACAAGGGATTAAATATACAACACCACTCATTTTCATTTTATCTAAAGTGTCTTTGAAAGGCTTAATGTGGCAAACATTAGAGTTGAAAGGTTTATGTACAACTCTAATGTTGTCTTTTTTAAGTCTTTTGGCTAAAGTTTCACTTAATCCACGAATATATGGCATACTGGTTGTTTTTTATATTCATTTTTGGTACCAGAGCCGTAAAATTCGATTTTACGGCCTGTTTTTAGTCCGTAAAATCAAATTTTACGGATTTGTCCGTAAAAAAAAAATTTTACGGACTTATATCCGTAAAATAAACATTTTCTAATAATATCGAATTTCTAAATACTATTGACTAAAAGGCGATTCCGCGCGGAAATTTCCACTCCATGTGAATCCACCCTAACGAATATGCTATTAGTGGCGCCCCCACAGGTAATTTACATCACGAATACCGTACTCTTCACCGCTTCCACGGCCCGCGGTACCACAGAGTGGGGACAGTAGTAGCGATGTAATGAAACTACACAGGCAGTTAGTTCAGTCAGTGCCAATTAACTGTACAGTTAACATCGAATCAGTGTACGTAGCTTGGAAGCTCTAGACGATATATTTTGTGCACTTAGATTATGTGTGATAACGAGTCGATTGACGAGGATTATATTCCTCCGGAATTATTCGAATCCGCTAATATCGCAACTAGTAATACATTACCGGCTAAGTCCAAACACATTTATGATAAGTGCTTTAATGATTTCTGTGAGTGGCAAAAAAGCAAAAATACAAAGTCTTTCAATGAAGTTGTACTATTAGCATATTTTAATGAAATATCGAAGAAATTTAGTTCAGCAAATTTATGGTCAAAATATGCCATGTTAAAGAAAAAAATTCTGATTGAAAAAAACATTAATATAAAAACTTACGGCAAATTACATAATTTCATAAAAAATAAACACATAGATTATCAACCAAAAAAAGCTAAAGTGTTTTTACCGAGTGAACTAAATGAATTTCTACAGAAAGCTCGTGACTCAGAATATCTTGCTACAAAGGTAAATATTTACATATCACTACTTGTTTTTTAAAATTTACTATCTATAAAACGGTCGAGAAACTTTATTTATTTTAAACAAATATTATTCATTATTTCTACATAAGTTGGATTAATTCTCGGTATCCTTGGTGTTTGCCGAAGAGATGAATTGCATAAACTAACCATCAATGATGTTACACTGAAAAATTCATTGTGTACTGTCTATTTGCGGAATACAAAAAACCACACTACAAGAACTTTCGTCGTTGAGGGAGAGTACTTGAATTACATCAAAATGTACGTAGATTTAAAACCGAAAACACCAAGCACGGACAAATTCTTCCTCGGCTACAACAAAAATCGATGCTTAAATCAACCTATGGGTATACATAAAATAGGAGAAATGCCTGAAACTGCTGCAAAATTTTTGAATTTGCCAGATGCTAGTTCCTATACTGGCCATGCGTTTCGAAGGACATCCGCGACCCTTCTAGCCAACTCCGGAGCTGATATAACTACACTCAAAAGGCACGGCGGTTGGAAGTCTTCGACAGTTGCGGAAGGTTACGTAGAGGACTCGATAAACAATAAGAGAAAAATTTGCGAGAAAATCGTAAATGCCGTAGTAGATAATTCTTCAGATTTTGATGAAAATAACCTCGATGTTCCACATAAAAAACGAAAACAAGATAATGGTATAAACATTGTTAATCAGGCAAGTTCTTCTGCAAGCAAAGAAACTGTTTTTAATTTCAACATTAACGTCAAACTATAATAAAAATTAATAAAATATTATCGTTAACATAACACTGACATTATTATATATTAATTAGTATCATACCAGAATGTGTAATAGATTATTTGAAAAACTTTTCCGTTCATTTATTTATTGAATGAAATTATTGATCAATGCTTTTTTTCAGTTAATTACATCAAAGAATTTGTAATTGTTATTAGTTATAATGTTAAACATTATGTCACTTCCACGACTGAGATAATAAAAATATTTCGACAATACGAGCAACATTTATTTTAAAATATCCAAATACACTGATTTTTAATAGTACCTACTTTTCGATAGAATTGTTGTGTTTTCTCCTTAAGAGGATTTAGAGTCTACCGTTTCTTTTTTCTGTTCTTTAAAAGCCAGAACTATTTTGATATCGGGGGGGCTTCGCCCCCTCGAACCCCCCCGTTTCCCGCCCCACCCCACCGCTCGCTCAAACTCACATCGAAGAACATTTTACTACGACTTACTTAGAATGTATGTGTGTGTGTGTGTGTGTGTGTGTGTGTGTGCGTGTGCGTGTGCGGTTCTTGCTTTATTATGAACTTATCTTCGAACATACCTTCCACTTGCGTCCTGAATAATGTAGCTCATTGTACATCCAAATAGTCCCCTTCCCCTTTTCCAAATAGGTTACGAATTTTACGGCTATGGTACCAAAAAATAATGTTCGTCACACGGCCGTAAAATCGGGTTTTACGGCCTAGTGACGAAAAATACTATTTGTTCGGATTGTATAAAAGTTTGGTGTGTATTATATAAGGCATGAACTCGTTTTTTGATGCATTCATCCACTAGTTCTTTGGGGTATCCATTTTCTCTTAAAACATTTTTTACTACATTGAGATTTTTCTCTTTGAATCTTATCTCCGCTAATTTAGTGGCTCGATCTATTAGCCCATAAATGACACTAATTTTATAATTAATTGGATGAGAAGATTCAAAATGAATATATCTACCGGACCATGTATTTTACGATACCAATCAGTGTCAATTGTGCCATCAATCTTCCTAATTAAAAGAATATCTAAAAAACTGATTTTATTATTATTTTCATTTTCAATTGTGAATTTAATTCTATTGTTAAAACCGTGAAGTTTATTTTGTGAATTAAAAGTTTCTAAAATATAGTCCACTTTATCTATAGGAATAGCAGCAAAAATGTCATCTACATATCTTTTAAAAAGTGGCAGTTTAAAATTTATTTTTTTAATTAAAATATTTTCAATGTATTCCATTACCATATTAGCTATAACAGGCGATAGCGGTGAACCCATAGGAACACCGTATACCTGTTTATATATTTTATTTTGAAAAGTAAAATAAGTTGAATTTAAAATTAATTTTAACCCTTCACAGAATTCCTGTTTTGGAATATTTGTGAATGTTTTAATATCATTCCATTTTTTATTAATAATGTAGAGAACTAAGTCAATTGAAATATTAGTGAAGAGAGAAACTACATCAAGTGACACTAATTGAAAGTTAGGTGGAAGAATAACCTCTTTAATTTTATTTCTAATATCCCATGAGTCTCTAATAAATGTTGATGTTTTACCCACAATATTATTTAAAATTTGTGAAAAGTATTTTGCTAACTTATAGGTAGGTGAATTTATATTAGAAATAATAATTCGAAATGGCAGATTTGGTTTATGGGTTTTCGGTAACCCATAAGCTCTTGGAATAACACTATTATATGTTTTTAAATAACAAGATGTTCTGTGATTTATAAAACCAAAATCTTCCCATTTTTTAATCAAAGAGTTAACTTTATTTTGATTGGTACTTGTATACTCAAATTTTGAGAGAATATACGTATTTTTGTCTTCCAAAAGTTTGTTCATTCCATTTAAATATGTGTTTTTTTCTAATGCGACAGTTTGGTTGCCCTTATCAGCTTTAGTAAAAAATACATCTTCATTTTCTTCAAAAAATTGATCTATCTCATCCTTTATCTCTGCATGTGTAGAAAAGTTATGACTTTGATGTTTGTTTGAAAAATTAGTGATTAACTTAACACAGTCATCTCTAATCATTCTTTTATTATCTACAATAGTATTTCCTAAGTCATCTGTCACGTTTTTGATGACTGAAATTCCATTTTCCACACTAGCAGATAATTGATGATAAGGGATCGAAACTGTTTCATCAGAAGGAAGAACAAATTTATTGCTTAAACTAACAATTTTTTTAATATTCAACGGAATTTCTTTCGTTGTATAGTTTTTAAACCATTTATTGTTAATCATAAAAAAATCTTGACATATATGAAACGGTAACCTATGCATAATATTAAACGTCAAATTCTGTTTCCTAATTCTTAAAAAACTAATAAAACGAATTATATCGGAAATTTCTAAATTTAAAACTTTAAATAAAAAATTGTGTCGTAACGAATGAAAATTTTGTACAACTTGAAAACTTTTAAAATGTCTAATATAATTAAAATTAAAATTTGTAAGGTATTTGATTTCATAACAAAATTAAAGAATAAAATTCTTCAAAATTTTATAGGTATGTTTATTGAAATATATTTTTTTATTACGGTGGTTGGGTGGGTACGTTTGAATATTGTTATATTTTTTTATTTTTTGTTTATTTTTCATTTTTTATTATTTTTTTTTATTTATATTTTTTTCGGTTTTTTGTATTAATAAAAAAAATTTTTTTCTTTTCTTTTTTATCTACAGATTCACTCCTTGGCATTAAAACATTTTTGATACTTCCCAAAATTTCTTACTATTTTTATTTTATTACAATATGGTAAGTCAGTTAAAATTCTGTATTTAATATTGCTAATTTAAATTTTGTACATTACTAGTATATAATTAAATTTATTTATTTATCATTTAGAAATAAACTTTCTGAAGAGGGCCTACATAGAATGGCTGAAACGTTAATAAGTTGTTTTTCTTTTCACCTACTATCTGTTGAAAAATGATTTTCGTAGTTAAAGGACCGTTATAAACCAAGAAATTATTTGTTAAGATTTTAACATTTCTAATTAATTGGATAAAGGAATAATTTGTAATACGAAGTTAAAATCATGTTAATATATTAACATTTAAGAAGGGTTATAAAATTTATAATAATAACAATGAATTTTGCGCAACATCATATTTTCACTTTAGAATATACCCTAAACATGTTTGAAAAGTAACAATATTTAATTTCATAAAAAAATTTTGCCTTGAAAATTTTTCGGAAACGGGTCCTTTTCAGTAGAATTACCCATATATAAATTATGGGTTTGCACTAGTTTTTTGGTCTCGGTTTAGTTATAATTTGAGGAATTACATTTATGTACTTAATGTTTAAGTTCGACTCCCCTTCTCTATCCGAACGTTGAGGTCACTGCGTAATTTCGATAACTCTTTTTGTTGAGCTACTGTTTTATCATTGCTGATTTTCACATTGAACCTATCAAATATTTTTTTGTTTTTAAGTAGCCATGGTGCATGAACGTGACCATTAAATAAAACTTTTAATGTCATTCTGCGGGTACCGTTCTACCTGTTCAACCGACACATGATGTACCTCCACTGTTCTGTCGCATTTACCTTCGATTACTTCATACTTAAATCAATCAATTACGTTATAAATTATATGTACACATTTCTGACTAAATTCTACAAAATTATCATGCCCTTTTACAGGATTAGAGATTTTTCTCTTTTTCTGCAAATGAACCCCCGCCAGCAGGATCGACATTATTTACAGTGCACCGCTCAACAACATCGATAACATGATCAGCGATATCATGTAATTTATCATTATTCCACATTACCATAATTATTTCCTTGGCATAAATTAATATCCATAATCCACTTGTGTAGTCTGCAGCAGAAAGCTAACTCCGATATCCATCCCTCCCGCTGCAGACTGCATCCGGCCATGTCAATGGTAATTTCAACCACTCCCACTATCATCGGGTTAGTGATTGCAGGATCTCGTGTGATATCAGCAGACGGCGAGATCCCAGCAGCACTGTTCATGGCAGACCGGAATTCTTTTGATATTTTCGAGGAAAGTTGGCCTCATTCCTCCCAGCACTCCATCTATCAGCATGACGAGCTTGATTTTGAATCCTCGGTACAGCTTGGGAATCTCGAACAGGAGTTCCTGATATTTCATCTGTTTTTCGTTCTCGTTCTAACTATGTTTGTCTCTGCTAGTACAGAGAACTCGACGAAGATGGATTTGTCATCGAAGTCAACAAGGACGATGTCACGCTTATTGACTGATATTTGCCTGCTCGACGGAAATGAGTAATTCCAGTATATTCGGCACGACTCATTTCCGACTACGGATTCAATATCAGTGTGGGGACGTACGGCAAAACTGTGGTCGCATCAATACCATAGGTGCTGCAAAGATGACAATACAGCACTCGGAGAGCCGCTTTGTGACGTTCGATATATGCTGAAACTGCATATTTTTGATATGCTGACAACTGTCTCAGCTTGACAACTACACGATCTACAAAGCGTACTCTGCACCGCCTGGTGTAAGATGGAGTGGCAGTATGCTAAGATATTGACGACCCCATCCTAGCATGAGAAGGTAAAACCCCAGGTCTCGGATTTCAAGCCAACTGACCGTACGAATGAGAAGGTCACCTATACCGACAAGCCAAGTTGCTGGACATTTCGAAAGAATTGTCCATGCCATGGCTTGTCCATATGCCTTCCCTCCAACATACGGAGTTATTCCTTGCGTATGTTAGCCCTGAGACGCACTGGGCACAGATTGATTACTGATTCAGCTTCCTGTGCACCACTACGTGCCACGTTGAAAACCAGACCGAAGTTTTGCGCCGCCCGTTCCGCCGCGTTATACAAAAACGCCCCCTTCCCCTGAATTTCATGCTGATGAACTGGCATCATCAGGGTGCCAGATCCTCCGTTCGATTAATCACGTCGCAAGCCGTTTCGAGGACTAATCTGTCATGCATACAATCCAAGTTCAAAAGGCCACAACCTCCTAATTTTCGGGGCAAATACAGTCGTTCCACGGTAGATCTTGGATGCAAAATGCGTTGCGATGCTGCATCTTCCGTGTGCATCGATCAAGACCCTCTAGCTCGTCCACGTTCCACTTAAGTGCTCCAAATGACTAGAGCATTGCTGAAACGGCCAACATATTCGTGGTCGACACCATATTTTTCCTCACCAATTCTGATGGCCAGATCTGACGGAGAAGGCGCCGGTATTTCTTAACGAAGGTCGTTTTAGCAGTCTGCACATCCTGGACATGCCTCTGAGGCACTCCCAGGTATGTGAAGGCTTCCTCGGCGCTAAGGAGGTGGAGGACACTTCCGTTGACGAGCTCCATATCGTTGTTAATGGAGTCTAACCTTCTTCCGTGCAATATCGGATACACCCATTTTGCAGTCTCGTTGTTCTACTATCCGTTGCCAAAACGACCATCACGGCTTTCTCAATACGTTCGTTCAAGATGTTAGTGAACCATTTGTATAACGTATTGAGACACGTGATTGGTCTATGGTTTCTCAGATCAGACAAGTCTCCCGATTTTGGGATTAGTGACGTTCGGCCCTCCACCAACCAGTGCGGAATGTGTTGGTTTCCATTTATATAGGAGGTGAATATTTGGGCTAGGTGATGATGGACAGAAGTGAACTTTTTCCACCAATAGTTGTTAATTCCATCCCAGCCCAGCGAGGAGAAATTCCTCGCTGTTTTGATGACATTCTTCACTTTGTTGTGTGAGTTCGTCACACAATTAGGTAAAGATTTCAATACCTGGAGTGTCTGCATTATACCTAGATGTTTTCTCGTACATGCTCCCTTTTATCGATTGCATTACATATATTTATATTATTATTGATACTGTTACACATATTTATATGATTATTAATACCACTACACATATTTATATGATTATTATCAATTCCCCTTGCGTTGGGAAGCTGTACACTTTTATTTATAATTTGAGTACTTTTTTCACTAACGCGACTATCGTGATTTCTAGTGAATTTTTTAAGATCTTTGGCGACAATAACATGGACATACATCGTGTTATTGTCGCCAATTATTGGACACATAATATGCGATCGCTAATTCTCATTTCAAACACCACAGCACCTTGGGGTACTATATAATTTCCAATCCATACTTTACCCTGAAAATAATCTGAGATAATTTGATTGTTTATTAACCAATCCTGTCCTAATATAATATCGGCCGACAAATATGGGTCAACTAAAAAATTATATTGACATTGTACATCTCCGATCACAAAATCCAGCAAAACTTGACGTATAATCAACGTCATTTTTTTACCAATCGCGGTTGTTACATAAACATGACTGACCGGTAATTCTTCAACAATGCGGTTCATTAAGAGATCTTTATTCATTTGCTCGGCTTCCACTGTCAATAAGGGCGCTTGTATTTTTTCCACACACACTCATATTTAAATGCAAACATTTGCACATCGCAAATTTCTACTAGCTTTATAAGGTCTAACTTTTTCCAAATTAGTTAATGTACGAGTAATACGAGAGGTATCTTGGAAATCTATCGTCACTAATTGTTGTTGGATCCACTCCGGATACTGTTGAAGATTGTATGATTAATCTCGTAATCTGACAAATGCGGTTCAAAATACATTGCCTCTTTCATTTGTTTATGAAAATATTCAGCAAAAGAAATTTCATGATTATACCGACGTCCATACCAATCATTTTACCACGTTTTTATTTTATTTTAATTTTAATCTGTATTGAATAAAATTCGTTAAGAAATGCACACCGAAACGTAACAAAGGAAATGAATTCATTCTGCAAGTCAAGCCATGTTTTAGCACGACCTTCCAAATAATTCTAGATTACCAATAATATTTGAGACTCACTTATCTCTTTTATCTTCTGAAATTTGTTTAGCTCTTCTAGAAATATATGGGGATTGAGAGTATTTTCGTCGGAAAATTTAGAAACTTTGATATCGAGATTTAAATTACGCAATCCATTCACTACGACTCTCTCTACCATTTGAGGAGTCCTATTTGTTTGTGTCCCTTCATTTTCTCGAAGCCTACTCTTTGTCGATTCTAATTGCCATTCTTTCTCAGCTAACATCGCCCTTAATCTTTCTAACTCTATTTCGTCATTATTTACTCTTTGATTTTCCATCCCCGAAGCACTCACACGATCATCAGGTATTACCGGCATTTTGTCGTTTTCAATTTTCGAATTTTGTTAAACTTCAATTTATCAAATCGACGCTTACACAAACAACTGCTTCTAGAAAAATATTCGTTACACATATAGGTTTCGTTACTCTTTATAGTTATATACTGGGCGTCCGAAAAGTATGGAAACGGTCATGTAACTTTTGAAAGAAAAGATATTTCGAAAATCGCTGATACACGTGAAACGATTTTTAAAAAAATCTATTTTTTCTGCGGGGTTCCAACCCTCCTGCCACAATGGGGGCGTGGGGCACGAGGGGGGATGAATATTTTAAATGGCAACATGGGTCGAGTGGGGACTCATTTGCAAGGTCTTTTCGAGACGAATTCAAAACACTAGACATAGATGGTGCTGCGATCAATTTTTAGCGGTCATAATCGACTTTTAAACCTTTTAATCTAGTAACTTTTGAACAAATGAAGATTTTTGACAATTTCCGAATTAAGCGAAACCATTTTTCAAGAATATCTATTTTTACCTGTTTTTGAGGTTAGAAAATATGTAAGGTGATGAGTGGATTCGTGTTTGGAAGGTCAAAATACATCGGATATCATAAAAAGCACTATAAACATTAGGGTGCATCGAAAAAATCGATTTTTCGAAATTCGAAATGCATTAGTGCGGAAGAAGTAGGTTTTGGCTACACGAATACGTGAGCGAAAGCCCAAGGCGAGAAACAATATCTTCTGTTCCGGCAAACGCCTTAAAATTTAACATTGGATTTTAAATGGGAAATCATTTTTTGTTCGTTATTGCACGATAACTACATAGACAAAAATGGTACTCGAGATGTTTTTTCTTTATCGAATTCCTCACTCTTTTCCGCATAATTTTGAAGTGTGGCATTTTCTTTAGTTTAAAAATAGGCAAAATTCAAAATCTAATAAAACATCTGGAACATTTTTTTGTCAACTTCCAAATCTGTCAAATTATGCGGAAAAGAGTGAGGAATTCGATAAAGAAAAAACATCTCAAGGATCATTTTTATTTATGTAGTTATCGTGCAATAATGAACAAAAAATGATTTCCCATTTAAAATTCAATGTTAAATTTCAAGGTGTTTGCCGGAACAGGAGATATTATTTCTCAGCCTACGGCTTTCGCTCACATATTCGTGTCGCCTAAACCTACTTCTTCCGTACTAATGCATTTCGAATTTCGAAAAATCGATTTTTTCGATGCACCCTTATAAACATGCACCGAATTTTTATTTTGGGCAACTTTTTAAATTTTTTCCAACAAATTAAGAGCTTCCGGACGCCATATTGGAGCAACCATTTTGGATTTTGCAAATGCGCACTCGGCATTCGAAAGTATAGACCTTAAGCTGTAAAATGAGCCCTCATTCGTATTTTTTGTTTTTTTTTTTGTGGGAGAGCAGGGTTCGGTTGACGTGGAATGTCCCATGTATACATACATTTCATTAATTTAAAATGACTGAAATAAAATGATGGATCATTTTTCTGAAATGTAGTCGGATTTGAATGCAATTCGTTAGTTGCAGACTTGCAATAGACGATACCGTTTTTGAAATTTGTCGTGGCGTCCTTTGCCTTTGACTATTTCAGAGTTTCCCGATTCTCACCACGAGGAGGTGGACGATGTTGAGAAAATTTTTTTTTTAATTATTTAATTCGGCATTTTAATTTTGACAAAAATATATATATAGACATGCAAAAAAATATACATATAGACATGCATTAAATCAATATTATTGTTAATTAGCTCTGGGCGAGAATGAGCTCTCACTACTAGTTGTGTGTTAAATCTTTATCATTCTTCTCTTTAATTGCCAAAATCATAGTTTCAAAATTTAATTATACACATTATACTAACACGCATTAAGAATCATTTCGAATTGACAGTTTGTAATTTATTTCCTGCATGACCCATCTCAAACTAACATTACCCCCTCACTAACTCGCATCCATAATGGTAACGGTATTTACATCATCAGTATCTAGTTCTGTAGTTGTCTTGCTGAACATTTTGAATTGTTATTATCATTATTAGTATTATTATTATCGCGTACGAATACATATTATAAATATGTATAATTATCAGTTAATATACCAGACTAAATTTTCTATTCACTAAGGGCACGGGTTTTGTATTAACTAATTTCCTTTACATACTAATTCAAGATGAGTCAGCATAAATATAGTTTTCCTTTTCTAATTATTCATCCCTTCCATCACTTGGGAATCTTTTCGTACCTGGGATCTTCATAAATATCATGCATGTGGGTATCAGAATTCAGTATCAGTTTGTAGTTAGGGCGTCTGAGGCTGATTTCTTCCGCCAAAGCCGCACTAAAGAGTTCAGATGCGGAGGGGATTGAACGAAACGCCACGCATGTAGCTTTTTAATTTTTTAATTAATTTTTTAATTTTTATTTGACTGTATATTTTTTGCATGTCTATATATATTTTTTGCATGTCTATATATATATTTTTTTGCATGTCTGTATATATTTTTTTGCATGTCTATATATATTATATTTTTTCATATCTATGTGTACACATTTTCGCATATATATATTTTTTTTTATATTTTTTGCACGTCTATATAAAAAAATTGTTTGTTTTTTGTTTACATATTATATATTGTTATATTAATTGTCTTTCTTCCTTTGATTGATTATAATGCATGCTAACAAATCATATTCACACACCACTCTATTCCTAGTAAATGTCAAATCAAAATTGTATCAACTTTATAGTTATTGAATATAATTTTATCTTTCAGTTTTTCTATTACCTTTTTTTGTTATTAATTTCATTACTAGTTGAGATTACAAATATTTCGATAAGGCCTAAACGTTTGTGAATCCGAGCGATTACGACGGAAGGTGTTAGAAATGTTTGTGGAATTTCCAAACTATGGCATTTTAACATTTAACATCTAATGCAATTGGTAGGTCTAAGCCGTTAATTATTTTTTATTATATTAATTACCGGGCGGAATCGCCCTTTTTACTTAATTGTTTTGCCGTATTGGATTTTGCGAGAGCTGCAGATCGACTTAGAAAGATGGCGCCATACTTCACATTTGTGTATGAAATGTAGGACTGCAGAAACCTACGCCAAGTACAGCAGCGGTCTTGAGTCGATTTCCGTCAGATAAACAATACTTTCGAAACGTAAACACAAACAACGTGGCTCGTCTTACCAACAGCGAGCTGCTGCTTGGAAACGAAATCGAAAATTTTTTCACCAGACGGGGATCGAACTCGCGACCTACGACTTCGTAGTCCAGTGCGTTAACCGCCTGAGCCACGAAGCCGACATTTTATTATAATATTTATATACACCTACGTTAAATCTATATTATCATTATTCTTATTGTTTACTTCTTTTATAATTTCTACTAAATACATTTATTATCAATCGAACAGCCTATTGTACTCGATTACTATAACGTCAATACACTTACATTATTTTCAAAATTACAACTTGCTCTGAGTAATAATAAAATAGAATATTTTTCAAATAATAATTTTCATAAAAAAAATATAAGATACATTAATTTCAGATAATTCTTTCGATTTTAAATAAATTCACTTTAATTCAATTTCAAGCAACTTAACTAAAGGAATTTCATTTTATTTTCTAGTATTATCTAATTAGTATTCCAGTGGCTGGTGAGTACAGTAGACGCATTTATTAACGCTCTGTATCATTGTACTTATAAATTCTTAATTTTTGCGCTGGGAGTTGCTAATATTGTTACGTACGCGGCTGCGCCATCTTCTAATATCTTATGGCACCGCGCACGTAGATTAATATATTCTAATGTACTCATAGTTGTTCCGGACAAACAACGATCTCCGTAAAACTTCAGCCTTAGATACCGAGATGGGCTGTTGGAGGATTTCCGCTTACGACACTCGGAACATCACGTGTATATATTTTCGGCGATAAACGCCTAATTAAATATTTAATCGATCTAGTTCGATGCACCGCTATCTTTCGACAGCGACGCATCAAACGTATAGACGATATCTGAATACACATCCGGTCTCGAAACACGAGAACTTTATCAGACTTCTTACGAAAGTCTTATCAGGCTCCCTTCGAGTCCAGCGGCCCATCACGAGCTACAGCCACGTACCTTCGGGAAAGCTTATCGTTTTCCCGAGGTTACCTGGTCGATGAAATCCATAGGGCACTCAGTCAATTTCCATCCGTGACAAAGTCCACTAAAATCTCGGACTAACACCGCGACTAAAACGGTTCCGCGCAACCTACCACCATCGACTCGAATGTATTCTTATGTATGACCCGCGTAACATAGTTTATATATGAATAAATAGTTCAAACGTTAACTTCAGTGTATCTCATACCTTATTGTTACTACAAGTCCTTTTCAGGACTGGTACGTAACAATATTCATAACACTACATCCCTGGAAGACTCGGAAATCGACCACTGGTCGTGTATACCTATTCCGAGACATAGAAGGGTTAAAAAAGGAAAGCAATTTAACAGTCACATTTGCTTGTTCCGGAGAGGCTTGGAGCGGATTCACCTTGGAGCGGTTGCATATTTTCAAATTTTGCCAACGTGTCAATTTGCAACGTCTCCTAGGATACATTACCACTTCAGTTGAACACGCCTTGACTGCAAGCTGTCACTTGCCTTATCGACACCACTCAGCTGTCAAGCCTTCGTTTCAGTGAAATAGTCATCTTGGTATGCGTCTTCTGCGTTATTGTGATTTTTAGTCTACTCGCTCTAGTGTTGTGAATGTCATATTTTTCCCGTCGACGGTGTGCTTTGGTAACGTGTTTTAGATGTCATAAACCAGTGCAAAACAAATTCACGTGTTCAAATTGCGATTGATCGTTTCATCGATCATGTGCTCGTGTATTTATTTCCAGAAAGTTGCGCTCTAATTGTTGTTTTCGTGCCTTCTCTCACTTGCTTGCCTCGTCTACCCCTTCCGAAACTGAGGCCCTACTCCTTCCTATTGTAGTACCGTCTTCCTCAACCTGCACTGCCCTTTCTCCTATTATTCCTCTGTTGCGTCCCCACTCTAGTAATAATCCCTTTTGCACTATGTCTCTCCCTTCTACGTCCTTCCCTAATGCCACAGCGAATATGTCAACACAAGAAGCATTGTTACCTGTCTTCCCATCGGATTGGGATTCCTTAACATTATCGTAACAACTTGCACAAATTATGCAATCGAATGTTGCTATGAATAGGGAGTTATTTGCATTGAGGCAACTTGCACACAGATCAGCTCAAGATATTTCTGAGATTAGGAAGGCTGTCGATAACAATACAGCAACGTGTAAAACCATGGCGACCCGTCTCGACGAAATGTCAAACGCTCATGCCTATTCTGCTCCCACCCCTGAGCTCATTATTACCGGGATCCCGTCACAGACTACTATTTCCCATAGCGACATTGTGACTCGCGTTCTAAAACACCTCAAATTGGATGAATTATTTTCAGCAGATATTGTGCTTGTTCGTCGCGTTAATAACTCAGATAAAAATGCTGCTTCCTAGCCTGCAACATCAGCTGCTACAAATCCGATGGGTTATTTTTCTTTAATAGTGTCATTTAAGGCATGTGACATTCGGAATTTTGTCATTAAAGCGAAGCGCAAAGTGGGAAAAATTACTGTTGTTGATATTTTTCCGGAACTTTCTGCTACAGTGCATGCTTCTAAAGCGATATTTGTCAATGAGTTTCTGCCGAATTATACTTACACTCTACTTAACAAAGTGAAAAGTGCAGCTAAAACAGCTGGATTTGAACGTGTCTGGATAAGAAACGGTAGAATTTTTGTTCGCAAAAATGGTTCGTAACCGAGATGCCAATTAATACGGAAAGCGATCTTGCACGTATAGCATGACCTACAACTAACGTATGCTCCAACTCTGCGTATTCCGCTGCATTAAAACCGCACTCGAATGACTCTATTAAGTTATCGCATGTCAACATCAATTCACTTCGGGCCCATCTCAACGAAGTTGAATTTGAACTTAATAAATATTCGCCGCATATATTTGCGATTACCGAATCATGGCTTACCCCTCTTATACCGTCTTCTTCTGTCAATATTAATAACTACAATTTTATACGTCACGATCGTGGAGTTATGGATCAGTCAAATTGCAGATTTATCCGTGGTGGGGGTCTTGCGTGTTATTTGCACAACTCAATTACATTTTCAATTCTTGAACAATCAGTAAATACTAGTATTGATAATCCGGAGTTCATGTTTCTAGATATTAAATTGCCGAACTCATCAAAACCATTACTAGTCATTCTTTATCGCCGTCCACAAGGTCATCTTTTTTCTGATTTCTTTACCAAATTTTCGGAATATCATACAATATACAAGAATGTTGTTATTACAGGAGATTTAAATGCAAATCTGCTTGCTGATACTTTTGATTCTAACCACGTTAAGAACTTTATCTCTGATCTATCGCTTTATTCTATCCCTTTTGGAGCCGCTCATCACACCCTGCACTCGGATTCTCACTTAGATGTTATGATTATTGACTCCTCTGATAAAATAATTTCTTTTCGTAAATCATCAACACCCTTTGCGACGGGCCATGACCGTATCACGCTGGAGTATGCTACCACATTACGCTTTAAACCCGCTCCATTTACCTATCGTGATTTTAGCAATTGTAACCAACTTGAGTTAGCTCAAGGTCTCAACAATACATTTATGTTGGATCTCATTCCGAATCTTGATGTTATGCGTATTAAATGTTTTTCTCAATGTCATGCGAGCGAAGTGAATAATGCAGTGTCTTTATTTTATAAGTGCGTTAATAATGTATTAAATTGCCATGCGCCTCTTATAATGCGTTCTGCAGGCAAACCGTTAGCGCCGTGGATAACTCCCGAAATAAAATGTAAAATACGTAAGCGAAATTCTTTATATCGGCGGGCGAAGCGTCAAAACTGTCAAATTATGTTGTCAGAATATAGAACAACGCGTCGTGAGTTAAAATGTGCTATTAGTAAGGCTAAGAGTGAGTATATGTGTTCGCTATTGTCCAATCAAACAAACCCAGCAAGTATTTGGTCTCTTTTGCATAAAATGGGACTCTCACGTGACGCCTCTCAATCCGCACTTCAACATTTTTCACCTACTGAGCTAAATTCTCATAATTGTGCAGTATCTTCATGTCACGCACCCTGCACTAAGTCAGAGCTTGAATTTATTCTACGAAAACCACTACCGCATAATTCTGAAACATTCAATGTTCCTTTTCTCCAAGAAACGGAAGTACTAGAGAGACTCAAACTGTCACTATCGAAGTCTCGGAGGCGTAGTCCTGATGGTGTCCAGTTAGCTCATCTCAAGCAGATCCTTGATACCATTAGTTCTCCATTGACACATCTGTTTAATATATCTCTATCCACGGGTGTGTTTCCTTCGATATGGAAAAATATTTTTGTTATTCCCTTGATGAAAAGGAGTAATCCGGCTTCACCAGCAGATACAAGACCCATAGCGAACCCTCCACATCTAGCCAAGGTTTTTGATACGGTAGTATCTCGCAAAGTTGTACAGTTTCTCGAAACAAATGATCTTCTCCATCCTCACCAATGCGGTTTTCGACGATATCACAGCACCCAAACAGCACTTCTGAAAATTCTGGATGACGTACGGTACGCTATTGAGCGAGGATTCGTCACTGTACTAGTACTATTTGATTTCTCTAAAGCCTTCGACTCTCTTAGCCAACCAATAATTTTGCAATGCCACCGCGATATTGGCTTTGAAGACTCAGCTATCAATTGGTTCTATTCATTTCTCACGGGTCGAACTCAATCAATTGTTGGAACCAACGGAGAATGTTCTCCACCATTACAAACCACATCTGGTGTGCCTCAGGGTACTAGTATTAGACCTATAATTTTTATTATAGTAATAAACACTCTTTTTCGTCGATTAACTTATGTTCGAGACACTACAGTTATCTTTGCAGATGATGTCCAGTTTGACCTCCATACTCCTATAAATGGCTTAGATGAAACGATTACCAAACTAAACGCGGATATTGAATCTCTTATTATCTGGTCACGAGAATATGGACTTACCTTGAATATTAAGAAAACTCAAGCGACCATCTTAGGGTTTAACTACAACTGTGCCCTAGCTAAAACTTTAGTTATTCAACCTCTAATTGTCGATGGCAATCCCATCGAATTTCTTGATAATGTTAAAGATCTGGGTGTCTATATTTCCTCGGACTTGTCTTGGAATCGCCAAATCTCTTCCATCTCATCTAAACAGTTCTCTCCGCTT
This sequence comes from Trichopria drosophilae, assembly GCA_030407085.1. Lineage (NCBI taxonomy): Eukaryota > Metazoa > Arthropoda > Insecta > Hymenoptera > Diapriidae > Trichopria > Trichopria drosophilae. The sequence goes on along the minus strand of CM059587.1, from coordinate 46,720,836 downwards.
TATTTTCAATCTACGACGCGATTGTAACCTGAGTTTATACCTTCAATCTACAAAATGGTTACCAATTGCCACTCGTCGTAAGTATTTTCTTGGAGTTCTTACATTCCAAATACCTTATGACTTCGCAGCCTCCATACCTGCGTTCAAAATTTATTAACATCTCATATCTCCGACGATCATCAAGAACTTCGGCCTCTCCATATTATGTCCCTCTTTGCCGAACAGATTATTTCTCGAATTCATTTTGGATTAAAGCTATTCGCTTTTGGAATACTCTACCAAGCACTCTAAGAGACTCAAGAACAGTTGAGTCATTCAAGACTGGGCTGCTCAGATTTTTAAATTAAATCTTTTTTACGGGAACATGATTAACTATCTTTTTAAAGTGCGTGTTAATATGTATTCCGTAAATTACTTTAAATGCGTTATATTATATTATATTATATTGTATTATACATATTGGCTTAGTATATGCGCCGTTAATTATCGCATTTGAACTAAAATTTGCTCATTATGTATAAACTCACCGTTCAACACTATAATTTGTTAATTAATTTTAAGTATATAATGTATTTTCATTGTAAAGTCTGCTATTTTTGTCTAAGAAACTTTTGCTCCATGACAATAATAAATATTATCTATCTATCTATTAGATTTTACTGACTAAAGTCTTTTTCTTTTATTCTATAGAGCAAACACATTATATTATATTATTATTTCAAACATACATTTTTATACATATAATTAAATTAGCATGATTCAAGGCGATTCGTACCATCTTACGTTGAACACCATTGTAATATTTACATTTTTATTTCAACTATTTGTGGGAGTATAGTAGATATGTAATATAAATACAATTTAAATGCAAAATTATAATAAATTGAACTTTTTTATTTATTATTCGCAATTATGAACAAAAACTAAACACACAATTAAAGCCGCGAAGAGCCGTAGAGAGATAACGAAAAAGGTTCTTTACATAAATAGCCGAAGGTCCTTAGCAGATACTGAATGAGTTTGTGTAAAATTTTTGGCATCTCATAGCAGATGGTGGCATCCTCTCAAAATGGCGCGTCGTCGCGAAAGGCATCTTTTCACAACGCACGTGGCCTGTAGAAAAATAATTGTGATGGTAATCCCGGATGACCTCCTAATTTCATTATAAATTGGATTTTATGACCAATTGAGGCACCCAAGGATACTTAAAACGCATGTTCCTTGACTTTTTCGATAACTTGAGATCGCGTGAAGAAAAGTGAACATCCACTTTGCGACTTTAATTAATCTGACGCTCTATACATTGACTAATTGTAAGATCCAATCGATCGACGAGAACTTCAAATTGCAATTAAAATTGACCGTCGCGATAGTCGCGTGTCTTCTTCTTGTCGCAGTAATACCAACGTCTTTTCGTCAAAATCCCTATAGTGTCAATTCACACTTCCCCTATCTCTTCTTTTCTTCTTTCTTCTGTCTCTCTCTACGCTCTCTTGCATTAAATAACGCGGCGATCTCTAGGCTCTCATAATATATAATAGCGCATCACTACAATAGCTGAAGTGATTATGAAACTGATCTCAGATTCATAATCAGCGACCTCTAAAACCATCAAGTAACGGATTTCAAGGAAATTTAGTTCTTTTTAAAAATTCGTCCGCCATATTGGTTCCGCCATTTTTAATTTTGAGCCTGATATCTGATGGGATTACGAAACTGATATCAGAATCTAAATATTCAGAATTATTCATCGTTAGTTTCTATAAGAAATGTGACGATTAAAATGTAGTGAAATTTACGGCATTTTGGGCGGAAACGGGTTAAATATATTTCGAAAAAATTTCAATAAAAAATGTAAAAAATTCATTCGTTGGGAGCGATTTTCGTGGGCCGCTTCTCGGAGGCGATGGTTGGCGGTGGACGTCATAATTCGGTGAGGAATTATCTGAAATTAAAAAATCAAAAAGATTTCGTTAATGTACATCCCTAGTTATGATGTATCGTTCCTCTTTGATTTATTTTTTGATTATACATTTTTGGGGACGTTTAAGCAAAAATCGTAATTTTGGCGAACCAAAATGAGCCATTTTGTATTCGTAAATCATTCGTAAAAAATTCGTAAAATCGGTAAAAAAACTTTTAATGAAAAAAATCAACGATAAGTTCTAGCGATATGTGGGACGAAAGTGTGTACAAAATTTCAAAAGGATCGATTCAATACACTTTGAGTTAAAGCGTCCACCGGCTTTGAAAATGACATTTCGAAAAAAAGCGTTTAAGGTTATACATACATTTACACGTTCATTAAATGCCGATATTTTAATTAATTTTCGTTACTTACATAGAATCGTCGATTCCCTGCCCATAATCTACTATTCCTGCTGAAATTTGCAGATTCAAAGCAGCTTTTTTGTCCTGTCTCCGGCGTATTCGTTCTTCTTTTGAAATTATTACGGAACGTTCGTCAGCTGTGCGTATACGTTCCATGTCTTTTCGTCGTTGATATTCATGGGAGCTCTAACCCAAAGATATTCTCATTTTTTCCCAGAAAGCTAGTAACGCAAATGTTCCCTCGTTAAATTGGCATGCAGCAATATATGCTGCCAATTCTAGAATTTTTGAACCGCCTAGAAGTTTTTTTGGAGCAATTTTCGATATTAATTGATTTAAACTCTCAATATTATTTTGGGTAAAACCCCCGAGACACCGTTGAAGAAGCATATCGTTACTTAATTCCTCGTAAATTGTTTGTATAGCTTGTAAAATATCGTTTGGAAGTTGTTTGTAATCGTATTTGAATGCTGTTATCTCGTTCGCGGCCAAAGCTCGTTGCCAAGCGCACCACAAGTCGGTACCGCTCGGGCGCTTGTCATGCTGTGGATTCCCATATTGCTTTCTTCATGTTTTCAACGGAATCTGTATTTCGTCTGATAGCTAAACCATAGTATATAGTTAGTTTGTCGATTACTTTGGCCGTGAGTTTGATTTTAGCCGAAAGCGTTTTTTTCTTGATTAATTTTCCATTCCTTTTGATTTCTTCGACAGTATTTTTCAGAGGTTGCTCAAGCGTGTGCTCATTCGCTTTTGGACGTGTCAAACACATTCCTTTTTATGAATTTCGCAGTCTACGCCGTAAGGCTTGGCATTTTTTACACCGGTGTATGTTTGTTAACTCCAAGTCCTTAATGCAGCAGTAGCACTTATGGACAAACGGTTTGCGTGTGTGGTTCAGGATACAGTGGTTTCAATTTACTCGAAACACAGACACCGAATTAAATAAAAGAAAATCCATTTAATTTTGGCATCTTAAAACTAAATACAAAATAAGCACGCGAACTTATTGGACGCGAAACGAACTTCCACGATTTGACACCATGTGGTTACTCGATGTTAAGTCTATCGCAAACAAAATGGTAATTATTTGTTATTTAAAGAAATAATTAAGCGAGCACGAAGCACGAATATTGCGTCGAGATATACTTTAATTTGAGCGTGCGATTGCGTCTTTTCGCGGAGATTATTATAAATCGTATGCGGCGATATTGCGTTTTGCAAAATTTCAACACCACGTTGATGCGAACTTGTCTATTGCAAAATGTCGACTAACTCACGAAGCGCTTTTCCGGAACAAGGAACAATCATCCTGCCACTGGTAGTAGCTAGGATAATTAATCAGTGTTAGTAGCGCGCGTAATTCGAGTTATTATGTATTACAAAGTAAAGTGATTGATTTCGGCGGTCGGTAACAGATATGTGCGGTGTAATTATTAGCATTAATAGATGGCGTCACTCGTATCTTTTTTAGATTTACAGACCGCGTGAACATACCGCCCGCCTTGCGGTAACTTACCGCAATAACGCTTACACCTAACTTAATTTAAACTAGTCGTCACTAGGTTTAATGGGGTCTGGCGCTGCATCGTCGTCGATGGGAATCGGCAGAAGGGCCAATTTTACGATTGGATGTTTATATTCCGATGTGGCGGTACGCACCGTCACTACGCGCGTTAAACCGTCTGAGCCCGGATGACATTGCACAATGCGCTCCAAATCCCATTTGGTAGGAGGTAAATTGTCATTTCGCAGCAGAACAATTTGTCCCACCCTTAGTGATTGCGAAGCTGTTGATCATTTGGAACGGTGTTGGCACGATGTCACATAATCTCGTGACCAACAAGTCCAAAACGTGTCTAATAATTGCTGGAATAATTTCCAGCGCGCAATTCGACTTATAGAATAATCAACAGCCAACGGAGCCGGAATGGACAAAAGCGACCCGCCGATAAGGAAATGCGCAGGCGTAAGGACCTCAAAATCTTCGATGTCAGTAGTGAGCGGGGCTAACGGGCGCGAATTTAGACATGCCTCGATACGGCACAAAAGCGTTGTTAGCTCTTCGTATGTCGGGGTATGTTAACCTAACACACGTTTGAGGTGGCGCTTCATGGAGCGTACCGCAGCCTCCCATAACCCACCGAAATGGGGTGCAGTAGGCGGGATGAACTGCCGATCTACGCCGTCCTCAGATACCCGATTTTGAAGCAGTTCCGATTTTATAGCAGCGAGATATGCTGCGCGCAACTCGTTATCAACGCCGATAAAGTTAGTGCCACAGTCGCTGTACATTGTACGCGGGAGACCGCGGCGTGAACAGAAACGCTGAAAAGCCGCTAGGAACGCGGGCGTGGAGAAGTCGCACACGACTTCCAAATGTACTGCACGCGACGCCATCTAAACAAATATCGCCATATATACGGATTGCACTCGCGAGCCGCGACCGCCCGCCAAGCGCATCTTGAGCGGTCCGGCGTAATCGACGCCGCTTTCGGTAAAGGCACGAAGTGGACGAACGACGCGAGCCGGCGGCAGTGAGCCCATCAACTGAGTAGGGATATTCGCAGCATGTCTTGCACAGACAACACAGTGATGCGTAACGCTTTTAACAAGTCTACGAGCTTGCAAGATCCATACTGTAGTTCGTAGGGTACTAATGAAGACAACGCGAATGAGCCTGGCGTGCTAACAGTAAAGCGATATGTCCATTGGGCAAAATGACAAGATGCTTAGCGTTGAATGGCAGTTGTGCAGTCGATAAGCGTCCTCCAACTCTGATGAGATCATCCTCATCCAAAACGGGGTTCAATCGATGCAATGTACTACGTAGATGAAGCGAGTGCTGAGAATTTAGGCTATGCCATCCTTTCCAATCAATAGGAAGGACAGTTTCGGAGAACAGACAACTCTTGCCTGAATGCGGATGACTGGAGCAATGCAAATATGCGAATTTTCATACGATTGAGTTCGTGTGTGAAAGAGGTTCTGCCATCTTTGTTTGCGGCAGCGGCAGAGGTGTTATGTTGTATGTCTGCCTAGTTCTGTCTTGTACCGTCCTGTCTACGTCATGTACCTCTACACCCGAGAACCCTTTGTCCTTTTTTGTCCTTAATTATGTAGACAATAATAAATATTTTAAACAATACTTTGTTTTTGTAAATAATTACGTAACTATGATATCAGTCAACGCGACACTCATAACTATTATTTTAATTTATGTAGCCAGAAAAAGCATTTTACTATTGAGAATCTTGAAAAATATCCCTGTAATATGTGCCATTAAACTTTAAAAAAATGCGTTTTGTATGGACGATCAACTGTGCTCATCAGTAGAGCCTTAATCGCCTTCCCTGGACAGAAACATTTTTGTAATATTGTGAACATTACATAGTTTTTTTTTTTTAATTTCTTAATGTTTTGTGATGAAAAACACTGGAAATGTGAAAAACCGACTTTAAGAAAAACGAACGAACTTCAAAATGTTATAGTTCGAACGTGCGTTGCCAGTATAATAATTCAAGAAATTCATCTATGTTTTATAGATGATTTCAAAAAACTTTTCGACCGTTTAACATAAGCGAAAAAGATCTTGGTATTTTTCAGTCATTATAATTAAGTGGACAATAATAAATATTGTAAACAATATTGGAAATAATTGCATATCTGTGATATTAGTTCACGCGACACTCGTAACTATTATTTTAATTTATGAATGTGAAGCATGGTACGAGAAGCACAAGGAGCATTGTCGAAGCATTCGGGAAGTTCTGGCAAAATGGAGGTCGAAGGTATCTGCGAAATGTATTGGCAATCGTTAGAAAAGTTTGCTGTGCGTTATGGTTTTTATATAGAAGATGAAGACACCAAAACCTTTAAGTTCTTACTCAGTACAGCACCTTATGGAGAAAAGTTTGTTGTGAAAAAATTATAATGTGTCTTGCATGTTGCAAAAACAATTTTTAAGCGTCCTAGTGACGCAAACAAAATTCTCACGCAGACGAGAAAAGCTGCAAAGAAGAATGGGAAACAAACTCCGGCACAAAAAACGCATACTAAAAAAACGATAGCTAAAAAAGTAGTAAAGAAAAAGAAGGTCGCAGTGAAAGTTGTCACAAAAGTGACAACTCAAGAGTTAACAATAAAACGAATGAAAGCACTCTTAACTAACTAAGGTTTAGCAATTCAAAGGCATCCCGATTCTGCGGAAGAAATTGGCAGAGAGATCTGGGCGGGATATTATCATGAAATCTCAACTGCCGAGAAACCCCAGCATTCATACTGTTCGGACTCTTGCTGGAAATACAAGAAAGCTGTGAGAGATAAGACAGTTAAAATTTTCAAACATTCTCCTGCTCTTGCTCAAGATGTTCAAAAAATTCTAAAACCAATCTACGAAGATATAATAAAGCAAGAATTACTTGAAAGATGCCTTGGTGGAAACACGCAGAACAACAATGAGTCATTCAACAACTGCGTTTAGGCAATTACTCCTAAATACGTCTTCAGCAGAAAATTTATTGTTCCAATAGCTTGTCAAACTGCTGCTTGTAACTTCAGTGAAGGTTTTAAACCAGTTTTGAAAATTATGTTAGTAAAGGGAGTCAAAATCGGTTCGACAGCCATATACAATGCTACTCAACGTGACAGAACGTGTATGTGTAGCAAACCGTCGCAGCACTGATGCCTCTAAAGAAGCCAGGATACAACGCAGACACGCTATTTTGGATGAAAATGAACGTTATGATGAAGAGGAAGAAATAATGTATGGCGCAGGCATCGCTGATTAAGAACAGGAAACATTTTTCACCATTTTTCTTTTAAAAAAAAAACATTAAACGCGTTTTTCTCAAAACAACGTTTTCTGATGCCTTGTTGATAAAATCTCCGAAACTACTCGACCGATTTTCTATGAAATCGTTATCACATATTCTGTACTACTGCAGCTACAGCGCATATTGAGGTGTTTTTAAAACTCTAATCTTAACTCTTCTTCTTTTGCAAAAAATAGTAAAAGAAACGTGTTTTTTTTTCGAAAAATATCCGCGATTTTGTCAATTTTCACAAATGAAAAATCCCTCGATATGCGCCATATCTACTAACATACTCAATCTAACGCCGTTTAATTTTTTAGTTTCATACCATCCATCCCAAAGATTTCACCAACAGCGCGGAAACGCCTTTTTAGGACTTTTTTTGAACTCTCATTTTCACGTATAAAAACTTACTACAATAAATTTTATACAACAAATTTTTTTATGTATTTCGATAGTGTATTAACCTTCAGCCGGCCGGCATTTCAGAATGTCCGAAAGTGATACTTTGAAAAAATTTTCCATACAAAAAGTTTCTAATGGATTACTAATGTGGGATGGCCTTGAAGTTTTTTCAACTACATTGATTCAGAATATCTTTAACCCTCCTGCGCACTAAGCCGTATATATACGTCCAAATGAGGTTTTTACCGTAGTCGGAAAGACGTATATATATGTCCTGACAATTTTGGCTATATTTTTTGACTGAGGAATTTTTCAAGGGTCTATTTCGGCTCAAATTAAACCTGAAGACTTCCTCTTCAAGATAGGCTATAAATGATGATTTTTATTTATTTCTTTTCGAAAACATCAATAAAAAATGTCTAAATATTATCGAAAATATGTGTTTTTTATCAAAGTTCAAAACTTGTTCAAATGAGGCTCAAAATATCTACTTGGGGGTTTTTGGGGTCGTTGATTACGAATCTGATGTCAGAAATCATAAATTCAAAATGGCGGATCCAATATGGCGGCCAAAAATACAAAATATTGACCTATTTTTATGAAACTTGGCACACAGGGGTTTTCGGGGTCGCTGATAAAGAATCTGATGTCAGTTTTGTAGAATTCAAATGACGGATCCAATATGGCCACCAATAATACTTTTTTCGTGAAACTTGGTATACATAGGTTTTCGAGGTAGCTGTTCAAGAATTTGATATCTGTTTTTTGAAATTCTAAATGGCGAATGCAGTAAAACTTTATTCTTTCATATTATATATTATATAAAATTCAAAATAGCGCATTACATAAAACTTTATTCATACATATTAACATACATAATAACATTCATTTTAACATTTATTTTAAGCATTAAAAATCTTCTTTGGTGTGGTAGATCTCAAAGCATGGATCTATGCATAAACCAACATTTTGAATGTCAGAAAACTGATATTAGATTCTTGATCAGCGACCTCGAATATCCCTGTACACGAAGTTTCCAAAAAATAGGCTAATATTTTATATTTTTAGTCGCCACATCGGATCCGCTATTTTAAATTTCCGATTTCGGACATCAGATTCGTAATCAGCGACCCCAAAAACCTCCATGTACCAAGTTTCATAAAAATAAGTCAATTTTTTTATTTTAGCCGCCATATTGGATCCGACATTTTTAATTTCACACAACGAACATCAGATTCGTAAACAGCGACCCCAAAAACGTAGAAAGTAATTACACGGTGTTTTTATGTAGAAGTTATATATAATAAAAATATTAATAAGGGTTCGGCTTTGTCCTACAAAGTTGGTTGCTGTTGATTTTCCTCGACGTTTCGAACGACTTGCGTTCATTTTCAAGAGGTTACTGTGGAGCGTCCTGTTGTGTTGCCGCTTTTTATATGTTTCCTGTTTTCCTATGGTGGGGAGGTTCCTGACCGTTTCATTTGTGTAATGATGCGTTCATATGCGGTGTGTAAACTTTGGGTATCTTCAATTTTGTTGAGTGGAGCTTTTTGTAATTTGATGTTAATCATTTCCGATATCCAGTATTTTTGTGTTATCCCAGTCAAAATTATGTAGTGTTTTGACAAACTAACAATTTTCATTTATATGTATAAATTACTACTCATTTATTAGGTAGAAAATCAAACTTTATATTAAGCTGACCACCAATTCATAAATAACTTATATTTTCACAACTCTAACTCGCAACTCTAATGATTGCCGCTAAAAAACTGTAGAACCACTCTAAGAATCCGGTACGGAAAACGAAAGGGCTGTGAGGATCGACTCATACAGGCTTCCAATGTACCTTGAAGTTCTCAGTCCCTCTTGTATGGCCGTGTGGGTGGTGGGAGGGGGGGGGCATCCAAAAAAGGCCTTCGATTTCCGTCAGGACTGAACCGAAGGAGTATGTGGAAGGTAGGACGCAAAAGGAGTACCCAAGCACTAGGGATTCCGTCATTGGGACCCAGCTCAGTACCACAATATGAATTGTATGGTACACGATACAAATACGGTTGAATAATTCCATGCTTATTTTAACCATATAAATTATTGTATTTTGTGAGTATTCAATGCTCGATGGCGCACGCATACACAAATGTCCTAATAAGTATATTAAAAATAACTAATATTCAACTAAATATTAACTTCAACAAGAACATTTTTAATTCATGTCATTTACCTAATATTTTCCATTAAAAGGGAGGTGTAGGTGTAGAGAAAAATGATTTTAAGTTGTGTGTTATTCTTTTCATGCAATAACAATAGGCAGGAATAGGTAAAACTAACAATGTACATATAATAGTACGTGGTTTCTTTGACAAGATATCCGAAAGAACAAACATTTAAAAAAAATCTTAGTATAACCCTAATTTTTTCATTGTTTATCATTATTTTAGTAGTAATAAATTTGCTATATATATAGATGAAGTAGAAACTAAAGAATCTCATCCCATATACATACTATTCGCATCTTGCGGAGTTAAAGGCTTTTCTACGATTTTTTTAAAAACGTTCATCCATTGCGATCTATCATCTTCGTTTTGCGCTGACAGTAGGTAAATTCTGTTCGGCGTTTTTAATCGGAAAGAGAAGCCTTGATCCCGTGCACCTGAGGGAACGCCCATGATGACATCATAACCTTCTGAGGCATGCCCTATATAAAGTTCACCTTTCGGATGTGCATCCTGCAAAAAGAAATATTTTCAACGTTGATCCTCATCTTTTTTTAATGAAGAATAATGTATCTCATACCAAATAGACGCACATTTAATAGTTAATGAAACAGAAGTAACACTTCTTACAGGAGCCGATATGAAACGCAAGCAACATTAAATTAAAACAAATCAATTTTGGTTACAAATTATTTTTTTCAAATTCACTATTATTTACTCCTATTTATTGGAACGTACAATAATTATGCGATGCATGTCATACAGAAATATATCAGACATAAAATATTAACATGTAAAACGTTGTAGGTATAATAACACTAACAATTGAAGGTTAACATTTAACATCTTACATATACGGCATAAAACCATTTATCGCCGGTCAACATTTGTAGAAGTCAAACTTATTCCATTAATCTGAAATATTTTATGCCTGGATCATAAATAAACTTGTTAGACTCAAAATTGCGATTTGATTAGACGTTATAGCACTTAGCCCTACTAAATTCTTGAACTCGACAATCACTTACGGGACTGGGAGGAATGCAGATGCAAAAGAGGCTGGCTAAAGTCGCTCCATAGTAAAGCTGCTTAACAATGATCAAGATTCTAGCAAGGCTTTTAGCGGCATGCAATGAAACGCGATGGGTGCTACCAAATTTGCACCCTATGCTAAGAAAACCGAAGCCGAATCAGCTACTTAGATCTGCCAGTCCAGGAACCATTGATTAGTCTAGAATTTATATTATGAGCATTACATTTCTTATACAATCTCATTTCTATGGATCTATGGAAAGGAGCGGCATTTATGAAATTTGGGAAAGACTGTCATCTTCATTAACGGGGCAATTGAAGGGTGAATAGAATGATTGACAGAGATCTGTATCAACTAATGAATGTTGGAAACAACATTTTCACCCATGAAGGCTACTGGTTGAAGCGAACCGGTAGGGGTATCTTTGTCACTTAGTGTAAAATCAGTGGATTTTTCTACGAAGTCTTCTAGTGGAGAAAAACGCAAAATGACGCTGAAATAAGTGAAATTTCAATATATCATCAGTAAAAGGTTCATAAAAATAATAGAAAGAGTTTTTTTATGCTTTTTACAAAGAAAGATTTGAGGTTCAAAGATTCAAACAGACGCATATATCTTTGCAAAACCACAATTTATGCGTGCACATAACAAATGATATGGGGATTCAAAATGATCAACCAAAAATATTAAAGATAATATATTTTATTTTGGAAAGAATCAATTTGCTGTTTGTGGAGTCGTTGAATGGCCAGATGAAAACAGTCATTTTTCAGACTTTCTCTGCATTTTTGATAACAAGTTCAAAATAGGGAACAAGATTTTGAAAACACAAGAAAATTTTGTAAGCGGGAGAAGTGGAAAGGATGTTGACATTTTTATTTTTATTGTTTTGTATAGTTTTGTGAATTATCTTCATACATTACCTTATATTTATATATGTGTGCGTTTTCATGCGTGTGTGGATCATGCAAAGAACAAAAAATCTGATAGTTTGTGAATTCCACGATATTCACCGATCTCAACCACTTCGTGTACCCCTTCCACAGTGTGTACGTGTTCACATGTCAGCGGCAACCCATAGTGGCTGCTGCAACAAGTTTTTAAAACCTATAAACATATACTTGGGCATGCGCGAACCAACGTATGCCCGCGCGGACCAACGTACGCATGCACGGACACACGCGCACTCACGCACACACACGAGCGTGCGCGTATATGTTGCCACAGTAATCGCCGGAGCGCCGTGCGATTCGATTCGACGCTCGTCGCCTGCCGGGTAGAAGGTCTATAGTGACTCTCTGCAGATAAGTGGTATAAACGTTTAGTATATTATACGTTTAACATCAAACTTTGGTTCGCCTCACGCAACCATTTCGTTTTATATTTAGAATTTATTATAAACAGAAACTTCAAAGATTAATTTTATATTATTTTTTATATTATAATATACAGAACACGGTAGAAACATCGACAGTTCTATGCAACACGAAATTTCGGGCATATCCGCACACGGTACTCTCTTTTTTATCTAGCCGTCCATCTCAACGAACAATTCGAATACAGGTTCCAATTGACCGCGGAGAAGTGTAGGGCTTGTATAACTTCCAGTTAAATAAAGAAATGATTCTAATTAGTATAGGAATACATGTTGTTATGAATCGGAAATAAAAACTAGATTTTATAAGAAGAGACATATTTTAATAGAAGGTTAGACCGAAACTAACTAATGACAAAGACAACGACCGACAATTGAAATGCGCTCGCAAACAAGGAAATGAAGTAAGGCGATCCTCGGTTAATATAATAAATTCAATTGCAATATTTATACGTATATATGTATATTGTATATATATATATATATATTGGGACGATCCAAGTCAACCGGATCAGTGCTACGACCAAAATATGGAGCAACCGAAAAAATTGAAAAAGGGCTCATTTTAAAGCTTAAGGCATATACTTTGAAATGTCGAGAGCGCCTTTGCGAAATCTAATATGGCGGCTCTAATATGGCGCCTACAAATCTTAATTTGTATTAAAAAAAAATAAAAAACATATATAAAATTAAAATGTAGGCCATGTTTGTAGTGCTTTTTATGTATTCCGATGAATTTTGACCTACTACATATGACTCCGCCGTGAGAATTTATCTATCACAGCTCATTTTTTTTTTCTAACACCAAGAAGCAGGAACAGACAGTAAACATATGACAAAATTTACTAGAAGAAAAATGAAATCTACATGAAGAAACTGAAGAAAAAGATTAAGAAAAACCATAAATCTTCTCATGTGGCTTATTCTAACAGCTCTCTGTCGTCCAGAAGTTCTTCCCGCTATCGTTCCCGGAGAAGTTTTTCGAGATACTATTCTTCCCGATGTTGTTCTAGAAATACATCTCGTGAATCTTCTGTTTTTAGAAAAAGCAGCAAGTTTATTTTTTATAAGGAATATTTTGCTACACGGCAAAGCTCATACTCATGATGAGTGTCGGTATATGTTATAGAGCTTGTGCATAAGTACAAGACTATAATTTTCATGTATCCCTCGCAGAAGCCTCTTCTAAAGAAAGGACAGACAAGACTGATGAGATACGTGGTATGTTTGGTACTTATAAGGTTAAAGTACAAAATTATATGACCGATCATGTCGACATCACTGCTGGTGTTACAACTAAAGCAGTTACTGATTCTGCTGGTAATCCTACCGAGGCTATAATTTCAAAAGAAAATAATTCTCCAGGATCGATTGACCAAAATAGGTTAAATGTACTCGACGATGACCCAACAATTCCTAAATCAGGTGATGTCAATTTAAATTCACAATTAATTACCAGATGAACTATTGGCTGAAATCTGGTCTTCCAAAAGAAGAAGTCGAAATTTTATTAAATAAATATTCGCGACAAGGAAATATTTTCCTCGATGCACCAGAGGTTAACCCTATCATGCTTCACTATCAAACAACCGTGGTGCCTCGGCAAGAAATCAAGTCCCGAAGAAAAGGCTATCAACACTATCTCGATGACATCTTCTGAATCAGCCAACCGACAGAGTCCGATCGTCGCGACAGAATCGGAAATAGAGGTATGGTTTGCAGGACGTCTGAAAAACTTCCTTCCAGCTTGGAAAAAGATAACTTCCGATAAATATGTCCTTCAATGCGTGAAAGGTTTACAAATTTTGTTTAAGTGGAAACCATGGCAAAAGAGTCCGCTATCTACAAAAAAATTGGTCCCAAGAAGAATTCATATCTCTTGAAAACGAAATTAATGATTTATTAATTATGGGCGCGATTACTACTTGCAAACCCATAGATGGCCAATTTCTATCTTCCTTTTTCCTAACTGACTGAAAAAATAAATCAAACGGATTTATTTTCAATCTGAAAAAATTAAATGAATTCATTAAAGTACCTCATTTTAAATTAGAAGATCATCGAACAGCTTCCAAATTAATGTCGAAAGATTGTTTTATGGCAACTCTGGATTTAAAAAATGCACATTTCTTAGTTCCGATCGATAAAAATTACAGAAAATTTTTAAGACTTTCTTTCGACAATAACCTAAACGAATTTAATTGTTTGCCCTTTGGATTGAATATAAGTCCTTTTGTGTTTACAAAGATCATGAAACCAGTCGTGAGTTATTTGAGAAGCAAAAGCTTTTCCTCCACAATTAATTAGATGCCTTTCTTTTTCTGGGTACATCCTTCGATAAATGTGTAGAAAACGTTCAAATTTCAGTTGAATTACTCCAATCACTCGATTTCGTAATTAATTATGATAAAAGTCTTTTATTACCTCGAACAAATTTGGATTTTTTGGGTTTCACGTTTAACTCAGAAAAGCTAACTTTGGGATTGCCAATTAAAAAACAAGAACATTTGATTAATGTGTTACAAAATTTTTTAAAGAAAAAGAACTGTACAATTCGAGATTTTGCGCAACTAATTGGAACTCTTGTATCATGTTGTCCCGCAATTTTGTATGGAATAGGATATACTAAAGCTTTAGAGCGTGCAAAGTTCCAAGCACCGATTATGGGTAACGGAGATTATGATGCACGATTTGAATGTCCAAATTCTCTCCAACCTAATTTAAATTGGTTTCGTGAAAATGTATCATCACAATGCCCAATGAGATACTTCGGTTTCCGTTTTTAACGGCATTATCGTTGAGTTTACGAAGAAATGAATACAACCTTTTTTGTAGAGAATTCGATGTTCTATATTTTTTTGTTTGAAACATTTTTTTGTACGATTTGTATTTTTTGTTAAATAATGGAAAAAACGTGTTTTTTGCGCGTTTTTTTGTTAAACCTCCCCATAATCTAGTATGCTTTGTCTCCAAAAACTAATCAGATCTAAGTTTGGCCAAGAGAAACCCAAATCCGTTTGTACTTTTTAAATTCGTCCTGCCAGTCGCGAGATATCGGGTATACAAAATTTTGCCCACGGACGGACGGACGGACGGACGGACGTACAACCAAACGGACATCAATTTTTTTATTGTTGCTTTGGGTTCCGTAGAGCCTGAAACGTCGACATTTGATGAAAAACTATAGGGTAATTTTTTGGCGGGAACTGACCAAATTCAATACTTCACCAGACCTATGGTCTGGGTCGAAGTAATAATCATCCTTGAAGAAGAATAATACTTTAGAAAATTGTCAACTCTAAATATCTACAATAGTAATCCCGAGAACGAGGCGGGAAGTATAATTATACGAACAAACGAACTTACATATGAAATTCGATCGTAATTATACGACCGTCTTATTCGAAGGGATTACTCACCCTACTCCAAAATGTATACATTTATATAATTCTTCTATTCCCTGCCGTAAGTTCTTCACAAAACCGCTAAGAACTTTTGACAATTTTCGTAACTGATCTAAACTAAATGAAGCATAGAATAATTGAATGTGATAGTATGGTTATGTGTATATTTGTTTTTTGGCTTTAAACTTTCTGGCACTCAGATGGAAAGTAGCAGACTACAATAGTAATCCCTTCGAACGAGACGGTCGTATAATTACGATCGAACTTCACAGGTAAGTTCGTTTGATCGTATAGGTATACAATAAATCGTCTATTTTTAAATTGTGTGACTTAAATGTTTAAGGAATTAATATTGCATAAGACATCCATTGATTGCACTTGAATACCTTTTAATTTCAAGTTTGTTGTGTAGGAATAAATGCGTGACTCATTTGAATGTTAGGCACATCAGGTGGATCAGGGAATCGTTTATTTAGATTTAGCAAGATTTTTTAATAATCTTCTTTGTTATAATGAAAAAACTGTACGTTTTGGAATCGTGATTTTTCCCAAGTGAAGAGTGACAGTGGATTCAAAATGAAGTTATTCGGAGATGCTTGTAAACTGAAACGAGTCGCTGTACATTTTAAACATGCTACAAGACCGTCACAAGCACATTTTTCATACTCAGTAGCGTTGCAGTGCCATTCAGCATCGAATTTATGATGCATCAAGAAGATTATTTGAGTCCTATTCTTGAAATGTTGTTTGGCGCCATCGGATGAACAATAAATTTTCTTTATTTTAGTGGCATAACTTTTTTATAACTGGTATATTTTCTGTTTTTCCAGTAATCCAGGAACAAGATAGGAAAATTATTCCATTTTAGGACATTTTGGACAATTCATAAAAAAACAATCAGCAGTACTCTTTGTACATAACATGAAATGTATGCAGTCTTTATAATCTTTTAGTTTTATTTCAGAACTTGCGATTAATATCGTTAAGTTTGCAGCATCAATAATTATTTTGACAGTTTGGTGTGTAGTGTAAACACATACGCTACGCGTTCCGGAACTTCCAGCAACAACGCACCATTTAGGACGGCCATTTTGCATTTCTTAATGGGATTTTAAACGAAATTTAAATACCCAGTTAAAATGCCTGTGCTGGCATTTAAATTTCTCTTGATATATATGTTTTTGGGGTTTGGCACGGGGAGCGCTCTCTTCAAGATAATATCCAATATGGCGCAGTACAGAGTCAACTGCTCGGAATGACATTTAGGTTATAGCGGTAGAGTAAACATATATAGTGTAATAGCCACAATCCAGTCACTGATAACTCATTACATTATGGTTATGTACATGCTAATTTAACATTCATTACTAATAACATAATTACTTTTGTATGTCGCCAAACAGTTTTTTTACAGGGTTATGAATCTGGAAATGGTATAGCATTCACTAAAGTTTTACATTGTCTCATTGCCAACAATTTGTTTAGCTTTTTTATATGTGAATTAATTCATTCATTACCATTAAACGAACTTGTATTTCGTACATCAGCAATTATTTTTCAACTCTTATGCTCAGTGAAGTAATGGTAAAATTCATTACCATCAACGATCTTTTACATCACATGTCGACAATAATTTTTCAACCCTTGTACTGATCAAAGAAATGGTAAAATTCATTAACATCATTTAGTTTATTGTTGTCAGTCGTCGAGAGCGGTAGTGTTTATTAACGCTCCGTGTCCGCATTTTGATTTTGTCCGAAATCTGAGACTTTCAAATT
This sequence comes from Trichopria drosophilae, assembly GCA_030407085.1. Classification (NCBI taxonomy): domain Eukaryota; kingdom Metazoa; phylum Arthropoda; class Insecta; order Hymenoptera; family Diapriidae; genus Trichopria; species Trichopria drosophilae. The sequence goes on along the minus strand of CM059587.1, from coordinate 46,703,480 downwards.
TATTGAAACTAGTAGATCAAGCAAAACTGGCTCATTTTATAATTATTGCGGTCTCGTTTTGACAGTTTAGTCAAACTGAAGTGGATAATTTTTATAATGACCCGCGACTTAAAAATAGAAACGTAAACTTATCTCACCGAAAAGTCTGTTAATCATTGCTTCGGTTCCATGATTATTTAAAAGTGAGAACAGCGTTTTTATTAGTGTTGACTTTTACCATCAGCGCCGTGACCACATTCTCGCTTAAAGCTTAATTACTGTCAATTTTAAATTTAAAAAAATGGGTGATATTAACAAACTGTATGTGTTCTGTGAAAAAAGTGAACCGTCTACTACGGAAGTCTGATAAGATGCAAATAAATTATTATTGTTAAAAAAAAACTGGAACAATTGGTTGGTGGATTCATTGGTGAATCTGCAGGCTACTTCCCCGTGGTTGTTGTGTCGTTGTGTTGTCTTCCTCCTCGTCTTTTGTCATCATGGAGAGACCAATCGCCATGCACGATATCTACACGATATTAGTTATATTTTCTCTTGATTTTGTGAGTATTTATTTAGAAACTTCTGTGTTGTTATTCAAAATTTTGGCTCCACAAAGACCTTATTATACGTCTCATAGAATTGTAAACAAAATTTCATTGTAATCGGTGGTAAATGGAGAGCGTAGGGTACCGAATAAAATGGGCCTAAAATACAACGGGCATTTAAATATCGTTTAGAATCCCCTTAACTTTGTCAACCGATTTGTAATCAGCGACCTCGAAAATACCCTGATACCAAATTTCATAAAAAATCGTTGTTTTGAAAAATTTCGGTCGACCACATTTGATCCGCCTTTTTGAATTTCATAATTTCATCAACCGATTTGTAATCAACGACCTCGATGACAAATAATCATTTTCAGATGTAATTTTCTCAAGGTCATCATGTGCTCTAAAATCAATATGAATTTCATACTTACGCATTGGTGGCCATTTTAATAATTCTGAGATGATTTTAAAATAATACAAAAAATTTATTCAAAAAGTATTTTGACCACTTATAGGGTAGGTTAGAACTGATAGCGTTTTTTCGTGTTTTTTGTTGCATTCAAGCCTCCATATTTAATGTTCTAAGCATTGTATGTCAATTCTGATGACGGATTCTGAAAGAGGACAAAATTTTACGCAAGAATTCATGATTCAGAATCTTTTTTTAAAGCCTTAACATTAAAAATAACGTCGTTGAAAATCCTGCCGAAAAAGTGAAAAAGTTAACGGATTAATGTCATAAAGAAGTAACTTTTTTTGTTTAATAACTTTTTCAACTTCTCTAACGCACCTTTTCGAATGCAACTTTTGCATATTTACTTCATCCTTACTTTCGTTTGCTATGCTGAGGAAATGGACTATTAGAAGTCGATAACAATACCCAGTATCCCACAAAAATGACTCTTCTGGAAACAATGGCCAAGTTGAAATTGATACGATATTCACCAACTATCCTAAAAGGAACTGCAAGAAACTAACCAGTGGCGTTTTACTGGTACATAAAAAAGCGAACTATGCCGGAAAGACCAGTTCTACAGTAGACGTCGATGTTACAACCCAAGGTCTCAGAAGAAAATCGTATTCTGAAAAAGGTTGCTGGAAATTCACATCCAATCTACTACTGTGACACAGAAATGATCTATGATATGTAAATAATACTGTCAATATTTTTAATATTTCCAATATTTTAAACTACAGTATAGAGTACTTACACTCAGACTCGTGCCATTCATTTGTGAAGAGCACAATGATATTTTTTAAATGTCGGTGATGTATCGTGATATTAGATATGTTAACAAGTTTATTGTGTGCACGCGAATTTCTCCAAGGAGTATTTATGGTGTCTGAACAACTTAAATTTTTTAAAGTAAAATTTTTGCGTAAGATTTAAGGTAAATTATTATAAAAATCGACAGTTACGCATGTGCAGTAGTGACGCGCGACACTTACACATGCACAGTAGTGACGTACGACATTTACGCACGCGCAGTAGTGACGTATGACCGTTACCTATGCGCATCAGTTTTGTGCGTTACTTTCGAAAACGCAGAAAGTAGAACACTTAAGCGTGCACAGAAGTAACGTTTAACATGGTGCAGGAATACAGAAGTAGATAGATGTTTTGAAACTCAGATATTCAACATTTTCGTGTAGAATATGATAATACTTTTCATACTTAAAAAATTGAAATTTCGATTACGTTTCTGCCATATTTGATCCGCCATTTTGAATGTCGAAAACCTGACACCGAATTCGTAACCAGCAACCCCTAAAATACATGATAATGCTTTCTATCATTTCTCACAAGCTTTATCCTAGAAGGGTGTTCAAAATATTGACTTATGATTGATTTTTTTAACGGTCCAAAACGATTGATACGCGGAAACTTCATTCCGGCGATTGACTTCGACTTACCCATGCCATCTCCTGGTAAAAGAATAGAAGAATATGAAAAATGTAGGTTTCATTTTTCTTCTTGTAAATTTTTTCATATTTTCACTGACTTCTACCTGTTTTTTCAGGTTAGAAAAAAATGAGCGGTGCTAAGTAAATTCTAACGCCGTATTCGTGTTTAGTAGGTCAAAGTTAAGAATGAGCCCTTGTTCAATTTTTTCGTTTGCTTCATATGTTGGTCTGATCCGGTTGATGTGGATGGTCTGGGGTGTTAAACGGAGGTGTTTGAAAACGGCGGATCCAATATGGAGGCTGATTTTTTAAAAATGTATTGTATTACCTTGAAGCTTGTTACTCCGGCTTGAAGGTAATTAATAAGTTGTAGCTGATTACGAATCAGGTATTAGTTTTTAAAGATTCCAAATGGCAGATCAAATGTGGCGGACGAATTTTTAAGAATTACACGGATTCACACCATATTGAATCCGCCATTCTGAATATTTAAAATTTAACGATAGACTCGTAATCGGCGATCCCAAAACCCCCTACGTAACAAGTTTCAAGGTAATTCTGTATGTTCGTCGTTGCAAAATTCACTCGCGCCGTGTGAATCGGCGTGGGTTTTCGAAGAGAGATGAGACCGGGATCTAGTTTCAGTCGTATCAGGGCACATGAATAAGAACACTTAAAGTATTTATTGACTTCAGACATTATAAGTTTATTTAATTGACAATAATGTACGTCTTGGTTTCGCGACATAGTCTCATGTTGAGAGATTTCGCACTTTCCACGTACCACTGAAGACAATAGGTTAAGCCGTGAGCCATTCGTTCTTGACGAGCTATGTAGCTACACTGGCGCAAGTGCGATTCTTCGCTAACCGCGAGGGCAGCGGAATGACGAGATAAACCGAAAATGACCGAATGTCTGGTAGAGAATGGCCTTAGCGACGTCACCCGGGAACTAACAGCAATTGTCTTTACCGACTTGGCAGATCGGTCTACGTTTAAGGCACATACCGCAACATTCCGTCGCCTTGCAACACTGTAGGGCTCAGAAGTGTGTTCAACTCTTCGAACTTCGGAGTATGAGCACCTAAATCCGTTTCAAATGAAACTTTAAGCTTTTCACGCCAGCCTCCCACAGCCCTCCGAAATGAGGAGCAGCAGGCGGCAGAAAATGCCAATTTATACGATCCTTAAGCAAAACATTGTGAAACTCGGGACTTCGAAATGCGCTTTCATATTCTTGCGTGAATTCCGTTTTGGCTCCACAGAAATTTGTTCCTCGAACGGTATAGAGGTCGCTGAGAAGGTCACGACGACTGAAAAAGCGTTTAAACGCTGCGACAAATGCATTAGAGGAATAATTCGATACTAACTCTACGTGTAAAGCTTTAGTAGCAAAACAAACAAAAACGGATATGTATACTGGAAAGGATTTATGGACACGCCCGCGGATCAGCATAATCCACGCCACAATGCTGAAAAGGACGTTCAGGTTGTCAAACGCACGTGGCAGGCAAATGTCCCATTACCTGCGTAGCCGTCTCAGCTCTGAGACGAGTGCATGTTACGCAATGGAAAATTTCTGAGCGGATACAGGTTTCAAATTAATTCTATCAGTTTTAAAAAAATCGTCGGTCATAATGGAACTTTTTTGGGGTTAGAACAAAAATGAGCGGTGAAAACTAAATTCAAACGGCGGATTCGTGTACGGTAGGTCCAAATGCATCGAAATACACACAAAGCACTATATACATGGTCTATATTTTAATTTTATGTAGTTTTTTTTTAATACAAATTAAGAGTTTGTAGGCGCCATATTGGGGCCGCCATATTAGAATTTGCAAAGACGCTCTGGGCATTTCAAAGTATATGCCTTAAGCTTTAAAATGAGCTCTTGTTCAATTTTTTCGATTGCTCCATATTTTGGTCGTAGCACTGATCCGGTTGACGCGGATTGTCCCTTATATATCCGGCGTAGTTAGAACACATATACCGGCATATACTTAGTTATTTTTGAAATTCTGTTGCTTTAAATCCAAAGCATACAGGGTGAGTATCTATGATCCGAATAGAGGGCACGCCGTGTTATCGATTGAGCAATCGTAATTGGTCTATTCAGGCGGTAAGGTCTCTTGCCATTGGCCACGACGGTGCACACGTAAAGACATCGAGTGACGACCGTCGACTCGACAACCGCGACAGCAATACGTTCCAAGCATGAGTGCGACGAACGTCGGCTACGCGAATAAGGAAAGTAGACAGAGACGCTGTACAACTGAACGGACCAATAGCTAACAGGACAACTACCACCGTTGGAAAAGGTTCCTGGAGCTACACTAGTGGATCTTGACGGGACGTTTCACCAATCTTCGCTCTTCTTTCTTGAGGCGTAGGTAATCGATTAGTAGTAGAATTACGTAAGTTGAAAACATAAGTTGGCGGACGGTCTACGTTATGTTACAAATTCCCCCGGGCCTGACGAAAGTAGATTTTGAATACTACATGAAATTTTTAAAACATCATACAATATAAACAAACTTAAAATCCAAACTTACATTAATTTACGCTTTACGATTTCACGATACGGTTATCCGGGCTAAGGTAAAGGGCTTTCATATAAGGAATGGATAAGATCGGACGGAAAGAAGGAACATACTGTTATCGCCAACCCGCATTTTCACTTCCGCCCGTTCGTCGTCGTCGCTCGTGACCGCCTGCAAAACCGAACTTTTCCCCGGGGCCACAAAAACCTGCACGGCGCACCAGATGGTAAGAGAGGGCGCTAGACAAGCCGAGACTCCACAAATTTAAAGGCGCGCCCCGCACACGCTGGTGTGCCCGCTAGCTCAGCCCCGAGTTCCCGGCTCGGCAAGGGAGAGGGCGGTATTCTCTGGCGCACATGAACTACTACGCGACCACGGCCGACGAGGACGGTTCAGTACGTTCCCGTGCCCCAAATTATAGGCGTCAAATTTTATAAGCGATCCTTCGACATGCGACGACACACTCTACCAGGACTTTCTAAATACGATGCCCTGTGATTTATATACCGCCCTGTGGGACTTTCACACGCGGCCGCGGCGCCCTGCGACAAACCCGTCTAGGAACCGTGCTCATTCGATAAGCACGCGCCCTCCCCAATACGCCATTACACTACCTACAGGAACTTATACGAATCACATATCGAAACTGCACTGAACGACGTTATCGGAACTACACGAAACTTTACCGAAACCGACCAAATCGACAAATTATACCCCTTTACCGAAATCTACTAAACGCGGACAAATCACCAAAATTACGCTACCCGAAACCCACTCGAACTTACCGCGTGAATTAACGACCCGATTAAAGCCCAAATTCCCTAATTTAACCAACTGCTCTTTCGGTGAACGTTACTAAATTTGTAGGAATTATCCGGACGCTATAGTTTTATCGCGGACACTGCTATTCAAGTTAATACACTTATACTTAAGCGCAACAATTTTAGCGTCTCCGTAGAGACAATCAGCGTCACGTAAAAAAACATAACAAAAACCCGGCAGTGCTAGATAGCCTTGGCCCCACAAAGATTGCTAGTGAATTGGCAGTCAAGGTAACTTAACCCCGCGGAGGGCCCGGTCCAATTAGCATCGTACGTATGGTCCTGTCCTTACCGACAGATCGGCTGGAGTATTACCCGAGATAAACCTTTTATTGCACAAAAATTCCACTTGTTAATTTTTAAGATAGCGCCACCTCACAAGAGGGGCAAGATAACAGATAACCACAGTGTTCACTCTAACCTAACCTAACAGAGTGAAAAGATAACCAAGCATGCGTTTTCGATCATAAGAAGCAAGACTATGAATTTAAAATGTCGACCATGCTAGTTAACGGCTCGCCAAGCCAACTGTAGATCGCGTCGCGGACCGCGGTTCGGAACCGGCGGCCATCTTGACGACGTCGCGGTGTGACGTCACATAGCCTCAAGTTCGGTGGAATTTGTTTCGGAATTCACTAGATTCAATCTTATGTTCACCCGAACCGCCAGTTATTTCTCCTGGATACCGAACGATCACGAAAGATAATCACGTGACGAGTTTTTCCTGAAGTCCTGGAAATTTTACCGAAGCATCTACCGGAATTCTAAGAGAAAGATCTCCGATGGCATTTCCGATAGTTAACCATGCGACACGCAAGGCCTATGGGCATCGTCTTTCCGAAAGTAACGAGAACTAGAAAATTATCAGAGAACCACATTTTTCCCGAATATGCCGAATAAAACAATAAGAGATAACCACTGTCGCGGAAAAGAATCTACTCGAGATATTCTCCGCGAAAAGGAAGATTCCCGGAAGATAACCATAGAGAAATTCGCGACTAAAGTAGAAATTTACCGAAGACCCACCTGAGATAACCGAAGGCTATTCGCGTTTTTCACTTTCACTTTCACTCGATAAAGGGCAGCGGACAATCGGAAAAACGAATTTTATTTACACAACCGTGAGCACAAAGAAGAGAGTTATTGACATACGGGAGGACTAGGTAGCCGGAGAGTACTCGTGCTCAGGGCTGTTGGTACATTTTGATGACCAGACGGACATCCCGCTCCAGGGCTGCTACCAACGGGCTGGCGATCCGAAGCGCCGGTGGCCATCGTGACGCCCGCGCCGCGCCGGCCGCCGTTTACCCTTTCTACACTGCCATCGTGATAGTAGGGAAATACCCCGCGGCCCGTACGGGCATACACGGCTAGACGTCCCCTCCCGTCCTTCTTTCTTAACTCTTCTCGAACGTTCACGAAGTTTCGGCATGTCACCTTCGCGTACCCTCTCCTTCGCGAACGTTTCAGAAGCCACGCGTCGTTCCTGTAAATCGAAAACAAGGCCGTCCTTGATCCGACTTCCAAAACAAAGCAATTACGAATACCAATAATTAAGCCTGAAATATTTATCGCATGTAATATATTATTTCAGGAAATCATCAAGAGAAAATCGAATGATGAACAATAGCCCGAATTATACGTTCTTTTATAATTATCAATATTCACTCCTATAATACTAATTCTAGTTCTAAATTGTTGCCATATTAAAAATCAGCGCTTCTTCGGAGCAGTCCCCCTATAATGGCAACATCTCCACTTGGATAAAAGCCTCCCTGCAAATTCATAACACATACCATTCAAAAAGAGCCGAATGACGTCAACACCAAAAGAAACACTAGCGCTTCTTCGAAGCAGTCCCCCCTATAAAATGATGAGATCATTAGGGAAATTGCACCCATTCAAAATATCAGCGGTTCTTGAAAACCACCCCCCCCCCCCCCCCCTTAAGTTATCCCCGTGTTGAGTCTCGTGGCAGATAGTACTGTAACGTGTTTTGTCACAACTTGCAAACAAAAATTATTCATATTATCAGATAAATGTGATATAATTCAGATATATGTACACAACAAACAATAACAAAATACTACCAATAATTACTTTTCTCGTTAACATTTGATTTCCAAATATTCCATAATAATATCCAAAATAATAAATAAGGGGGCATATTTTCAAGTTTTATACTGAACAACCAGAATAATACACAAATAATTGCAATGTTTACCAAACTTAAGAGGCATATTATCAACAAAATCTCAAAAACTAAAAAGGTCCTGCCAACCGGAACAGGTAAAATAATAAAGGGTATTGCTGAAAGGAACAGGCAATAATAAGAAAGGGTATTGCGGAAAGGAACAGGCAATAATAAGAAAGGGTATTGCCGAAAGTAACAGGCAATAATAATAAGGGGATGCCGAAAGGAACAGGCAATATTAATAAAGGGTATTGCCGAAAGGAACAGAAAATAATAACTAGGGGATGCCGAAAGGAGCAGGCGATAATAAAGAGGGGATGTCGAAAGGAACAGGCGATAATAACGAGGGGATGCCGAAAGGAACAGGCGATAATAACGAGGAGATGCCGAAAGGAGCAGGCGATAATAATAATGAAGAGATGTGGAAAAGAACAGGCTTTTTCGAATGATGGGATTATTGGGTTCTAGCCGTGTCTGCTCGCGGTGAATTGGCGAACTTCGGTCGTTTCGTCTTCTCGAGGGCAGCTAAGACTGCTTGGATAGCCTGCCGTTCTATTCACACATGTGGCGAGTATCGGGGTTGTCGAAAGGGGGCAGGATGGTCGATGACCAGCTTCTGATCCGTCATGGGGCCCATTCCCCTGCGCTCTCTTATGGACATATTGGCCATGGCGGGTACTATTCGGCGGTAGTTACAGGGTTTAGGAGAAAGAGTGGAGGTATATGGAAGAGAAGGCTGTTGATGGAGGAGGAGATGAAGGTTGTGGAAGAGGGGAGGACTTTAGAGGAGATGAAGGTCTATGAAGGGGTGAAGATTTAGGAGGAGTTGGAGATCTAGAGAGGATAGAGGGTGTTGAAGGAGCTGAAGGACTAGGAAAGGGCGAAGGTTTAGGAGGGTCGGCAAAGAAGGAAAATGGCCTAGGAGGAAGAGGGATAGGATTAAAGGTAGCAGGGGGAGCGCTGGTGACACGACTTTTTGGAAGGAAGTCGAACGGGGAGGTAGGATCAGGAGTAGGAACAGGGCATTTGAAAGGAATGAAATATCGGCGGCTGCGATTCGCTCCACCTGTGGAGCCTGCTGGTCCGGCTTCCATATTGGTGCCACGCATTCTGGCCGATCTCCTTGTTGGCTCATCGGTCCAAAACGTCCTCGTCTCAATTGGCTAAAACACGATAATTCGCATTATAAATCCTATGTACTATTGTATCTAACTTCTACTCTACTATTACTTTAATAAAAATTAGTTTGATCTTGAACGGAGTTCATATCTACGGGGTTCATTTAAGGGTTGAACATCGGAGTGGTAGTGGTTTTCTAGGTCTACCCACTCTTCTTTTTGAAGGAGGATTAGCTAGCGGGGGCATTTCAAAGGTAATTCGAGCATTATCCGGCACGATGAGCTAAGATTGAGTTCAACCCAAAAGTCCTCCCACCTCTCGGATCTTTTCAGATCTAATTTCAGCAAGGTCCCATGGTTATTTTAAGCCATAAATAAAAAAAATCGTCGGAGGGAAACGAAAGATATCCCAAATTTTCAATTTTTTTTAGGTTATTTCAAATAATTTTCTTGCAATACTTCTTTCACATAATTATATTTCATTTCAATCCGATATTTTGCATTAGGAAAGTAATCCCATAATGATTAGTACATTTTCAATGTTGAAATACGAAGCAATATTCGAAAATAGCTCGAAACGAGCCGTTTTTACAGCTTTTTTGCATCTGGCTCATTAACTACAGTTTCCTCGTTAAAATGGCTCCAGAACGAATTGAAGCGAAGAAAATTATCTACAAAACTAGTGTACCATGATCTCATATTTGACCTTGACCATGATCTAAAAGGTCATTTCGGGATCACAATGACTTTTATAAATAGTAACCCATATTTTTGACCACGGAAATAGAAATAATGGATTAATCAGCTGAAGTAAATGTAATTGCGACCTCGTGACCTTCATCGTGACCTCGTAAAATTTACGCTTTTGAAAGTCATGATCAACATTAAATTTATATTATATATAAAACTATCATACTCAAACATTGCTTCTATTCGATCTTTTAATTTTCGTTTCACGCGTACCATAACTTTCGTTTTTCCAAAGCACAATAAACAAATTTCTAATAGATTTTCGTTATGATTTCGTGATGCCGGCATATTTACGTACACTGATATACTTTTTCGAAAAACTTTTAGGACAATTATTTATTCCCATAGAAACAAGGACAACGGTGATATATCACTGAATACTTACGCTTGAAATACCCGTCAATCATATTCTGTAATTAATTTCAACCTGTTTGTTTAAATTATTAATTATTTAAACAATTAAAAATATTCGTGTTAATTATAAGAATAGGTAGAACAATATTTTAAACAACTAACACAAAACAAAATCAACCAGGAGTTTTCAAAACACTGTAATTTTAGATGTAATTAATAATTATTCTAATTAATACGTAATTATTCTAATTTTTGTAGAATCGTTCGTAATTACATTTACTTTAGCGGATTGATCCGTTATTTCTATTTGTGTGGTCAAAAATATGGGTTACTATTTATTTTTTTTTTAATTTTATTTTACGTCGACTTTTGTGAACCCAAATGGGACTAAATCGCGACGGGACCTAGAGTTTATGAAGGTGGAATACGAACCACCTAAGCTTTGGCGTTATTAAACACTTATAAACAAATATAGAGGTGTCCCGATGACATATTGCAGAGGCCGGGATCGAACCAGGGTTTTCTGATTACGAAGCCGATACTCTAACAACTGAGCCACCGCCGCTCCCGGTTACTATGTAAAACAGTCATTTTGATCCCGAAATGACCTTTTAGATCATGGTCGAGGTCAAATATAAGATCACAGTAGCATGGGTAAGAAAATATCCTAAAACTTTTGTCTGAAACTTTTTTTCCTAAAGTGCATTCCTCCAAAGTTGTTCTGACGACTCAATACTTTTGGATCTCCTAGGATATGTATGTATATACTACACTTATATAATAATTGAAGGAGTTAAAAACAATTAAGTATCATTTTAAATATTCAAAATTACTTTAAAAGTCGTAAAAATTCATTCATTTTAAATATTCAAAATTACTTTAAAAGTCGTAAAAAACTATTTCAATTCAACTGGTATGATGTCAAATCATGCAGAAAAAGTAGGTATCTTCAAAGCTCTGCAACTTTTGATGTAGAGGATGAAAATGTTTTCAATTTTTTTTTAATTGTTCATAATTACCTTCACTTTAACTTAATCCCGTATAACTTTTCCCAGAAATGCCCAGGAAAAAAGTTAATCAACGATAAACAACTACGACCATAATTTTTTCCCCTTTTAGGTAACTTTAAATGGCCATATTTTTGGAAATACATTAAATAATGGAAAGTTATTACACTAGTTTTGTAGATAATTTTCTTCGCTTCAATTCGTTCTAGAGCCATTTTAACGAGGAAACTGTAGTTAATGAGCCAGATGCAAAAAAACTGTAAAAACGGCTCGTTTCGAGCTATTTTCAAATATGGCTTCGTGTTTCAACGTTGAAAATGTACTAATCATTATGAGATTACTTTCCTAATGCAAAATATCGGATTGAAATGAAATATAATTATGTAAAAGAAGTATTGCAAGAAAATTATTTGAAATAACCTAAAAAAAAAATTGAAAATTTGGGATATCTTTCGATTCCCTCCGACGATTTTTTTTATTTATGGCTTAAATTAACCATGGGACCTTGCTGAAATGATATCTGAAAAGATCCGTGAGGTGGGGGGACTTTTGGGTTGAGATTTAATACACCCGGCCCTAGTAACAAAATTGAGCTACACCGTGCCGGAGTATTTTCTTTTCTATTGCGTGTGGAAATTTTGTTACTAGGGCCGGGTGTATTAAATCTCAAATTATTATCAACGGGTATGTCAGGGGTCACATACAATTTAAAATCCTTTATACGAACTTTTGGATTTCTCTGAATACTGTTGTCTTCAATCTTATAAACAACAGGGGACAGTACTTTAATAATTCAAAAGAGGCCGGTAAATTTGGGTGTTAATTTAGCTGCAACATTTTGAGTTCCGTACGAATCTCATTACTAAATCAATCACTTTAAAACGGAGTCTACGCGATTTCTATTATAATATTGAGCTTGTCTTTTTGCAGCTTGCTCTAAATTTTGTCGGACCCAATCGTGAATCAACGGTAATCGTTTTATCTTATCTCTCCGCACAGTGGGTCTTACTATCAAGGGTAACTGGATCATTATTACGAATACTTCGGACAGGAGGGGGGTTGTGACCAAAATTTAAGAAAGCAGGGGTCATTTGGGTAGAGGATTGTACAGACGTAATTATGGCAATGCAGAATTCATTTAAGTGCAAATCCAAATCACGATGATCCATACAAACAAAAGAGGAAATCATAGTTTTTAGGGTTCAATTGGCACGCTCCACAGGGTTCGCTTGGGGATGGTAGGGAGGTGTTGGGATTTTGGAGATACATAGCTGTTGTAAATGATGATCTAAATATTTATTATCAAATTCTTTTCCATTATCGGGGACAAAATATTTTGGGCAACCCCAGCGATTGACCACTAAGGAGTCCAAAGGATTCGATACTGTCAAACCTACAGGAGGGAGGTCGTTGGGATACCTTCTGGCGAGATGAAAGATGCCAGGCTACAAGAAGTCTTGTATCAAACGTTGATACTGTTGGGAGCAGGTGTAGAAAACAAAAGATCGCACAAGCGGAATTATGACGAACAAAAGAGAATGAATTTATTAATAAAATTGAGGACGCTTGCCGGCGTGGTCGAGAGTTCGAACCAATCTAGACAAGAAGGGCTGGCGACGTCACATTCATCGCGTTATGGAATGAGCGAGTCGATCTCTCGCGGCGACAGTTCGCACTACAGAAAAAGGCGCCAAGTATGAATACGCTTCGAAACGAAGATATACTTCAACAGATACGTTTTGTCGACTCCTAAATGACCAGACTGTGGCTTGTCATGAGCATCACTTATGGCACCAAGACGGGACTATGAGGGAAATACTAACTTCCAAGCATCAAGATCTTCTACGGCAGGCTCTATAACAGGGCGAGGACAATGGTAATATATTTTATCTTCAACTATTTTCCAATTAGGGTACTTAACGGGGAATTCTCTTATATTACTCATTTTATCTTTATACCAATTATCTTTCGAATCTCCTATCGCAAAAAGAGCGGCATCAAAGGATTCATACATTCTGGAAAGGTCGTCCGGCACTATATGGAGGGATCCTTTCCTATGAATTATTTTCATATCATACGCCTGTAAGGCCAGTGCCCAACGAACCAGTCGTCCCGTCGGATCACGTAAATTTCTTAACCACTGTAAATTACTGTGATCTGTGATCACGTCAAAGGTGGTTCCCTCGATGTAGGGCCTCAACTTTTTCACTGCCCATAACACGGCCAGACACTCTCGCTCCGTTACTGTGTACTTCCGTTCCGACGCAGTCAATACTCGACTCGCAAAAACTATAGGATGTTTATAACCGTCTATTTCCTGGGTCAGAACAGCACCCACAGCAACGTCGCTAGCGTCTGTCTGGACTGAAAAAGGTAATTCAAAATCAGAGCGGGCTAAAACAGGAGTACAGGTAAAGGAATAACGGAGGGCATCAAATGCTTGCTGTTGTTCAGTTCCCCAACGCGTTCTTCAAAAGGAGCTTTGTCAACGGGACTCTGTTATAATATTGGGCTATATCTCTGCATAGGTTAGGGAGAATACGGGCGTACCAATCAACCATTCCTTGGAATCGGCGTAATTGTTTCGGGGTAGTAGGAGAGGGGGTATTTTAAAATAGGGGCTATTTTAAAATAGGGGCTATTTTATCTTGATCCGCTTTTAACCCGTCCTTGCCTATGACGTAACCCAGATATGTAACCTCGAAACAGAAGAACTCACTTTTATGTTGATTTATATGTAATCCAGCTTCAACTAAAGTTTTCAAAACAATCTCTAAATACTTAAATGTTCGCCTTCCGATTCCGTAGCTATTATTACGTCATCTAGGTAGGCAAAGACGTGGGGTTCTCAAGCAGGATCAATTAGCCTATTCATTAGCCGTTGGAATGTGGCAGGGACATTTGTTAATCCAAAAGGCAATCTCTTAAATTGAAACGTGCCTATTCCTGGGACGGCGAAGGCGATGATTGGGCGACTACTGGGTTCTACTGGGACCTGAGAATATGCTTGACTTAAATTTAATTTGGAAACACAACTGGCACGACGCATAGCTGAGAAAATACATTGCATATTCGGGATGGGGTACGCATCTTTCAAAGTTACTTTATTTACAACTCTATAGTCTACGGAAAATCTATGCTTACCGTCGGCCTTTGGTATAATTACAGGGTTACTCATCCACGAGCTCATGGATTTCTCACTTACATCCTCGTCCAACATTTTGTCAACTTCCGTTTAGGCAATTCTCAACATAAAAGGGGAGAAAACACGGGGTTTTTGTCGAATATGGAGATGATTTTGTACATTGATAGTATGCTGGGCTAGGTGGGTTTGGGTGAGGACTGTGTTGGATACAGGAATTAATTGGGTTAATAACTCATTAAGTCGTCTCTCTGCAGAAAACGATGATCTTATTAAACCGGCACAATCATAAAGAGGTTGGACGGAGATCCTACCAATATTTCTACCGAATTTACGAAAAGGGCGGTTTTTTCTATTACATATTCCTCTCTCACAATCTATCTTAATTCCAAACAATCTTAAAAACTCTATTCCTAAAACACATGCATCACTAAGGGAGGCTACTCTCACATCTAGCAATTGGACGTCATTATCTAATTTTATTTCTAGGGACACAACTCCACGCAAAGGAACAACGCTTCCGCCTGCTACTCTTACCTCTTCTTCAATCAGTCGTAAAAATGGAGTAAGTATGTTTTAACAAATAACACCTAAGTATGTTTGGGATACTGCAGAATCTACAAGGGCTTTTAAAGGGGTTACATTCAATTCTAACCAAACGTAGTAACGGGGGTCTGATGAACAGGAATGTATATAACCTAAATTGTTAAATTTCATTTTATGGGGTTTCGGAAACAAATTTTTACGGGGAGACTGGGACGATTTTGTCCCCCCGGCTACGCGTTTCCCGTACGCTCACGAGCACACGATAGGCAATTTACTGACGATTTTCCCGGATATCCACAAATATAACAAAAATATCCGAGAGAGTCTGGGCATTCTATAGAGATACAATTAAAACATCGTATTTTATTAATTGTAGGGGGTTGAGATGGGGATTTTACCACTGTACTTATTAGCGGCGAAATGTAAGAAACTTCTGGTTGGTCTTTTTGCTTTTATACTGCTTCCCGATTTGAGTAGGGTGGAGTTAATTTTCGGCGATACTGTTTTGGAGCATTAATTGGGACTTGTGGGATCGACGAGGAAGGAATAGTGCATGGCGTATGAGAGGAAGAGGAATTTGTCCGGAACTGGATAAGCGTCAGCAATTCCATCCTTCGGTCTATTTTTCTGGGGTTATAGGCATATGTGCGAGAAAAGGATAGGGAGGAAGAAGGAGGGGGTTTATATTGTTTTTCTCTCTGCATTATGTTTTCATAATGCCTACATAATTGGAATAAATCTAAGAAATTATTCACTTTTTCTCGCAAAATTATTTTTGATAGGGCCGGACGTAAATTATGGCGACATATAGCTAACTGTTCTTCAAGGGGTAGATAATAAATTAAAGAGACCGCGTAAAGCTACTATAAAATCTCGGGAGCATTTTTCTAAACCTTGGGTACGTAGGGAAATATCTCTTCGAATACTTATTTCAGAATGTAATTGACCGAAAACAGTTATAATATATAATAAAACAGGAGGCAAATTGATCAAAAGTGGAACAGCTTCCCGGCTCTACTCGATACCAATTTAAAGCAGGTTTACTAAATGCTTCGGGGAGGGCATGCAAAAGTTCTTTCTCGGAGAGTTCTCGACTTGCGCCGTTTTCCTTTAATTTAAGTAGGAAAATTTCGGACCTTGGGTTCGCCATTGCTCTATAGCGCTTTTATTCCATACCCCGGTTTGCTGTCACGGACATGCAGAGCAACTGAAGTATGATCTGGTAGGAGTCGGCATATTACCAAAAAATCTGGGACTGGGACCAACTTTCGTACTATGGCCATGAGGATTGTGGAGAGAAAAGTTATAGGTTTCTCAGGAGAAAATGGACATTATGATGACACGGAGGAGGATAGGTTATATTCGGGTTAATTGTGGGAGGAGTGGAGAGGCTAAGGAAATTGTAGAGATATTAGTTGAAAGTGTATTAAAATGGTTAGGAGGTTCAGGATGACTGGACTGATCTTCCATAAAAGATTCTGGGTCTCTATAAAACGTGCGAGATAAATCGGAAGGGAAAATAAGGGAGGGATCCGTACGCGAGCGCCAAGCTCCTGGTCGGCGCTAGTAGTAGCGGTGCGAGGGGGTACCGTATATTTAAAGGGGTTCCGGATTATATTCCCTATAACTGGGTCACATAATCCTTCACCAAGGGTAACCAGAAATGCATCACCTCTACCATCCACTGCCTCATTCCAATCTACATCGGAGTCGGGATAAGTAGTTAACACCTAATATCGTGTCAACCGAACTTGTATCACCCTAATGTCACCGCTAAAAGCAATTTCAGCCCTACCACAATCTTTAATAAAATTTAAGAAATTCATCTGTTCGATGCTTACTAATATGGCTTCATACTACTCTTTAGTGGCCTTTCTGAATTATGAAGCAGTAGATGTAGAGGTCACAGAGGTTGCAGTCATAGATACTGCAGTAATTATTGGAAGGGTTAGTGTTGTGACTGTAGCACTAATGGTAGTTGTAGACACTTCCGGTGTGGGGTGGTATTATGGGCAACATGATTATCGCAAAATAATCTATATTGTTCAGCCATCTTTTCAATATACACAACAAAAAATAAATTTATTACTAATAAAAAATTATATATGGGTCATTCCACGTCAGAAATAACACGATTTGCAAGGGGTCTTCGAATTTTTTCGAAACTCGGTATAATTATACCCCCATATAAAAGATAAATTATGGCCTAAGGATTTTTAAAAATTTTCAAAATTACGCGCACAACGAGGTGATGAATTTGAAATCGAATTATTTTTCAAACCATTGTAACTCTGGAAGGGGTAATTCCATTTTTATGAACGAAACATGATATTAAAGCTAAAAACATATTATTTCGAAATAAAACGAATAAATAACAAAATTTTTCAATTTGGCCCAAAAAAATGCAAAACAAATTTTTGAAACAATTTTTTTCAAACTTATGCCCTTTTTATTTTTTTTTAATATGTATGTGGTGATTCCTTATGATTTCACCTTTAATTTAAAAAAAAAATATTGATGGAGACTTTCGTAGAACTCGAGATAACGGGTTTTGAATCAGCAGACGGGGCGCGGCCGCACTGCGCCTTATCACGTCGTCGCGTATCGCTTTTAGAGGCCCTGAGGTATCACGTTTTTAACCCTTTGAGGGGCGGTGGTACAAATATGTATCACCTTTTCTATCCAAGTTTATTTAATATTTCATATATATTTTTTAATTTTATGTGAATGTATCTGTACTTGTTTTACTGTTGGGAGTATAAATTATTAGAATTTAGCGAAAAATTGACAAAAAAAATTACAAATCGGCTTCGTGGCTCAGGCGGTTAACGCACTGGACTACGAAGTCGTAGGTCGTGAGTTCGATCCCCGTCTGGTAAACAAATTTTCGATTTCGTTTCCAAGCAGCAGCTCGCTGTTGGTAAGACGAGCCACGTTGTTTGTGTTTACGTTTCGAAAGTATTGTTTATCTGGCGGAAATCGACTCAAGACCGCTGCTGTACTTGGTGTAGGTTTCTGCAGTCCTACATTTCATACACAAATGTGAAGTATGGCGCCATCTTTCTAAGTCGATCTGCAGCTCTCGCAAAATCTTACGACTCACAATTCGCAAAAACAATTAAGTAAAAAAGGGCGATTCCGCCCGTTAATTAAATAAATAAAAAAAAAAAAAAAAAAAAAAAAAAAAAAAAACGTAAATGAGTCCTCACTATTTTGTTTTTTTTATGAAGTTATGTAGTAAATTGTTAGAAATATGAAAAAAAAATGACAAAATTCGAAAAGAAAATAAAAAATAACAAATTGGAACAATTAAAAAAAAATAAATAAATAAAATGTGCAAAAATTAAAACAAAAATACAAAACGATAAAATTAAATTGAAAAAATGACTCTCATTTCGTTCACCTCCACGTGGGGAGAGTTGGGAAAGGTTACCATGTTGACGGCAAACGAACGTATAATTAAATTTATATTTTTTTTTCTACATTTATTTACAATCTGTTTTTTACAACAATAAGTAAATTTTTTATACAAGATTAAAAGAAAAGAAAAGAAGAAACAAAAGGACAGAACATGTAGATGCATCCCCAGCGTTCAGCATCTTTACAAGATAAATTAATTTATTTTTTGTATATCAGGATGATATACTGGCAATTAGGTTAGTGTTCTGTAACGTTTAAGTCGCGTTTCAGTTTGGCTAAGTTTTAGTAGTTTTGTTGCTAGTTGATTTGGATGATGTTCTAATCTCTTCTTATATTTATCGAAGTAATTTTGTACTTCGATTTTGACACTATCTATCTGTAGATCCTTGCTTATTATTTCGTTGGGGATAAACCGTGGTGGATTTAGGAGCATCCCTAAGGTTTTGTTTTGAAATCGTTCGATGATTTCGATATTGGAGTTTGAAGCAGCTCCCCATAGCTGTATTCCACATGTACAAAATAGATACATATAAAAATAATTCATACATAAATATACAAAAGAGCTTCAATATAAGTCAGAGTGGATGTAAAGTGGGTTTAAATGAATATCGCTGCGTAGAGCATAAAAGGTATACAAAAATAATAAAAATAACGCAGTGAGTGGACAGTTACATATATATTCCGTGATCGCAGTGGGGAATACAGCGAGTGGTTAGAACTAGCAGTATAAGCGCGTATGTGGTAGTGGAGTGTTATCGCGTAGGAGTGATATCGAACGATGGGTTGGAGAACAAGAAAAGTCGAAGTTTTCCCTTAAATGACGTAACATTGGCACTAGAGCGGATGTTGGTTGGCAGGGCATTCCAGAGTCGAGTTGATGTAATGATGAAAGAGCGCGCAAATGAATCATGCTGACGAGGCTGCACACGAAGTTCACTAGTGGAGCACGGTCTTAATATTCGACTTGTGCTTTCATTACGCTACTGATACCGATCATATAGATATTTCGGTATCCTTGTCGTGAGGACATTATAGGTGATGATGCCTATAAAGTATAATCGGCGAGATGCGGTT
Organism: Trichopria drosophilae; assembly: GCA_030407085.1. Classification (NCBI taxonomy): domain Eukaryota; kingdom Metazoa; phylum Arthropoda; class Insecta; order Hymenoptera; family Diapriidae; genus Trichopria; species Trichopria drosophilae. Next base: position 46,684,080 of record CM059587.1, on the reverse strand, counting down.
GTAAGCCACTGAAGTTCCTCACGATATGGGGTGATGTGATCGACTCGGCGCAGTCCATAAATAAATCGAATGCCCGCGTTGAGCAGCCTTTCAACCTTGGTTTTCTGCAGGGCGTTGATATCATTATAGACAGCCCAACAATAGTCAAGATAGGGTAGGAGCAGTGTTTTTACTAGAGTCTCACGGAGATCGAGAGATAACAAAGCACGGTTTAGTCTAAGTTGGCGTAGAGTGGAAAACATACGCTTAGACATTAGAACACGGTGTTCTTTCCATGATAGTGTGCTGTCAATAATGAGACCAAGATTTTTTGCTGACTTAACCCAGGGTAAAGTGATGTTGTTGTTTACCAATGGAAGAAGAGAATCAAAATCAAGGTTGCTTAGATAATATGAGCCACCAACGAGTAGTGCTTTGGTCTTCCTTAGATTAAGTTTAAGTCCATTCTCATCCGCCCACTGGCAAAAGTTCTCTACATCAGTTGTTACTTTCTGGATCGCCATTGGTAACTCAGAGATGTGGCACTTTAAGAATATTTGGGTATCGTCAGCAAATATCATGTGATTACAGTGCTGGAGGACCGAGGGAAGGTCATTGATGAAGATCGAGAATAGAAGTGGTCCAAGAACCGAGCCCTGAGGCACTCCAGCACCAACTGATAGCCATGATGATCGCTGGCCATCATCAGCTGTAACTGCTTGCTTTCGTCCGGACAAGTATGATGCAAACCATCGTATAGCAGTCACAGAAAGATTTGCATTTTTAAGTTTATCGATGAGAATAGAATGACTGACGGTGTCAAATGCTCTGCTAAAGTCGAATAAAATAAGGACTGTTATCATGCTGTTATCTATAGCCTGCCTGCAAAATTCCGAGACGTAGAGAAGAGCAGTTTGAGTGCTATACCCTTTGCAGAATCCAGATTGGAACGGGTCGAACCATTGTCGTTTACTAAGATAGTTAGTCAGTTGGTTAAAGGCAATGCGTTCAAGGAGCTGAGAGATCGCTGGTAATATAGCTATTAGGCGGTAATGAGCTGGGCAGGTGGGTTGTGGAATCTTATTAATAGGGATCATGATTAAAGCCTTCCACTCATAAGGAACGATTGACCAGTTAAACGATTCGTTGAATAGATGGACTAAGTACGGAGCTAATACAGAAAAGGTTTTGGTGTAAAAACTAAGGGGAATCATGTCGTTACCAAGCGCTTCTGATGTTGCTCTAGCAAGACAATCAGCAACATCACTTATCACGATGTTAGAGAAAAAGAATTTGTCGTCGCTGAAGTCCGAAGAGAGAGATCCAGAATTAGGGTCCAGTAGATCTGTGGAGTGAGATACCGGTGTCGTATGGTAGGAATTGAGCTCATCAAGAGTGCAACACAGCACAGAAATACTTTTCTTTCATTTTATTAGCCCTAATTTCCGTATTTCTTTCCACAAGATTTTAGAGTCCTGGATGTTATTGATGCGGTCCCGATAATAAAGTTCCCTAGCCAAGTTCCAGGCCCTTTTGTTGGTTTTATTGGCAATAATAAGCTAATGTTTTAGCAATGGATCTCTAGTCCTCCTGTATGCCTG